>CAMRHE010000305.1:0-1200000 GCA_947044405.1 Leptodactylus fallax
TCTTAAAGTGGGGGGGAATATGTAAGAGACAGCCAATGTTGTCCTAAGCTTCATTTGTCTGTATAAACTGTTAATGTTGAATGTATTTCTGTGATTCTGTTCCTTTAAGACAGCAGCCATTGTAATTGTGACATGATGCTGGAGTGACTCCCCCCCCCCCCCCTTTTATGTCAGCTTGCCTGTTCTGCAGACAGAATGTGAGCAGAGAAGCAGGAAGTGACGAGACAGAGAGCAGCAGCCATCTTAGCAAGTGTTGTATTGAACTGGTGTGGATATTTTTCTGTACAGCTAAGCTGTATCTTGGTCCAGAGACAAACAGAGTGTAAAGAGACAACAGGACTAGTGAGTCCACGTGAAGGGAACTGTGCTCAGTGGCTGATCAGTGAGACTGACATTGTGACTGTGTATATGGATACCACAGATAGAGACTCGCAGTGCTGTTGATGTACTGGACAGCACCTGCTAAATCCCGGCTTACATCCCAGCTCAGTGTATGGATTCGGCAGGACTGTCAGTGTGCTGAGTGGAATCTGCTGTTGGATTACATTGCATTCATTGGGTTTCCCTGTTAAAGAGGACTTCATTTCTCCCAAGATCCTGATAACAGTGAGGAGAGGACGCTTCACTATAAAAGAAAGGAACGACTTTGGGCCCCACCGCGCGCTTCTACGGACTGTAAGCGGTCCACCTGGACCACTGGGGAAAAGGGGGTGCACCCAAATGTGATGTCAGGGTCAGTTAGGGATAGTTTTGAGTATATTGTTCATTCAGTGTCCATACTGCAGAATTGGACAGAGTAAAAGTAGAAACCATTGCAGAATTTGCCTTGAAATTGTTCATGCTATATTGTATATTTTGCTTGTCTTTATCCCTGTCATTTTACCTTCAAATAGTCTTTATTAACTTATAGTAAATATATATTCTTTTCTTGAACTACCGCGTGTGCGTTCATTTCTGGTTGCGGAGACCAAACCACCTGCCTTGCTCTCGGTTCACATAAGGCTGTTATTAGACTTTAAGGGACAGAGTGAAAATAGCAGGATATTTTACTTATAGAGAGTTACATGGAAAATTAAAAATAAAATCAACAAACATTCATAAAAATATGTTTCTCATAAAAACTTGGTTTAAAAAATACATTTTTGGTGACACATTGCTTTTATGAAATCTACTTGAATCTCAACCAAAACAAACAAAAATGGGCCCACCCGTTCCCAATTTGAAAATCCACACCCGGGGCGTTGCTATAGGGGGTGCATATTTAGCAATCGCTACCCGACCCTGATCCCTGAGAGGGTCCCAAAGGGCCCTCTGAGATATAAAATATACCACCATGTAGGTAGAGACCCCATTACGGCTTTAGCATTGGAGCCCAGGAGCCTCATCTTACACCTCTGTCCCCACCATCCCTTGAATCTGCTGCAGATCTTACACAGTCTGTGAATGAGGGGAATTCACTTGTATATTTACTTATAATGTGTTGTGTAGTATATTGCATTGTATTCACTTGCATCATACATGGAACGTGTATTGCATAACATCTAGCCTAGGACTACATGGCTATTGCGTTGTGCAACAAAAGACGGCCATGTCACGCTGTGATTCCTTCCCAGATGTGAACGAATGGAGTTGAGGGTGCTGCAAGTATAACTTCTAGGTGCAAATAATCCAGCGGTGCTCAATCATTTTGTGACTAGAAGTCGCAGTACCCTAATGGTCGCAATGCTGCTCTGTTCAATCACATTAGTGAATGAGTTGCAGGGCGACAGGATCTTTAGTTGCATGATGACCAAAGTCACAGCCAAAGCCCTAGCCTTACTTACATAGTTGTTCATTTTACTCTGGGTAAGTTCTCCCTCCATTAAAGTACAAATATAAAAATAAATTTGTGACATATTGAAAGCAGAACCGTGCCGCAACTGACCATTTCCATCTCAACTCAGATTAATGTCTCTGCTGCTAATCCAATAGCCAAGAACCTCAAGGTTTGTTCCAAAAATAAAGTATGTAGTTGTTTAAATGCATGTGGTTGTAGGGCTGGCTGTATATAAAGTAAACCAGATGGGACCCTTGCTTTGAAATGTCCTCAGAAGGTGGACAGTGCATGCTGCCCGAACTGAAACTAATAAAGCAACATGTGTGTCGCACTAACCATGAACCACACAGGAAGGGCCCACATGTTCTGTACATGGTGATTTATAGTACAAAAAGAGCCCAAAAAAAACCCCTTGCTTTGAACGTTGTTATAATAAAACCTATATTTTGCATTTGTAGAATAGTTCCTTTGAACAATGCCAGTCCTAATTATAAGAGTACATAGCAGTCCATGTAGACAGGACGAAGAGGTTTCTATGCCCAGTTTGGTAACATCACAAACAATAAAGCAATAAAGATAGCAATTTTATGGGGTGACCATATTGTGCCTTTGGTTTATAGGAGTTATATTTGGATTCTCAGCAAGAAAAATCCCTTTTATAATGAAGCTGACTTGGTAACCAGTTGATAGAAATATAAGAATATATGCTACCATTCATCTGAATGGCCCACTAGGCACACAGGCTGAGACAAATTTACTAATACTCTGTAAAAGATAGACTTATCAAAGTGTCTGATACTGTTTGATAAAACTGTCATAATTTTAGACTGTTTAGTCTAACTTTACGCCTCCTTTTGGCTTAAAAGTTGCTGGTGCATTATTGGCACATGGCGCATGAGGTTACACCCCTTTCTGCGACACCACACCTCTTTCCTGATAGACCATGCCCCTTTCCATACAAGTGGAAAGGTGTTTAAAAAGTGACTTGATAAATCTCGCGCACAGCATCTTAGACAGCTTTTTTGTGCAAATTACACCAGAATTCTGGCACATTTTGCTTAATGAATATTCCCTGCTATGTCTGTCAGATCAGGGCTATATATTCCTAGCGACTCTCCAATGTGGCTAAAAAATGGAGTCTCATGTGGTGGATTTATCCCTGTGGCATCCATTTTTATAGGATATCAGTCAGCAGGTTTTTAACCCAGAAAACTGCTAACACCGCTGCATACGTCCTGTGGATATCTATGTCATTGATCAATACTGCAACAAAAAATGAGAAAATAAAAGATTCAACTCAAGTGCCACATACAAGCAGTAAGGTGTCCAATGTATGTATATGAAACTGCAAAGTATTATGACTTTGGGTCTAACCGCTTCCATCTTCCATTGATCAACGTGACTAGGAATGGTAAGCCAGCACCTGTGCAGTGTCTTTCCTTGGTGTGAACAAAAGCTTCATTGATGTAATACACATGCACCCTTCTCAGAGAAGTGTTAGAGCACTCAATAGAGCACCAGTACTAAGTTGGAGCTTTCTGCAAGGAATTTTGAGCCATGGACAAAATCAAGCAGGACGGTTATTATCTTGCTGTGATCTCTGCCTCCCATTGAAAAAAATGGAAGGCAGAATAAGGCTAGAATCTTCTGCAAGATTTTGGGGTGGAACCAGACACAAAGTCAGCGGCAGATACCACCATGTGTACGGGGCCTTAGAGTACAGACCCTCAATGCAGCAACTGCCCTAGCCTGTGCCATATTGGAAGCATCATCAACCCATGGTGGACAATGGCTGGACAATGTTGCAGGTAGGGCTTCAGTTTGAACAGCAACATCATGCTGCCATTGGCCACTGCATGTGGGTGGGACTTCCGATGCAGTAGTTTTTATATGAGTTGAAACTGGGTCTATCAACCTCTTACAAAAAAAGGACACTAAATTAACCACTTGCTGGGTCTTAGTAGTCTCAGATTAGCTCTGCAATGCATGTAAGAAACCTGTATACTTACAGGTATACAGTGACTGCATTGAGCAGTGGCTCCCCTCTCAAAAAAAAAAAAAATACAAAGATGTCCAACCCGGCTATCTTTGGTTGCGTGATGGGGCCCCCCTAATTAGGACACCCCCATTGGCAGATCAAAAAATCCCCTTATTTGACCCCCATATAGTATAACACCCACTTTTTTTGGTCTTCACTCAATACATTAGATCCTTTTTTTTTTGTCCCACAAAATAATACATGACCCCCTTTTTCTGGCCTCCCACACGGTATATGACCCTTTTTTCCTGGCCTACCACATGGTATATGACACCCTTTTTTTAGCCCATCACACAGTATATGATCCCTTTTTTTTGCGCCCACAAGGTATATGACCCCTTTTTTTTGCTCCCCACAGTATATGACCCCTTTCTTATGCCACCCCACAGTATATGACACCTTTCTTATGGCCCCCCCACAGTATATGACCCTTTTTTTTGCCCCCCACAATATATGACCCGTTTGTTATGGTCCTCCACAGTATATGACCCCCCTTTATTGCCCACACACAATATATGACCCCCTTTTTTTTACCTCCCCTCACATAGCATATGATCCCCCTATTTATGGCCCACATGCAGTATTTGACCCCTTTTTTTTACACCTCGCCCACCTAATAGACCCCCTTACCCCGTACCCCCTCCCCTGTTTTATTCACCTGTCCACGCTCCTGACCAGGTCACCCTCTGCTGCTCCTTCCGCGGTGCATGGTAACCGATGTTGAAGAACGCCGGGACGCTGCATGTAGTGTCCTGTCAATTTTCAATGTCGTGACATAAATGTAGCACCTACAATAAGAAGCACCCCCCTCACACTTTATTCCGTAAGGCGCTGGTTGCCTCATGGAGGATGTGCCCCTGAGCGTAGTGCCTTACCCACCAGTCAGAGAGAACTAGAGTCTCCAGATGCAGATTAGAACACTGCTAAATAATGCAGAACACAAGTCATATAACAGGCAGAAATAGTGTTACTCCCCACATACACAAATAACAGCCACAGCCTCACATAACAATTTATTTTGAAAAGTCAAATAAAATGATAGGTACACTTTAAAGGGACACCCCAACTCAACTCATTTTTGACCCTTTACAGATTGCTGCAATGTGTATTCGTACCATAAATGTCTACCCTATGTGATATCTATATTTTTTACTATCTTGTATATTGTATGATATTTATAATTTACATACTCTGTGTTGGAGAACTAGAAGAGAACCTGCACTGGTCTTGTATTACAGATGGGTGGGTTAAATTACCATTACCTGGCAAGGAACCAGCAAAGCTTTACAGGTCCAGCTGTGGCAATTTCAGGCTTTCTGCTTGGAAGATGCATCAGGCTAACATGCCAGTCAAAACACATACAACACTATATCATATCAAATCACCTCATCTGTCAGAGAAGTGATGGAAAGCTAGTTAGATAGTTTGCCAGTTCTATCAAGTTGTTCTTATGTGTATCAGAGACTTAAGTATAACCATTCTGTGGAAGAGGGACACACACATTTTCTAAGCCCAGCTGCTTCTGTCCAGAGTCACTAGTAGTAATAGTAACAGTTTTGCATAAAATGCATAAAAGCCAGAGAAAACCTGGATTGATAGTTTGTTTGCATTTCACACTGCAATCCATTAGTATGATCATGCATTTAATACAAGTGCAGACTTCATCACCAACCCATTGGAGGAGATCCAGGTTGGCCCATGTTCTCAGCAGTGATTTATTGGGTTCTTGTTGAGTGAGTTTCCCGCAAGAGATCCTATAATCACTCTGTAGAGGGAGAGCCCAAATCTACAGCAGAGAGCAGCAATGGTCTTGGCAGTGCTGTATCTATGGTGTGATTTCCTGAAAGCTGTTCATTTATTTCAGAGGAAATTGATATATATAAAGGCTTCCCAAAAAATACAGGCGATTATCCCTTTTGGGACAACAGGGGAAAAGGGTATGTATTGGTGTATTAGATGATCACAGCTCCTTCTGCATGGTCACTTAGAGGAATGTTTGTATAGCTGAGAGGTGTCCTCTGATGGTCATACACCTAAATATTCTGTTCTGACGTTGGTGAAATATATATTTATAAAAAGTTCATGAGAAAATTCAGAATACACACTCTGCAGGCTTTGTAGTAATTGTCATGGAGATAAAACATTGGAGAGCATTCTCAGACGTCTGAATTCTGTGAGTCAACGTTCGAATCTTTGGATACAACAATAATTTCCATCCTGGTCTTAAAATTTATGGTAAACATCCATGTCTATAAACATGAAGTATTAGTTTTCTCCTTTTATCATGTTTGTGTGACATGTCAGAAGGTCATCAGTAAGGAGGGTCAAGAGCCAGGACCCTGTCTTGATGTCCAGAATGAAAAGATACGACCACCATATGAACACATTTAGGCTGGATGCCTACAAGGTATATTTGCAGCAGATTTTAATTTATTCCCTAAAAGGCACAAGATGCACCAGAATTACTATGAGGTTCCGGCCTCTTAATAATTCTTGCGCATGTAGGTGCGCCTAAATGCAACTCTATGCCAGTCAGGAACTGGTGTGGATTCTGGTATAACTCACGTCAGTTTTCTGTTGTGAGGTATAGTAAATCTTGTAGACTAAGGCATCCCTGCCACAGCCCTCCTAGATTTCCATCCGCTCCACCAACTGTCTGAAAAAGAGGAAAGTGAACACAGATAGCTCCATCGTGGCCAAAAATGTGCCAAGTTGAGGTGCATTGTTGGTCACTTTCTTGGCGCATCCCAGTAATAAATCTGTGCCAATGTGTTTTCATGGCAATTTCTATGGCATTTTTTGTTAACATTTTTAACATCGATTTTAGGTCAAGAACATCCCAGCCAGATGTTACTGTAAAATCTATACCAAATGATTGAAATTCTCCATACATAATAGGGCAGATTTACTAAGCCTAGATTCACATGCTGTCTAATAGTTAAATAGTGTAAACTAAGACTAGACAGTCTAAAAATGTTCAGATTTAACACTGTCTGATGTTGGATGATAAATTTGACACATCTTTAGACTGTCTAGTCTAAATTCACACCACCTATTTGCTAGCTTTCTTCATGCCAAAAAATTATTCCAAATTTTGGCATCTTAAGACACACCTGATGCCCACAAGCCACACCCCATTTCCATTAACATACACATGCTTGTTGGATGAGGAGCAAAAAGCAAGTAAAGTGATTAATAAATAATAGTGCAAAGCATGGTTTTGGTGCTAATTGTTCTAGAATTCTGCCATATTTTCATTACCAAATCTGCTGCAATATTTGTTTTCTTAAAGCGTTACTGTCATTTTAATTGTTTTTTGTAAATGAATAGTTCAGGTGAATATAAGAATGTTTGTAATATATCTTATCAGAGGAAAATCTCCTTTTAGCAGCTCTCTTACCTTTCTCCCTGCTAAGCTGTTCAGTTCACTGCTCAGACCCTCCTTCAGTGAAAACAGGCTGCAGTTCATAAAAGTCTATGGAGAGGGGAGGAGAAAGAGCAGCCGAGTCAGTGAGAAGAAAAGAGACAGAGACCTTCTGGATCAGATAAGAGTAAGATATATCTCACCAGAGCTTTATTTACATTGATACTGCTCAGTACTGCTAAAACCTGCTGAAAAACTGCTATAAGGCTAAGGCTCCACGTAGCGGGCTGCAGCAAAAAAGCACTGCGAAAAAAGCCACGGCAGCAACACATCGCGGTTTTCCCCGCATCACTTTTCACAGAAAGTCAGCAAAGGTTTTCTCTGTTAATTTTCGGCTTCCATAATACTTATAGGGAAACCGCCAACGTTTCCGTTGGTATAATTGACATGCTGCAATTTCCAAAAACGCAACGGTTTTGGAAATCGCAGCATTTCTACTGCACATATTTTTTTGTGATGTGTGGATGGGATTCATGGCGTGCATGTCCCTGTGTATGTTTCACACTCACTGGGATCCTTCTTCCTCCACTCTCCATAGACGTCCAACACTCAATCATCCAACACTCAGCGATTTTTGTTCATGTATTCTATTGTAATTATTAGGACATGCACAATACTTGCTAGGCGTGAGACACTTGTCTCGTCAATTTGACCACCCAGCATGCAGTTGTATCTTTTCACACTCAACGTGAAATTTAGAGGGAGAGTACATCTGCACCACCCCTTTAACTGAAAGTTGTCTTGTGATACTGGGATTCAAGGTTTACCAACCTTTCATAAAACCATATTCGGGCCAAGAAATACTGTCTGCGTGTCTGTTTTCAGCTCAACCCATGGCTTGTCTGAACTCATAGGGGCACATTTATTAAGCTACTTGTGCCTTTTTTTGGAGTAAATTTGAGACCTTTTTGAGGTCTTTTTTTGCCCTACACTTCATTTATGAAGCATTTGTGCCTTTTTTCCCCAGATCTTTTGCTTCTTCATAAATTAGACGCACCATTCGCTAGACCTGCACACTGAAATCTAGACCAATATGTAGCTGCTAAAAATGAAAAATGCCCCTTGTCATGTCCCTTTACAGAAAAGTGGCGAGGGCAATGCAAAATGTTGCAAATTTTTGTGCAATAAAGGATTTGCACAAAAAAATTGTGACTTTGATATGCCTTGTATACTAGAAAACTATGATGCAAGACATAAATCTTCCCCAATGGGTCAATTTTTAATGGCCACCGAACCACATTTGCATCCGAGTGACCAGTGGGTTGGGTCAAAAACAGGACGAGACTCAGCTGTCAAAAAGGAAGAAACAGGCACAGAACAGATGCAAAATGGCCACTGAAAACAGACCGATTCTCATCCAGACATGGATGTGTGCCAAAAAAACAAAAAAAAAAAAACACACCCAGACATGGATGTGTGAACACAGCCTTTTGAGTCCCACTGGAGCAGAAAATAACGTAGAACATTATAATCAGTGTATAACACTATGGAATATATTTGAGCTGTGTGTAAAATATAAAATTTATACAGACATCTCTGAAAAAAAGCGTCTTTCTCTATAGGGCACTTTTATCTCAATGCTTGCAGACGTCTGTAATTGAAACAATCAGACTCACTTACAACACAAATACTCGAAAAAACCTAAACTTCAGGAAATTCAAACAATACATTTTCCATATTTAAATCCTTTTGGCATCTGTTGCTAATGATTTCCCTCATCAATGTCCATATGTTTCCAATTGCAATGTGTGGAGTGGATTCAACGGCATCTGAAAAAAAAAAATATCAGAGCTTTATATAAAAATTTTCCTAATGCATAGAGTGCAGCCAGAAAACGTCATCTTGTAAAGGAGGTCAATGTAATCATATGTAAGCCTAAAGTCACTACAACTGGCCATAGCTGCATACCCATGTTGTCAGCTGCGATCAAATGAACGTAGCAAGGGGAAATGGAGACATGAAGTATTGAATTCAACCACATGTCCTATACAAGACAGGACCTGTGCTCCCCCAGTCCTAGAGAATACAATACGCTGCAGGAGGGAGGTACCAGACAAGCACGAAAGTCTTGCTAGTATCTCCTACAATGTTTCTTTATGCCATACAAATGCAATACATGCATAGACTTGACCAAAGTGTCTGGGTTTTTACTTAAAAAGTAAAGCTTCATCTTTACAACCACGGACAATTTAGGGGATTATATGTCATTACCAGCCATTCCCTAATATTCAGTCTCAATAATTCCCTATTGTGTTAAATTCAGACACTTTGCCTCAAATGTCTTGCAAATCCACAGGAAGTTTGCAGCATGTTTGATGCAGAATTTTCACAAATGTAAAGAGTAAAATCTGAAGCATAAATCTGGATGGATTTCAAAATCTGCAGCATTCCTTTTAGTCTGAGGGTGGGTTCACACTTGCGGCGGCACTCCATCCTCCGCAAATCCGACCTAAATGTCGGAAAACTGGATAGGTTTGCGACGCTTTGCTTAAATACCCATTCACTTGAATGGGTTTTTAAAGCAATGTTCGGGTGTGCGCTTACACCCTCTGCGCCGCAAAGCCTTAGTCACACTTCTAAATGCTGGTGAATGTAGAACATGCAGATTATTCCACTGCCAGCTTTACGATATATGAACCATAACATATTTCAACCATATCTCAAAGTCTCTATAATGAAAAATTACAATGGAAATCCAATCCATTAGTCATAGGTGCTCCTTCAGTGAGAATGATCTCATGGTCACTTTTCACAGATCATACACAGACAACCATTGTACAATTGCTGGGTGGATAACAAAGGGTTACTCTGTAGTACATTCCGCCTCTGTTGTGCTTTTTTGTCATAATTCTCTGCACTCCTGCATTGCAAAGCATGAATCCAGAAGCTTTCCATTCTCATCTCTCACACAAGCCTTGCACATTGCCTGCACATTAATCTCCGCTCTCAGTCAACCTTGCATGGTGAAATTTCCACACTCATGGCTACAAATCTAGTCCAGCATAACACTGAAAGCTATTTATTGCTCCACATACAACTGCTGGTGTGGGGAAGTGATGCGGCGCAGGCTACTAGACACACTGACACTGTGTAGATAGGGCTTCATTTGTACAATTATTCATATGGTAACATGACTGTAGGCTTCTAAAATGAGTTTGTTGGAATGGGTGATGTAAAGCAGCGTAATTGATATGAGCAGTATTCAATGATGGTGAAAGCTTAGAGGTCTGGGACAATGAAAAACTTGTATAAGATTGGGTTTTTAAATAATTTTTGGCTGAAAAAATCTGCCAGCCTTGATCTTCTAAAGTGGTTGTTTAAATAGTTATTTGGCAAATGAATTCCCCATACAGCCAAGTGTGTATGTGTATAATAAAGGTGAGGCCCAGTGAAGCTGATCAAACATAATAAACGGTGTTACTCACCTCCCCTGGGCTCCAGTGCATCCTCTTCAGGCTTTTCCCAACCTCCTGAATGATATCATGTGGTTTGTGCTGGGGTAACAGCGCTATCCTGAGGCATCAGGCAGCCACACATATTATAAACGGCCCCTGGGTGCCCCGGGAGCCTGATTTTGCAGTTTAAGTAGGAAGTAGCAACTTTAACTGCATGAGGAGGCACAAGCAAAAGTTGGTAGGGCTCTGAGTAGCAACAGCAGTGCTCCAGGGAGCTGAAGGCCTGCCCCCAGTGCACCAACTGCCTCATTTGCATGAGGCTTCAAAGTTGTTTCTCTCGAAACCTACAAAAGTGACTTACATAAAAAATGTATGTTGTTTATCACTGTAATGTGCTATGTTACATGGTGGAGGCAGTTGAATATGCTTGGTGGAGGTGGAAGGTCCATGCAAACAATATAGCACACTTATGCTCATGCACTTCAATGTTAAAGTGTACCAAATACTGAGTGGCTTCCCACCACATATAGCCTCTAGGGCTCCCCAGTTTGGAGAATCATTTTGCTGCCCTCTTTCCAGAAAGTACCAGACCGAGGTAGACACAATGACTCTTGTAGCAGCAAAATGACAGCATAATATCATACAGTGCAAGAAATCATTAGCATATTCAGTGCAATACACATCACAAAATACACACTAGCAAGCCTACACAAGAGCAAGCCTACATCCACAGAAGATCTGTGCTTAGTTCTCCAAGATGGTGGGAACAACCTCCCTGCTGAGTTCCTTCAAAAACTGTGTGCAAGTGTACCTAGAAGAATTGATGGAAACTAAAGGTGCAAAGGTCACCTTAAATATTGATGGGATTTAGAGTTCCCTTTTCTTCATTCACTTTATTTTGCTAAATTACAAAAATAAACTATTAACACTTCTATTCCTGTAAGAATTCGTAAATTTTCTGCACCTGCCTAAAATCTTTGCTCAGTACTGTATGTAACTACAGTCTACACATATATTGGAGAGGGGCTTTGTCCCCCACCTTACAGTCCTTACTCCTGTCTTGTGGTCTTTGACAAGTCTGTACACCTGGATTTTGCAAAGATAAAATTCCTTTCTGCATGTGGAACAACCAAGGAGCTACCAAGTTATCTACATATATCTCATAAAAGAATAATGTCATAAAAGAGGAATGTCGGCAGTTCAGATAGGCATTGTTGAATTTGTGTAACCACAGGATTAAGGCTGTTATGTAGATAATAAGGACTTTTTATTGATGCAACATAGATAAGACTTCCAGGACCGGCTTTACATTTTACCTGAAGAGACCAAACCTTATAGTGTCAATCCTTTCTTTGTAGGATATGACAATAAGGTTTCAACACAGCAGCAGTCATGAAAACTGCTGACACATTTCTCATATTCCTTTTTTTATGACTTTGCAGTCTTGTCTGGATCTCATTGTGAAGATCTGCGTGACCTGAAGGAGTAGCACCTGGAATATTTTACTATTGCCCTATGGAAAGGTATTCATTTGTTCTATAGCTCTTAAAGTCCTTACCTAAACAAAAAAACAAAAGACTATTTCAAGGGAGGATCACAGCCCCCTCCGTCTGTGTCCGTTCCCATTGACTGTAATGTAAACAACATGATGGATTCTGTCTTCTGTCATGGTTATTTACTTTTGTCCAGCATGCACAACTTTTTCCTCCCTCGGAAAAATAAAAAACATGACGGGAGAGTTTTTTTACCTTGGGGAAATGCAGACGGACACCCAACGGAGGAGACTCAGTCTGCATTTGTCATTTAATGTCCGTTGCTCTCATCCATACGAAGAGAGCAATGGACATTAAATATCGGTAGTGTGAACCTACCCTAAGCCTATCTTTCTTCTCTTATCTCCTGTACTTCTTGGTTACTACTCCCCTCCCTTTTCCATAGACTCTTACGGACATGTATAATTTCAGTAATGTGACCTGCAGTCTACCTTGAGATGGATATAGCACAGACTTTCAGTGTAAGGCCGGTTGCAGACGACCGTGGCCGTGATCAGTGTGCTATTCGTGTATTTCACGGAGAGCACACTGACCCATTCTTCTCTATGGGCCTGTACACATGACCCATAGACCCGTGTGCAGGCCGACAGTCCGGGCTGCAAAATATAGAATAGGTCCTATTCCTGTCCTATTTTGCGGCCCTTGCTTCCGTGGCTCTTATTCATTTAATGAAAGGAGCCATGGAAGCATGGCCCGTGCACGGACGGCATACAGGGGACATCCCGTGTGCCGCCTGTGCCTTTATTTCTACGGCCGGCCGGTTGCAGCACAGTCGACTGCAACTGGCCTGAGGCTAAGGCCCCACGTAGCAAAATGCAGCTAAAAAACGCTGTGGAAAAACCCGCAGTGGAAACGCATTACTTTTTTTTTCCCGGAGCATTCTTCTTTTTTGAAAATTCAGCTTTTCCGCACCGGATTTTTTTTCTGCAATGTGTGGATAGGATTAGCCAAAATCTCATTCACTTTGCAGGTACTGTAAAATGCAGTGACTTTTGCTGCGGCGTTTCTGCAGCTGCAAAAACAACGTGGGCTCCGGCCTTAAAGTCATTTTAGCAGAAGGATTATTATAAGCACCTGTACTATTAATTTATGCAAAGTTTAAAGGAGTTGTCCCATTACAGACACTTATTCCTTATCTACAGAATAGGGAATAAGTGTCTGTAAGAGGACAACCCCTTTAAGTAACCAAATCTGTCTCCTGGAGTCTATGGAGTCTATTATGTTGCTAGAGTAAGGCCTCATGCACATGACCTTAGTTTCTAGTTTTTATGGATGTGAGTCCTGTCTGTAGAAAAGAGGCGCAAAATATGAAGCAAGTCCTATACCTGTCCAAATTTGTGGCTCGGTCAATTCATTTCTGTGAATGGGTCAGTGAAAATCACGGATGACACATCTGTGTGTCATCCGTACCGTTTTTACTGACCCATACACTGTAGGCCTACACTGGTGGTGTATGGACTGTACAGCATACAATACCACTTCCCCCCACTCAAACATGTATGGCATATACAGTCAATGAAAAAGTTTGGGCACCCCTATTAATCTTAATCATTTTTAGTTCTAAATATTTGGGTGTTTGCAACAGCCATTTCAATTTGATATATCTAATAACTGATGGACACAGTAATATTTCAGGATTGAAATGAGGTTTATTGTACTAACAGAAAATGTGCAATATGCATTAAACCAAAATTTGACCGGTGCAAAAGTATGGGCACCTCAACAGAAAAGTGACATTAATATTTAGTAGATCCTCCTTGCAAAAATAACAGCCTCTAGTCGCTTCCTGTAGCTTTTAATCAGTTCCTGGATCCTGGATGAAGGTATTTTTGACCATTCCTCTTTACAAAACAATTCCAGTTCAGTTAAGTTTGATGGTCGCCGAGCATGGACAGCCCGCTTCAAATGATCCCACAGATGTTCAATGATATTCAGGTCTGGGGACTGGGATGGCCATTCCAGAACATTGTAATTGTTCCTCTGCATGAATGCCTGAGTAGATTTGGAGCTGTGTTTTGGATCATTGTCTTGCTGAAATATCCATCCCCGGCCTAACTCAAATTCGTCACTGATTCTTGTACATTATTCTCAAGAATCTGCTGATACTGAGTTGAATCCATGCGACCCTCAACTTTAACAAGATTCCCGGTGCCGGCATTGGCCACACAGCCCCAAAGCATGATGGAACCTCCACCAAATTTTACAGTGGGTAGCAAGTGTTTTTCTTGGAATGCTGTGTTTTTGGACGCCATGCATAACGCCTTTTTGTATGACCAAACAACCAATCTTTGTTTCATCAGTCCACAGGACCTTCTTCCAAAATGAAGCTGGCTTGTCCAAATGTGCTTTTGCATACCCAGGCGACTCTGTTTGTGGCGGCTTTCAGAAACGGCTCTTTCGCATCACTCTCCCATACAGCTCATCCTTGTGCAAAGTGTGCTGTATTGTTGACCGATGCACAGTGACACCATCTGCAGCAAGATGATGCTGCAGCCTTTGGAGGTGGTCTGTGGATTGTCCTTGACTGTTCTCATTCTTCTCTCTGCCTTTCTGATATTTTTCTTGGCCTGCCACTCTGGCCTTAACAAGAACTGTCCCTGTGGTCTCCATCCTTACTATGTTCCTCACAGTGGAAACTGACAGGTTAAATCTCTGAGACAACTTTTGTATCCTTCCCCTGAACAACTATGTTGAACAATCTTGTTTTCAGATTATTTGAGAGTTGTTTTGAGGAGCCCATGATGCCACTCTCAGAGGAGATTCAAATAGGAGAACAACTGCAATTGGCCACCTTAAATACCTTTCTCATGATTGGATACACCTGGCTATGAAGTTCAAAGCTCAGTGAGGTTACAAAACCAATTTTGTGCTTCAGTAAGTCAGTAAAAGTAGTTAGGAGTATTCAAATCAATAAAATGATAAGGGTACCCAAATTTTTGCACCGGTCAAATTTTGGTTTAATGCATATTGCACATTTCTGTTAGTACAATAAACCCATCAACCTGAAATATTACTGTGTCCATCAGTTATTAGATATATCAAATTGAAATGGCTGTTGCAAACACCCAAATATTTAGAACTAAAAATGATTAAGATTATAGGGGTGCCCAAACTTTTTCATATGACTGTATATGGAATATCCTATAAATGCAGGTCCCACAAGATGCTATCCACTCACCTGTATGTGAGTTTTAAAAATAGTGTAGCCGAGCAAGTGTGAAATCTGAATACCATGGTTATGCCATATATGTCCAAGATGGGCCCTAACATTTGAGTGATTGGTGGGGGACCCAGTGGATCTTAAGGAGCTATCTCTATGGTGCACTGTGGTTTTTCTACAATTTCTTTTGTCCGTATGTGTATCTGCATATGTCGCCCTCTTGACATCCACACACATATTGATATTTAAGCTATTAAAGTCAATCAGATTGAATGTTTAGGCTATAGCATGTGGGGCCAATTTGAGAGGAAAGGAGGAAAAAGTTCAAGGCCAAGTAATATGATCTCAGCGAGTAGGAAATGGTTGGTTAAATATTTCCAGAGGATACAAAAGAACGACTATAAAAGTATAAAAAAAAACCTTGTTTGCTTATATTGGTGTGAATGTGCACTACATTGTTACTACACTTACTTATATATATATATATATATATATATATATATATATATATATATATATATATACACACACTACCATTCAAAAGTTTAGGGTCACTTAGAAATTTCCTTATTTTTGAAAGAAAAGCACAGTTTTTTTTAAATGAAGATAACATTAAATGAATCAGAAATACACTCTATACATTGTTAATGTGGTAAATGACTATTCTAGCTGCAAACGTCTGGTTTTTAATGCAATATCTACATAGGTGTATAGAGGCCCATGTCCAGCAACCATCACTCCAGTGTTCTAATGGTACATTGTGTTTGCTAACTTTGTAAGAAGGCTAGTGGATGTTTAGAAAACCCTTGTGCAAGTATGTTAGCACAGCTGAAAACTGTTTTGCTGGTTAGAGAAGATATAAAACTAACCTTCCTTTGAGCTAGTTGAGAATCTGGAGCATTACATTTGTTGGTTCGATTAAACTCTCAAAATGGCCAGAAAAAGAGAACTTTCAGGTGAAACTTGACAGTCTATTCTTGTTCTTAGAAATGAAGGCTATTCCATGTGAGAAATTGCCAAGAAACTGAAGATTTCCTACAACGGTGTGTACTACTCCCTTCAGAGGACAGCACAAACAGGCTCTATCCAGAGCAGAAAGAGAAGTGGGAGGCCCCGCTGCACAACTGAGCAACAAGACAAGAAATCGACACCTCACAGGTCCTCAACTGGCAGCTTCATTAAATAGTACTCGCAAAACGCCAATGTCAACGTCTATAGTGAAGAGGCGACTCAGGGATGCTGGCCTTCAGGGCAGAGTGGCCAAGAAAAAGCCATATCTGAGACTGGCTAATAAAAGGAAAAGATTAATATGGGCAAAAGAACACAGACATTGGACAGAGGAAGATTGGAAAAAAGTGTTATGGACAGACGAATCGAAGTTTGAGGTGTTTGGATCACACAGAAGAACATTTGTGAGATGCAGAACAACTGAAAAGATGCTGGAAGAGTGCCTGACGCCATCTGTCAAGCATGGTGGAGGTAATGTGATGGTCTGGGGTTGCTTTGGTGCTGGCAAAGTGGGAGATTTGTGCAAGGTAAAAGGGATTTTGAATAAGGAAGGCTATCACTCCATTTTGCAACTCCATGCCATACCCTGTGGACAGCACTTGATTGGAGCCAATTTCATCCTACAACAGGACAATGACCCAAAGCACACCTCCAAATTATACAAGTATTATTTAGGGAAGAAGCAGGCAGCTGGTATTCTATCTGTAATGGAGTGGCCAGCGCGGTCACCAGATCTCAACCCCATTGAGCTGTTGTGGGAGCAGATTGACCGTATGGTACGCAAAAAGTGCCCATCAAGCCAATCCAACTTGTGGGAGGGGCTTCTGGAAGCATAGGGTGAAATTTCTCCAGTTTACCTCAGCAAATTAACAGCTAGAATGCCAAAGGTCTGCAATGCTGTAATTGCTGCAAATGGAGCATTCTTTGACGAAAGTTTGAAGGAGAAAATTATTATTTGAAATAAAAATCATTATTTCTTAACCTTGTCAATGTCTTGACTATATTTTCTATTCATTTTGCAACTCATTTGATAAATAAAAGTGTGAGTTTTCATGGAAAACACAAAATTGTTTGGGTGACCCCAAACTTTTGAACGGTAGTGTGTATATATATATACAGCATATTATTGTAGTGAAGTGTCAGTATGAATACTATGTAATCATGAATATGCCCTGTATAAAAATAGTGCATATAAAATGGGGAGTAAATGTAACCATGAAATCACCGCTACAATTTGGGAACCTGCCCTGGGCAATAATATGGTTTTGATGGATCCACCATATGGTATTGGTTCATACCGCATGCTTGTGAGGCTTCCCGCATACAGCACAGATCATTAGGATATCCCTCACTTCCTCATCCTGGGTCCAACATCCAACAGCCATGAGAAAAAAAAAGACCCCTTTGACATTTTCTTCAACCTTCATTTTACACTCCTGTCTAGGACTGCATCTCAGCTACATCCACGTACCTGCCCCTGCATTGGCTACACCTGCAACCTAGTTGTGGACAGTGTATGATATCTCTAGAATGGCCCTGTATAGGAAAATGAAACCTAGTGACAATAGACTTTAAAAGGGTTGTTCAACCATTAAAAACACATTCTTACTTATTTATTTTTTTAATCAATCCAGTAATGAGTTATGACATTTACTTGTAATGGTGCCACCTGGTGTTCAAAGTGTATAGCAATGTGCACGTCCACCTAATGAGCTGAGTGCTGTTTTACACATGCTCAGTCAGTCCCCCCATTGTCGTTGTCTCTGCATAGTGATCCTTCCTTCACTGTAGAGCAGACGCAGGGACATTCAGCAGTTTTGCCGCTAGGTTCACACTAGTGTTGCATCTCCGTTGTTTAGTCCATTGGAAGAACCCAACAACGGAGAGGTGGACCAGTAAAACAGAGGTTACACACAAATCCTGGTAGATCACATTGACTATAATGGGGTCCGTTGGGTGTCCTTAATTTTTAAACTGAAACCAGTCTTTTTCCTCCACTGATTTTCAGTGGACACTGCACCAGAGTATCCAACAGAGACTCCGCTGCAGATGTGAACATAGCCTTAGCTGTAAAATCGCTCCTGGAAAAGACACCTGAAATTGAGTGGTTTATGCCTACATACACCTGCAGATCTCTCTCCCTCCACAGCCTTTAACCTTTACATTTGCAAATCCATGGTAAAACCTGTAGCAATAATTGAGATGCTGCAGGATTGATGATAGCTTCACATAGAGAACAGTGCATTTTCAATGCTGGCCTTCATATCTCCCATCCTGGCAGAGGGTGTGCTTGACTTGAGGATGTGCACGTCTCCACACAGATTAGACGCGCCCTCGGCCTGCCGTAAAATCTATGCAAGTTCATAGCTGGCGTAGATCTCATGCCATTATTCCACCAGTGTTCTACCTTAAATGATAACAAATGCCAACTGCAACAAAATTTTTGTCACAATAGGCATTTAAAAATTTGCAAACCCAAAACAAAAACTGCAGTGGTATTTTTCCAAAAAAGAAGCTGTGTGTGAAACTACAATCTGCAGTGCAAGTCACTTTGAGTTAGGGCTGGGCAGTGATGACCTAAATCCAAATCACAATTACGATTAATGGCAATAATTTTCTCTTCAAACCCCAGAGTATGATAAACTGAGGACAGGGGGAAGTGTTCGAAACGGCAAAAAAAACTGTGTTACTCACCTCCCCGGGGCTCCGGCGCTGCTTCTGGTCCTCTTCAGGCCTCCTGAATGATGTCATGGACCCAGGCCCAATCACAGGCCTCTGCAGTCCTTGATGCCATTCATGAGGTCGGAAGAGGATGAAGACCAGGGGAGGTGAGTCCCAGAGAGACCCCAGAGTATAATAGCGGTTTTGGCTCAGACGTTTTCGTCTCAAACGAAACTGCAGGTAAAGGTCATGAATCACCCATATTTTGTCATGGATGGCATAGGTTTTGGGTTGCTGAACAAAAACGAATGGAATCTGTTTGTCATCTGTTTTCCACAGACACATTGAAAAGTATAGGAAATGTTTAAAAAACTATTTGTTCTTCATACATGTTAATAAATGGTTCAGCCATGTAGAACACATGACCTGCAAATAAGCAGGGTGGAGCGCTGTCTGTGGACATGCATGAATACGGCTTAGGCACCATGCACACCACCGAGGGTGCCGTAAAATCGGGGCTCCAATGCTCCATTCTGACATTTATAGAGCAGGTCCTATTGGATCGGAGTGGGATGGAACCCTCCCATAGAAATGAATGAATTACGGAAGACACTTGGACATGCCTTCCATTAAAAAACTGGCACCCACTCGGTCATGTACATGAGGCCTTAGGGTATGTTCACACAAAGTTTTTTGCAGGCTGAAAAAATGTGACTCTGGAATTAGGAATCGTTTTTTGTATGATTAATTTTTTGTTGCGGTTTTTGGATGTGTTTTTTTTGTTTGTTTTTTATTCCAGCACACTGTATGGACCTGAAAATCCCACACGTTGCAGAAATGCTGCTTTTTTTGTTGCAGATTTTTTGAGCCAAAGCCAAGAGTAGATTGAGTGGAAGGCAGAGGGGAAAAGTAAAAGTAGTTCCTATATATTTTCCATTCCTTTTGTAGCCATTCTTGGCTTTGGCTCAAAAAAACGCAGAAAAACCTGCAACAAAAAAAGCTGCGATTCCGCAAGTGTTTTTTGCAAAAACCGCATCAAATGTTTTCCGCCTCCCATTGATTTCAATGGGTTTTTCAAGGCAGAATCCACCTAAAGATACAAGTAGGTAATGTTTCCTCTATCTGAAAAAATCGGCTTGAAGAAAATATCTGCTACTGACTCCCATTGAAATAAATGGGAGGCGTTTTTTTTGTTAGGCAGATTTTGAGGCAGATTCTGCCCTCAAATTCCTCCTGCAATACACTCTGTGTGAACTCACCCTGTAACTGGTTGTCCAGGATATTTTAGCACTATGGCAGGAGGCCGGGGAATGTGAAAAATAAACCATACACTCCTGCCTCCAATGCTCTGGAGTCCCAGGCTGCTGTCCGATTCCACGGCACCCCAGGGATTTTCTGGCGAAAGTCCCCGCCGCATGTGACTGCTGAGGTTAATCAGCAGCCTCAGGAAAGGAATTGGGATGTCACAGGTGATGTATGCGAGTGACGCCCCTCATCTTTTCCTTAGTCTTCTGATTGGCCTCAGCGGTCACACGCAGCGGGGAATTTTTCACCGGAAAAGCCCCAGGGCGCCGCAAATCTGGACAGCGGCCTGGGACATCGGAGCATCGGGGACACGTGAGTATGATTTTTTTTATTTCACCTTCCCCGGCCTCCACAGAAAAAACTGTTTATCCTAGACAACCCCTTTAAGGTCCCATGCACACAACCATAATTTTGATCCATGTATTATCCATTACTATGGATCCATAATATCTGGTAGCATACAGACCCATTCATTTCTATGGCCCATACATACATGTGCAGTTTTTATGGATCTGTGTGGGGGCCGTAGGACCAAGCTGCATAAAATGTAGCAGATCATTTCTAGGTTTGAATCCGACCAAGGACAACATGTGCAAGGAGTTTGTATTTGAGTGGGTTTCCTCCGGGTACTCCAGTTTCCTCCCACACTCCAAAGACATACTGATACTGTGAGCCCTATAGGGGACAGTGATTGATAAGCGATGCAGAATATAATGCCGCCATATAAGTAAGCTAAATAAATAAATAATATTTCTGTCAGTTTTTGCGACTTGGCCTTGTCTACTCTATTGACAGGGTCTGCGTGCCGTCCTGTTTATCACTGACCCCTACGAGACCATCTGGTCGTGTGCATGAAGCCTAAATCGCCTCGGATTTGTCCAGACTGTCCCGGCCTAAATGGCAACATTTTTTGATAAACAATAAATGGAATTAATACGGATCCGCAATACATAAGTGTGAATGGGTCCTAATAATAATAATTGGATCGTAAACTCTTGCAGTAGAGAGAATAGCCACCCTCATTGCCAGGCACATCAGCAGCTTATACACTTTGTAGTGAAGGAATAGAATATTTTTGTAGTCATTTCAGGCAGATAGGTTAGCCCAGCTCCGTCCACATGTGCATGTCGTGTACAGCGCAGTGTATACAGCAGGAGCTGCCTCCCCATTCCCACCCCCAGTACAGGGAGGAGAATGGAGGAGGGGGCGTGCCCGGCCACAGCGCAGGGAGGAGGGGGCCGCTCTGGATGCGCACTCACACGGATGCTTGCTGCAGGATTGGCCCGGTGGCTCTGGATAGCTTCCCCCGCTGGCTGATCGGGTGTACGTGCGCTGTTTTCTCGGATAATTCTTGCATCTGGATCTGGAACCCACCGCGGCTCACCATGCGGCTCTCCCGGGAGACTCCCTGCGCCCCGGCCGTGCCCAGGCAGCTTGTGATCGGTGCCCGGTGAGAGGAGGACAATGAGCAGCGAGCAGGAGCCAGAGTGAGTGTGCCACCTGTGTAGTGCTATGTGTGTGCCCTATGGCAGGGTCCTCTCTGCACTATAGCCCATTATTATATATATATATATATATATATATATATATATATATATATATATAGATATATATATGCCCTATGACTTGGTGTATATTCCATCATGGAGATTTCCATGCCTACATCCCTTCATACATGTGCCCCACACAGCTCATGAATCCATCACATGCATTGAGATTCCTCACTGCGTCCATATACAATTCCTATAGCCATATATGACCGTATACGGCCACTTTCCCACCTGTCGTAACATCAAAGGACTTCAGGTGGCCACCGACGCAACGGTTCCAACACACAACATTCCGATATCGGAACATAGTCATAAGCCCGTAAAGATGGCGTTATTCCGATTTTCTTTGACTTATTTTTATACAGGCCTAAGAAATCAAAGTAATTTTATTATTCAATAATATTTTCACCATGGACTTTGGTTGCGAATGATCCACCATCTTTATCTTGACCCCAATTTGCCAAAAAAAAAAATGTTTCCTAATGGGCCATGGGTGGATCAAATGGCAATTTTTTGTTAAAAGAAATCCTCTGCTATATATGTTTAGGTGGAGGATTTCCTTATGTGGTGTTTTTGACCGTGACATTGATTTTGGATGTGACACGAGTTTTTGGGGCCCATAGGATAAAATTCTGCAATGAAAGTAAAGAGGTCACATGCCTTGTCTAGTAAATATAGTTAGTTTTTATTTGCAGTTTATTCTTAATCTCCAAGTTTTTATATCCTGTACAGTCTGGGAAGTTTTTCTTGCAGGTTGTAGGATTGCACAAGTTGATACGTCCGCCGCCCGCCTTTATGTATAATTGTTAAAAATGTAAAAAATGTGTGAAAATGCAAAAGACGTGTATCTAAGTTACAATGGTGGCCCTATGTTAAAAGGCTGTGCAATTGTGTTGGCCTCCATGGTGTGTGTATCCTATGCACATAGAAGAAGTCATATAGATGTGTGTGTATAAAAGTATATAATAATATTATATATAATGTGTCTATATAAATACACACTAAATGCATATCTACAAGTGTATCAAATATAACTGAGTAGATGGATACTGTTTCAGGATATGTAGAACACTTGTGATTCTTTGTATCTTAGTGTGAAATTCTGTGTATACTATTTTTATCCTATATTATATATAGTATAGTTTATGAATTAGTATCTTGGTGTGAAAATGTGCATCCTATGTTATATAAAACTATATATACTATAGTGTGTGTATGTTATATATATATATATATATATATATTAGTCTCGAGCTATATACGTGAGTATGTATGTGTACATTACATATATATATATATATATATATATATATATATATATATACACACACACACACACACCAATTTCTGTTATAATCCTCAGGTGACTTGTTAAAACAGCTAATTTCTGACTGTAATCTTAACACGTCTCACGTCTCCATTCATGTCCATGGCTTCATACATGTTATCTGTGGCGTGTTGCTGGGTGACTCATCCAGTTCTATTCCATTGCTTTCTCAGCCAGTAACATGCGGGGTAGCGATTGGTCCCAGCTTAATGCCAGGGGCCCATCTACTTCATGTCTTGTTGCAGCGAATGTGCTGTTTCCATCGAAGTGTATAGTTATTTGCTACTAAATACAATGCACTGACCCATGACCGGCTCTGACACCTCCGTGTACATGTGATAGTTGTCAGGAGACGTGTTCTATTATATAATGATATGACTAATGTATATTAATACCTCAGGTGTGATGCAAGGATCACGTATATTGGTGTATAAAGCTATCCATATTTCTGTGCAGCTGTTTGTATGTTCTCCTCGAGCTGGCGTGATTGTTCTAATGGATTCTGTGTGGTATTATGGGGACAGAGTTATAATGTAGAACATGAGTCGTGACTTTCCTGTTTTACCTCACATTTTGAGACCTAAGCTGTAGTTGTGTGCCCAGTGCTATGGCGTCTCCCTGAATGTGGTGTGTGTGTTTATACCCTGTGGTGACTATCAGGCCCTCATTCCCCATTCGGCATTCAGTGCCTCTCAGTTTGCTGCCTGTGCTCTGTGTATTCAGTTGTCTCCGCCGCCATGTTGTGCTACTGTTTTGTGAATTGCCCTCATTTGCATAGCAGGATCCCATTCATAAAATGCTGGGTGACAGTGTTACCTTTGCACGCTGTGCCAGGGCAAGGGGTGCAGCGACAGACTATTTCTAAGCCAAACAAGGCCTAAAAAAAAAAAAGTAAAAAAATAGGGAAGCGTGCAATGGAGGGGGGGCGAGGGGAAGTGTGAGCTCTGAATAGACGTGGGAAGGACTGTCTACAAGACTACTTCACCATGATACAACACGTACACTTTCTGTGTAGTAGTCAATGGTGACTTCCCAGGGGTAATTCTCTATCACCGCAAGGATTGGAGGAGAATAGATTTCTTTTGTGGTGTTTTTTTTTTTTTTTTTTTTTTTTTTATCAATCACTCCTTCCCTCTCCTTGTTCCTTTCTTTTTACTTTTCTCCCCCTCCTCCTCCTCCTCCTTCCTCTTGTCTCACCCCCCTCTTCCTCCTCCTTGTCTTCTCCTCCTTCCTGGCCTCTCCCTCCATACTCCCCTCCCTTTCTTGTTGACACAGCTATGTGGGAAATATCAGAGCAGGGAGGCTCTGGCATCACGTGATATCCCCCTCCTCCTCCGCCTCCATTCATAAAATACCTGTGTCCATTCACACTGCAGTCACAGTGTCACATAGGTTGCACCATCATGAGACACCTGCAGAGGGGTTGTCTTGCATGTGCGCTGTACTGGGTGTGTAGGGCTCCTCGATGATCCTGTAGTGTATTTTTATTCACTTGGAGGCAGTGACAAACACATGGGTTGTTCTCTATTTTCTTAATGAGGACAGATCCATGTAAACATAGGTCGTGTACTCGAGCTGTGTGTACAGCCGCCATTCTGTGAAGATCTGACTTATTCCCGATTTGTGTATGATTATACGTATAATGTTACGTGAAGATTTTTATTAGAATAAATAGTAATCTATTATATGCACCAATAAGGCCTGTATGATGAGACAAACAAGTCACAAGTATCTTAAATTGGGTCAGTTTACATGCGGCCAAATTGCACAAGCATACCTCAAGGTTTCCTTCATGTTTTTTCTTATAGAATAGATCCCTATCATAGAGCCGATCCTATTCATATTTGTACACATGTATGAAACAAGCATAGCCAAGTGCTATATGATGGCTGTAATCTCCCCAAAAGTCAATGCCCCTTCCACGTTACTTCCGAACCCAAAATTCACAGCAAATTACAGTAGCAAATGAGATGATACCAAGCCCAATTAATATCCATAGTGTGCCCTATATGTTGTAGAGTTTTTCTTGGGGTTTTGTTTAGTGCAATAATACATCGGGATTTTTCAGCTGACTGTGTTGCTGTTTTGGGAACAATTTGCAGCTGATTTTGAGGCAGATTCCGTCTCAAAATAAGTTCCAAATTTTGAATGGAATCTGCCTCGCAAGATTACCGCTGACTTGCCTCATTGTCTGAGGTTAATCGGCAAGCAAACCCGTGGTGGCAAGTTGAAGCTCTACTTTGGCTTTCCGCCGCAGGTTACACAGGACCAGAATGTGGAATTAAATCTGAGGTGGAAGACCGCTCCATATTCCTCTTCGAATTCTGTCATGTGATCATACGCTTAGGGAATGTTCACACACAGAATTTTGGAGCAGATTTTGAAGAAGTCTTCCATCTCAAAATCTGCTACAAAACACCCTAAATCTGCCTTCCATTGTTTTCAATGGGAGACAGCAATGGATGCTTCAGAAACTTGCCCAAGTCATTCTACGGCTCCTGCGGCAGAATCGCTGCTGAAGCCGCAGCACACTTGCCCCATTGTATGAAATTCTGCTTACACACCTGTGCCAGAAGGTTCATCCTTGGCTTTTTGCTGCAGATTCCATGGGGGCATTTTTGGGGCAGATTTTGAGGCAGAATCCCGCCTCAAGATCAGCTTCAAAATCCACTGCCAGCTGTCCTTTATAGATAGGGGATTCATCTATGCTGGACATCTAAGCCTCTCTCCCCAGGAGTGGGCAAAATCAACCTGCCCAGTCATTCTCAGCCCCAGCATCTATCTTTGAGTGAGAATTAGGAGGCCCTCATGCCCCGTAGATGGGTGCAGACGATTGTTGTTTCACAGCAGCTGGAGGGTGGTCACAAGAGCGCAGCCATTGCTCTAGAAACTTGCAGGTTATAATTTTGCATGTTTCTGAACAGACACTTAAATTGGCCAATTAATAATTTACCAACATTTAGGCCATTATTTAACTTTGTGGCATATTATAGCCAAGGGAATTCAACGGAAAAAAAAAAGTGTCACTTTCCTTCCACTTTTTAAAGTGAAGGTTTAGGCTGGAATCTCACAATGCAGCTTTTGTTACAGTTTTTTGAGCCAGGAATGGGTTTTAAAGTAATGAGAATTACAAGGTAAAGATCTATACTTCTCCTCCTTGCTTGATCTATTTCTAGCTTTTGCTTGAAAAACTTTATCCAAAACTTCAGATGTGATTCCAGCGTTAGGGCTTATTCGGACATCCACATATTACAGATATGGACCACATCCGCACCCACTGATTTTAATGGGTGCATGCAGAAGCTCATGTTTTGTTCAAGGAACAGAGATATGCTTTCTTTTGGTCCATTTTGCAGGTCACGGAGATCCATATGAGTCTATGGGTCTGTGAAAATCATGGACAGTGCATGAAAGACATTGGGTGTTTTTCACGGACATAGAAAAGTATAGAAAATGAACAAAAAAAAGTTGATCTGTTTTGAAAAATGGATCAACCTCGGACCCTACACATCTCAAAAATAAGCGAGGTTGTGTGCTGTTCATGATTATCAAAGTGCGGATGTGTGAATAAGTCCTTATCCTTTTCCCCTCTT
Source organism: Leptodactylus fallax (assembly GCA_947044405.1). Taxonomy (NCBI): domain Eukaryota; kingdom Metazoa; phylum Chordata; class Amphibia; order Anura; family Leptodactylidae; genus Leptodactylus; species Leptodactylus fallax. Next base: position 26,831 of record CAMRHE010000305.1, read on the forward strand.
TTCGGTTGATCTGGTCCTCCCGCTGTACACACCTCTTTAATAGCTGTCAGAGGAGGTTCGATAAGCCTTCATACATAGAAGATAATCTTTGCCCTTTGTATAGGGAGGCCAGTGTAGTGGTCTACATAATTTTGGGTGGTACGAACAGTGAAAAATCCAGGCTAGCAAGACTTGAGGTCTTCTGACATTTATGGTCAAGATGATTAGGAGGGTTGAACGTCTCCAGCCTGTAACTCAGGCCACACAAAAGCTGGAGGCTGTGGCTGTCAGATGGCATTTTATGCCAACTGGCAAACCACCTGTGTTCCCTGGTGTCTGCAGCCAAACATTATAGACCTTTGTTTGACTTGTTTTTATACTACTCAGCCACACAAATGCATAATTACACCTTTTATGAGGAAGAGTAGCTCAACTTTTAAGAGCAATGAACTTCTAGCCATGACGGAGATACTGGCTGGAGGCGCTGGTTCTGTTGCCAGTATCGGATCCTCGTAACTAGTAACTTAATCTCCTGGTGTCCCAGGCCTCGAAGAAATGAAATTGTCTTGAACACATGGGAAATGGAGCTTGAAGAATTCCAGGAACTGGGGAGAGGGGCTGTCTAAATCCTAACCTTTAAAATTACAAAGTGGCTTTTGATTTAGTTTGACTGACTCCTGACTTGCACGTAATTGTTTCCACCCTGTTGTAAAAATGGCTGTCTCTAATCACGAGTGACCCCGTAATGAGAAAAGGTAAGGCAGCTGTCTTAAGCAGTGGGATCTGAAGGCGGAAAATTTTGTCATTTACTTGAAGAACGTTTCCGCGGGAAAGCATTATATGGATGTAGTCAGCCCCATATATCAGTACAACATTAACGGGAGAGAGTGGTCATCTAGTGGCCTACTGCCCCATATACAGTCGAGTACTAGCGACTGGCTGACAAAATTTTTAAAAATAATTGACCACTTTTCATCGTCTGCAAATTTTCACCTGATGATTGTTCATTTTGGTTGAAATTATATGTTTTGATCAACCTAAGGCCCCATGCACACAACAACAATTTTATCTACAATTGCGGATAAAAGTGTGGACCTATACATTTCTATGGACCCATACACGGCTGCAATTTTTGCGGATGTGTCTTGACTGTAGAAGGGGTCCCCAAGTTATGATGCATGTCCTATATTTGTTCGCATTTGCAGAGCAGACAGTCTTATTGCGGATGGCATGCAACTTGTTTTTTGCGGATTGGTGATCAATATTTGCAGACAGTAAAACCACAACGGTCGTGTGCATGTAGCCTTAGATTATGGTGTATGGCGTTGAGAGCTGACTCAGTCTCCCCCACATGGTATGTTTACACTGTGGAAAATCAGATGCGTATTTTTGACATGAAACTCAAAAAAAAAAAAAGTCTGGTTTCTGCTGTTGTTTTCAGTCTTCACTGCCATTGATCCACACGCGAGTTAGCCTTATTCAGTATAACTAATCTGTATGTGGCTACCTGCCATGGTTTTGGTACTATATTCAGCTCTGAAACCTTGACAGCATAGGTCATGCAGCTTCTTTTTTCTCATGACAGAGGACAACCCAGACCTTGTGGACTATGGTGCGATTTCCCATTGGAAACAGTGGCAGTAAGCATTATTGGCCCAAAATCAGTGTGAAAAAATCATCAGTGTAACATACCCCTAAAAGCAATTGACTAGATCCTGTATTCTGTGTTGTGCTTTATTGATTCAGCCCCTAGCATGGACACACATTCACACTGGGTGGGTATTTTTGACTCGCCATGTGGTGTTGGGTGTAAATCCTAATGCACATGACTGAGTGTGCAGGATGAGTGGGGGCCAATAACGCAATGCACTCGGATAACATCAGAGTACCTTCCATGATGCATGCACTTCTATGGGGGCTTCCGATCCATTCCGATGACACGGAGCAGGATGGGTCCTGCTCTATAGTCATTGGAACAGAACAGAGTATCGGACGCTCTCTTGGATGGCAGACTTTGCCGTATGCATGGGGCCTTAGTGTCTACAGTGGGCTTTACTGTCCCATACTATATACAGGACATTAGAGCATTGGTGAGGCCGTGACTCCTGACATCATACATCACTATGACACAGGTAGAACAGGTTTGCAAACTGAGATTGGGAGATTGGACCGGCAAATGTAAGGATCGGATGTATGATCTTGATTCCTCCATGTGCATGGGGCTTAGTGAGTCAGACTCTGATTAGGGTATCTATAAGGGCTGTGGGGGGAATCAATCAAAAAAAAGTTACTGACTCCGACTCAGGTCTGATAATAAAATTATTTTTAATTTATATTCTACAATTATTAATATTATTGTAGAATTAATAAAATGTACAGTTTGTTACATATTTTCATAATTAAATTACTGGCTTATTAATGAATTAGAGGAGCTTTACTGCTTCTGACTGACCATGGCTCAGCCATTTATAAAGGAGTTGGAGCAGGTGCTTTGGCCCACTGACTTCACAGCCCTGGTAGCTACCTACGCTGGCATAAGAAAAGTAGTTTCCTTCCTACTAGAGGAAAGCTAATTTGCTTATCTTTTTCTGGGGAAATTATAAGACTCAATAGGCCAGCTGGTGTCTCCGCAAGCAAAACAGTATCCTCTGAGAGTTTGTAGGAATGTATGAATTGTATGTGTAGGTGTTTTTCCATTTTCAATCACAAAATGCTGTGCCCCCACACTAACCGTTTTCTTCAATGAGAAAACCATGTGTATTTCTTACATCTTTTCTTGACTCATAAACATCCACCTTAAACGCAGACGTGCATGTATGTTTTTAGTAGGCAGAGAAATAAGTAGGCACCTCTAGCAGTGGCTCATCTCTTATATGATCCATGGATTGGGCATGTTAAACTACAGCATGCTCAATCCTTCTTTAACTTGCTATCAGGGACAGTAGTGAGGCCTTGATGCACATGAGATCTGCTAGTATCTATGTAATGTATATGGTCCACATTTAAGTTGGAAAAACAGTACTGTGCAATTGTTTTAGGCAGGTGTGGAAAAATACTGGGAAGTCAGAATGCTTTCAGAAATAGAAGTGATAATAGTTTATATGTCAATTTACAAAATTAAGCGAATTAACATAAGATAAATCTAAATCCCATCAGTATTTGGTGTGACCACCCTTTGTCTTCCATCAGTTCTTATAGGTACACTTTGTTTTTGAAGGAACTCTGTAGGGAGATAGTTCTCCAAGGTGTATGAAACAAAGCACAGCTCTTGCCCCCAAGAACAACGAATCGGGCATATTAAAATTCAACATGCCTGACTCTTTCTTCTGAACTTACATCGTCTTACGTTGTATGGCTGCCCACAAACATGGCGTCAGCTGCCAAGGAATAGTGAATCCTAATGAAAAAAAGTAAGTTAGTTCTATCAGATATTTGCTGTTATGGGAAACACATGCATCTATAATATGGTTATGTCCATGAGCGTTATATGTCAGTCCTATGTTTATTAACCCCATTATTGTATGTCTTCATCCGCACTGCTTCATAAAAAGTGATCTCTCCTTTTCTCTCACTCTTGTTGCGACCAGACTGGTGATCCAAGGCCCTAGGGAAATGGGGTATGCTTTTTAGCATTGTTTTGCAGGAAATACGTTTTTCTCCATATTTGGAGTTTATTTCAGCTTTGGTTTGAATGTCTTGCATATCATGACTTATAGAAGACATTGACGTGATTCCTCAGAGAAATCCTAAGTCATGTTCCTTTTACCTAGTCACAACTCCTGCAGCCATCATATGGGCTGAACTTATAAAATAAAGCTCTTCTTAGCATTGTTTTTGTATTTTCTTTATATTCGGAGCCTCCATTGTTGATTCTGCCATATTACCCAGAAAATTGTCACGCCATGATGCTCTGTTTTTTATCTGTTCACATGACATACCCCATTATAAGTCATTGTGGTCTGTTAGTCTCTGTTGTGATGGATCCAGCGCTTCATCCTATTCTGTTCTTTGCTCCTATGTTGGACCAAAAAGACTGAAATGACCATGAAGATGTGAACTCACCCTGAACAGATGACAGTGATTGTCCAACATGACACTTGTCACCCCTAGAGCTGTGGAGGACCAATTTTGGTTGGAGTCTGAAAAAAATTTACCAACGCCAGCTTCAAAATAAAATTATATTTAAGGATATTATCCAATTATTAATATTTTATAGTTGATTATTAGTATAGTTTGTTTTCATAGGAAATTAATTTACTAGCTTTTACTAGGATTTTTACTGCTTCTGACTGACCATTTATGAAGGAGTTGACGTCGGGCTGTGGAAAAATAGTCCATGATTTGGCCCACCGACTCCACAGTCCTGGTCACCCAGGTTCCTAAGAAAGACCAATCCACCTAGTTATGCAAACCTTACTTGGTCAGGAATATATCACTATATACAGTGCATCTGCCAGAATGGAGCTGGTTGCATGGAAAGATTATTATTTTCCAATAGAAATAGTATGCATATCTCCGATTTTGTAAAACTTTTGTCATGTCATAGACATTATGTACCCATTCATGTCAGTGGGAGCACCATCCACATATAACTTGGACCCCTGTAGCAGAAAGAACACTTCGACCGCTTCCTAGATTTTCAGCTAATGGATGACGTTTTTGTGTCTCCTGAGAGTCCACCCACCATTACAAGATGACCACACAACAACTTATATGTACTAGCGATTATTTGGCTCGGTGGAAAAGCCTTTTTAGTGCCTGAGTTCAAACCATTCTAAGAATCTAGGCTTTAGCTGAAGTCTGAAGAGATTTCCTGTTTTCTTTCCCGTGGGTTTGCTGGTTGCATGACTTCCAGCGTTGGGAAATGCTGAGGGCTGGCTGAATGATGGAGTCTTGATGATGGCAGATAGAGGAGGCAGTGAGCGCTGTGAGTCAGTCGTCTCAGCCTGTGATACATACAGCCCCTGAAAACATAGCAGCTGCTGTGAGCGCTGAGCTGGGCCTGGCTGCACGTGTGGGTGGATGTTCTCCCCATCTCATTACTGCTTCATATGTTTCTGCTTGTGGGTCAGTCTTGATTCATCCGTATTTGCTCAGTTAACTCTATCGCTTCCAGATTGTTGGTCCTAGTGCTGGAAAAAAGCTTGTTCTTGTAGGAAATACAGCAAATATATAGCTTCTATATAGGAACATTTATTATATGCTTTATTAGCTTATATCCAGTGGTGGACCATCCTGCATATTGTTATATTTCAATGTAGTTGGCGCCATTTATACCTGACAGGGTAAAAAAAAAAAATGGGGTTTGAAAAATGTAACCTGTCGAATGATTTTTTTTTTTTCCCACTGTGATGATGTCTTGTTGATGGCCTACCAGACAAAATAGGGGCTTGGTTATCAGGGGCATCCATTATCAGGGTTCTTGTGGCATGGTCATCATGGGCCTTATTCACATAGACATCAAAAATGGCCGCGTGAAGCCATCACACAGCTGTTTTTAGGCCATATTGATTGCAATGTTTTGCTGTTTTTTTGATGATCCATTTTAAGGGACCGTCAAAAAATAGGACATGTCCTATTTTTGAACATTTTCATGGGTCCCTCAATAGACTCACGTCTATGAAGGGTCCATGAAGACATGGATCTCACAAGTACTAAAGAGCTGTGACAATATGAATTGTTTGTCCGTTTTTCTTGACAGATTTTTCAGTGTTTGTGTCAATCTAACCTTAAGCTTAAGTCACACAACAGTAAATAATGGCCGTGTGACATCCGTGTTTTTTTTTTTTTTTTAATGGCCGTCACACGGCAGCATTGAATTCAATGTCAGTAAATGGGGGGCCATTCACATGACCGATATTTTATTTTGTCGAAATTTAGGTCATGTCTTTTTTTTTTTTTTTTTCCCGTTTTCACGGATCCCTCCATACACTCAAATGTATGGGGGATTTGTGAAAGCTTGTGCCCCTCGGATGCAAGACGGCTATGAAAAATGTCTATTTTTTTGCACCTCTGTCGTCTAAATGTAGCCTTAATCTCTCTTCACATCTTTGTCACAGGCTCTGTCATGTTTGACAAAAAGGATAGTGTAGCATGCAGCTCTATACTTCCTGCCAAAATGATGGTTACGGTGGTGGCTCAGACAGACCCCCACATTGGAGTCAGCACTCCATTATTTTTGATGTGCTGCTTCTGTGATGGAGAAGAAAATCTGCGAAATTGATGGAAGTGTGTACTCGCCTTAACACAGGCTCACTGACACTTTTGGTTTGTAACTTTATCGTTGTATGTATCAGGACAATAGGCATTGCACGTTAAATAGAAGTAGGTCAATGGTTGATCGTCTGCTGAATGAGTGTTCGCCGATAAACACTGTTCCACTAAGTTCACCCGCTGAGTGTTCCTTATAGTTGCTATGGTCTATTTTCTTCAACTTTTATGTACGGCCTCCTTAACTTTTTTTTTGCTGTTTATGGGAATTCCTATTGCAATGACCTATTGGTCACTGACTAACTGTTGTGTTGACTAATAGTCATTGGGGGTCATATTGCTGAGCTGAATACTTACTGTATTTTACAGCATGGGTTTACCACAGGAGGCAATCAGCAAATATCTAATATCAGACATGCTCCTGATGTTGGAATCCAGTGAGAACAACTTTGTATTCCCCTACATGAACAGATTACAGGCTGTTGTTCAAGCCTTAAGACTACAGGCTGCTGTTTCTGTTTGGCATCCTGTATCTTGTGACACACCGGCCCAGATTTACTATTGTGGATATGACTAGACCCTGGCGTAAACATGGCGCATCTATGGTAGTTTGGACTGAAATTTTTGCAACATGCTAGACATGCCATGATGTGCCAAAAATGCACCAAAATTGTGTTACAAAATTCTGTTTTTTTAGTAAGCCAACTAAAAGCTGGTATAAAGTTAGACGGTCTAAAGATACATTAGATTGATTTATCATCCAGCATCAGCCGCTGTGATAAATCTGGCACATTCTCAGACCGCCTGTCTAAATTTACTCTGTCGAACTATTAGTAAATCTGGGATAGAGTGTCATGAAACATACGGTAGTCTGACTAGTGAATTTTGAAGCATGTCTGATATATTCCAAACAATGGAAGAGATTTATATCAGCTGAAACTGATCACTTTTTGATACCCTTCCCATTTTCAGTCATGTGAAATTATAAGGTCTGAGGCAGCTTTCCATGTGGATTTTTGCCGCTGCTGTGAATGGAAATACTGAATGATAATGGGGGTTAATCCTTGTGCAAATCCGTGGCAGTTCATATCAGGGCTGTGGAGTCGGTACACCAAAGCCCCGACTCCGACTCCTCAATTTCCCCTGACTCCGACTCCAACTCCGACTCCACCAAAATAGGCACCGACTCCGACTCCACAACTCCGACTCCACAGCCCTGGCACTGCTAAACCTTATAGGTTCACTCAGAACTCAGTCCCATCATTATATGAGGAATAGAACAGACCTTTACAGGACATTTCATCATTTTCAACATTTCATCATTTTCCCAAATTCTTATGAAAATATATTCAGCACATACTGCATTGTACTACTAACTGTAACAATTTATTATATATTTTGGGAGTCGGTCCATTTTATACCGACTCCGACTCCACCAAAATAGGCACCGGCTCCGACTCCACGACTCCGACTCCACAGCCCTGGTTCATATGGCACGTTGATGGCATGGTCAACCTCAGACTGAGCCAGGGCATAGAGTATTACACCTGAGCCTGCTATGGGTGCTGGATTACATCTTGCAGGTTCTTCAGAGCTGTAATAGGGCCATGTGGATGAGCCCATTTTATGATCTATAACTGGTTCCTGACACATACTTGTGGGGGCGCTCGGGTGAGACACGCCAAATTTATTAAGAGCCATATGCTTCTTTTTTGGCAGTTAGTCATTTTTTTTTCTGGCGAGCATGGCTAAAACCCACAGAAAGTTGCAATTTCTTGTGTAACTGACACAAGGTTCACAGTAGCACTTGCTCTCCGTTGTGCAGGACTTTTTTCTCCACCCATTTTCGGTGAACTCTGTGATGGAGTGTACAACAGAAGTGAACCTAGTCTGAGACTTTGCAAACCTGAAACTTTTTAATGTCATAAAACTTGTGTAAAACAGTTAATAGAATCCCAACAGACTACATATGGAACTGCCTCCAGGACTCATCACAGCTATGGGGGTACTTCTGCCATCTGAAATGGTGGTACCGTGTTTCCCCGAAAATAAGACACCCCCGAAAGTAAGGCATAGGAGAGGTTTCGGAGAATTGCCTAATATAAGGCATCCCCCGAAAGTAAGACGTATGTTCCCGAACAGAACATACTGTATGTGAGGCCGCGGGCCGAACCCCACAATCACTGCTATCATTATACTCCGGGGTCTTTTCAGACCCCGGAGTATAATAATCGGCGGCCCAGGGGAGGTGAGCGAACATAAAAAACTATGTGCTTACCTGTCCTACGCTTCTCCAGGCTTCGGGCCTGTTTGGCGACGTCAGCGGACCTCATTTTGCGTCGCGACGCCGGCCGGATCACGTGACGCGGCCTGGTCTAACAGTGAAGAAGGCCGGAGTAGCGCACGGGCATGCACTGGAGCGAGGAACAGGTAAGCAACGTTGTTTTTTTATGTTTCTATCTTCCCCTGGATCTCCGATCATTATACTCTGGGGTCTGAAAAGACCCCACAGTATAATAATTGTTCATGGGTGGTCCACTATGGGGCAAACTACTGTGTGCAGGGGCCACTATGGGGAATGATACTGTGTGCAGGGGCCACTATGGCGAATGATACTGTGTGCAGGGGCCACTATGGGGCATGAGACTGTGTGCAGGGGCCACTATGGGGCATGAGACTGTGTGCAGGGGCCACTATGGGACATGATACTGTGTGCAGGGGCCAATATGGGGCATGATACTGTGTGCAGGGGCCACTATGGGGCATGATACTGTGTGCAGGGGCCACAGGCGAAGACTGTGGCAGGGGCCACGGGGCATGAGACGTGTGCAGGGGCCACATGGGGATGATACTGTGTGCAGGGGCCACTATGGGGAATGATACTGTGTGCAGGGGCCACTATGGGATATGATACTGTGTGCAGGGGCCACTATGGGACATGATACTGTGTGCAGGGAAATTAATGGTTTGGATTGTTATGATGATGTCCTAGAAGATGATGACATAACTGTCATTGAATAAATTTTACTTTCTATTCGTACCGTAAATATTGGTAAATGTACCATACTGTTAATTGTTGTACATGGAAATAATGGTACGGTAGTAAGAAATTCTTGATAGGATTCACAGTTTGTCTGGTTATGCTGGTTTGTGATGACAACTACTGTACAGTACCGTATATAATAAATGTTCATTTTTTTGTTCAGCAATAAATGTGAATTCTTCTTCATTGAAAAAAAAAATAAGACATCCCCTGAAAATAAGACACCGCACATCTTTGGGAGCAAAAATTAATATAAGACGCTGTCTTATTTTCGGGGAAACAGGGTAAAACATTCCAGTACATTCCATTGCTTTTAGGCTGAGTCCCCATTTGTGGAAAAGCTGTGTTTGCAGATTTTGCTGTGTATTTTTGAACCAAAACCAGGAGTGGCACAAAATGAATGAGAAATATAAAGGTAGGACATGGGCCAGGACTACGCAGTGAATGTATTTGAAGTGAGTCGCATTGCAATCCTGAGGTTGCTGCGATTGCGACTGTTGCAGCACCCTTCATTGTGACTCCATTCACTTAAATTCGTGACGGAATCGCAGGACGACACAACAATTTTTGTTTGCGCAATCATAAAAGTCGCCCATATAGCCCTTGCCTTCTCCCTACTATATCCGCTCTTGACTGCGTCTCAACTCTGCAAAATCATCAACAAAAAAAACACAGCTTTTGTACAGCGTATGGCCTCATCCTTACATGGGTACATTTCCGCCCCAGAATAAGCGCTGTTCAACAATATAAGAATTCAGTCGGTGCTTCATTTTGGGTGGATTCACATCTGGCAGATTTTCTTGCAGAAATTTCTAAAGAACAGTTTCATTCATCTGAATGGGATTGTTTTAGTAGCAAACACATGGACTTCTCTTCTGCAAGCCCTGTTCAGATGAATGGCGGAATCCCAATAAAATCTGCTGCATGTCAATTCACCCTTTAAAGGGCCTTTTACGTGTGGCAACGGAAATTGGGGACAAACAACGGTGAATATGATCTTTCTTCCCCATACATGTATTTTGTCGGAGCACATTCCCTGTTAAAATGAGAGATCTGATGGTGACAGCAGCGATTTTTAGAACCTTGCAAAAGATGGGATTAGCCGACAAACAAGGATTTGTGCATATAGTGGTCGGATATCTGCGTGAATAATAAATTCTTTCAATCTTTATTATTATTCAGTTTTTATCTGTATATCTTATGTAATTTGATGTGAATAATTTGGTGGCGGAGATTATATTCTAGCAGTCTTTAGCAAGGATTTACATTTTATTGTTTTGACCACGTTGATACAGTGGAAAGGATTTGCTGACATGGGTCTACAGGATTTTGTGATCTGGTTAGTCCTCCGTACAGCCGCCCCCACGCAGTTCAGCTCACAGTCTGCTTCCTAACTTGGCAGGGCGTTTGCAAATGTTATCTGCTTGATAAATTTCTGCAAGAAAGGATGAATGATTAACCATTGGATGGAGGGAGCGGCCTGGACAGGAAATGACTGATAAGCAGTTCATTGAGTGCTGCTGCGGATTAACTCCCTCATTGCCATTAATAGACTTCATGTTACAGCCCTTTGATCCTTTCTTTTTTTTTTTACCGTCTTCTGTCTATAAATGTGATCATTAAAAAAATAAAAATAGAAGAAAATAATAAACTGAAAAAAAAAACTTAAAAAGCGGTCCCATCCACTGCCCCTCTGAAAGTAGGTGTGGGGGATGTAGAGCACCTGCTTCAATATAGAGAACCATTCCCTATCACAGGCACAATCCCAAGACATACATGAAGTATAACTTGAATGTAGATAAGATAGGTTTTTCAAGGCTATGGTTTTTTTAATGATTTTCTAAATTTGCTTTAGTATTACTTTCTCAAAAATGGCGCTGAAGATCGTTCAAACCACTGGAAAGTTTTTGCCTTTGAACAAGGCGTCTCAAATCCCATGTGTCAAGAAGCCAATGGTAGTGTGAATTGTGGAGTAATTTTAGTAAATACTTTCATTCTTCTATAAATTCTGTATTCTCCATGTGAATGAAGCGCCAGTGCTCGTGTGTGACTGGTACTCCATTCACTTCTATGGGGCTTCTGGAGATTACAGTCCCTGAAGCTCCATAGAAGTGAATGTAATGCCAGTCGTTCATTCACATAGGAGAACGCGGGGACTTTTGGGATCCAATTCTCCCCTGCGATCTGCCACTTATCCCCTACCCTGTGGATAGGGGGATAACATAGTAACAATAAAGGCAAAGGTTTAATAAAAGATGTTCCAACATGGTTAGTTATTAAGGGAATTCAAGTAACTACTAAACTTAAGTATGTGTAAAAGTGGTCAAAGACTTAACATTTCTTAATCGAAAATGTGCAGTCATTGCAATTTGTTACTGAAATGTTCAGCTCGATCCAATTACTCTGGTCATTTATGATTGTATAACCACGACATTCAATTTGCAGTTTCGCCTAAAACAGCTGCCTGCATGTGGTGGCCATAGATTGCAGGATTATGCAGGTAAATGGAAATATTTACCTAGGTAGTCATGCGGTCACTGGGAACCACAAGTGGGCAAGGTACGGTCTACATGCTCTTGCCATGACATTGGAACGCAGCTTTAAGCTGGCCATGCACCTTTTTAATAACTCGTTCTGCTCACAGGTATTCCTCCTGATTCCCCCATACACATACATGTTTGTCCGAGCATGCATGTGTTTTTTATGGTTAAAGGGAAACAAACTGCTGCTAGACACTACAGGCGGCAGCTTATTCCCCACGTGAAGTTGAAGCATATACATGGCTCTTTATGATACTTAGTTTTTATACAACAATTATATGTTGTATATCAATATGTTGTGTATCAATCAATAACATAGATTGTAAGCCCTTGCGGGCAGGGCCCTCTATCCCACTGTGCCAGTTGGTCACAGTTAGTATTATATTTGTCTTGTATATTTTGCGTACCATATGTAAACCCTCAAATGTAAAGCACCATGGAATTAATGGTGAATATAAATAAATAATACTGTATATCAATTGTACTCGACATTTTTTTTTTTTTATTACACTTGCTGAGCAATAGTATTGCACATGGAGCAATACTATTGCTCATCCCCAAACATAAGTGGCCAAATTTTACATTCTCCAGCTGTATGACTAGGGAAAGCAGCCAAACCTAGCTTGGTGTGTCAGGGGCCTGCTAAATTGTTTGGATGGTAACTTCACAATCTGATAGAAGTCACCAGGTTTCCTCTTCTTATTCTCACATTTACCACCATGTTGGCTACTAAATATCTGATTATTATAAAGTTTACTTGCAATATATGGATATAATATATGTAGCTAGTAGACCGCTGGGAACCTGGCATGGCTACTTTATCACAGTGTAGCAGGCAAAAGCGTATGTTTTGTTGAGCTGCATTTTATCACTTAGTGTAATAAGCACTTCCGATAAGTCCGTTTGGAAGGTAAATAGGAACCTTTGTGTGACAGAAGCCTATTACTCTGCTCTTCACAAACTTTGAGGCTATGGACAGGCATGTATGTTGGACCAAATTTTTATATTTGTTATTTATTAAAAATGTGTGCACCATTTGGCTTCTGCAGCTTGCATGTATTACAATACATAGCAAGTTGCAGAAAGCTGTTCACAGTTTACTCCATGAGACTAACTTTCTGACATCTTGATCTCCAGATGTCCTTAACAAGTTTTGATTTGCTCACAAGTCAGATTAGATGATTGCTTAGGAATGGATAGAGGTCGAGCCATCAGAGACATTGGTGGATTTAGCATAGAATAGCTTTCTGCAGCTTTCTATGTATTGTAATACATGTAAACAGAAAAAGCCAAATGGTGCAAAATCTTTAATAAAAAACTGTTACAAAAATTATTTTAGCCTAAGATGCATGCATTTCAGTAGAAAATTATTTAAAGGTGTCCATAACTTTTATGAGGTATTTAGACTGGGCAGTGAATTGGGTAATGCATTTTACAGTTTTCTATGGTATAATAATATGGCTTTATACACTTCATGGTCTTTCCAAAACATGCTATTGGTTGATAAGAAACCTCTGTGGGACTGTAATTGAAAAAAAATGTATACTTGTGGTTGGTCTAAGAAATGTATCGAAAACCGTTGCAGGTGGTAGTGCTCCACCAAAATTTGGAACAGTGGTGTAGTTGCCCTCTTCTAGATCACATGCCACTTTGAAAGCCAAGTATGGGCAGAGGCAGTACATTGTTCATGAGGATTGAAGAGGCAGAATGTCACCGCCTTTATTTCGAGGATTGGACAAGTCTTGGATGCAGGACCACCCATGATAACTATTAAATCTGATGTCAATTTTGGTTTTGGTTGTGCTTTCCTTTGGCTTCATTTCCTGGTTACATCTCCTGGGTATTATTTGATTCTCCTTCAGGTAATAACTTTGGCTTTGCATGATGACTACGTAGTCATACATCTACACCCAGTTTCAGAGAACCAAGCGGCACACACTGGATTGAAGGTTCTCCTCGGTCATGCTGCTACTAAAACTCTCCACCCAGAGTGCTTAAACAGTACGCCACGTCTTCCATATAGTGTGGTCAACAGTTTTAAAGGGTCAAATCTGATGACAGATTCTGTTTAATAGGATAGTCTTGCCTCGTGGATCGTAGGGCATATAGGCATCATAAAGGGTCATTCCTCTCTGTTCTGGTGAACATAGCCTAACCTTACATATGAATAGCTGGTGTGAAATGCTAAATTTCCACTTCACATACCACTGCATGAGAAATGTATAGCTAGACGTGAATTCCTCCAGAAATGACAGAGGAGAGCAGTGTCAGACTGGCCCATTAGAGGATCCTTTGATGAGCCCAGGCTCTAACGCAATAATGGTCCAGCAGAAGACATCCAAATCTGAAGGGTACTATGGTCTATTTTCTAGAGCTTGTTAGAGGGTGGGCCCAAGGAATCTCAGCCCAATACTGTGAGGAGGCCAGCTTCTGTTTACACCACCAACTATTGAGATTGCAGCGTTTTTCACATTTAATTTGCTTGTTTATATTATTTTTCTTGATGAATTTAATGCTACAGAACCACAGAAAATAGGGCATGCTGTGCCTTAAGAACAAAAAAAGCTGCAAACATTAAAAAAGGGGTTTCCTTAGGCAGAATGTGAATGACCTAATAAGTGATGTACTGTATGTGAATGTTGTTTCGTATGTGAACTCCCCTCCATCATTGAACCATGGTTTTATTCTGTAATTTCTTGTAGATGGTGTAAGTTGACATGGGGAATGGGGGAGATGTTAACACTTTGAAACAGATGGGCTGAGTTTACATCTGCATTGTCATTTCTGGTTTTATGATCCGTCTTATGAACAAAAAAGTAAAAAATGATGGTGAGCTGAATCTGCTGGTTCCCATTGACCAAGATTGACTTATAATGGAGTTCATTGGGTTTCAAAATTTTACTAAATTACGAAATTCTTGTGACAGAATCTTTTAAGGCGGCCCGTAACGCAGATGTGACAGAGCTTAGCTGATGTTTTGGTCTGGTGATACCAAAGTATGGAATGGAAACTTTGCTGCAGCTCAGCAGCAGATGTGATTCAGACAACACAGTGCGTAATATAAAGCAATCACAGGAATATTTTGGAAGAGGAGACTTTCTGTTTGTTCTTCCCGGATGTGTCTCCCGCATGTTACACATTGCTTAGTGTTCATAGTTAACATATTTTTGACGTGTTATGGCTTCCCAGTGGATTTGGGTTATCGTTACTCTGTGTTCTCCCTCCTCTTTCTTCTTCCACTGCTCTCGCCCTCTCTCTTTTCTCCACCATCCAGTTTGCACCCCCCACCTCAGCTTTTACGCTCCTTTGCCATGAAAGAAATCCCTGGTGTTGATAGAAAGCTGGTGGTAGGCGGGAGCTGGTTATGAAGAAATAGGTTAACCATTTGCCTGAGGGGTTTGAAAACAGACTGAAGAAAGTAAATGGGAGAAAAAAACTTCCTGTTGTTTGTTTTATGTAATAGAAGAAAGACATGCAACTTCGCTTAAGGGAAAAAAAAGACAGTATTAACCCCTTTGGTGCTAGGTGTCCAGACATATATATTTTATGCTTCCAAACAGACCAATACTTCCTTATCCATTTTTTTTTTTCTTGTTTTTATCCAAAGCGATGAATTGCCTGTTTTTATATCTTTTTTGTAATTCGTTAATAAAACTGTTCAAGATTAAGGCCACATGTTGTGGAAAAGCTGTTTTTTTTTTTTGTTGTTTTGCTGCGTTTTTTTGAGACCAAGCAATGAATGGATTTAGCAGAAGGGAGAAGAATACCTTTCCTATATATTCCCCATTCCTTTTGATGCCACTCTTGACTTTGGCTCAAAAAAGCGCAGAAAAATCTGTAGTAAAAAACACAGCTTTCCATGACATGTGGCCTCAGCCTTATGTTAGCACATGGAATATCCAAAAGCATTGTCATGGGCCTAGATAAAAGCCAGCTCCAAAAGTTAAGCAAAGCAACTATATATTTTATATATCTTTCCCGAACTCCCCCCATGTATGTGCATGTTTGGCCAAGCAGTGTATGTGTACTGCCACAGAACAAAAAGTTACAGAAGAAAAAAGTATCGGGCAGTGAAATCCAACTGTCTGATTTTTATTTACCTCAGTATCTGTCATTGGGGCATCAGAAGCTCCCAAACACATTAGACAGTTGGTCAGCCCCACTGAAATTCTTCAAGTTTGGCCGAAAGTCATATATACACATTAAATAGCTGGGTATATGTTGGATTGCTATCCCACTTGATGATCCTTATATATTTCTTTTCAATAGGAAGAGGGGGGGTAAGCCGCTGCCAGACACCTCCAATGATGGCTTATCGCCCCAAGAAGAAAAGGATCAAGCATGTCAAAATCCAACCTGCTCAATGCTTCTTCTACGTGACAACTAGTTTGGTTTACAGTTTTCTTGTGTGTGTGGTCACCATACAGGTCACTAGAAGTCAACTTGGGTTGCTTCTTTTGGACAATGGCACATGTATATGGAGGACAGACATATGACAGACACACTAGCATTGCCTTTCTGTTGTTCTATTCCCTCAGAGGATCAGAACAATGGATAGGTGGACTGCTAAAATAGTATAACATGTAGAGCCTGGTGGACATTGACTATAGTGGGTCCGTCAGATGTCCCTCATTTCAAAATTGGAAAAAGTCCTCCGTGCAGGACATTTTTTCCTCCGTCGATTTTCAGGCGGAAAGTGAAGGAGACTCCCGTACAGATGTAAAAGACGTATACTGGCAAAGCTGACGGTGCATTGAATTTAGCGCACTGTCAGCTTTCTAGTGGTATGTAATACTGTCCATCTCTGAGGACATGAAATCTCCTCTTCTAGTTTTCTTCAGAGTGTATACAATATATAGCATATGATCTATGTACATAAAGACTCTTCAGCTCCCTAAAACACTATTAATTAGGTTTTCTCAAAGCAATGCTTGAACTTTGTAGTATGGAATTTGATGGAGCATGATACAATTTTTTTCTGTTGGGTTTTGTGTGAAATCAGAGGCATACAGAGATAGTATATGGTGTATATTATAGACACAGTTTCTCTGTCCTTTTGTTGTATGGAAGTGTATTAGGATGTTGTGCATAAGGGCTTAGGATGACCATCCACTCTTCCTCTTCCCATTATCCACCATGTATACATGCTTGGCTCAATCGAGCTCACATTTTTCCTGAATGGGGAGAGCAGCTGGCAGACACATGGTGGCGGCTTATTTTTCCCTGTATAAAAGGGTTGGACATGTTGAAATCCAACCTGCCTGACCCTTCTGTCCCTAGACATCTGCCATTGGGAGACGGTCTACTGGTCCCACCAAAATCAGCGGGTTCAGCTAACATTAAGTTAATGTGTAAGTCTAGCTTTAAGTATGCTATTTTTGTTATCCAATTTGTTGTTTTGTCACCAAAATTGGCACCAGATCTTCTCATTAAGATATTGTTCCTTCTGTTTCCTCATTCTTGTTCTTGATGTATAAAAGATTAGAAGAGAGAACTATAGGGCTAGTGAGAACGGAGCCTGTGGTTATTTGGAGACTAAAAAAAAACCACATGGACTCCTAAAGATTTCACTTGTAAAGCTTATGGTCTGGAGACCTGTAGTTGGTACCCTCCAGTGTCTAGTAATGTTCATGCCCCATTTTACTATTCTCTGCTCTTGCTCAGCTAAGCACATGTTATGTGGAGGGATCGGTGTCCCTTTAAGCTTGCATCTGACACAGTTATGTAACATTTCCTAGCTCCGGGCTGTAAGTGAATGAGACAAGGATGCACAGAGCTTGCATTCAGCCATCCTGCGAGAAAAGTGCACGCAGCATAATTGAAGGAAATAGACTGTCAAACACTGGCACCTTTCACAATATTGCTGTAAAGCCATGGGCATAAACAAGACTTAGGATATGAGATATCCCTGCTGCCGTATGCCGACAGACAACCGCCACAACATGCTCTATGAGTTTAACATGTGTGACACTGAGGTTCACATACTTAAGTGGGTATTCTGTGCATCCAGTTCATTCATGAAACATACGTAGGAGTTCAGAATCTGTCTTCATTTTACCTCTGCGCATTGATGCTGGACTCTCAAGACCTGGGTTTAAAGAGATTTTCCAGGGTCAAGATATTGATGACCAATTTTTAGGATAGGTCGTTAACATCAGATGATGAAGCTGGTCGTCTGAATAAGGTGCAAGGCTTGCACTACCTGGATCTCTTCAATGAAAACCAGTAACCTTCCTTCCCCTAGGGCTATATTAAAGGGGCTGTCCGGGAATAGTAGCTGCAGGCAGCGTTACCAGTCTGTTGGTTCCTCATTTTATTGTGAATATTATTCTAAAGTATGGTTAATGAAGGAACACTGTTTTATCTCTTGCAAGTGCCATATTTCCATTTTTTGTTGGCGTTATAAAATTACAGCCCAAATATTACTCATTTGAATTCCCTGCCACTCCAGCAGCAGCTCTCCGGTGTTCCCTGCTGGTCTTTGTGTATGTGGCTTGCAGTGATGACATGCTTTAGCTACAGCAGTCATGTGCAACTAAACACTGGCCTCATTGGGTCACATGTGGTACATGCTAGCGTCACTGCTGAGGTCAGTGATTGGTCGCAAGTAAACAAATACTGGTGGGAACCAATCGAGCATCAGCTCTGGAGCAGCAGGGGATTTAACAGGTGCCAGTCCGGGATTTTGTTTGTATCTCATGTGTTTGACTATGAGGACTATGCCCATTGAACCACTGCTGGCACAGGTTTTGCAGTTATTCTTTTGAAGAATAACCACATTGCTTTAAAAACTCCACCAGCCACTTGTATCTCTATAAACTCTGTTTGTGCAAATACTCTGAAATATACTTGCTTTAGTGTTCCAGCATTTCTCAATTCCCATTTTCAACTATCTCTGAAAGGTGGTATTTTAGGGTTTCCCTTAGGGAAGTGCAAATGTCACCTATTAATTATTGTCATGGCTATTCCCACTGTTGAAAGCCCCTTCAAAACTTGAGGATTGTAGCTATGACACAAGGTCTTTTGCTAGACATTCACAGAAGATAGTGGTAGGTTGACCACTTGTTCATCCAATCTCTATCCCCCACAACTTCAAACGTTTCAGCAAAAGAAGAGAGGTAGATAAGCCATTAGACACTTAAGGTGGTTTACCAAGATAAATTAAAAAATGGCCACCAGGGATGGGGTAAAATAAAGAGGTTTGATACTTACCTATGGTTCAGACAGCCACTGGGAGAAAGTTGGGAGGCCCCATATCATTAGACCGTCCCCACCAATGAATCTAATGTGTATGGGAAACTTTTACTAAGCTAAACCTTTTCTTGGGTACTGTATGACACCTAGGTTCACACTTGCACTGGGCTCTCTGACCCCTCTCTGACTATAATGGGGTCTGCCGTGTTTCCACTATTTTTATACTGAAACTGGCATAGAGAAAGTCCTATGTGCAGGCCTTTTTTATGCCGCGGAGACTCTGACGCAGATGTGAATTTAGCCTTACATATGAATTTGTGAATGTGAATTATTTTGGATCCTTTTTGGATTGTTGCAGTCATGAACTTTGAGAATTGCACAAGTCTGAATGATGTCACAGAGGTCGTGAAGTGAACACATTACTTGCTTTATTGTTCATATAAATGGTATTTTTGGTAGCGACAGATCTATTTTATTGGAGGTGGATGATTTCATTTGGATGAGTTCATGTATTTCCGGGAAATATTGTTAGTGACTAGAATTAACGATTGACTTGTTTTAAAGAATAAATATTCATCTTCTATTTGTCTGGAAAGTTGTCTTGATGGAATGTTGCATCATCAGTGTCTTATTGTGACTAGTAAATGGGGATTACTATGCCTTAAATGGCTTCATAGACTAGCAATATCATCTCTATAAAATGTAAGTGTTCTGTCACTTCTCGAATAAATGGTAAGAATGGTTTAAGGTAAATATATTTACAGAAGTTGCTTTTGATAAGTTCCACGTGAGCAGAACCAAAGAATTTGTTGGTCATCACACCATGCAATACAGTAGGTCACGGGTTCCTTCCAGCCGAGTTATTATAAAATATGGTGTAAAAAAAAACCTTCAAATTATGGATCTCTGATTGCTTTAATCTGTAGGTACTATAACCCATTGCCTTGGGACCTACATGCTAGGTTATATTTTTCTTGAATAGCTAAGTAACTTTTGGATTGTCCATGTGATAACACTGCAGGGAAAATTTATGGCTGTGGGTTCCTAGGACCGAATCAGCTGGAAGGCTTCCATATTAAAGAGGCTCTCCAGTAAAAAAAAACGAAAAACACCCCATTTAAAAATGAACCTGTGTCTGTTATCGTGGTGTTCATTAAATTTACTGACTACTATATTGAGAAGTTATGTGCTCTCTTCCCGAGCATTTACCCCTTCTTTTTTTTTTTTTTATAAAACCTGAGTGCTTCTTAATATATTTAGCATAATCATTATAAGGTGGAGTTTGGACTAGTTTTAGTTAAACCTGGCCATGTGCATTATACTCACCACCTTCTCTTCATTGCAGATTGCCCTTCTATACCAGCCTCTGGCTCTAATATTTTATTTTCTGTCTCTTGCAGTGACAGTTATGCACGTGTGCGAGCTGTGGTGATGACACGGGATGACTCAAGTGGCGGGTGGTTGCCGCTTGCAGGAGGGGGGCTCAGCTGTGTCACCGTGTACAAAACTACCCACCCGGAGGATAACAATAGTGCCGACTTTCTTGTCCATGGAGAGAGACTCCGAGATAAAACGGTGAGAGAGGAAGTGCAAGGTGTTGTCACACACTTGTCCTTTACTATGAAATAATTCTATAATTGTCACTTTGTGTTGCTCTATCATGGTATCAATCCCAATTTTTATTTTGCTATTCACATATCTTTTTACCCATGTCTTTCTTTTAGAAGAAAGCAGACTTGTTTCCCTAACTCTGGATACTCCTTTATGCAGGATTAGAAAACATGACTGTTTTCTGTTTCTTGGGAAGTGACATCACATCTGTTGGTCACACAGCCATACTGCAGTTCAGTCTCATTCCTTGGGACTGTGCTGTAGCCATGTGACCAACAAACATGATGTCACTTCCTGAGGAGAAGAAAGCAGCCACGTTTTCTAATTCTGCAAAATCCCTTTAAGGGCATTCCCATACACAAAGCATAATAAATGTGTGAACATTCGAAACCGTGAAGTCCAAGTCTATGGAATGTGCTAGGAAGTTGTGTATAGTGAATAGATGTGTCCGTCAGCCCCGTAGATGTTGAATAAAGTGGCAGAGCCATCTTGACCATTGCTCTATTTAATGTTCTCCTTACTGCAATCGTACAGGGAGGAGAAACAAAGGCTTATCTCCATGGATGATATGCTTACTCCATAACTTTGCTCTGTTACATGCAGAATAATTTATTGCATTGAGTAAAGTACATGGCTTCTGGTGTCGTGCATCTTACTTCAGCTCCAAGAAAACGTGTGCTTGTGATTCTTGGTCACCATGCCTGTTGCTGAGTGCTTGTCTCCATGGTGACGGTGCACTGTCTCTGGCAGAGGTAATGAGTCTGTAGGAGACTGGTAGTGGATGAAAGCTATGAGATCCTGCATGAATCAGCTCACTCCAGGCATGCCTGATCCAGTGTGCCGTGAGATCTCGGCTGAGAGCCAAAGGCTATGTTGGTCACGTTTAGGATACGGGGCTAGGTTTGCAGAGATGAAAACCCTTGAATGTGAACAGTATGGGTCCAAGACCATGTCATCAACAAGAAAGGGGTTATTGGAAAAAAGTTTGGAAGTAACCCACACGTGTAGCTGTGCTAAAGTAAGAGATTCTGATATGTTGCTTATCAGAATCATACACATGAGAATATTATCAGTGAAGTCCATGATCTGGAATCGCCATTTCTTTCCAGAATGAAATGGGTCTATAGAGTACATAAACCCCTTTAGCACTGCTTAGAGATTTGTTACTGGAAATCTTATTCCATGCTATGTGATTCCGGGATGTACATGCTGCTTGCTTGCTTACTTATGTTGAAGCTCCATTAGTTCTATGGGACTGTGCATGTGAAAAGGGTTTGAGTACAATTAACATAACATACGGCAGAAAACAAGGGGATAGGTGGACCAACCAGGCAGCAGAGTTTAGGGGTTAACATCTGCATCGGAGACTCGGTAGCAGAGTTAATCTAAAATCACGACTCGAAAAAGTCCTGCATGCAGGACTTTTTTATCCTCCATATGACATTGAAAATAACTGATACCAGATGGGACCCCATTATAGTCAGTGGGATCCCTTCAGCAACCATTGTTATTCATCATTTGAAGGATCTGTCTTTACTCTTTAGTCCGTTACTAAGCAGACGAAAACAACGCAGATGTGAACCCAGCCTTAGATGAGAGTCCATCAAGAAACATGTTGCAGTAGTCTATTTGGGAGATGAAGTAGTCATGAAGGAAAGTCTATAAAGACTCATCAGAGAAATCCTTTAAGAAATATATATCAATTGCTACCACTGGGTCCTGGAGCATTTCTGTATGTAAGCGAGGAAAGCACAACCTCCTTTCACTTGTACCAGAAGATCAAATTATAGATATTTTTAAGCAGATTGTCGATATTTGTAAGGGGTTTCCCATTACAGCAACCACTTTCTATATGTCCTGTTCATAGAGTGGTACTCATAGATGGTAACCTTTCCTCGTGACATCCCTTTGAGTTGGGGCAGAGCACTTTCTGAACATGTGCACATTTTACATAGATGGCCATTTAGTTAAATGGTTATTTCTATCTCACTGGGTTATGCCATCCCTTTTAGATCAGCCCAACCAGACCTGAGAATAAATGGGCCTCAGTTTGTCCATTTCATGATTTCCCCTAGATGCTGTGGAAACTGCAGCACTGATTGGAATGTTGCACTAAATAAACTAAGGCTGTAGCTTCCTCATTCTCCGGTTCGGTAGGGTTCCCAGAGGTCAACAGATCACACTTAGTCTGGATCTGCCAGCACCTATCTCATTTTTATAGCCAGCTTTTAGGTAAAAAATTCCTACATTTGAAGATGTTAATTTTTAGTACATTTCCCTACAAAATCAGCTCTAATTATCGACCTATTTTCTTACGGATACGTTTACAGGTCATGGAGATGTGGGACCGATGGGCCGTTTTACTGCATGTTTTGAATAGGTTACAGGAATAGCAGGAGACGTCTACCCCGCTCAGCACAGTTCTGCTCTTTGCAGATGTACAGTGGACATATTGATTATCAGCATAGTCTGTGGGAGAGCATGATTTTATGAGACTGGCTGGAGAGGCGGCTTTTACCAGCTGGGTCCCGCTGTGGATTTCCCATCAGTAAATGCACTGATCTGGTTAATCCAAGAAGCAGGTTTCACTTACTTTGGCCTCTTCTAGAAGTCTCTCCCAACCCCCCACACTCCCCAGACGCCCCTCGGAGTACACGTGGGCTGAATAAATCCCTGAAATCTGCAACCCTCTTCCTGTCATCTGTCCCATCAGATGAAGTAATGCTCTTATATTCTGGTAGTAATTATTGATCGGAGCACTTGTCGTGACAGATGATTAGAAAATGATAAATTACCACATTTTTGTTAACTCCAAATACATCTGAGCACATTAAAAATTACACAAAGAATACATAAAGCTCTTGGATAGTCCAAGTCTGTGTGGAATTATCTTGAAGGCCACTAGTGTCATGGGTATGGTGGGTCAATCTAATTATGAGCATGTTGGGCAAGCCTTAAAAGAATCCCGTCAAGCTACGGGTAGCTTGTTATGGGCAGAAGGAGCTGAGCAGATTTGATATATTGTATATACAGTCATGCAACAAAGTACACCCTCTTTGAAAATTCTGTTTTTTTTTTTCAGAACCTAATAAATATATATTGAGAAGGTCTTAACATTGGGTAAATACAACCTCAGATGAACAACACGTGACAAATAATGACACAGTGGAATTTAAGAAAAACTAAGCCAAAATGCAAAAGCAGTTTGTGAAAAATTAAGTATAACCTTACTGCCTCCATAGGGGTTAAGAGGGTAAGTGGCAGCTAGGTGCGGCTGATCCCTTTATTAACTGATCAACAGTAAGTGTGACCACCTATATAAAAGCAAACACAATTCTGGGGTAGAAAGACATCAGCAATGATCTTAGAGAAACAATTGTCACTATCAATAAGTCCAAGAAGGGTTACAAGACAATTTCCAAACTATTTCAAATACTTCATTATACAGTAAGAAAGATTATTCACATGTGGAAAACATTCAAGACAGCTGACAATCTTCCCAGGAGTGGAGGTCCTTGCAAATTCAATCCAAGGTCAGATTGTGCAGTACTAAGAGAAATTGCAAAAAATCCGTAAGCTACATTTTAAACTATACAGGCTTCAGCTACGATGTTAAAAGTTCAAGTTCATGACCACAAATTGGGAAAAGACTGAACAAGTATGACTTGTTTTGAAGGGGCTGCCAGAAAGACATTCTTTTTAAAAAGAACATGGCATGACCAAATCCCTAGACTTCTGGAACAGTGGGGCAGAAAAACTATTATTTTTCTAACTTAGACAGTGTAAAGCTAGACAGGAAAATCTTAGGGTATGTTCATATGACAGAATTTGGCACTGAATTAGAGGCAGACAATGCGGCAAAATCCTGGACATTTTGCCAAAATTTAGTTAGAAACTAAGCCAACTCAAGTTAACTAGGCATTCTAAAGCTTAATGCACATGACCAAGTGTGCTGGCCGATGCTCCTTTGAGGGGGGTCCAATGGTCCGTTCAATTGCGATGAACATAGAGTAGGTCAGTGATGGCGAACCTTTTAGAGACTGAGTGCCCAAAGTGCAATCCAAAACCCGTTAATTTATCGCAAAGTGTCAACACAGCAATTTAACCTTAATACTGTGTGGATCCACAATTGCGGACAGTTACAGACCCACAAAATACGGTCATGTTAATGGGGCTTTACAGAGGTTTCAGTGATACAAAACAACTTTGTACTGAAAGGTAGACGTTTGCATTTGGTACTTTTGAACAATTAATGTTCATTATTTACATCGAACAGGATTTGTTTTATAGTGACTGTGCAATGTTATTACAGCCTGTACTAATATCACGTCTGCTATAAAACAGATACTGTGTGATATAAATAGTGAAGGGCCCCCACACAGTCCAATCTGCTCCACTATGGCCCCCACACAGTCCATTATACTCTATGGTGGCCCCACACAGTCCATTATATTCCATGGTGGCCACCACACAGTATAATATGCTCCTGTACTTACCTGCACTCCTATGAAGAGGAGCAGGGCAACCTCCTTCTACCACCTCAAAGCCGGCGCTGATGAATGACGTCATCGCGACTGCGTTTGGGCAGAGGTCACAATCTTCTGTCAGTGTAAGCCGCGGACCTGCAGCCTACACTGACAGCTTTCAGGTCTATGTGCATTTGCACATACAACTGAAAGAAGCGCTGGATCACTTGCCAGGGGATCTGGGACAGCTGTTAGCGAGCGATCGAGGAGCCTGGCTGGGATGATGGCGCGTATGCCCACAGAGAGGGCTGAGTGCCCAATATGGCAGGCGTGCCATAGGTTCGGCATCACTGAAATAGGTCCTATCCTGCTCCTTTGCGAAAACCAGATACAGTCATATGAAAAAGTTTGGGCACCCCTATTAATCTTAATCATTTTTAGTTCTAAATATTTGGGTGTTTGCAACAGCCATTTCAATTTGATATATCTAATAACTGATGGACACAGTAATATTTCAGGATTGAAATGAGGTTTATTGTACTAACAGAAAATGTGCAATATGCATTAAACCAAAATTTGACCGGTGCAAAAATTTGGGTACCCTTATCATTTTATTGATTTGAATACTCCTAACTACTTTTTACTGACTTACTGAAGCACAAAATTGGTTTTGTAACCTCACTGAGCTTTGAACTTCATAGCCAGGTGTATCCAATCATGAGAAAAGGTATTTAAGGTGGCCAATTGCAAGTTGTTCTCCTATTTGAATCTCCTCTGAAGAGTGGCATCATGGGCTCCTCAAAACAACTCTCAAATGATCTGAAAACAAAGATTTTTCAACATAGTTGTTCAGGGGAAGGATACAAAAAGTTGTCTCAGAGATTTAACCTGTCAGTTTCCACTGTGAGGAACATAGTAAGGAAATGGAAGACCACAGGGACAGTTCTTGTTAAGCCCAGAAGTGGCAGACCAAGAAAAATATCAGAAAGGCAGAGAAGAAGAATGGTGAGAACAGTCAAGGACAATCCACAGACCACCTCCAAAGAGCTGCAGCATCATCTTGCTGCAGATGGTGTCACTATGCATCGGTCAACAATACAGCACACTTTGCACAAGGAGAAGCTGTATGGGAGAGTGATGCGAAAGAAGCCGTTTCTGAAAGCACGCCACAAACAGAGTCGCCTGAGGTATGCAAAAGCACATTTGGACAAGCCAGCTTCATTTTGGAAGAAGGTCCTGTGGACTGATGAAACAAAGATTGAGTTGTTTGGTCATACAAAAAGGCGTTATGCATGGTGTCAAAAAAACACAGCATTCCAAGAAAAACACTTGCTACCCACTGTAAAATTTGGTGGAGGTTCCATCATGCTTTGGGGCTGTGTGGCCAATGCCGGCACCGGGAATCTTGTTAAAGTTGAGGGTCGCATGGATTCAACTCAGTATCAGCAGATTCTTGAGAATAATGTACAAAAATCAGTGACGAATTTGAAGTTACGCCGGGGATGGATATTTCAGCAAGACAATGATCCAAAACACAGCTCCAAATCTACTCAGGCATTCATGCAGAGGAACAATTACAATGTTCTGGAATGGCCATCCCAGTCCCCAGACCTGAATATCATTGAACATCTGTGGGATAATTTGAAGCGGGCTGTCCATGCTCGGCGACCATCAAACTTAACTGAACTGGAATTGTTTTGTAAAGAGGAATGGTCAAAAATACCTTCATCCAGGATCCAGGAACTGATTAAAAGCTACAGGAAGCGGCTAGAGGATGTTATTTTTGCAAAAGGAGGATCTACTAAATATTAATGTCACTTTTCTGTTGAGGTGCCCATACTTTCGCAGCGGTCAAATTTTGGTTTAATGCATATTGCACATTTTCTGTTAGTACAATAAACCTCATTTCAATCCTGAAATATTACTGTGTCCATCAGTTATTAGATATATCAAATTGAAATGGCTGTTGCAAACACCCAAATATTTAGAACTAAAAATGATTAAGATTAATAGGGGTGCCCAAACTTTTTCATATGACTGTACCTATACCTCATACCAACTGTCAAGCATGATGATGGCGGTGGGTGGGTTGATTTTGGGGTTGTTTTGCAGCCACAGGAACTAAGCACCTTGCATTCATTGGGGTTATTTATGAAATGCGTCTTTTCGCTGAAATTTTGCACAGATGCGCCTTTTGTGCTCTCTTTCAATTTCTGGCGTGATTTACTACTCGGACGCAAGCTGTTGATAACTTCCATGCACATCTCCTCGCCATGTGTCTTGCACATTTTTTTTGCGCCTACATAATAAATACGGTGCAGACACAGAATAGAATGGTATTTAAAGAAGCAGAAACAAGAGACTTCTCTGGATCTGCAAAGATGGCTTCAAATCCATTCAGCTTGTCCAATGAAGAGAGCTCCTCCTCTGATTTCTCTGTCTCAAAGCAAACTTTGGGCACAAATTCCGAAAAGAAAAAGCAATTCTTAAAAGAAGAGTGCCATCTATCCAACAGCTGAATCTTGACCGAAACTGGGTCATGCAACAGGACCATGATCCCAAACACCCCAACAAATCAAGCAGCCGAAATCAGCATGGATATTTATAAGGGAGAAATAGCTCATAGCTAAAAGTGGCCATACACATTGGATGAAAGTCACACCAGATGATTTCAGTGTGACTGCCCTGGCATCTAATGTAACGATAGATAGGGGGAAAAGAAGTGTCACTTATGTTGAATTTTGATATGTCCCATCCTTTATTGGTTTATAGGCTGATACCAGAGAAGTCAGGTGGTCGCTTACTTCCTTCTTTCTACTGAGCGCAAATGCACGTGGAGTGGTCAGGAGTCATGGCTCTCAGCTGAAGTGTATCGCCAACTTAAAGCTGACCATATACATCAGATGTGTATTGGCCAAACCCATCATTTGGCCAGGATTGGCCAACCATCTAATGTGTGTGGATCTCCCCAATCTCCCATGTTGGCAAATGTCGTAGTAAATAAGGTTCGGGTATTTCAACTGGCCGATCCTTTTGCTGTTGGGGAGTCTGGCAACGACTTTCTCCTTTCTTCAAGTTTTCACCAATTGCAAGTGCGCATTTCGCAATCTAATGTTTATGGCAACTAGGTTATTTGACCATAGAGAGACAAAGTCATGGATGAGACCATTGTCCGTGTATGGTGTTTTAATATATATTGATGCTATATAAATAATGGATACAATAAGTACATTTGATCATGAGGAAGTCTATTTATTAATCAGGTTATGCCAGTTCTTAGTGTAAACTGAGCCCTAAAAATTTGAATATTTCACTTCGGGCTCTAGCACTTGCCACATGGCTTACCTGGAGGAGAGTGACCAACATCTAAAGCCAAAAAATGGGAAAGTGGGGCACAAATTATGCCTGCTAATAACTGACGTAGATTTTATTTTCTGGCTTTTGGACAGAATTTATTAGTAGCCATGCACTTTTTAATAAACTTGTCACAATTCACTTCTATAATCTAATCCCCCCCCCCCCCCCCAAGGCTGTTATATGTATTGTCAGTCTTGTTGTTTTTGGATAATTTCTAGAGTTGGATATATATGATGGCAGTGATAGTCACTAGAATGATAAGCACGTACAGCTTGTACGGGATAGAGAGCTGATAAACGAATGCAGGCGATGGAGGACTGCAGAGGTAATGCAGAGAGACAGCGTCCTGATTGTATTCTGGTCTCCGGCAATACAGAAGCGTTAAGGAGAGGAATGTGACCTCCAGAGGCAGCAGGGGTATCGATTTTGAGAGCAGCAAAGAGGCCTCCTCCTGGGACCA
This sequence comes from Leptodactylus fallax, assembly GCA_947044405.1. NCBI lineage: Eukaryota > Metazoa > Chordata > Amphibia > Anura > Leptodactylidae > Leptodactylus > Leptodactylus fallax. The sequence goes on from CAMRHE010000305.1 coordinate 55,691, forward strand.
GCTGCAGCCTCGTGTATGCAGGAGGCCAGTGAGAGTCAGGTCAGGCCTCATGTTGCCTCCACACATCCTGCATTATTACTGTCACCTTCGTGCTCTGGGCTCCAGCCAGTCTACAGGAAGCCATAGCATTGCCTCCATCTGATCTGTGTATCACCCAGGGATAAATCCACATGGCATCCTGCTGATGCAGCTCTGAGCGGACAAGTATACCCCGACTACCTATTAGTGTGAATTATACGTCTGTCTGGTGAAATCATTTTGTTGCGGTATGTTACTGTCTGATTCTGTATTTAGATCAGTCGTTTCCCATACATCCTGGAGTTAATGACCCCCTCCCCCTCCTTTTCTTTTCTTTTTTTCTCTTTTCTAGAAGTCTTATTTTTTTCCAAACATGGGTATAGTTATAGTAACAGAAGAAAAGGGATGATGTTATGGGACTTCCTAAGACTGACGTTAGGATTAGCGGCATCATATTTTACGTTTCAGGATTTTTAAATGGCTTTTAAGACTTTTGATACTTTAAAGAAGACCAGTCACATTGAAAATGTAGTCTAAGCTGTGGGCAGGAGATGCTGAGTAGACTTATCTTTGCTGCTGTAACACACTGAATTTCCCCATTGTGGGACTATTAAAGGACTATTATTATTATTATTAGACTTGTATATAGTTTTATGGGGAAAAAAATCCGTAGGACCTTTTATTTATTCATTTAAAGGAGTTCAATATTTAATGACTTATTCTTACGTTTGGTCCTCGATATCAGACCGGTGGGAGTTTGACACCCAGGACCACCACAGATCAGTTTTTTTAAGCAACTACAATATTTAGATAAGCACTGCAGCCTCTTCACTGAATACCAAGCACTCCATATATTGTGTAGGGGCTGTGTTACAGTTCAGCCCCATTCACTTGAATGGAACTGAGCTACAATTAGGCTACAAGATGAATGAAATTAACATCACTGGCCTGTGCAGCATTCACTCGATATGCAGGGGTCCTGAATATCCTGGCCCCCTTTCATCAGTATTTAACTTTCAGAAAAACCCTTACAATCTTTCTCGGATTTCAGAGACCAGTGGGTGGTCCTGCTCAGTGATTGATCTCATGCACGGCTGGCTGTCACTCACCAATAGGACTACTAAGCCCAGAATTTGCAGTGTTCTGAATGATTAAATTACTGCTTAATCTGAAACTTTATATCAAAATGCTCAGCTCTTATTGCTCTATAACATGCTGTTCGCTGACTGGACTACATTTTGAATGTGACTAGTGACCTTTATGGCTTCTATAACAGAAAATTTTCTTTAGGATTCCGTCACACTTCCACTTATTTTATGGCATACAGTTCATAAATGTATGTTGTCACAAAAATTGTTCCCAAGAAAAGACTGCCTTCCCATGACTAACCATACATGTTAGATAGCCGGCAGCCATTTCTCCTGATGAGGATAGGCTGAGCGTATGTGTTTTTCTATGCATTATGGGAAAGGAGCTGGGGAGCTCATGCGCCCTCTATTGGATGTAACAGATCCTCAATTTGCTTTTGACTCACTGAGCCTTGAGACAGCAAAAGGGATCTTAGCCAAGCCAATTTCACTTATCTGCATACAGCGCTGTTTCCGGATTGTTGTCCTTCATCAGTACAGAACAAAGTGAATTGGCTGGCTTAGTGGGAGGCAATGAGTGGGTTAGGGACAAGAATCTCTCACATTGAGAGATTTTTTCTATGGTTAGGGGGCTATATCATTGGTATATTAAAACCCAACACTTCTTTCCATAGACGTTGGGGCTACCCCATACACAATAGTTCATTGGATGAACCCAAATTGTCAGTCTTTGGCCTCATGCACGCAACCAAGTGTGCAACTCCAGGCTTTTAAGGCTTGTGTTCCGAGGCTCCATTCCATTCTGATACTTATACAGCATGTCCTATAAAATATCGGAAGAACCTCGGGTTGTGTGCATGAGGCCTTAGCTGACTATTGTGCATGGCCAAAGGAGTGTTAAAGAAAACCTCCTAATGGATGCAGGAGAGGTTACAGGCAATGTACATGTATATAATTCATAGAACCATCTGTATAGGCAAGTACCCCAACTACAGTTCCTGAGGTCAGCTCTGGGAGACTGAATTGTTAGATGTCCCAAGCTATAGAAACCCTTATCTCTTGAAGGAAAAAAATTGATTGACCAAAAGATCCAACATGGCCGGTTTAAGGGTGCGTTCATGTCGTATAATCTGTTCTTCTGGACTGTTTCAGGACCAGAAGAATGGATTAAACAATATAATCCATGTAATGACGACACCAAATTCCGAGGGTTGAAAAAGTCAGGCTTATAGGACTTTTACCATGATTTCAGATGAGCTGGATAGACTTCCGACGTAGATGTAACCGTAGCCTTCCCCTGAAGGGTTCTCTCATCCCTCAAGTGCATTAGATTTTCAGTAAATCCCACTCTAATCCTTTCTATGCATGAAAATGTTGCCCCAAGTAAGGTTTTTAGGCCATCTTTATTGTTATTTTTTTATGATATAGTTAATATACATGTGAATTGTCCAAAGTCTTGATGGTGTCACTGTGTTACTGCTCCGTATAACTATGGGAGTAACGGAAACAGCCAATTGTTCACACTTGGGAACCATGAGGCCCCCAGAGCTAAGCTGTGACCATCAGCTCTAGTGATCAGCCGGATCCCAGCAGTTGGACCCCTAGTAATCATACACTTATCACCTATTCTGTGGATAGGTGATAAAGGTTTTTTTTACAGGTTTTTACCACTACTGAGGTATAAGCTGATTATGACTGAAGTCTGACTTTTGGGACCTCTAAAAATCGCCATCACTTTTCATAGAGTGTAACTCTTCAGATCCCATGTGCAGCTATTATAGTGGGCTGGCCTGGTGTCTTCTGTTAAAATCTTAATTTAGCTACACCCCTTGTAGCAGTTCTTTACCAATATTGCATAATAAACTTAAAGGGGTTTTCCTATCTAAAATTTATGGCCTTTCGATAGCATGTCACAATTGTTAGTGGTGGAAAGAACCTTTTTGCAGTTTTCATTTTCAGAGAAATCTTGAGTCATCTGCTCCATGATTGGCATTTTGTGGTGTTATAGGATATAGACCTTATCAGCTTTTTATGTAGTCTACAGTATAGTTACTTCTATGCTTTCTTTAGGTGGTCCTGGAGTGTGTTCTGAAGAGGGAACTGGTCTACAATAAAGTCACCCCAACTTTCCACCACTGGAGGATTGGAGACAAGAAGTTTGGCCTCACATTCCAGAGTCCAGCAGATGCTAGAGCTTTTGATAGGGGAATACGCCGTGCCATTGAAGACCTCACTCAAGGTATCCCCATGTTATTGATAGTTTTTTTTAGAGAACAGAAGACACATCCTTATCATTTTTTTGGAAATGAAGCCAGTCTAGCAAACAGCGATCTGGCTTCTGAAACGCATGGCGATCAGCCTTTGTTAACAGGAAAAGTAATGGGCAGCCATACATCTCCCCTGCAGTAGACATGGAGAGGGAAATGTAGAATTTCTCTGTGGTTATTTAAAAGGGGTTTCCAGCTCTATGATATTGATGACTTGAACTTAGGATAGGTCATCATTATCAGATTGGTAGGGGTCTGACACCAGGTACCTCATGGATCAGGCCACAGCTTTCAGACAGGCCGTATGGACTTTTTAGTACCTGCCAAGCACATTGCGTACATTGTATAGTTGCTATACTTGGTATTGCAGCTCAGTCCCAGTCACTTAAATGGGACTGAGCTGTACACAAGCCATGGGTTGATATTGATAACTTAAATGTTGATAACCTAGGTTAAGGAAACCCCCTTTAAGTAAATGACCTTATACCATACATAGATCCACTAATCTTAGCAGCTGTGACAAATTGGGGACCGCCTACCATGATGTCCATAGATCATTCAGGTCAAGTGATAAAGGTATGACTTTGTTAACCAACCCTTTTTTTAGGATAGAAAGTTTTCTAAGACTTTGGATTGCATTTATATTTGGGGGGGGGGGGGACTTTTTTTTATTTTTTTTATTGTCTTGAGAAATTTCATTAGTTATGCAAATGCTGGAATATCAGAATTTCTGGATTTTTGGATACCAGGTTACAGGGTGTTTTCTGTAAATGACGTTATCGCTGCATTCACATATTGTATTGCACTCTTAGGAGTAGGACTATACTTTTAGATGATATATTTCCTGTGCTTAATTATGTTTTTCTGTTGTGTGCAGGTTTTCCTACTCCCCATGGGGAATCAGATGTTGGATCAGAGGAAGGATCTCAGGTATGTCATCTATGTAATTGCTGCAGCCAGAAATAAAAGTAGGGGTTCTGGCTATAATCTCCGAAAGATAAACGGCCAATTATCATCTGTGTTTGAAGTTTGGGCTTAGCCTGGTCTGGAGTCTTTAGGAGTGATTGGACTTCATTTATTGCAATTATCTAATTGCTTAGGGAACGTTTTACAATCTCTACCATTCTTTCTGTTGTTTAAACAATTGACATATGTCATACATAAAAAAAAAAAAAAAAAAAAAAAAAAACACAACTTTTTTTTTTTTTTTTTCCCAACTAAGTCATCTGAACAATACTGCAGTATGAATGACAGACGCAAGAAGTCATTTCAAAGGGATTCCGGGCTAATATTTGGTGCCTGGGATGTAATTTGTGTCTTGTGATTGAGTCACTGCTGTTTTTGGCATGACAAATACCAATTGAATGTTGTAGAAAGTGAGTGTGACTGATGTATGAAAAAGAATCTGACACCAGCAGATTTTATCTTCATAATCCCTTCCCTAATTTTTACATAAAGTCAGTTTCCAGCAGAAAGAAATGGGAAATAAAAGAAAATATATATATAAAGTGGTGTACGAACCTCATTCAGAAATTTATTTTCATTATTTTGTTTTCCCCTTGATTGTCCGTAACTTTGTTTCCTGTTATTTACTTCTCCATACCAGCTCCAGCTCCACCTCTGCCTTATTCCTACTAAATCATCCTCCACCTTATTCCAACAAGCTCCACCTCTGCTTCATTCCTTCGAGCTCCACCTCCACTTTATTCCTACCAACTCCACCCCTTTCTTATTCCTACAATCTGCACCTCCACCTAATTTCCACAAGCTCCACCTCCACCTTATTCCTACCAGTTCCACCCCCAATTTATGCCTATCAACTCCACCCCTTTCTTATTCCTACAAGCTCCACTTCCACCTTATTCTTGCGGGCTCTTTCTCCACCTTATTCCTGTGGGCTCCTTCTCCCCTTATTCCTGCGGGCTCCTTCTCCACCTTATTCCTGCGGGCTCCTTCTCCACCTTATTCCTGCGGGCTCCTTCTCCACCTTATTCCTGCGGGCTCCTTCTCCACCTTGTTCCTGCGGGCTCCTTCTCCACCTTGTTCCTGCGGGCTCCTTCTCCACCTTATTCCTGTGGGCTCCTTCTCCACCTTATTCCTGTGGGCTCCTTCTCCCCTTATTCCTGTGGGCTCCTTCTCCACCTTATTCCTGTGGGCTCCTTCTCCACCTTATTCCTGTGGGCTCCTTCTCCACCTTATTCCTGTGGGCTCCTTCTCCACCTTTCTTATTCCTATTAGCTCCACCTTATTCCTATCCGCTCACCTCCACCCTCTTCCTTCCCGCTCCAGTTCAACCTCCCATTTTCTTCCCGCCTTAAAGTCCACACCAGTAGAGTTTCTCTCCATATTCCCTATTCTAATTTTGTGCCTGGTAGGAAGAAGGAAATATGAATATGTAAATAGAAACCCGATCCAAAAACATTTGCTTGAGCATAACTGTGTTTCCTATTCTGTACTTCTTCCTTTACCCCCTCCAGTTTCCTCTCTTCCCATTCTTTTCTTCCCTCCCTTCCATTTTTATGGATTCCTGTGTCCCTCAGACGGTATTTTGTGAGCATGGGATTCCATTTTAAAGCCTCAGCAATACACTATAATCTCCCAATCTCCCACTTCCTGCTGGCCCAGGCACCATCATAGTAAATTTAGCTTCCTGGCTGCCTGTAGGATGCTCAAGGATGACAGGAGAAAAGTTCTGTGTGCTGTGAGTGGGTGGAGGGGGGAGGGAATGCTTCTCTAACCTTCCCTCCCCCACTCCAGCTTTCTTGCTCATCTGGCTGCCATTTCTGCAGCTGGAGACACTTTTATAGCTTCTCTACAGACTTGCCTGCCCCTGCACAGCACAGAACTGCGGCTTCAGAAGGGGGCTGGGGAGAAATCAAACAAATCTCATAGCAACCACAGTGCCATAATTGTTCTACCAGCAGCTGGGAGAAGGCAGATTTCCGAAGTGCATTAAAAGCTGGCAGCGAGCAAGGTGCAGACTCTTCCCCCAACTCGTACACCAAACTTTGTTTACAGGTCTCCTAGAATGTGAGAGGTGTAGACATGGCTGAATGGATCAGTTTGCACTATCCAGATATTTGTCCTTTTCTATAAATAATACTAAACACTATTTATTTCCTATAGGTGTATTTACTTCTTATGATAATTATAGTGTTTTATATATAGCGCCAACATAGTCTACAGTGCTGTACACAAAAACAACTCAGTAATAATAATTGTGCAAGCACATATATGCATCCAGTTTCACAGGAATAACATATATTGAATAGTATTTTTTGGAGTGTAGTAGAACATACAAACTCCATGTGTGTAATGTTCCTGGTTGGACTGAAACACATGGCTCTGGTTCTGATGGCAAGCCAGACTCCATGCTTACATATTCTGTTGTGACCGTTCATGTGCTACAAGATGGACAACTCACTACTGCAAGTTAACCAGTGAATGAGAGCAGATAGTCAGTAGATTATGTATTACTGATATTAACCTAGGGAAATACAGGGAAGACCAAAATGACCAAAAAAAGACCATGTCACCCCTATGTCAGAGTTAGAGTTAGCTTAAAGGGACACTACAAGCAAAGCTGATTTACTGTGTTCTACCTGGTCCATGGCCTGGGGGGTGGTACAAGACACAGGGATTCTCTTTTTGGTGTAGTTGTTGTAATTTTCTGTCCCCTTAGGTCCTTCATCTGGTATAACACAGTAAATCAGCTTTGCTGAAGTGTTCCTTTAATTAAAAGTGAACCTGTTCCATGATTTTTGCTACCCTGTTAGAGGGAGTGAAGTTTAATTTGGTGATATATATGTTTATAGCAATTTCTGAGTAAAAAGTGGCATAAGTCCTTACATGACTCTTAATAGACAGTGAGAGTCCTGATTACTCCGCCCACACAGTGATGGACAGCCTTCTGTGTGGGAGATCTGTATGTCAATCAAATCATCCTTTGTGGGTGGAGTAATGAGGACTCCCATTATCTTGTCAAGATTGACTCTGCTTTTCACGTAGAAATCCTGCTCCAAATCACACAAACATATATATCACAGAGCTCAGTTTCTCTCCCTCTGTCACGTAAATCTATATATCACAGAGCTCGGCTTCTCTCCTCTTATATAACCCCATATATGACACAGCTCAGCTTCTCTCCCTCTATTATATAACCCTATATATCACAGAGCTCAGCTACTCTCCTTCTATCATATAACTCTATATATCACAGAGCGCAGCTTCTCTCTCTCTCCGTCATATAACCCTATATATCACAGAGCGCAGCTTCTCTCTCTCTCCGTCATATAATCCTATATATCACAGAGCTCAGCTTCTCTCTCTCCGTCATATAACCCTATATATCACAGAGCTCAGCTTCTCTCCTCTATCATATAACCCTATATATCACAGAGCTCAGCTTCTCTCCCTCCCTAATATAACCCTATATATCACAAAGCTCAGCTTCTCTCCCTCTGTCATATAACCCTATATATCACAGAGCTCAGCTTCTCTCCCTCCATCATATAATCCTATATATCACAAAGCTCAGCTTCTCTCCTCTATCATATAACCCTATATATCACAGAGCTCAGCTTCTCTCCTCTATCATATAACCCTATATATCACAGAGCTCAGCTTCTCTCCCTCTATCATATAACCCTATATATCACAGAGCTCAGCTTCTCTCCTCTATCATATAACCCTATATATCACAGAGCTCAGCTTCTCTCCTTTATCATATAACCCTATATATCACAGAGCTCAGCTTCTCTCCTCTATCATATAACCCTATATATCACAGAGCTCAGCTTCTCTCCCTCTATCATATAACCCTATATATCACAGAGTTCAGCTTCTCTCCTCTATCATATAACACTATATATCACAGAGCTCGGCTTTTCTCCCTCTATCATATAACCCTATATATCACAGAGCTCAGCTTCTCTCCTCTATCATATAATCCTATATATCACAGAGCTCAGCTTCTCTCCTCTGTTATATAACCCTATATATCACAGAACTAGGTTTCTACCCTTCTATCATATAAACCTATATATCACAGAGCTCAGCTTCTCTCCCTCTATCATATAACCCTATATATCACAGAGCTCAGCTTCTCTCCTCTATCATATAACCCTATATATCACAGAGCTCGGCTTTTCTCCCTCTATCATATAACCCTATATATCACAGAGCTCAGCTTCTCTCCTCTATCATATAATCCTATATATCACAGAGCTCAGCTTCTCTCCTCTATCATATAACCCTATATATCACAGAACTAGGTTTCTACCCTTCTATCATATAAACCTATATATCACATAGGGCATCATAAGTCACTGGACAGTTTAGCTTTAAATCATTACAAACATTTTTATTTAATTGCTTCCATGAACCCCTTTTAAGAAAGTGGCATCTACAAATAGGGCCCAGCTAGATTACTCTTTGTGGAGATCCAGCTGGTGCATGCAGTCTTATGTGCAATGCTCCCTGGGAAAGGTATGCAGTTTTTAGCTCTCCTGCAAATTCTACCTGCCATGTATGGGTACCTATATTGACTTTGTGTATTTTCTTATATGTGGTACTAAAGAGAATATTTCCTACGTGCTGGAGGAGAGCTAGTTGGCATACAAATGCGACCCAGGGGTGTCTTGGGCGCTTTGGCTGTTAGACCATTAACTAAGTCAAGGTGGACGTAGCTATAAGATATAAGCATGGTTATGGAAATATTTTCTGGCTTTGTCCTAATGGGATCTGGCTCTGTCTTTCACAGAGACTCTTGTTGTGATTGGTGCTCCAAGATATCGTCTGTTGTCTCTTTCTCTCAAGATGCGTTATTAGCATAGAGAGCAAATTGGCAACGCTGACAAAGATGAGTCAGAAACTCATCTGTATAAACGTAAGAAAATACCAGGATAAGGTTTCTGATTTATTTGTGAAATGTGAGACCTTTTCTTAAAACTGATACCTTTTCGTTTTTGTGTGTCTTTAACACTATTGTAAAACTATCCAGTCATTTCAAGTAAATGTGTTTAAAGGGAACCTGTCACCAGATTTGAGGGCCCCTAAACCAGCGGCATGTCTTTACACTGCGGGGGTTTAGAGCCCTAAACCTGGTAGTCTCCTTTAACAAGTTTGCTGACTTTTAAGTTGCCAGACCCATCTCCTGTGGCTCGTGGATGAAGTGAGGTTTATTGATAGAAGGTTATTGGTAGAAGGGTCGGAGTCTCCAGCGGCCCAACATATTTATCATAACTTATGCAGGTAATAATCATAACTTATGGTGTTGCTTTTCTGCTGCACAGACAGCCAGAGATGTACCAAATTTATTAAACAAACAAAAAAAAAAAAAAAAACCCGCTCCTTTTGATAAATTTGGGAAATTTTATTCCATCATATTCTAGTTGAAGACTGACTTTAAAGGGAATGTGTCACCAGAAAATTATCTATTTTTAACCAAGTTTTAACCTTTTTTTTTTTTTTTTGAAAATTTGTTTTTTAAATTTTCAGTGGCTAACTGTATTTTAAAAAGTACTATTTCTTGTCATTTTTACGTTTGCCCACTAAGACTAATAATAGACCAAAACTTGCCAATTCTGAAGAGGTTTTCTTTGCAGTAGCAACTTCGTTTAGATCACAAACAGGATTACAATAGAAGATAACATGTCTACAAATAACACCCATAGTGGCCTATAAATACATCACTACTGACAATAGAAGATGTCACAGCTTATCTACTCCCTCTCCCTGCACAGGGCATGTCTAGAAAACTCTCCCCCATAGACCTCAGTGAGTCGGCTCCAGACTATTACTGTCTAAAGTCAAGACTTTGCTGTAAAGCATATTCCTAATTGCTGTTAACAGAGCAGAGGAAAAGCTCAAGCAAGATGGCAACCCCTATAAGCATGTACTGAAAATACGTTAAAAAAAATCTGAAATCATTTAATAAAAACAAATTAAAAAGTGATCATTTCAATATCTGGTTTTAAAAAATAAAAAAAGTTGGTGACCCATTCCTTTTAAAGAAAAAAACAAAACAAAATCCAGGCTGCATTTGGATTCCCATCAGCCTGTACAGACCTGATGCAGAGAGACCTTACACCTAACTATAAGTGTGTGACCCCCCTCCTCTTTAAATTAAAAGATGCATGTGTATGAGTTGTATTGGAGACCCGTCTCAAACCTCAAGATGTAGTAAGCAACATCTTATAACGTTTCTATTAAATCTTATCCCAGGCCATAGCCTCATGGAAACAGTTGAGCACTTTTCTATCTCATTATTTCTCCTGTGTTTTTCTCCTTTTTTTTCCTTGTCTTTTGCTGTGTCGCCATGGAGTGTTTCCATGGTAACGTCACCTTGTTTATAAAGTGGGTCTTCATTGGCATGCTGCTGCCCACTCACTTGCAGCTCCATACTTTGCCTCTGACTACATAGAACTGTATCTTAGTCTTGTCTCTGACAATTTTCAGCTCTTAGGCGGGACTGAATGTATCGGTGTTCGGCATCTTTGCAGCATATAATCAGTTTTCCAAAAAATAGTAGACTGATGAGAATAGTAGCAAGAAAACATAAGCTCACAAGAATGGTTTCCTCTCATATAATTTCATATCGCCTTCATAGACGCTAAAAACTGAGGATATTGAAGAGACAGTATTCTGTTTGGTATTTTTGTGCAGTAATGGAAATTCTGGAAATGATTTATTTTTATTATATTTTGTCTTGGGTAAAAATGTTAATATAGGAGATACAAGTAGCCATTGACAGGTCCTCTATGGTCCTTTGTCTTCCAATGGATATTTATTATGTACCTACTGACCAACCATGTAAACGCAGGTTAAAGGGAACCTGTCACATTGAACAGGCTGCTGTAGATGCAGGTAGTATGTTATAGAGCAGGAGGAGCTGAGCAGATGGATATATAGTTGTGGGGGAAAAGATTTGGTAGAACTTGTAGTCTAAGCCTAGAATGAGAAGGAATTTCTCTGAACAGGAGTCCAGTGGGCGGTCCTATACAGTGATTGACAGCATCACAATTGACAGTAACTGTCAGGGGTAGGTAACACCGCCGGCTGGACTCCTAGGTCCAGAATGCACAGTAATTTAAATTAATAAAATACATGAAATGAATGAAATACAAGTTACACTGAATCTTTTCCCACAAAACTGTATATCAATCTGCTCAGCTCCTTCTGCTCTATAATATGCTGCCTGAAGAAGAGTCACCATGTACAATGTGAAAAGCTCCCTGTAAAGGGTCTTAACTACTTTTGACACTTATCCATGGGATACAGATAAGGGTCCAACCTCTGGGACCCATGGCAATCAAGGGTCCGCAACGGCCTCCAGTTGCCCCATGTGAATGAAGCGTTGGTACGTATGCTTGCCCACCACTCTATTTACTTCTAGGAGTCTTTCAGGATGGTGATCTCCAGCAGTCCTATAGAAGTGAATGGAGTGGTGACTAAGCATGTGCACCCCTACTCTATTTACTTTACATGGAGTGCTCAGGGGGACTTGCAGGCCCCCGTTCTTGTGACTGCTGGGTATCGACCACTGTGGATGGGGTAAATCCCTTTAATTGTATATGACCAAATAAACTACAAAAGCTGCAAACGGCCAGACAAGTCCCCAGTCAAGGATATTAGAGAAAGATTTATAATCTTCATTAAGCAACATATTAAAATAAACAGATAAAATGGAAACAGGAAGTTAATCACAGCACAGGTATATGATAGCCATGGCTTTCCTATATACATTATAATAAATATTAATATTACTACATATGAGTTACAACCTGATCACAAACATGAAAAATTATTCCAAGTGGCCTAAACAGATTTGCATAGTGAAGAGTAGAAGAAAAAGACACGTTTTGTATATTACATGTTACCCGGTAGTCTGGAGACTGGGCGAGCCCTCAATATACGTTTTGCCTTTTGCCTTTTTCAAGAAGTCCAAACTATAGGACTCAAATTGTTGCAATGCTCCAGTTCCAAAAGTCAGCTATTCTAATTTTGAATGCCACATAAAAGCATGTTCATATGACAGATTTCTCTGGAATCTGTGGCAAAAATACAATGCTGACCATCGAATATCTGTGGTGGAAATGCAGTATGATATGCCACAGATCAACATCTGAATTCAGGTTCATTCAATAGGGCTATTCTGTCTGTGGCAACCTGACACAATTTCCACAAGAAATGGAATCAATTTTTACGCGGATTTCATTTTTTTTTGGGCGAACATATCTGTAGTTGTATGAATGACAACATGAACTCCCATCAAAAGCAATGTGACACTAATATGAACATTCCCTTGTGTGAACATGCCCTAGTAGCAGTTCCCTAATATATATTCGTCCACCAATGAAGAGCGTAATGCTTAATGCCTGAGATGGAATCGCCTTGACCGTATCTTTAAGGAGTTGTCCAGCAGGGAATAGTTTTTGGAAAGGGCTCATAGTGAGTTAAGACGATAAAAGAAGTGGTATTCACTTCACTGATCCCCTGCCATGCTTACCCTGTTAATCTCTACTTTTGTGCCATCTCCAAACAAAGGAAATGCCTTCTCAGCCAATCCCTGGCTTTGTATGGTTACCACTTTGGTCACACAATGATAACCCAGTCTAACCCCCTTTAAACCTTTTAGTTTGCATTTACAGCTTATGTGTGCATTTTTCTTTTATTTGTTGATCAGACTATAAATTCAAAGTGACCACTTAAAGGGTTTGTCCGGGACTCCTGATTTTATGGCCTGTCCTTACAGTAAACCATAAATATTTGATTTTTGGGGACTGCTTGCCCTTGCACCGATCACCTGTGCAGGGACTGAAGCTATCTGCTATAGATTCCATGTTGTGTATTGTGCGGGTATCATATGCAGCACCTTACAGCTGATCAGTGTGGGGGCTGGATGTCTGCCTTCCGCCAATCACATATTTAATATAAATCGAGGACAACCAGAAAAATGGATACAAAAAATGGCAGGTGGTAATGATACTGCGCCAATGTACAGTTTAGACACTGTCTGTGGTACTTGCTATTGGATCTTAACTCATGCTCTAGTGCAGGGATAGGCAACCTTTTTTGTTTGGTGTGCCGATTTTGATTAAAAAAATCAAAGTTGGGGTACTCGGAGTGTCGGTCAATAATTGTAAGTCTGACGACCCTTGCACACGGTATTATGTCACACAGTGGCCCCTGCACACGGTATTATGTCCTATAACGTCCCCTGTACACAGTACTATGCCCCATAGCGGCCCCTGCACATGGTATTCTGCCCCATGGCGGCCCCTGCACACGGTATTATGCCCCATAGCGGCCCCTGTACACGTTACTATGCCCCATAGTGGCCCCTGAACATGGTATTATGCCCCATAGCAGCCCTTGCACACGATATTATGCCCCATAGAGGCCCCTGCACACAGTATTATCCTCCATAGTGGCCCCTGCACACAGTATTATCCTCCATAGTGGCCCCTGCACACAGTATTATCCTCCATAGTGGCCCCTGCACATGGTATTATCCTCTATAGTGGCCCCTGCACACGGTATTATCCTCTATAGTGGCCCCTGCACACGGTATTATCCTCTATAGTGGCCCCTGCACACGGTATTATCCTCCATAGTGGCCTCTGCACACAGTATTATCCTCCATAGTGGCCTCCGCACACAGTATTATCCTCTATATTGGCCCCTGCACACGGTATTATGTCCCATAGTGGCCCCAGCACACAGTATTATCCTCCATAGTGGCCCCTGCACACGGTATAATATTCTAACTTTTATAATATTCCAATTGTCACCACTCACTAGCTATTATTATCCTATGGGGTCTCTTCAGACCCCAGAGTATAATAAGCGGAGGGCCAAGAGAGGTGACAAACATAAGAAACAATGTTACTCACTTTTCCTGCGCTCCGAAGCCTCTCTGTTCTCTTCGGGCGCTTCTCCCTGACGTCAGCGATCGCTGATTGGGTCTCAGGGGTCACGTCGCGTCATTATGCGTAATGACGTCGGACGTGACCCCTGAGGCCCTGTCGGCAGTCTCTTACATCAGGCAGAAGTGCCCGAAGAGTACACAGCGGCTGTGGATCCAGGGAAGGTGAGTTATCATTATTTTTTATGTTTGGTCACCTCCCCGGGGGCTCCGCTTATTATACTGTGAGGTCTAAAGAGAGTATAATAATAGCAGTTTCGTTTCGGCCATGTTTGGTCCGATCGAAACTGCTGGATGAGGACTCCGCTGCCGTGCCAGGGAAATAAGCTTTGCGTGGCACGTATGCCGGGGGTTGCTGACCCCTGCTCTAGTGTATACTGTATACTACTGGCCATAACATGTTACTTGTTGGTCAAGCAGTGACATGGCAAACAGCTAGTTTCTATGACTCCACTTGAGTAGTCCTGCTATATGGCAAACCCCAAAGGTCAAGTGGGTTAAAATCTTTTTTTGGCAATCATTTGGCCCAAAGGAAGATTTTGAGTTGTTCCTATCAGATTGCCATTGGTGGGATCTCTGAAACTTGGCCATAAGATCTTAAAAATCTCTTGGCCATCTTTAGTATGGTATTATCTGCACCGAGGGCCAAAGGTCGTTCCTGCATCCCTGGTTGGGGACCAATGCACTAGCGTATCATTTTGCTATGACCTTAACAGTATAGTGAACTTGTAATTTCTATGTTTATCTAATATAGACAACAGTTGGATGAAATTCCCAATGTTGCGTTGTTAACTTCTGTGATTTATAATCATTTTTCATATATAGCCCCATTAACCCAAATTTATAGAGATTCCAATACGAGGACTCCTATATTACAGTGGTAAACCCTGGTTTACTCTAGTCTTCATTTACAGGAGGATGGTGGTAAATGTTGAAATTGTGCAGTAGGCCTCACCATGTTTGTCAGAGACTAAATGACTATAGTCCAAAGAAGCCAGTCCAAGATCCCTTACATCTTAACCAGAAAAAGACCATAGCATTTTTTTATGCCGAAAACAGGCAGACTTGAGAGCAGGTTCTTAAAGGGGTTGTCCGGGACTTCAAAAAATTGGACTGACAGCAGGAAAGTTGAGAGAAACTGTTACACCCCATTTAGCTCTAGTGCCAATTCCCTGGTGGTCCTCACCGTTCTGTGTTTACTACCTTGCAGTGAAGGCGTCATGTACATCCATGTGACCACTGCAGCCAGACACTGGCTTAGCAGCCTCGTAATGTGTTTGCTAGCAAATAGATTCTGTTTAGAGGCCTGTTTATTGGCAGAATCATTTTACATAGTGGCTATTTTTCCACAATAATCACTTTACGGCATGTAATTCAGCTATTGAGTGCTCACTAGAATCATGGGCATGCTTCACAGTTAGTCACGGTGTAGAATGGCTTAGACCATGCATGGCAAACAAGTGCATGTGGTATCAAGTGCTTATCCTAAAATGTAAGAGTCTACAGTAGATTGATATCATGAATTTTTGTCTGTCCTCTCTCTAGATGAGCAAAGAAGATCATTGCAGCACTCAGAACAATGACTCCTTTTTCCATCGTGACTCGATTCCAACAGACGAACTCTATCGCAGCTCTGCCATCAGGCCTTCTCCCTTTGAAAACCTTAATCCCAGAAGAGCCTACATGCACACCCAGGTAAATAAGTGGTGAGAGTAGGAAGCAATACAGTTTAACCCTAGTACTACTTTATTTTTCAGGTATACTCACACTAGGACTGGGTGATTAATAAAAAATAACCAAAATTGAATATCAACCAGGATAACCGACGGGATTTTGTGCACGTCGGTTATTTCAGTTCGTTTATTACAAAATTTGCGAGATTCAACCTACAGTTTTGTTTGGACTGAGCATGTCCGAATCGGAACTGCTATTATACTCTGCGGTCTATTCAGAGTATAATAACTAGAGGCCCGAGGAGGTGATAAAACAAAAAGAACAGTGTTATTCATCTCTCCTGGGCTCTGGCGTGACTCCCCGCTGTCTTTGGGTCTTCTGACTGATGTTAAGGACAACTAAGGCCTGTGATTGGGCCTCAGCTAGTCACATGGCGTCATGACGCAAAGACGCAAGCGTCACAACGCTATGTGACCAATGAGAACGAATCAGGCCTGCATAAGGCAGAGGACCCGAAGACAGCAGGGAGTCACACCAGAGCCCAGGAGAGGTTAGAGGTGTTTTTTTATGTTTGATCACCTTCCTTGGGTCTCTGCTTATTATACTCCGGAGTCTGAAGAGACCCCAGAGTATACTAGTAGTTCCAGTTAGGCCATGTTCGGTCCGAATTAAACTGCTGGGCGAGGTTTGCCTAACACATACTTTATTCTGTATGGATGTGACCTAAATGGGTTGTCTTGTCCACCCCCATCATGTGCCATATGGGAAAAATCAGGGCACCACCTTGGTCGGCCGTTCTCACCAAAATTATTAAGCTTAGAGCTTTGACATGATCATTTACCTGAATCATCATCTCTTCCAGGTCCCTCTAAAACCCATCCGCCATGTCAGCTTCCAGGATGAAGATGAGATTGTGCGTATCAATCCTCGTGACATCATCATTCGACGCTATGCGGACTATCGTCATCCTGACATATGGAGGAATGACACGGAGCGGGAGGAACATGAGATAAGTGCTCCTTTCACCAAGGCGGACAATAAAAAAAACAACTATCTTTACTCTCCAGCTAATGGCAGAGACTCACTCAAGGAGCAAAAAACATCTGGAGTTTTTAAGACTCAACCTTCGTCCTCTATAAAAAAGCGAAGGAAAGAGGATGGAGAACGCTCCCGGTGTGTGTACTGCCAGGAGCGCTTCAACCACGAAGAGAACGGGAGGGGAAAGTGCCAGGATGCTCCAGATCCTATCCGGAGGTGTATCTATCAGGTCAGCTGCATGCTGTGTGCCGAGAGTATGCTCTACCACTGCATGTCGGATTCAGAGGGAGACTTTTCCGACCCTTGTTCTTGTGATGCCTCCGATGA
Source organism: Leptodactylus fallax (assembly GCA_947044405.1). Lineage (NCBI taxonomy): Eukaryota > Metazoa > Chordata > Amphibia > Anura > Leptodactylidae > Leptodactylus > Leptodactylus fallax. The sequence continues at coordinate 73,030 of CAMRHE010000305.1, forward strand.
AAACTTGTGCCTGCGCTGGCTGGCTCTAGTCACTCTATCCTTCATTGCCCCCTGTATGTGCTGCTACCTCCCTCTACGAGCCTGTCACCACTGTGGGGAGATGTGTGGCTGCTGTGGGGGTAAGCACAAAGCAGCTGGATGACACAGTGACTCTGCAAACCCCAGGAAGAATTTCTTAATTTTGCCAGGAGGCTGCTGGAACCGACGCGGGCAGTTTTAGGTGAAGAGGATCACATGAGGTGGACTGTACCGGAGCTATCTGCGTTCAGATAGGACCAGCGAGAATATGTAACAGTGCCAGTCTTGCATTAGAAAAATATATATATATATATAAATATATATAAATATTATTTTATTTTTTTCCTTTTGTAATTAATATTATTTTATTTTTTATTTGCCATTCCTGTGTGAATGCAGATTATTCAATCATCTTGTAACATATGAGACATCCCACGAGATAAGAATGTTTGACGAATGGATCGAAATTGAATGTTTATTGGTAGAGAGAGGAAGTGAGGGAATTATAGAACAAATATATAGAAATATATATATATGTATGTATGTATTGTATACTTTTTCCATGCCCCATCTTCTTCTCTCCTCGCAGTTTAATAATAATTCTGGAACTTCCAGAGATGAACTAACATTGTATAGAAATCGAGCGATTGGACGACCTACAAATACACAATATCTGAATGAATTTTTAGTGGAACTAAATAATTTCTAGTTTTATTCAAGTGATTTTATGTATAAATAACAAATGTCTATATTTAACTAAATGTACGGTACAAGAAAATTTTATGACTTTTGGGAGAAAGTTTCTTACAATGCGCTCCTTACCCAGCTTCCCTTGTTTTCCTGTCAAAATTTGGGACATCCCGGTATAGGGCTGAGTCTTGCTGCTGTGTAAGGTGACCAGTGAGTCTCCGGCAGCTGAATGGTTAAAACAAAGCTGTTTATCAATGTATTGTTTTATTTTATTTTTTTTTTCCTGATGGTTTACTGTTTATTCAGCTTTTATCTGTTTCTCAAATCTACCTGTGTTATGTCACATTATTTATACACTCTGGTACATAGAATATAACACAAGTGTCAGATAACTGTTTGTGTCTCTTTATTCTTGTGGGATGGACAATGGCCACAACTAATGCTATTCGGTCCCATTCACACAGTCCAGTTGAAAAAAGCCACATGGATTTCGTAACATGTTCTAGCAAAATCTTCCTGCTGCACAATTATTGTCCAGCGTGACCATTTCTTTAGGCAATATTCACATGACCATGTCTGGTGATCGGCCGTGAAAAAAAAAATGGCGAATTGATCCGTTTTGCATCCATTCTGTGTAATAAATAATGGATGAATTTCATTGGTCCATCCCTTTGACCCAACCCACTGATCTGGTTTTTACAGACATAATTTGGACATTGATTTTTTTTTTTTTTTTATTTACATCCGTTAAAAATGGACCCATTGAATTCTATTGGGTCCATGTGTCCATTAAAAGGGACAGAGATGGAACATGTCTATTTTTTTTTTACTGCCCGCTTTTTCTGCTTGTCAGAAATACAGAAATCTTAATACTTTTTTGCTCTTAAAATGGCTGTGTGAATGCTGTTAAAAAAGGGTGTTTTTCACTGTCGTGTGAATAAGGCCTTAACTTGGATGACTGATGTTAACGCTAAGTTCACACTGATTGGATTTGTTGTGGACCCAGAATTCACAGGGAAACTTGGCAGAAAATTTGCACCAAATCATTCTGATTTTGATACAAAAGAAAAAAAAATCATCTATAGAAAAGGAAAAAAAAAAATGGCCTCTTCACTCCCAAGGCAAGGCTTCCCTGATCCCTTGGCTGGACCCAGTACTTCCGCATTCAGCAATGATGTCCTTAAACATGACTACAGTGGCAATGAAATGTTGACACAATACATTATCGGAAGGGTCTTGAGAAACCTTGCCAGGGTTGTGGCTTTGGAATGTAAAGGTTACTATACTGATGATTTTTTTTTTTTTTTTTTTAAATTGTAGACAATTTTTGGTGTGGATCCACAGTAAATCTGCAACACAAGCATTTAAAATTCTAGCTTTTCACTTTCCCAGTGGAGAAAATCCACCATAAATTCTTGCTCTTTCTGCAGCAAAGATTGACATGCTGAGGAATTAAAATTTGCATTGCTTCTCTATTTCCATGCAGAAAATTTTAAAAAGTGTGTGGATGAGATTTTGGTCCTCAAATCCAGTCGGACAATCTGCCGCAACTAAAATTTGTGTGGATATAGCCTTAACATATGAGTTACATTATACTGTATTTTATACATGTATAGCAATTTTATGTACTTTTATCATTGAGCTTGTCAGCTGGGCAGCTGAATGAAAATGTTCTCAAATGTTGCTACAGTATATGGATGCTTGACTACGTCCCTTTGGTAAATAGAGGTCATCAAGCATATAACTATATGCAGCCTGAGTGCACTATAGGTCAAGGCACCCAAAGGTGACTTCTCATATCCTTTATAATCTGTAGTAGGAAGTACATTATTCTTTATATTACACACCTATGCTGCTGTATTATTGACCTGTATTATATATAGTGTGGACCGTAAAAGGGTGTCCAGCCTGATGGCAAAACCATAGCGTCCTTCAGCCAGTCTATGCAGGTGACTTGTGACTACCTGCAGACAATGCAAGACAAGTTTTAAAGTACTGACTGGGGCACAAACTGCAAGTTGATGACATTTTAAGGGGTTTCCAGCATTTGACATTGATGGTCTATTCTTAGAACAGGTCATCGATGTAAGATTGGTGTGGGTCTGACATCCGGCACCCTCATCGGTTCTCAACCAGTACTATAGTGTGCAGTGGCCATAGCCATGTAATGGTCATACTGGCATAATGCAGCTTGAATAGGATTTAAGATGCTGTAATCGGGCATGCCCAATGTATAGTTCTGGCTTCAGCAGATGGGGTTGGGATGATGGGTGATCGTATACTGATTACCTATCCAAGGAATAGGTCATGAATATCAAATGGTTGGACAAGCCCTTTGAAATGGTTCTGTGGTCAAATAGCTGTGCCTTAGGCTGGAATCACACATGCAATTTTTGGTGCATTTGTTTAAGCCAGAACCAGAAGTGGATTCAGACGTAATGGGAAATATAAGAAAAAGACTTGTACTACTTCTTCCTACTGGATCCTTTCCTGGCTTTCACTCTGATAATTGCACAAAAATGCATCAAAAGCAGTGTGTTCTGAGTCTTCAAATGATATTTGTTGCAATATCCCAGAATAAATAATGGGGGAACCCTTTTTCTTTTTTTTATTTCAAGAACCCATGATGATGGTGGTCACAATACCTGTATTAATAATATACCTATATCAATGTTATCGCAGTGTATTGACAGTAGAGACCTTGGAGTGTACTTCCCATTGAGTAAATTGTCCTCCTTTTCTTTTATAAAGGAATTATCTGAGATTATTATTATTATAAAGAGTATATTTTACCCTCTGTATCTGGCTTTGACTCTTATTCCTATTTAAAGGGGAACTAACATTTTAACAAACTTCCAATGTGTCATAGTAGCTTCGGTGTTGATCGGTGGGATCCAAATGTTCAGCTCTGCTTGTTAAGTCAAATTCTATAGGCTTTCTATGAGCCCATACACTGCACACTCAGCTCATTGGGGAGCCACATAGAAACAAAAAGAGGCAGCTCAACGCTTCTGCCCCTTTATTTTAGCGATCGATGGGGGTCTCAGCATCTGGACCCTACCAATTAACACTTCTGTTTTTTCATTTAGCAATTTCCATGCAGACGCTGAAGCCATGTGGCTATTTTTTTTATTATAGCAGGTGTAAATGGTTAGGCCAAATACATTCCTTGAAAAGACCTGCAAAAAGTGGTTTTGGTTTGGAATTTCTGATAGTCAAGCCTTTAGCTCAACATCGAAAGGCCTGAATGTCACTACCTATGACATCACAGGTCCTCTTCCTGAGGCCGCTGATTGGCCTCAGCGGTCACACGACCCCTGAGGCCAGTCAATGGCTTTAGCACAACGCCGGAAGACACCCGCCGGAGCAGATGAACACAGGCGTGGGACGACACCGGAGCAACGGGGACAGGTGCATTCGCATTTTTTTAAAAAAAAATTTTCACTGACCCCAGCTTATTTAAACTTGAAAAGTTTTGCCTGGACAACCCCTTTAAGTCCTTTATATAGAATTTCTACCAAGACAAAACCAATGCTGGAGCAATTGGAGAACATAAATCCTTATACAGACTGGCAGAAAGCAGTCATAGCTGGGAAACCATCTACTATTCACATGTCTTAGCTCTTTTCCACAACTGTGAAACCTTCATTGAAGGTGTCTGCGTTCATCTGAGCCATCAAATAGGACAGTGTGTGTGTGTTTCTAGGTTTTAATACAGGTAAAACAGTGGAACAAAGGAAGAAGTAGCAGACAGTGTAACCTGTGATGGTGCTGAGGAGGTAGAAATGTAGACCCCATGCACACAACAGAGTATGCTTCCGATGTGGGGCCGAGTTTGCTGCGGAATGCACTAGGATGACAGTCGGAGTGAACACTCCATTATGCACGCCCCACTATGGAGGGGTTCTGATCCATTCCTTTCTAATGAAACAGATGGTTATAGAGCAGGTCCTATCCTGCTCTGTGTCATCAGAACAGAATGGATCAGGCCCCCATAGAGGTGAGTATATTACAGCATGCACTCGGATATCAGTCCGAGTGTCATCCTAGTGCGTTCCGCAGCAAACTCTGCCCCACGTTGGAAGCAAACTCGGTCGTGTGCATGACTTCTTAAGGAGAAAAGTACGGGAAGCATGACTCCGACTGTCTCACCTAGGAGTCCTGTCTTGATTTACTCTGCTTTTTATTCAGACACTGTGCTTCAACTCATAAACCTAAATATTCTGCTCTACTTTGGCTTTCTGCCCTGGGATGCACAGGACTGGAATTTTGAGAGGAATCTGAAGCAGAAGACCACTTCAAATTCCTCTTTACTTTCCGCTGTGTGAACCTAGCCTTAAAATCATCATTGTATTTGTTGTAGGAATTAACCATTAAAATACTAAGCTAATTCTCCCACCATTAGCCAAGTAATACATTGCAACTGTAAAACCCAGAGTGATGTATTAGTGGAGCTGGGATTTCATATGGCACTGCTTAAGAGCTGATAAGACTAGTCATGGTAAGTACTCGACATTACTGATCCTCCTTGTCAGTCACACCTGGTAATGTCACAAAGCAGGTTCTTCTTCTCTGGGGTAGCAGGGTCCAAGTTACACATTTCACAGGAGAACAATGCTTCTACTGACCCCTCCAGCAGCCAAGAATGGAGGCGGCAGAGCCAGTTGGCTCACATTCAGCCTTTTTAACCATTAGTTCCGTGAATAGAACCAGGCGCGAGGATAATTTTCGGTCTGAAGTAACAATACATTCAGTTAATTTCACCTTTGCACGTGTTCTTGTGAAGAAAGGTTGCTTACCAAAGGCTTCCTCTATTATATTTGTAGCATTTAGTTCTTTGCATGGATTGAGAGAAATAAAACATACAGAAAAGCTCTGACGCCTACCTTTTTCTTCTACGATACACTACCCTCAACTCTGAGTACTGATGTTCTTGTGACCCTGTGAAATGTAGGGGTGCAAAAGTTCTAATGGTGGGTAGCAATGGTCAGTTTTACATGAACAGCTGCTGAGTGACTGCTGTGTTATAAAACTTTTGGCATGTCAGAAGTTATGATCTGTGGGGATAATGATGCTCGGCCCTCCAACCAATCACTGAATTGTAGGGGAGAAGAAGTCTTATCGGCTCTCCATGGAGTGTTGAGGTTAGCTGAAGATGGACTTATATGAGCCTGTACACCACTAACCCGGTATACTGAGCAGCTGAGCACTTCTGTCCCTTTGTTTCAGCCATCAGTGGTGGTTTAAGCACCCAGAACAATACAAGATACAAGTGTAGGGGATCAAAAAGTCTGTGGATCTGTGATTGCAGATGACCTACCAATGCAGTGCGGACATGTTTTTTTGCGGACAGTAAAAACCACTACAATCATGTACATGTAGTCTTAATGAAACAGAGGTATACCACTAAACATCATGCCATTCTCTTTGGTCAGAGTCTGAAGATATAGGGAGCTAGAGTACTGGGATTGATGGGTTGGTAGGCACACCTGACAGATCTCAACCCTATTGAGCCCTTTTAGGATCAACTTCACATCAACATTGCAAAGAATCCCTGTCAATAATCTAATCAGATCTCCCTCAATCAGTTGTTGGGGTGGTGCAGCTAGCTTTCAGCTCTGCAGCGCCACCACAGGAGAAATGAAGCATTACACAGTTACCACTGAAGTCTGTGAGCTGTCCATTAAATGTATGGACATGTGAGGTCATCCATAAACATAGATATGCTTTATGGCCACTTTCCTAAGAGGGAGAGGGATTTATTTAAAATCCAGTCATACTGCTAGGAAGAGCAAGACAAGTCATGGGTTGAAATCTATAAAAAAAAAAAAAAAAAGTAAGAAAATCCAAATGTCTACAAAGCTGCAATTCCTGCAGCAGGATAGTTTTCTGATGAGTGTAATATAGTTTGGTGAATTCCTAGTGATCGTGCATGAGTGTATATGGTGTAACTGCTGGATACCTTGAAAGTTAGTTCACAGGCTGTTTAGACTACTATGCCATGGAAGGTCTAAAGTCTGGGAGATGTCTCCTCATCATGAGTCTCTGGTTGAAGTGTCTTTTGTTCTGATAAACTTCTAAAACATTTAGGGTTTGTTCACATTTACACAGTCAGACTGTTTCCCACCCACATGACATTCTATACAGCTTACACACAGTGACTGGACCCAGTTCCCACATGGAGAATGGTGACAACAGATGGATTCATCTAAACAGTGCACCACATGGATAGTATGACGACTAGTACATAGTAATATTAGATGATTTCTGGAAATAGGAGCAATTCACTGCAACCTAATAGAGGAAAGTAAGGGAAGTTCTGTGAAATTGTAGGGTAGTAACTTTCTCTTGGTTGACCAGCTTCTGTATTACACATAGCCATCCATATATTGGCATCATTGGTGTTCTCTGTACATGTGCCATGTTATGTTTGGGCTTTTTAATTTTTTGTTACTGGTGGCAATTTATGAAAAAGTGGTAACTAGAAGTGTCCCTTTCCCGCATCCCAATGTACATAATGGTGATCATGCGGGCACAGAATCCTGTGTGATGACCCATTGGAGGACACGTGTTTGCATTTTACATGCTTACTTGGAGACTTCTTGTGCCTTAAAGGCAGTCTTGTCTCCAGAATCCAGCAGATCAATCCCGCAGATAGATAGGTTGTAGTCTGAATCAAATGATGGTGCTTTTCCCTTTTGAATCGCTGCATTTGTTGCTGAGATATCGCTGTTTTTTCACCATGCAAATGAGCTCTTCGGAGCAATGACAACACCCTGGTTGCTCCAAAGAACTAATTTGCATATTGAAAAAAAAACTGATATCTCGGCAACAGAGGCAGCGATTCACAAGGGGAAATAGCAGTTTGATTTAGGTGACCCTAACCTATCTACCTGCGGGGCTGGATTATTATGCTGGGTTCTGGTGACAGATTCCTTTTAAGTCCCCCTTACACATAACAGAAAAGTCACCTGAACACTCTGATTTTGGTGACACTGGCTATTTTATCTCCACCTCTCACTAAACGGAGAGAAAAGAAGAATCTGACCATGTTTAATGTTAATGTACTATGATCCAGGAACAAAGAATCGACAAGCAGCTATTAAATGTGTATGGCCACATTGAGGAGCCTACACCAATCCTAAGTACAGTTGCCACTTCCCTTTCACCAGAGCCTGAGTGTTGGAATGGGGGGCAGTGGAGGTTGTGAATTGGTTATGAAGGGCGGAGGAGGAGGATGAGGATATGATGCCCCATAAAAGAACTTTCTGTACTGTAAACCCATAATCTGCCCTTCTGACTCTGCTGCTTTGATGCAAATGAATGACTGGCTATAAATAGACAGCCATCTTATATCAGACAGCTTGAGATGAGAAACAAGAGGGACATTATCCTCTTCTACTTTCTACTAAGGTTCGTGACAGTGTCTCTGATGTATATCTGCAGCAAACTGGTGCCGTGTGAGCCGGTTATTTATAGTGCTGAGAGCACTGGCTGGGATTTCTTTCTGGCCTCTTGAGTCAGCCATATTCACACAAAGTTTTGATATGACGAAACTGCTTGGTCTGAAAACTGTTGGATTTCATGAATGACTACAGGAAATGAAAAAACAGCTCAGCATTGCCCTCTTGTGACAACACACAGAAATGCCTCATTGTATATGGTGAACTTAAGTGTGAACTAAAAAGTAAGAATATATTTATTTTCCTTTTTGTACATTATTGCTGCTGCCTCCTAGACCTGGATGAGACTTGACTAGGCCTGCTTGATATACTGTATAACCATGTCACCAGTCAAGAACATGAGAGCACATACAAGAATCACTATTTAAAGGGGATGTCCAGGCTAAAAAAACTTTTTTAATTAGGCCAGGGGAGGTAAAAACAACAAAAAAAAAAACAAAACAAAACCTCACCTGACCCCAATGCTCTGATGTCTCCCAGTGCAGTCTGGTCCTGCACCTCTGTTGTTTTCTTCTGGTGGAAGTCCTTGCCGCACGTGACCACTGAGGTCAATCAGAGACCTCAGCGAAGGACACAGGATGCCACTACCTGTGACATCCCCGGATCTCCTTTCTTTAGCTGCTGATAGTCCTCAGCGGTCACGTGACCCCAGCGGAATTCACCTGTCCTGAGGTTGCAGATAGAGTTGAAGCCAGGGCATGCTGATCTGCAGGATCCTAACAGATCTAAGAGATAGGTGGGAGTCCAACACCCAGGGCCCCTACTGATCAACTGGTTGAAGGGATTGTGGTGCTTTTGCTAGCGCCCTCACCCTTTCACTATTTACATTACACATGCTCTGTTTTATAGTGACCGTGCAATGAAATTACAGCCTGTAATAATATCACATGTCTGTCTTCACTAAATTCATCACGTCGGTTATTTTAGCGGACATAATAACGCAGGGTGCAGGACTTTTGTGTTCGTTCAAAATAACGGAATTATGATGGACGTTAAGCGTACGTTATTTTTTAACATTAATGTTTATGGCTAACGGACGTTGTCCATTGTATTGTCCGTTATTATTGTCCATTTTTTTCTGCGCATGTTCAGAAAGCAAAACAAAAAATAAGAAAAAAAAACTGACTATATAAAAATGGACACTAACTGACACTGATGTTTATGTGTCCTATTTTTTTTTTTAACTGATCCATTAAATGGATTAGTTAAAAAAATGGACACATTAACACCAATTAGTGTCGGTTAATGTCAATTATGCTAGGCATCTGTTTTTTGGTTTTTTTTAACAGACCCTATCATAACAGACATGCAATGGTAGTGTGAACGCCCCCTAAGTACAGTAATATGTATATTATCCTGCAATAAACAAGCCTCATACAGCAACAGCTATGGAAATAGAAAAAAATGTCTTAGTGCTAAAACCATATTGGTACTTAAGGGGTTAAATTCTCAGATGCATATGTCACCATGGTAACAGCCGCCACTTGAATCCAATAGGATCGCTGGATATATATTTGAAAATGACAGTTGGCTGCTGTCAGTTACTGCTCAGTGATGATGGAGATGGACATGCTCAGCTCTGCTGTGGTGACAACGTTGTGGCCACATCTGCGGTAAGAAACTGGGATTTAATCATAGCACTGAATATCTTTGACCAATCCTATTACAGATATAGGAGGAGGGGGGATCATAAATGTCCAGTATTGGTCTCTGTTTACATGAACTCAAAACCCCACTATACATTATTTTCTATTCTGACATACATATATGTCAGCTAGAGTGATGGTTACTCCCCTCCTGATCTAATACATAGTTTCAGTAGACGGTATATTGGGATTGGGCGCTGTGGTAATATTCCAGAAAACCTTCTATTTGGTACAAATAATTGCTCATACCTGAGACCTCCTCTGAGACTTGATTTATTACACCTTATTATATTATTTCTTCAATATGTCTATATCCATGTATATACTGTATATCCATATATCCATGTGTGATCTCTTTATATTTTATATATACCTACTCATATCTATATCTATCTTATATATATATATATATATATATATATATATATATATTAATATACTGTCTGAATGTATTATACATGTGTGTATTTACACAGGTATGTATTTCCAATTATGCTTTATGTATCATATACATTAGCTTTATATATATATATATATATATATATATATATATATATATCTGTGTGTGTGTTTAAGGTGTGTAGTAGTGTTAGACATGTATGTCCAATTATGTCATGCATATCTCTATTTACAGTGGGGGGATTTATCAGTGGAAAAAATGGGCCGTAGATTTCAAGCATCATAATTCTGATGGGGTCAGTGGCCCTGCCAACACCATGCCCCTCGCTACACTCCATTTCGGGAAAGTGGAGAGGGTGGAATAAATGAGAAAAAAAGTTGTCATTTTTGTGCAAACTTAGCATACAAATTTCCCCCAGTATGTGTAACGCTAGGTTCACATTAGTGTTGCATCTCCCTTCTTGTGGTCCGTTAGAGGAGACCTCATTGACTATAATGGGGTTGTTTGGGTATCCATCATTTTAAAACTGAAACCGCCAGAAGGAAAAGTCCTCCGTGCATGTCTTTTTCTCCGTTAATTTTCAGGCGGACGCTGCAACGGAGTCTCAGTGCAGAGGTAAACATACCCGAAGGTGTCTCTAAATACACAGGTATACATTCCTGTAAGTAGTATCAACTTATGTAGTAAGTATCTTTATATACAGTACAGTATGTGTACTGTGTGTGTATATATATAGTAAGGCAGCAGAGTATGTGTAATGTAGTATATATATATATATATATATATATATATATATATATGTAGACGTCTTTTTTAAAAATGTAAACAGTGTCCACTTTTGTGGCAAGTATTTCTATAAGGTTAAGTTCACATTAGCTTCTGTTAATTCTGTTGTTCTGATCCGTCATATTTATTATAACATACCAGTTTTCTGCCGTAAGTTATACTAGAAATCTATGCCACTTAGGAGCCTAGAGCTAGAGCCTCTTCATAAATCAGTGGTGTCCTGCGCCTGTTGGAGCCTTTATTAAGACTGGTCTATGCAATGTCAGTTTCAATAAATCTGCTCCAATGTGCTCCGCCTATATTTGCCATTACATTAGTTTTTCATTCTGTTCTGGTTTTATTACAGATCAGAACAACAGATTCAAAATAATTCAGTGTTATCCTAAATAGTATGCATAAGGTGTGTGTATTTTGTGTTTGTGTGTGTATATATGTACAGTGGGGAATAAAAGTATTCAGTCAGCCACCAATTGTGTATATATAACAAAGTATTGAGATGAACTTTTGTTATTGACCAAATACTTATTTTCCACCATAATTTGCAAATAAATTCTTTAAAAATCAGACAATGTGATTTTCTGGATTTGTTTTCTCATTTTGTCTCTCATAGTTGAGGTCTACCTATGATGACAATTACAGGCCGGCCTCATCTTTTTAAGTGGGAGAACTTGCACAATTGGTGGCTGACTAAATACTTTTTTTCCCCACTGTATATATATATGTGTGTGTATCTATCCCAGCATGTGTAATATTTGTTATTCTCTCTCTATAAATAATTGTTTACTAAGATATCTGCAAGAATAGGTACCGTATCTCCACATACAGTATGTCCAAGGTGCTGTATTTATATGCATATGAATGCATATATATATTTATGTGTATATACTTCTGTAATTCATATCCCACCCAGAATTGCATTGCAACAAGGGTCTTCTAAGGGGGTGGCCCTCTCCAAGAAGATGGCCAGTATGTAGTGTACAGTATATGGCAGAAAAATCTGTCACAGGAAAACTGGTTTAGATAAAGATACTGTATATATCAGGTGAAATAAGTATTGAACACGTCAATTTTTTAAGCAAATATATTTCTAAAGGTGCTTATTGACATGAAATTCTTACCAGATGTCGGTAACAACCCATGCAATCCATACAGGCAAAGAAATCAAACCATAGATGTCCATAACTTAAGTTATGTGTAATAATGAGAAATGACATAGGGAAAAAATATTGAACACACTTACTGAAATTTATTTAATACTTGGAAATGATAGCTTCAAGACGCCTCCTAGTCGCATTCATTTCTTGGGTGTAATTTTGTCCATTCTTTCACACAAACACTCTTCAAATCCTGAAGGTTTCGTGAGCTCCTCCTATGAACTATGAGCTTTAGTTCCTTCCATAGATTTTCTATTGGATTCAGGTCAGGCTTTATATTCTTTCTCTGAAACCAATTGAGAGTTTCCTTGGCTATGTGTTTGGGATCATTGTCTTGCTGAAATGTCCACCCTTGTTTCATCTTCATCATCTTGGTAGTTGGCAGCAGATTTTTATCGAGAATGTCTTGGTTCATTTGTCCATTCATCCATCCTTCGATTATATGAAGTTTGCCAGTGCCGTATGCTGAAAACCAGTCCCACACCATGATGTTCCCACCTCCAAACTTCACTGTTAGTATGATGATTTTGGGGTGATATGCAGTGCCTTTTGGCCTCCAAACAACATGTATTATGGCATCCAAAGAGTTCAATTTTGGTCTCATCTGACCAGACTATATTCTCCTAGTATTTCACAGGCTTGTCTAAATGTTGCTGAGCAAACTTTAAATGAACTTGGACATGCTTTCTGTTCAGCAATGGAGTCTTGTGTGGCGAGTATGCATACAGGTCATGAAGACTGAGTGCATTACTTATTGTTTTCTTAGAAACAATAGTACCTGTTGATTCCAAGTCTTTCTGTAGCTCTCCACAGGTGGTCCTTGACCTTTGGACAACTCTTCTGATAATTCTTTACACTCTTCTGTCTGAAATCTTGCGCCTGGTCGTGGCCGGTTTATGGTGAAATTATGTTCTTTCCTCTTCCGGATTATGGCCCCAACAGTGCTCACTGGAACCTTCAGTAGTTTAGAGATTCTTCTGTAACCAATGCGATCAGTATGTTTTGTAACAGTAAGGGTGTGAAGGTCTTGAGACGGCTCACTGTTTTAACTATCATGAGATGTTTCTTGTGTGGCACCTTAGTAATAAGACACCTTTTTATAGGCCATCAGTTGAACCAGCTGATATCATGTTTCACTATTCTTCTTCTTATTCACTATTTTTCCAATTACTGACTGGTGTCATGATTTTCCATGGCTTTTTGCACCTCTCTTTCTTCATGTGTTCAATACTTTTTCCCTGTGTCATTTCTCATTATTACACATAACTTACTTTATGGACATCTATGGTTTGATTTCTTTGCATGTGTAAATTGGATGGGTTGTTACCAACATCTGGTGAGAATTTTATGTCAATAGCACCTTTAGATGCGTATATATATCATGTCAAATGTATCAAATTCATTTGATTAATTGAAGGGCCTTAACTTGACAATTAATGTATGACATGTAATTCAGTTCAATTGTGTGTAATGTATTCAATGTTATGTAAAAGGGGTTATGCTTTTCAGCAGCCCCATTGGTCTATATACAAGTCCGTAGCTGACACCACCAGTGACGTCCCATTTGTGCTCGGTGACCGCTGCAGCCAATCACAGGGCTCAGCGGTGACCACTTTACAAACAGCACATGATGGATGCGATGGGAAAAGAAATGTGTTTGGCTGCAGTGGTCACCTGGCACCAACAACCCATGGACCTGTATACAGACCCATGTAACTGCCGCCACGGAAGGTGGCGTTTTGATCCCATCAACCACTTAGTGGCCTTCTTACGATGGGTCCCTACACTAACACTTTATATACAGGGGAGGAGAGAAACTTTTTATTTACTCACTGTTACAATGCAGTCTTGATCAAGAACTTGATCTGTGGGGTCTTTTCTATAGGGGGAACAGTATTTATTATACAAATAAAATCTTAGTGTAGGGACCCATCTGAATGAGGTCGCCGTGACGTGGCAGATGGGCTCGCACAATTTATCAAACTGTGCGCTAAGAACCTCACATTTATAATTGTAGTCAGTGATACATGAAAGTGTAGTCCAAGAATTTTCCGGTCCAACTAATAACTATTCTAGGTGCATCACAACTCATCGACTCAAACTCGTCTTTCACTTTCCCTCCATTTATTTACATCTTAGCTTGACTTAAAGGATTAATTCAGCAAGAAACATTTAGGAATTATCCACTAGTTTGATGACAAATATTAGATTGGTTGGGGTGCAGGTAGGTTTGTCACTGGTAAATCACAGATGCCAGTATCTAATTTCCACAATCCATATTAAGTGTCAGTAATTTTTAGAAACAGGTCTTCAGCAAATTGATCTGATTTGCAAGGGGGGAGAAGCTTGATCTGAAAGTCCTCATCCCGCTCTGGACGGGTTCCCTATGTGCATAAATGCTGCACACACCATAGCCCTGATCTCTCCTCATCTAGAGCACAGCCAGGTCCAGCATGCATGTTGTCCTGTAGACCTGAGGAGGGAAGTAAGGCATGCATAAGACACATTATAGCAGATGAATGATCTTATATTATACACTCATAGATCTGCTATATATGTGTGTGTTGGCTGATGTCATAGGTTTCCCAGGTGGTTATCGGGAAACTGGTCTATGGTGCAAAAAAGCATAGGAATTGCTGCTCTACAAGACCATGTTACTTTTGAAGATGCTTGATGTGTGTTATAGTATGGTACAATAATGGACTACCCAAGATGCAATTATTTTTTTTTTATTATTATTAAAGGATAAATTATATATATTTAGTATTGCCAAAATATATTTAAAGTGATCACTAAATGGCGTAAATAAAAACTAATAACAATCTTTGGTCCAATATTATTGTATGGGGTCTGATGTATGTAACTGTGCCCTTTTATAAAGGTCAAGCCACACTTTTACCGCAACTTGTCTTTCGCAAATCACCCTGTGAAGGGCTCTCCCAGATTGACGTCTAAGGGTAAACCTAGAGCCCAGGTAAGGTTCATGTTCCAGTCCAGCCGTACATTGTCTATGATTATATACAGTTATATATATATATCTATATATAGATATATATCTCTATATATAGAGATATATGTATAACTTTTTTACAATAGTCCTACATTATGAAATGTAAACCCACCAATCACATCACCTCTTTCATGCTGTAACCAAGTATGGAGAAATAAAAGAATGAATCTGATTGGCTGTTACTGAAGGGGACACTTCTTCCCTGCACAGGTCAGACATGACGCCCTGAACCCGGAGTAAAAGACTGCGAGAGGATTATGTCCTCCTTCTGTCAAATACTCCTCACTAAGCAAACAAATGACTCTGAACACTCCGACTCTACAAAAATACACTGCCGCTTCATTGTACGGACAGTCGCGCGTTGTGCCCCGGAAGTTATGTTGCCACACGGGCCAGTTGTTTCGCTGCACCGGAAGCCGTTGGAAAACGCGCTCCTGACAGCTGCCGGTGCTTTGTATCGCATTGACCCCATTTGTGGGATTATTTGCGTGGAGAAGTGATGGAGGCGGATTTACTTGATACATTAGAGGCTCTGGGGTAAGTGTCGTGTATGACAGGCCGAGCTGGAGGATCCATGTCACATGTGCACACTGCATGGTGCTGACAGCACATGGACTGACACCAGGTCCCATATACTGTGCCCTGTACTGACCCCAGATGTGATGCAGAATACCCTATAAGGGGGGTGGGGGTCATATAGAATATCCTATAAGGCAGGATCATTATAGGAAGGGGGGGGGGTCTCATGTTCAGGACCCTCATGTATCAGCAGAGCAGAGAGTAGCTGCAGAGAGCATCACTTACTTCTGACAACCAGATAGTTCGCTGTATTACATGCACAGCTTATTGACTTCAGTGATAGCTGTGTAATTCTTTGTTTCACCTTTGGTGGCGCTGCAAGAGATCTGATCACTCAATACTAGAAAGTGATGAGTGAGGACCTTGATGACTAGGACACTGTTCAGTCCCATTAAAGAGGTATTCCAGCCTCACATTGCCACAGTCAGATGGGTGAGGGACATTGGGGGCTGGAATTGCCTATTCCCACTGTTCATCACTTATGCAGTGGATAAATGTGTATGGTTAGAGTATCCTTTAAAGTGGTGCTCCAACCCTGGATAGGCTTAAAGGGAGTCACCAGAACCCATCATGTAAACTTGATTTAGGGTCACCTGAATCAAATTGTGTTTTCCCTGTGTGACTCTGTGCCTTAGTGGCTGAAATATCGCTGTTGTTAATGCAAATGAGATCTCTAGAGCAACAGGGGCATTGCTCCTTAGCCCTTACCCTGGTTGCTCCAAAGAGCTAATTTGCATATTGACAAAACCAGCGATATCTCAGCAGCGAAGGCACTGATTCAAAAGGGGAAAAACGCCATTTGATTCAGGTGACCCTAAACTATATAGGATATCAACTCAGGGCTGGGTTTTGGAGACAGACTCCCTTTAAAATAAAAATAGCTATATACTTGCCTTTCCATTTGGCCAGGGATCCAGCAGAGAGTCTCCGTTCAGGTCTCTAGTCTTTGTTGACATTCTGCAAACATGTCACCGATACTGCCAGTCAGTGGCTTAACTCTCATGCTCCATTTGAACAGAACACCACTGTTCAGTCACTGATGCTGTATCGGTCATGTGCGGACCAAAGGTCAGGGACCCGACGTTGGAAGACCCCTTTAAGTATAATTGTCACCATGTCTTGAATGGCAGTTTTCTGGTATACAAATCAACCTTTTATACTGTTGCGCCCGTCTAGCTCAATTTACGTTAACGTAAACTAGAAAGCTGGCACACTTTATAGCTAAAATCTATTTAGTTTCTGACACATGGGAACTCTGTGATGTACCAGAATTATTAAGAGGCCAGAGCCTTTTAATAATTCAGACACATCTGTTACCAGCGTTCACAATATTAAGACTTGTGCACAATGTGCCGGTCTTAATAAATCTTCCCCTTGTGTTTAAAGGGAGTCTGTCCACAAGAGAATCGGTATCAAACTACTGCAAGTACCTTGTAGGGTGGCTTCTACACTTTCTAAAGATGTCTTTCTTATTCAGCATTTCAGCTCCATTGTCATGAAAATTAGTGTTTTATTCTTATGCAGACTAGTTGAAAAGGGCGTGAGGGGCGTTTCTTCTCCTGTCAAGGCTTTGCTGTCTGTTCTTGATAACCACCCCTAAATGCAGACAAAGTGGGAGATGTTTGGCAGTTATCAAGAGCAAAGAGAAATTCCCCAGCTGAAGAAGAAACACCCCTAAAGCCATTCCAGCTAATTTAAATAAGAATTAAACAATGATTTTCATGTTAATGGAGCTGCAATGCAGAATAAGAAAGGCATCTTTGTAAAATGTAGAAGCCGCTCTACAAGGTACAGTCATTAATTTGATACTGATTTTCTTGCTGACAGACTCCCTTTAGCAATCTGTAGTGAAGTAAATTTCTACAATGAAAATATTTCCAAAAATACATTTAAAAAGCCTTGTTTAATACTTATCTTTATGTTATCTCCTGAAATATTGTGTGCTCTTATCTAGGTACCAGGGTCCCTTGTTGGAGGAGAACACTTTGGGTCCAGCCCTAGAAGGTGGTTTATCATGTCCAGAATACTTTCAGCTCTTGAAATGGCTCACTTCTCAGATTAAATTATTGGGTAATTTAGAAGAAAGTGTTAGTTCTGAAGGTAAGTGACAATCTGACCAAATATCCCTGAAAAAATCCCTTGTATCTCTTCTTTCCCCCCAGTCACTAGCACACAACCTCGTCCCCCATCCTTTTTTGCTGCAATTTTTGTGCTATACTCAAACACCATTAATTAGAGTTGATCGATTATGATCTGAATCAAAATTGCGATTATTAGTTAATGGTGATTATTTAGGTCACGCTGCTTTGAAACCACACCCTTTTTACAGTATGACTTTTTGTTGGGCAACCCTCAGTAGATTTGTCACGTGAGGTTTGCCCAGCGGTTTAATTCAGTTCAGACTTGTTCAGTCCGAAACTGCTATTATACTCTGGGGTCTCTTCAGTTTTCAGTTTTATACTTTGGGGGTCTCTTCAGACCCCAGAGAATAATAAGCGGAGGCCCCGGGGAGGTGATCACACAAAAAACACAGTCTCCTTGCCTCAGTCGCGACTCACTGGTGTCTTTGGGTCTTCTACCTCAAGTCAGGGACCGCTGAGGCCCAATCACAGTCCCTAAAATCAGGCAGAAGCGCTGCAGAGAACAGGGAGCCGCACCAGAGCCCAGAAGAGTTGAGTGACACTGTTTTTTTTGTTTTTTTTTTTATTGCTATCGTCTCGAATCATTATACACTGGGGTCTGAAGACCCCAGAGTATAAAAGCAGTTCCGACTCGTCTGTTTTCGGTCTGAACAAAACTGCAGGTAGAACCTGGCAAATATTGTAATAACTAAACCGAAATAACCAATGTGATTAATCACCCAGCCCTACTGCTGATATACAATGTACAGTGCTGTGCTTGGTTTTTCAGTGAAGATCTCGCAGTGCTTGTCCAGATGCTGTGGACTCTTCAAACAGTTGGTGTTCCCGGATGTCGGACCCCTGACAATTTTTGATTGATGACCTATCCTATAGGCCCAGAAAACCTCTTCAATGGATCCACTAAAAATGGATGCTACATATTTTTTATTGGACACACGTTCCACTTTTTTTTTTTTTTTTTAATTAACCTGAACCCTATGCAAAATGGGTTCCCTCCTATTGGCATCCATTTGCATCCTCTTTTAGCAGATCCGTTAAACGGAGGCAAAAAAATGTGATATAAATGCACCCTATATGACATCTGTTGACCTGCATAAGAATTGTATAAAGTGCATATGGGTTGGAATTTCTAGTATAAGTGACCTTCACGTGTATGTCAGGTATAATTTTCAGTCGTGTTTAGCTTCTTCCAGCAAACATAAAAAAAGGGCACACATTGTAAGCAACTATCCAATTGGTTTTATAGGTGGTGACGTAGAAAGTGTTCAACTGGAAATAAGTGGATTCTTGAAGGAACTCTCCTGCCCTTTTCCTACCCTGGTTTCTGGAGACATTAAGGACAGATTAAAGAAAAAGGAGGACTGTCTGAAACTACTATGTGAGTACTGTATCACAAAAACGCACATGGTCAAGACTTTTGAACTACTAGCTGAACCAAAAATTTGATCGACTCTAGAATGCCATTTCAGAAAGCACATTAGAACAGATTTACTAATTCTGTCTGAGCAGTATGGTGGCTCATTGGTTAGCATAGAGTCCGGTTTGATTCCAACCAAAGACAACATCTGAAAGGAGTTTGTATTAACTCCCTCGGTTTCCCCCCACACTCCAATGACATACTGACAGGGAGTTTAGATTGTGAGCCCTATTTGGGACAGTGACCAACAATGTCTGTAAAGCACTGCAGAATATGGTGGTGCTATATCAGTAAGCAAAATAAATAAATATTTTTGGCTTTGAGCCCTTTCACACTAACTACTTTTCTGTCTGTGTGCTGTACGGGGAAAAAAAATTGGACAGCATATGGATTTTCCATCTGCCAGCTACCCGCAGCAGAAGGCAGAGCAGCGGCTTTCCATTGCTGGTTAGGCCCAGATGAATGGGCTTAATCAGCTGAGAGCCTAGAACCATGATCGAAGCAAGATCGAGCTGGATGCTTACTTTTTCAGCGTTCTTCTGCAATCTCTTCCTCCCATTGAAGACAATGAGAGGCAGAACTTGGGGAGAATTTGCCCCCAAATCAGCGTCAAATTCCTACATGTGAACGGCCCTTATAGTCAATGGAGCCATTCACATGTCATATATATATTTTTTTTTGTTTGTTTTTTTTATTTTGTGCATATACATGCAGCAAGAAAAACCCCACATAAGAAATACACAATATCATAGGAGAAATAGAGGAGAAAAACTTACAGACCACAGCACCGCACCCCAACACACGTTTCGCCCGCTGCTTCGTAAGAGGGATGTCAAAGTCTAAGTTTACACTGTGTGACTATTAGACAGGGTTAGTAAATCTGCCCCTATATTCCTGTTCTTATATTTACTGTTAGAATATCTGAAGATTATATCCGTGGAGCCGTAGTGTTAGCTATAGTCCTGTTGTTAAAGACATTTGATTTTCATATTACAGTGGTTTACATTGTTGATAGATTCTACTTGGCGGTTAATACAGTAAATTCTTAATTTTGGTCACACTATAAAATTTACACAGGGACCAATGTATACATTATTAAAGAGGACCTTTCATGTCCTCAAAAATGTTCGGTATTACCCCTAGAAATCCGACCATGCACTGAATTCAGCGCACTGTCAGCATTCCCGGTATGTTACCCAGTACTAGAGATATCGGTGCCATTAGATTCAGCACCAATATCTACCCACTGTTAGAGCAAGCCTTACAGTCTAGTGTCATTGCTGGACTGTTAGGAATGCCCCCCGACAGTATTCTTCCATAACCTTGTATTGTCAGAGGAAGTGTTCCTCACAGCCCAGCAATGGGGGGGTTGTAAGGCCCGCCCTTCTGACAGTGGGGAGATATCCGTGCCGAAACTAACAGCACCAATATCTCCAGCATCGGCTGAATTCTGGGAAAGCTGACAGTACGCTGAATTCAGCACGCTGTCGACTTTCTAGCGGTATACTGTATAATACTGTACATCTCCTGAGGACATGAAAGGTCCTCTTTAAGGTCTATGTGACAAATACTGCTGTTGCTAGGAAAGTCCATGACTGAATTCATCCTGTTGTGCTATATACTTTACTTGGCTACAAGTTCTGCATTTCTCAGACTTATTTTTCAGACAACAGACTGTATTTTCTAATATTTTTCTTGCAAAGCCTCTCATGTTCCTTATTTTTTTCTTTAGTGTTTTTAGGCTCTGAGCTCCAGGCTTTGCAAATTCTACAAAACAACAAACAGAAGGACTATCATGCAGGTGATGAAGTGTACAAGGAAGTCAAGACTATCTGTGAAGCTCTTCGGCTTCCTGAACAGTCCTCTTCAAACATTGCCTCTATGCTAAAAAATGTTGAGGAAAAGGTGAGGCCTTACATTACATGTATCCACCTCTGCTAACTAGGCTTCAGGCTTCACAGTATTATAGCAAGTTTTTATATTCCTATTTATGTTGTCATTTTTTTTTTTCTTATTACTTGATTAGAAGACATCATTCACCTTCTCTGCCTTGTGTAGCTTTGAACAGATCATACATTCTGGTATCACTGACGACAGCCTCATGCTTTCCACATGTCCATGTTTGTGGTTACAGCCGTAAATTCACTCATTATCTAATTGCCTTATGTCACTACTAATATGCCATGCACATGGTGACAGTCTCATGCCGACCCTATTATACGTCTGTCTCATCACCATATTTTTAGACTGGGGCTATGTAGAGACATGACAGCTGTAGCGTAATGTACTGTATGTGTTTAGTTTTCATGTTGTTGAATGAACGTTGTCCCTTTGGTTAGATCCCGTAGGCTGCTAGTTTGGGTGCAGACAGTTTGGTAATTTTTCTGGAAATAAAATGAGATTCTATCGCTTTGGGATACTTAAGGATTTATGCGTAAAAACAAAAAGTGACAGATTTTCCAGGAGCAACCAATCAGATAACAGCTTTTATGCATTCAAAAGCAATTTCTAAATTTGAGACTTGGTCAGATTGCTTACCGTGGTCGAAACTCACCTTTATTCTTTGCAGTAGTATTTATGCGTGAAGCGTGATATTCCTGTGGATCTGTTGCATTAAGTTTTTATTGAAAGGGCGGTCCAGAATTAGTAAAACATGCCTACTTTCTTCCACAAACAGTGCCACTCTTGCTCATAGGTTGCATGTGATATTACAGCTCAATGTAATTCACTTCAATGCAGCTGAGCTGCAATACCGCACACAATCTGGGTGGCGCTGTTTTCAGAATTAAACAGCCATGTTTTTGTAATACTGGAATAATCCTTGAACTTACATTTTTCTGTTGGTGTTTTGTTTTTGTTTCTTTGTAATCCAAAAAGCTGATAAATTACATCTACATTTAGCATCATATATCCAAAGCATCAGTTTTGTGTTCTTTGAATCCAACTGTATTCATTCTTTGCAGGTTACTGAACTTTTGCCTAAAGCTAAGGCTGCAAGCATTGACCAGGCGCTGCTCATTGTGGATCTGAATGCACAACAGCTGGTGAGAAAGCTGAAAAATATTACGTACATTTGATGGCTGAGGTTTATGTACTCTTCGATCCCTTGGCGTCATGGACGTGGCCCTCTCCTGGATCTCTTCCTAACTCGCTAACAGTACATTTACTGTTTCCCAGTCACACATCAGCTACTCACTGCACCCTCTTTTTGTAGATGGCCCTATTATTGGCTATCCTTTATCCTGGGCCAAATTGTAGAATCTAATGACTTTCAATACCATTGTTATGGTGATGACTTTTTCTGGCCAAGGCATTACCCCTCTGTTATCCAGGGTTCTCCAGCTTTCTCAAGCTTAATATGAAGAAAACAGAGTTCATAATCTTTCCCCCTACCTCACTTTGCTCCCCTTCCTGACCAATCTATCAAAGTTATTGACGCCATCCTTACCACAGGCCCGCTGCCTTGGGGAAATCTTAGATTCTGCCCTGTCATTAAACCACATATCCAGGCCCTCAACACCTTTTGCCGCCTCCAACTCAGGAACATTTATTGAACCCGCCCTTTCCTCACCCCTAAAGCTACAAAAATTCTAGTCCATGCCCTCATTACCTCCTGTGTAGACTACTGCAGCATCCTTCTTTGTGGCCTCCCAGCAAATGCTCTCGCTCCCTTCCAGTACACTCCTTTAATCCACCTCTCTCCGCACTTTTCATCAGCCTCTCCCTTTTGCTTGTCCCTTCACTGGCTATCCATTGCCCAGTGAATAGAGTTTAAAATGCCAATGCTGACACACAAGGCCATCCACAACCTGTCCCATCCATACATCTCTAACTTAATCTCCAACTACCTCCCCACACCTAATCATTAATCCCCAAAATGGCATCCTTCAAGAGCAACCTGAAGACTCATTTCTTTTAGGAAAGCATACAACTTCCAATAACCCTTCTGCCATCATCCTGGTACCCTCATCTACTGTTTTACTCCCTTCCCTTGCGGACTGCAGAGAAAGCCCAAACAATTACATAGACCTAAACTGTGTCAACCATAATTGTGCTTCTTACTCATGGCACCATTGTGTGTACGAGGCTGTATGGAGACATATGCAGTCACGCATGCCTCTGGTGCCTCCTTACAGCACCTTATTACAGAGCTATTTTTAGTGTGGAGAACATGGAATTCAATGGAGTGAACCTTGATTTTGTTCTGATTTATTTATACAAGAAAAACCCTCTATTTGATATCCTAGACATGCAAAGTAAGAATAAGGTAATATACACTTGTATTGTGTTGTTAACATCTACAAAAGGCATTTATACATACAGATATGAAGATCTAAAGGACTTGTCCCAAGAACAACACGTATCCCCTTTAAGCAGCATAGGGGATAAGGGTCTGCTTGTTGAAAGTCCTACCACACGGACGCACATTGTCATCGAGAACAGGGTCCTGGACCCCCCCCCCCCATGTGAATCGAGCCAGAGAGCAGGAGTCAAGTCCATTGTCTTCAGGAGTAATGATTATCACATGTTTCCTTGTAATAATGTCTTTACACTCCTATGGATCTGTGTCTATTGCACTGAAAATTAAAATATGGCATAAGTTATCTTGCTTTTATTTTTCCTTATCTTAGGACCGTCTGGAGGAAATAAATGAAGCTCTCTGTAAAGAATATGAGTGTCGGCGCAGAATGCTAATAAAACGTTTAGATGTAACCGTGCAGTCATTTGGTTGGTCTGACAGAGCCAAGGTAAGTAATCACAGCTGGACTGTAATAGTAGAGGTATCAGAAAGGGAAGGAAACAGAATTGTGCATCCTTGTATATTACATGCCACAATCTGCTCACATTGGGCCATGTGATCAGTAGACTCACCATGCTGATTCACACATCATCTGCTGCTTAGACCGTAAGTCACTTTCTCTATAGAAGTCTGAGAAACTGACACTGAGGTTCACATAGACTTATATAGAAAAATTACTTTCAGGCCATACATTACCCCACTGGAGACTGTACTAGCGGAAGCTTTGGAGGAGAAAACTCTAAACACTCCAGCTTACAAGATACCCTGTACTAACAGGCAATACTATAATAAAAATTGTTGGAGTGCTGCTTTAAAGAAGTCCAGGCTTTCCTATAGAGCTGTACTTAAAGGGGTATTCATGTCTAAAGCAATTTATCTGTCCACTAGCTATGATATGTGATAAATGCTAGATTGGTGGGGTCTGACTGCTGAGAATCCCAAAACCAACAGATTGGAGGACCCCACTCCTCCCCTTTTTTATCACCTGCAGTGCCAAGCATAGGAGGAGTAATGAAATGATGGTCAAGCATGCACCATCTCATTTCATTTAAAGTCTGTAGCACTGTCAAAGATAGTTGTGCATTGTGTGTTGGTGGTCGGTGGCTGTCCCAGTGGTCAGACCCTCAGCTATCTACCATTTATAGCCTACCCAGTGGTGGCAAAAGCTATAAATCGGAATACCCTTTTAAGCAGGGGTGCAAAGGTGGTATCACTACCGGGCCCTGAAGCGTGATGGGGCCTAAAGGTCTGTCTGTAATATAAGTGGGGCCCTGTTACAAATTTAGCTTCAAGTTATGCTTCTGCCTTTTAAGATATTATTTAAATTCCCCCTCCTCTCAACATTTATAACTAAGCAAGATA
This sequence comes from Leptodactylus fallax, assembly GCA_947044405.1. Lineage (NCBI taxonomy): Eukaryota > Metazoa > Chordata > Amphibia > Anura > Leptodactylidae > Leptodactylus > Leptodactylus fallax. The sequence continues at coordinate 97,996 of CAMRHE010000305.1, forward strand.
TGTTCATAGTCTTGCATCTTCATGGCATAAGGATGTATACATGGATCCTGAGATTAAATCTGATCATGTGAGTATCTGTCTGAAGTCTGCTTCCTCCTTATGCTTTTGAGGTTTCTTTGGTTTCCTCCCACACTACAAAAAACATTCAGTACCTATGAAATTGGCTCTAGCATGCTTGGGTGGGAACGGGAACTGATAAGTAAATATATGATGTGTACAATGCTGTGGAAGATATTGGAACCCTGTAAACAAGAGGAAATAAAACAATGGGTGTGTGCTATTACATGCAGTGACACTAAAGGGCCACCTGAGGGCAGCATTTCCATAGTTAGGATAAATATCAGGCTCTTATAAATAAATCTATCTGAATTAAACTATAATGACTTGATATACACTGCATGTGATAGCGCCAACATGTGCACAAAGAGTTGGTGTGTATGTGTATTAATCCTTTTATCAAAGTGCCCTCAAACTAGAATATAAAACCTGTTTAAAGCCACAGTCACAAGTCTGTAATCCTGTTCTGATCGCTACTCTAATAACTTTAATTAGAGCTGGATCAATGATGCTGTAAGTTCGGGTCATTGGCAATAATGCAGACTATATAATACAAGCACATAATGGCCATCTAATTGTGCTCTAACGTCTACTTAGAAAAGGCGTATCATGGATAAACAATGTGGACTCTTTTGTGTCATCACTGTTCTATATAACATGGGACAAACGTGGCAGCATGACGTAACACCACTAGAGCCATAGCTGGGTGTCCTATGAGATCAGTAAGTCGTATGTTGGCTCCAACAATGATTTATTGGTATTACCTCCTGCTTTGTACAATCACAACTAAATGAAAATCTATTCCTCACTGAGAGAATAAGGAACAGGTTTATCAGTAAATTCAGATGGTGACGCTTGCCAAATAGTTGTATAGTGACTAGTCCACATAGGCAAACAGTATGAGCCACAAATGTTCTGTGGTTTCATCGTGCTGATACCTGCTAGACATTTTTCGTGCTGCTAGCGGCACACCCAGAGCATTGATACCTGACCAGTAAAATGGAATGGATTATACAGCTTGTGTTCAGGTCTGGGCTCAGTTACTGGAGTATACTGAATGTATCCTAAAGTAAACCTGTCAGGTGATTTCTGCTGCCCTGGCAGAAAGGAGGATATGATAGAGAAGTCGAGCTCTGTGATATATAGGGTTAGGGGAGCAGAGTAAATCCTAACAGGACTGCTATGAGGGACAATGAGAGTTTTCTGTCTCCTGCATATGATGTGGTTTATATGTTCATAAACAAATATTTGATCTGTTTTTAGGTAAAAATGGATGAAATTGCTAAAGCTTACCAGCCAATTCGTTACTCCCTGTCACCAAAATCAGGAATCACGGTGTCACATCTTTTGGCTGCAAGAAAGGATCTCTCCAGAATAGTGCGTACTAGCAGTGGGTCAGTTCGAGAGAAGATGGTGTGCCCTGTCAATAAGGTAAATAAACTAGGATGTCTTGTAATGGTGGCAGGGACACTGTTGGCTTATATAGTTCTTACCCAAGACAATGCTGTAGATGAATTTCTTATGTGTGCAAGGTGCCGCTATTCTAGGGGGCCCCCTCCTGCACACTAGCCATGGCTGAGCATTTCTCCCTTTCCATGCTGATAGGGAGAAAGCTGTCAATCACAGGTGATCTACTGAGGAAGCTATAGGCTATAGACTAAAAGGAACCTGTCACATGAAAATGCAGTCTTCTCTGTTATAGAACAGGGACAGTTGAGAAGTCTGATGTATAGTTTTGTGGGGAAAAAATCAGTTTAGTCTGTCATTTATCCACTGAGAGCTCTGTGCTATCTATGCTGAAAAGTCAAGGAGGTGGATCTATCAGTGATTGAGTGACAACCTCCCTTCTATGACTGTGCATACAGAGAGAGCTGTCAGACAATGATAGCTACGCCTCCTTGACATTTTAGCATAGATTAAGCAAAGATTTCAACAGATAAATGACAGGTTGTACCAAATCTTTTCCCACAAAATTATATATCAATATGCTTTATAACATGCTCCCTGCATATTGAATAGTATTTTCCATGCCACAGGTCCCCTTTACAGAGAACCTTTCATACACTCTGACATTGGCAGTATTATCTACTGCTAGAAAGCTGATTAGTTTCGGCACCAATTTCTCTGCACTGTCAAGAGGGGACGGCATCACTGCTCAGCGTCATTGCAAAACTCATACCGGCAAAGCTGACAGTTCGCTTTCAGCTTTCTAGTGGTATATAATACCGCCAATGTCCGAGTACATGAAAAGACCTCTTTAAACAGGATGTTCTAACCCGATTTATACATAATTTATATATAAATTTACTGTTCCCATATTTTGGTTTCACATGACCAAGTTCTGGCTATAAAACTGTTTCTATGCTGGATTGTGATCACAGTATGGGACAGTATTTCATGGGGAGGCTGGGACTCTTAACTATAATGTTAGAAGTCTATGACGCTATCTATCTACCCGCATGTTCAGGCTAGTAAATCCAGCGTAGACACCAATTTCACAGCCAAGACTCAGTCATGTGAAACCAGCTTTAAAGGGTAACTGTCACCATAAAAATAAAGTGCAATCTGCAAGCAGCATGCCAAAGAGAAGGAGGAGCTGAGCAGATCACTATATAGTTTAGTGGGAAAGGATTGTATGACCTGACATTTATTTTTCTCTTCTTTCTATGCTTGGCAGTAAATAAGTCCAGAGGGTGGTCCTAGTCAGTGATTGGCAGCTAGATCAGTATGCCCAGTCATAGAGGGGAGGCTGTCATTCACTGTTAGGACAATCCATTGGACTCCAGTACTCCTAAGTATAGAAATAAATGAATACATTACAGCTTATACTTCTATATCTATCTGCTCATCTCCTCCTGTTCTATAACATGCTGCCTACAGATTAGACTGCATTTTCATGGTAACAGGTTCCCTTTAAGTCTCATGCACTTGGCCATAGTTTTAGTACAGAGTAATTCTCTCCTAGATGAAATGTAAGAACTGGTTATAGCGCTGAATGAATACACTCTATGGCAGTACTAGGAGCACCTATGGTCAAGGGCTCTCTTTAGAGTACATTGTGTACATAAGTCACTGCATTTTTTGTCCTTTCCTGCAGAAATAGCTTTTAGCAGAACCATCTGACTATCTTATTAATTTGCCAACTCTCCCATAAGAGATGATGTTTGGGTAAAGAATGGTCAGACATTTTGACTTTCAATGTATGATCCTTTGTTCCCCTGGGAAATAATTCTCCACCTGGGTTGTCTTGCAGCAGCTTACTCCCTGGTCACCACTTGCATGCTCGACCGAATCAAGCATGCATATGTATGGAGTCAGGAAGAGTAGAATAAGTCTGGCTATCAAATGTTCACAGAGTGCAAACAGTTTATGTAGAATATAGTAAGGTCGGAAGACGACATGGCTTGTTCCCATAGCATATTCTTGTGTCTCCGGTGAATCATTCATTTTCCATCTTCTTCCTTACACCAATGTACCCTATGTAAAAAGGTCCTCCCTTGTCTCTGCCCTGAGGACACGTCTTTGTTTTGTTTTTTTATATAATGCATGTCTTACCCAAACAGAACATTGAGAGACTCACAAGGCAGCTGGACAGAAGACTTAGTCACCAGGTCTCACTTTTCAGTCACCATGGAGACCTAGCGGCTGGGATTTGTTGTTGCTCTGATTTCTAGTCATGTTTTATGTGCGTGATATGACATTGCCATATGCTATATATTCATTCTGAGCAGACGCGTAACACCAATTGTTGCTGGCACCACAGCGCTGTGCTGCTTCTTAATAGGACACCAAGGAAACGGAGAGCGCTGTACTTATTGTACTGAACTCAGAGCCAGCGTGAAGTTTTCCCTGGTAACAATGCACCACTTCATAAAAAGGATTTTTCTCTGTTATTTCCATTTTTATACTCTTTTACAGTACTAATATGAAATTTAACCCCTTTAAGACAGTCTGTTATCATAAACATCAGTTATAAACTTAATACCTAGGGGCAGATTTCTGTTGTAAAATTGTGTGATAAAACTTGCAATTTTCAGCACATTTGTACTCACTACCCTCATGCCACTATGTCAGGAATTGGGCTTAGTGGGAGGGGGTATGACCTCTATTTACTGTAAATTATGACAGATTAATCTACGTCAGCTCCTAGCTGGGGTAAACGTGAGATTTAGGGGCATGCAGGGCATTAGCCTCAAAATTAGGGGCATTTTACTTCAGCATCGGGAGATCAAGACTGATACCGGATATGCCAGTCTTGATAAATCTTTCCCATAATATGGCAGTTCTCAGTACCTTTTTTTATTGTGATGCAAAGATGAGAAATTTAGCCCCTTTCTTAAAAAATGAAATAATAAATAAATATACACACATGCGCAAATGACTCACCAAGTGCTTCTTGGGGAATTAATGCAGATTGAAGAACCCCAGATGCCATCAAGGGAGAAGCCTATAATGCAAGCAAATATAAGAAACTATGTATTGTAGAAATATATAAGAACTATGTATTTCTGCTAAACAAACTTTCACTATGAAATATCTGCTGCTAATACCTTTCTTAAGGTGGACTACAGGTTGCATGAAACAAACTGCATATTGCTATGGAGGGGGGAGGGATGAGCAGGAGCTGAAGGAGATGGGTGAGACTTAGACTTGGGCTGTGAAAGCTATTATTTAGCTCCAGCACAAGTTCTATATTCACATCACTATCACTATATATGTCCTGCATGGCCATGGGGCTGAGAGAGAACGACAAGTATGGAGCAGATTCTCCTCTACTTACTGTGTGCAGTGTATAGCAGCTAGTCTCCACCCACCAGCTCAGAGAGAACTGCAAGCTACAGGCAGTGCCTACAGAGGGGAAAACTACTAAAAAAAACAAAAAAAATAATAATACATATCCTAAAAAGTCATCTGCAACGACAGGTACGCCTTAAACCCATACTGTACATTTACAATGGTGCCGGTTTAAAGCCCAGGACCAAGCACCAAACATACTGAACTTGGTCATTATCTAGAACAGTGCCGGAGGTTTTGTATAAAGGTAAGAACAAAAATTTCTCCGTTGCCATTCAAGAGTGAAAATTCATCTTAAAGGTCTGTCAGCGGGGTGAAGCATATTAAATCAGCAACGCAGATAGGTGAGGCTCATCTAAATCTAATGTGGTTTTCCACATGAAAATTCGTCCCTGCGTTGCTGAGGTATTCGTTTATTTCTTAATACGCACATGAGCAGTCTGGAGCACTGAGGGTGGCTCCATTGCTCCAAACCGCTATGCCTTTTTTCCACCATCACCTCTTTGAGTGCCAGGACCAAGGAGCTATGCTGAAATCTTGCCTGGCCCTGTGTTCTTGCTCTTGCATCAGTGTGTCACAGCAGTTTGGAGCAATGGAACCGTTCTCAGTGCTCCGGACTGCTCATTTGCATAATATGGAATTAATAATTCGGGTGAGCCTGTCCTATATAATTGTTGCAGGTTTAATGTGCTTCATCCTGGTGACAGACTCCCCTTAAGACCTTTTTGAGTATTCCATTTGTGCCCTATGATTTATGACTATTTGATGTTTTGTTCTTTCTACATTTAGATTCTGATGGGCAGGGTGCCAGATCGGGGAGGAAGGCCTTCAGAGATCGAGCCCCCACCTCCAGAAATGCCACCATGGCAGAAAAGACAGGACGACGGAGGAAGAGGAGGCTGGAGAGGAGGCGGGCGAGGAGGTGGTGGTGGTTATGGTAGAGGAGGATATAATGCAGGTGCAAGGGATTTTAATAGAGGTGGACGAGGAGGTTACCAGGGCCGAGGAGGATATGGTGATGGCGGTTATGGAGGAAGAGGGAATTACAGGAGATATTGAATGGACATATTTTGTAGAGGTGCACAAAGTCTTCTGAGATGTGGGAAGCTTCCTGAAGAACAATTTCTGCACCTATGAAGACCTCTCTGAATGAACTATTCATGGAGCAGCTACCGGTCCTCATTTTTGCACCTCAACTAATTTATTTTTTCTATGTTCGTAACCCAAGAGATCATGGAGACGTCATTGAAGTTAATAATATTACGTGGGAGACAGGACACTAAATATGAATTCTGATCCTATAGTAGATAGCATTCCTGGTCATAGTTGCTGTCAGTCAGTCTTGGCTGAGACCTGCAATAACTTTTATATATATATTTTATATGTCAGTATGAGTTGTTTTATTACAGTTTTTGCAACATGAAGGTTTTTAGATTGCAAAGCACCTATATTGTGTGAATACATGAAGAAAGCTGTTGGCAGCATTATCCCCCCATAATCCATGACATGACACGTTTTAGCGCATTTTAAAGGGACATTGTAAATATAGATTTAGAAATACTCCAGACTCCGCTTGTTAATTTACCATTCAATAATCCAGAAAATCTGATAATCTGGAACTTGTTTCGAGATCAGAAATGGATATAATATTCAATATCACAGGACCAGAAGTCCTGTAAGTCCGTACCTACCAGGGATGCCCACCTGCTATCTATTTTCCTTTAGATTTTGCTGCTGAGCTGATTTTTATCTTAGCTCTGTTAGGCTGGATCTGTTACTACAGCCTGGCTACAGTCCCTATAAGTCTGGAGTAGTCTGAGACACACCCCCTGTGACATCATTGGTTCAGACTGCCATACTCTCTGTCCTCTTGTAGCTCTGACTCCTCAGATTGGCTGATGTGTATAAGCACACGATTCCCAGAAAGCGCAAGGACAGAATGAGTATAAAGTAGAGATGGCTAAGCCAATAGTAAGTAAAAGATCGTGGGGGAACTAAGGGAATGGGCTTTAGTAAGGGGCTAGCGGGTCACTTTAATGTTTTGATATTGGACGTGTTTTCTTACTGAGTTTCATAATCTCTTTTTAGTGATTCTCTGATAAAACCATAATATTGTCTAGTCTGGATTCTGTCTGTCACTTCTATTTCATGTCCAATTGAAGGAATTTTGTGCTGATATATTTGATCTGGTGCTCTGTGTATTTATATATATAACCTGGCCCAGTCAGGAGCGTGATCCTAGATCCTTATGCTATTGGGTCAGGAGATCAGACTCGTAGTTGGGCTGAGATTTGCTGTCATAATATGCGTCATAAATTCTCTTGTATTATGCTTCATTTTCTGGGACATTTCCCCCCCCCCCACCTAAATAAATGGACTACACAGACATCACCAAGACACCTTAAAGTGTATTGTTGTTGTTACCCAATGCCTCCTGTATGCTTCAGATCACGTTGTTTGGTATGGTGTACTATGCTTTGTGTCTATCACAAAAAAAAATGAATGGCCATCTGTTAAATGGGTCTGCAAAATGGAACCTGATTTGTACCGTGTACATCACCTCACAGTAGTGACATCACAAGGACAATGTGCAGTTGCGGCCATATAATTTCTACCCAGGAACCAAGCAGGAAGTCCTACAACTAGTTATGACTGTTCCTGTGGGTGTGTGTCCATCTGGTTACCAGTCCAGTGCATCTGGGAAGTGGAATGAAATGTCAGTGTAATTGTTCTAATAACTCCTGCCATATAAATACCGGTCCGTAACATCTCTGCTGATGAAGAATAGTTTCACCTGCTGAGTAATACATTATTAGGTTGGTTTCACACAGGAGTATTCGGTCCATGAAATACAGCCCAGTTATCAGCCGTGTTCCCCAGACCAAACACTGGGCATTGTAGTCTTCTATGGTTTGAGAAGCCCCTGCCTCTCCGCAGGACTACTGTCCCATACCGAAAACCTGATTACACTACAGGATGATAGTCTCATGGGAGGCAGCGACTCCTCGCATCATAGATGACTATAGGACGCCAGATCCCGGCATAGTGTTCAGAAATATGGCCAAACGAGTATGCCTCTATGAAGCCAGCATTCGAGTGAATTCACACATAATAGATTTGCTGCAGAAGTTTCTGTATCTGTCCCATTCAATTGAATGTGGTTTGCAGAAATCCATGTACATGCTGCAGACATAACCTCATTCAGATAAATGGAATTAAATGGATAACCTGCTGCGTGTGAATTTGCCCCTAGGACTATCTTATATGCTGTGTGTCCTATTATCTGATAATATATCAGTTTGTCACTACCCTAACTACTGGTGCCAGTCCGGTCCCTTTACTTATTCATACCACTGTCCTTATAAGAGTGTGTTCATCTAAATCTATATGTTTGTAGTGATGGTTTTGCAATATTAAAGCACAGCTGGAGATGAATTGTTGCCAATGCATATATAAATATATATATGTTTTGGAGATTTATATTTTCACTAAGAATCTGCTTTAGTAGTTTAAGTTGTAAATTCTTTACTTAAAGTATAAAACTACATTCACACAACCAAGGGAAGAAACAAACCATGAAAAGCAGACAAACAGTCCATTTATTTTCCCGCCTTTTTTGGATTCATGGGGCATCCATTTTCATGGATCCCTCATAGACTGACAAAAATAGGGCATATCCTATTGGGGTCCAGGGGCTTCAAGGTGCCTCTGTATCTATGGTCCTGTGCAGGGAGGATTCACGGTGTGTATATATAATATTTGTCTATGATGGTGACATTAATGCAGTTTGGATTACATGGAGATAGGTGGTGTGACCCTCTTTCATAGATAATAGGCGACACCAGGATGAATACTGGCTATAGATTTGGGGCACAGAGTCGTTCATCTTGCTAATAGTCATCTATTAATCAGTGTTTCTAGGAATCTGACAAATCCTCGGATTTTGAGGTGTTATTGGGGAAATCCTCTAACAAGTGTGTATTGTGCGTGTGTGTTTACATAGGTCGGTTTGTACAACATGCAATGTTACACAGGTTTTATTCTGCTATTAGACAGTGTTTGGCCGTATGTCAGGTAAACTATATCTCCAAACTGGGGCTTTACTCTAAGGATATGTTCATACTGAATAGTAATGACTTCTGTCTGGATTTATGTGCACACATATAGACAGAATCTGCTGCATTTGTGATAGCAATGCATTTATGGCCAGGGCTACATGGGTAGGAATCGCAGTGGGTTAGCCACCGTGAACTTGCCAGTGGCTAACCTACTGCGATCTATGGTATCAGCATTGTAGATTGTTATACAAATCTCATGCACAAGCTGCAACTACGACTAAAATCTACAGCACAGTGGCCAGCACTATTAGTCTGAAACCTGCAGCAATAACTAAGGTTGAAAGCTGGGAGACTCACAACAATTCCTGCAAGTGAGTTTCAGTATAAAAAGAAAACCTTTTCTGCTGCCGTAGGCCTCCTGCACATGACCATATCTGCAATTACAGATCACAGTACGGACCCATTCGTTTCTATGGGCCCATACACACAGCCGTAGTTTTTGTGTCCGTGTGGTATACTAGGACCACAATTTACGAAGCATGTCTTATGCCCACATTTGTGGCACAGCCAAGTATAGGGGATCATACAAGTCTTTTTGCGGATGACCTTCTGACATGTTTTTTGCTGATCAGACATTAAAAACGGCTACGTGCATGGAGCCTTAGCCTGTAGAGTATTTATACTGTGTGTTCCCAGCCTTAATGGTTTCTTAGGCCCAATTTACTTGCTGTAAGAAGAATCTGTACAGAATATCGACCATGGCATGGAGTTCATATTCCACACCATATTCAGTATTTCCATGGATTAATCACTGAAACGCTATGGATTAGCCCCATTGCACTTGGTTGATACCTAGCTGCAACCCTTCAGCAAATACGGACCATGTAAACTGGGTCTAATAGGCGAGTCAGTTCAAGCAGCAGAGAAAACTGTCTTCGTTCTCCTTTTCTCATTTTGTATGTCTATAAGGCTTTATTCACACTGATAAATTTGCAGATACAAAATAATGTAAAGGAACATTTCAAACAATGTCTCCATTCATTTCAGTGTCATTGTTGTGCTGACAACTATCTTTAGTTCACCTCTGCTACATCGAGTTTCCATCGTGTTTGGTGAACAAAATCGTGTAAGATAGGAGGGAGCAGCTGCCTCTTCTCCACTCATGTGGTGGCATTCCACCTGTTCTTACCCTAACAGAAACCTTGATGCAGGTGTGAATAGCGTCCATAGGTGCCAGATAATGCGATGTCTGTAAGACTGATGACCTAGTTTACAATGCAGCTGTATAATAGTAAATGTGAATATGAATCACTTGCTATGAGTTTATGCATGTGTGGAAAGGAAAAAAAAGAATTTAAGCAAATGTTGTATACAGACCTAGTGATGTACGTAGTTTGTTTCTATGCCAAGATAATACCATGACCTTGTGCTGCCATATTGCAGCTCAGGGATGTAAATCTAATATTATTTTGATCAGCAGTGAGTTTACAGCAATAAATTGTGAGTGAAATTGATACGTTGTGGTCTTGTTTGTTTGGTGCTCTAGTGTGATAACTGTGCTCATTGCAGTATACAATACAATTGACATACGTAACCATAATTGTTGTGTTTGCAGTGTGGGTACAGTGCAGTTCTCTGCTGTATCACGACCACTCCATGAAAGGAATATGGAAAATGGGGAACCTGCCTAGTTTTCCTGAAACCTAGTGACATGGTCTGGGAATAAAGCAAAGCCAGAATATCTCCTCCAAAAAGGAAAACGGACCCATCTATAGACAGTTGTTGTGGGTTATTGCCTCTCATCAGCGCATATTCCTTTTCCAGAATTCTTAGCAGGGCTGGGCATGTATGGTCTTAGAAGTCTCTGCACTCTGCAAAGCGGCCTCTTGGAGGCAACGTCTCCTTAAGTAGATACAGTGCCTTGAGAAAGTATTCAGCCCCCTTGAACTTTTCAACCTTTTGCCACATTTCAGGCTTCAAACATAAGGATATAAAATTTTTTAATTTTTTGGTGAGGAATCAACAACAAGTGGGACACAATCGTGAAGTGGAACAAAATTTATTGGATATTTTAAACTTTTGTAAAAAATAAAAAAATTGAAAAGTGGGGCATGCCAAATTATTTGGCCCCCTTCAGTTAATACTTTGTAGCGCAACCTTTTGCTGCGATTACAGCTGCAAGTCGCTTGGGGTATGTCTCTATCAGTTTTGCACATCGAGAGACTGAAATTCTTGCCAATTCTTCCTTGGAAAACAGCTGGAGCTCAGTGAGGTTGGATGTAGAGTGTTTGTGAACAACAGTTTTCAGCTCTTTCCACAGATTCTCGATTGGATTCAGGTCTGGACTTTGACTTGGCCATTCTAACACCTGGATACGTTTATTTGTGAACCATTCCATTGTAGATTTTGCTTTATGTTTGGGATCATTGTCTTGTTGGAAGATAAATCTCCGTCCCAGTCTCAGGTCTTTTGCAGACTCCAACAGGTTTTCTTCCAGAATGGTCCTGTATTTGGCTCCATCCATCTTCCCATCAATTTTAACCATCTTCCCTGTCCCTGCTGAAGAAAAGCAGGCCCAAACTACGATGCTGCCACCACCATGTTTGACAGTGGGGATGGTGTGTTCAGGGTGATGAGCTGTGTTGCTTTTATGCCAAACATATCGTTTTGCATTGTGGCCAAAAAGTTGGATTTTGGTTTCATCTGACCAGAGCACCTTCTTCCACGTTTGGTGTGTCTCCCAGGTGGCTTGTGGCAAACTTTAAATTAGACTTTTTATGGATATCTTTGAGAAATGGCTTTCTTCTTGCCACTCTTCCATAAAGTCCAGATTTGTGCAGTGTACGACTGATTGTTGTCCTATGGACAGACTCTCCCACCTCAGCTGTAGATCTCTGCAGTTCATCCAGAGTGATCATGGGCCTCTTGGCTGCATCTCTGATCAGTCTTCTTGTTTGAGATGAAAGTTTAGAGGGATGGTCGGATCTTTGTAGATTTGCAGTGGTCTGATACTCCTTCCATTTCAATATGATCGCTTGAACAGTGCTCCTTGGGATGTTTAAAGTCTAGGAAATCTTTTTGTATCCAAATCTGGCTTTAAACTTCTCCACAACAGTATCACGGACCTGCCTGGTGTGTTCCTTGGTCTTCATGATGCTCTCTGCGCTTTAAACAGAACCCGAGACTATCACAGAGCGGGTGCATTTATACGGAGACTTGATTACACACAGGTGGATTATATTTATCATCATCAGTCATTTAGGACAACATTGGATCATTCAGAGATCCTCACTGAACTTCTGGAGTGAGTTTGCTGCACTGAAAGTAAAGGGGCCGAATAATATTGCACGCCCCACTTTTCAGTTTTTTATTTTTTACAAAAGTTTAAAATAACCAATAAATTTCATTCCACTTCACAACTGTGTCCCACTTGTTGTTGATTTTTCACCAAAAAATTAAAATTTTATATCCTTATGTTTGAAGCCTGAAATGTGGCAAAAGGTTGAAAAGTTCAAGGGGGCCGAATACTTTCGCAAGGAACTGTATAGTATCCTTTCTTACCCATTACCAGTTTGTGTGATTATACACTCAATGAGGGGAATTTACTGTCCCATCTACAGTCATGGCCAAAAGTTTTGAGAATGACACAAATATTCTATTTTCACATGATCTGCTGCCCTCTGGTTTTTATGTGTGTTTGTCAGATGTTTTTATCACATACAGAAATAGAATTGCATTCATATTAGGAGTAACAGAAGCTTATATTGACAGTTAGAATGAGTTAATGCAGCAAGTCAATATTTGCAGTGTTGACCCTTCTTCTTCAGGACCTCTGCAATTCTCCCTGGCATGCTCTCAATCAACTTCTGGACCAAATCCTGACTGATAGCAGTCCATTCTTGCAGAATCAATGCTTTAATTTTGTCTGAATTTGTTGGTTTTTGTTTGTCCACCCGTCTCTTGATGATTGACCACAAGTTCTCAATGGGATTAAGATCTGGGGAGTTTCCAGGCCATGGACCCAAAATCTCTATGTTTTGTTCCCTGAGCCATTTAGTTATCACCTTTGCTTTATGGCAAGGTGCTCCATCATGCTGGAAAAGGCATTGTTGAGCGCCAAACTGCTCTTGGACGGTTGGGAGAAGTTGCTCTTGGAGGACATTCTGGTACCATTCTTTATTCATGGCTGTGTTTTTAGACAAGACTGTGAGAGAGCCGATTCCCTTGGCTGAGAAGCAACCCCACACATGAATGGTTTCAGGATGCTTTACAGTTGGCATGAGACAAGACTGGTGGTAGCGCTCACCTCTTCTTCTCCGAATAAGCTGTTTTCCAGATGTTCCAAACAATCGAAAAGGGAATTCATCAGAGAAAATGACTTTACCCCAGTCCTCAGCAGTCCACTCCCTGTACCTTTTGCAGAATATCAGTCTGTCCCTGATGTTTTTTCTGGAGAGAAGTGGCTTCTTTGCTGCCCTCCTTGAGACCAGGCCTTGCGCCAAGAGTCTCCGCCTCACAGTGCGTGCAGATGCACTCACACCTGCCTGCTGCCATTCCTCAGCAAGCTCTGCACTGCTGGTAGCCCGATCCCGCAGCTGAAACACTTTTAAGAGACGGTCCTGCCGCTTGCTGGTCTTTCTTGGGCGCCCTGGAGCCTTTTTGGCACCAATGGAACCTCTCTCCTTGAAGTTCTTGATGATGCGATAGATTGTTGACTGAGGTGCAATCTTTCTAGCTGCAATACTCTTCCCAGTTAGGCCATTTTTGTGCAGTGCAATGATGACTGCACGTGTTTCTTTAGAGATAACCATGGTTAACAGAAGAGAAACAATGATGGCAAGCACCAGCCTCCTTTTAAAGTGTCCAGTGGTGTCATTCTTACTTAATCATGACAGATTGATCTCCAGCCCTGTCCTCATCAACACCCACACCTGTGTTAATGGAGCAATCACTGAAACGATGTTAGGTGGTCCTTTTAAGGCAGGGCTGCAATGATGTTGAAATGTGTTTTGGGGGATAAAGTTCATTTTCTAGGCAAATATTGACTTTGCAAGTAATTGCTGTTAAGCTGATCACTCTTTATAACATTCTGGAGTATATGCAAATTGCCATTAGAAAAACTGAAGCAGTAGACTTTGTAAAAATTAATATTTGTATCATTCTCAAAACTTTTGGCCATGACTGTACAACAAAAAAGTGGCATAGATGGGACTAGTTGTGGCACATCTGTGAGGCATGGGCCTTTTGCCCCAAAGATGAGCCACTTCTGTCTTTCGCCACCCCACTTAACACTTTTTACGAAAGTGGGTGGAAGCCAAGGCAGACAGGGATACCTCAACCTGACAAATTTACTATAACTCATGCCAGGAGAATGGCATGTGTTATATAGATAATGTACAGTGGGAAAAAAAAGTATTTAGTCAGCCACCAATTGTGCAAGTTCTCCCACTTAAAAAGATGAGGCCAGCCTGTAATTGTCATCATAGGTAGACCTCAACTATGAGAGACAAAATGAGAAAACATCCAGAAAATCACATTGTCTGATTTTTTAAGAATTTATTTGCAAATTATGGTGGAAAATAAGTATTTGGTCACTTACTTGGTTTCTTGCCTGGCGTTCACTTATGCTCTGGCGCACAGTAGTGAGTCTGAATTATTATAAGGTTGGAGTCTTAATAATTGAAGTACAGTTAACACTAGTTAGGGACTTCATTAAGACTGGTATACAGACTTCCAGTCTTAATAAATCCCCCCCACCAGTGTATATGAAGTGCAGGCACTTGATTATAGTACTGCAAAATATCTGTTTCTTCATTGTATATGTGAGTCTACTTGCAGCCAGTTTACTTATACTGCAGCAGCCGTGCAGGACTTTATAACTTTGTGAAGTGAATGGGACAAAGCTACTGTACCCTGCACCTCCCCTCAAAAATGGACAGACTGAGTGCTGCTGACTCTTCTTTGTTTACATCAGTCAAGCGCTGTGGCCCCATCTGATCAGTGATCAGCCAGGGTGTTAAGAGTCAATGCAATGTTGATAACTTATCCTAATTACTTGAAGGGGTATTCCCCTCTTGATGATCCTACCTTTATTGCTAGCTTATGTAAATTCAAGAATTTTCCTTCATACATTTGCTTTAGCACTGCTAAATGTTTACACAATGATGTCCAGCCTGTATCTCTCCTTATCTAGCATTATACGATGGATGACGGTGTCTCACTGCTCTCTAGAGGGTAAGGGGGCTGAGTTCCTTGGATCATTCTTGCTCTGAGCGGTTATCGTCTGCTAATTAGAGTATGCTGATAAAAGTCTGGACAGTATCTGTTATCTCTGTGTAAACACAAAGGCAACATTGAGTTTACTACAATTCCATTGTCTGTCATGTCAGCATGTATGTCAGCTGTGTGGTATAATTACATATATGTATAATATGAGCCTGAGGCAGGAAATAGTCCCTGAATTATGGAAATCTTCTTGTGTGGTACCAGTTCCAAAGAAACCCCACCCTATGGACATCAATGACTACAAACCTGTAGCACTGACATCCCACCTGATGAAGATCTTGGAGAGATTGGTTCTCACACATCTCCGCCCTCTAGTGAGCCCCGCTATGGACCCCCTCCAGTTTGCTTATCGGCCGGGCATTGGGGTAGATGATGCCATCATCCATCTTCTGCACAGGGCTCTGTCTCACCTGGAGAAACCAGGGAACACAGTGAGAATAATGTTCTTTGACTTCTCCAGTGCTTTTAACACCATACAGCCCAGGTTATTGAGGGACAAGCTGGGCCTTGCTGGAGTGGACCACCACCTCTCCAACTGGATCCTAGACTACCTCACAAATCGACCTCAATACGTGAGAGCCCAAGACTGTGTGTCAGACACCGTGATCTGTAATACGGGGGCACCTCAGGGTACGGTTCTCACCCCTTTCCTCTTCACACTGTACACTGCAGATTTTAGGCGCAACTCATCTAGCTGCTACCTACAGAAGTATTCTGACGACTCTGCAATAGTGGGTCTCATCACAGATGATGATGACAGGGAGTACAGAGAACTGAACCGGGATTTTGTGGACTGGTGCCACCGGAACCACCTGAAGATTAACGCGGGGAAGACCAAGGAGATGGTGGTGGACTTCCGTAAAGGCAGAAGCCCTCCTAAACCAGTGGACATCCTGGGGACGGGCATCGAGATTGTGAACACCTATAAGTACCTGGGTTTGCTCCTTAATAATAAGCTGGACTGGGCAGATCATATGGAGGCCCTGTACAGGAAGGGCCACAGCAGGCCCTACCTGCTTAGCTTGACAAGCTGATTAGAAAGGCCAGCTCTGTCCTGGGGAGCCCACTGGACCCAGTGCAGGTGGTGGGTGACAGAAGGATACTGTCCGTGGTGAGCTCAATGCAGAAGAAGAAGTCCCATCCCATGCATGAGACTGTGATCGCGCTGAGCAGTACTGTCAGTGACCGATTGCTCCACCCTAGGTGTGAGAAGGAGCGCTATCGGAAGTCTTTCCTCCCCACCGCGGTTAGGCTGTACAACCAACACCGACCTAAGCGGAGATCATTACACACAGAGAACTGAAATATCTCTCTGCCTGTTAAATCCCCCCCCCCCCTCCTCTGCTACGTCCTATCTGTCTGTCTGCTATTAATGTAATGCCTCTCACCTTGGAACATTCCTGTACATGTTGTATTTGTAGTTGTATCTGCTTATCTTTGCTGCTGTAACACACTGAATTTCCCCATTGTGGGACTATTAAAGGACTATTATTATTATTATTATTATTATTATTATTATTATTATTATTATGTAAGATTTTTTTTTTCTCTCCAAACCTGTGTAATGTAATATACAGTTACTGTGCATATTATTTGATTTGCATTTATATTAGATTTCAAGTAATCAAAAATAATTTCTCATGGTAAAGGCAATGTCTGTATCTAGTGAGGCATTTTGTAGTGTCCTGTCCATCAAACAGTCAAAGCCCACCCACCAGCTTGCTGAAGAATACAGGAATTGAGGGAGGAGAGACAGCAGGAAAACCGCTGAGAAAGGGAGATGGGAAAACCCCTTTAATATTGTAATCCCAGAAAGCTTTTTTTTTTTTTTTTTTTTTTTTCTTAAGTGTACACAAAAATCTTTCCTTTTTTATATATATATTTTTTTTATCTTCCTTTTGAATCCATTCTTGCTTTGGCTCAAACTCTGTGTGATTCTGGCTTTAGGGTACATTCACACATGCCAGATATGCTGTGGATTTTCTTTCACACTCTGCTGAAGAAATCTGCACAAGAATTGACCTGCGGTGCAGCTTTTAAATGAGCAGGGTGGAAACCATGGCACACAGGTTTTTTCTGCTGCATTTATGTCTCTTGTGATCGTAGCCTTAGTTTTTACCTACATCACTTCATGGTACCGCTCCTGGTATAAATAGGCTACATCATAGGATGCAAATCACTAGAGTATTGACATTGAGAGACGCGAATAGGCCTGGGGCTCAGTACAAGCTAAGTATTGCAAAGTATTTATAGACTCACTTAACTTGTTTTGTAGATTGGTTCTATATGTAAAAGGTGAACATGCACTAATAGTATTTATCAGGAGTGTCATAATGGAAATTGTGTCTCTGTTGACCTCATTGTGTAGTTAAGGCTAAGGCCACGTGGGATGGGTCATGTTTGTAGTGGACTTGGCGGCACCCAAATCACAGATGCTCTCAGCCATGATTCCCGGCTGACCTGGCTTTCATCTTTTGCACTGCGAAGGTTGAAAACTGCAGCCAAACCTGCAACAGTAATTGACATGCTATGGGATTTAAAACCACAATACAAGAGTTAGCTGCCAGTAGTTTTGCTGTAGCTAACCCTCTGTAAACTCAACCCATGTCCCTGGTTAAAGTGTCTAAATGCATTTGTATACAGTATATGCTCTAGAAGCCCCCTATACTACTGCACTCCCCCTCCCCACCATATCACTTTTTAATTAGGAAAATTTACCATTCAGGATAGGTTTTGGGGGGGCTGTAACTTGACAGAACAGGGCTTTGTGTTTAGGTAAAAATGCCTGATGTTACTATGGTGCTTTTCTTGGAAACTCCAGTGACATCATAGCAAAAGTTTTCTGTAAAGAAAACATGTTCTCCCGGCTTTAATGGTGTGGAAAATCCAATTGCTAGCGCTATTATTATGGTTTGTTATAGTCGTATGAGTCAAGCTGTAGGCATGAGATGCTCAGCGAGTCCACACTTGTGCTAGGAAGAAACGGGAGAGCAGGAACCAGTAAGGGAAAGGGTATGAGAACTTTTGTGTCATGGAGTGAGGTCAGAGGATCAACAGACCCCGTGTGCTTGAACAAAGAGGCAGCGCCACGTCATGGCCCTGGGATTTCTGGGTCCATTAGTAATGGCATTTCCAGCACTGTTATTCTTGTTCTTACAGGGCAAGTGCCACTTTTCATAACATTTCAGTACTCACCTCCCCAGACAGTGCTGAATAACTTATCTGTACCTGCAAAGAATCCAGTGTATACCGACTATGAAAATTCCCAGCAACTTGAAAAACCAGCACGACCTACTGTGGGAATTTCTACTGTGAAACTTTAGGCATTGCATTCACCTTTCTATGCATGAGCGATAATTTCTGAGAAAACATCAAGGAGTTGCCTAATTTGTCTTCCCCAGAAACAGCAACAAAAACGTTGTAGTCTTTGGGCTATGTCTGGTATTGTACCTCATTCCTATCTGAAGCGTTCCGTCAATTATAAAGCAACATTTCATACATGAATAGTACAGGAGAATATAAGAAACTTTGTAATATATCTTATTAAAGGAAAATGATTCTCTCTCCATTTATAAGGTGAAGTTACTTTTTACATAGAAGTCTGTGGAGTGGGAAGGAGGCAGCTGCCGGAAGACAGACACTGCTACACTGAGTGACATTACTGTATAAGGGTGGGTTCACACCTGCGCTTGAGTCCGTCCGCTGCCAATCCAAGTGAAAATCTCGGGGAACGGGATCGGCATCGGATACCGACAGGTTAGCGACGCATTGGTTAAAAACCCATTCATTTGAATGGGTTTTTAAAGCAATGCGCAGGTGTGCGCTTACACCCTATGCGCTGCGAAGCCGATTTTTTTTCGTCGGGCACGAAGTCCTGCATGTCCGACTTTGTTTCCGACGAAAAAAAAGGATTCGCAGCGCAGAGGGTGCAATCGGACACCCGCGCATTGCTTTAAAAACCCATTTAAATGAATGGGTTTTTAACCAATGCGTCGCTAACCTGTCGTTATCCGATGCCGATCCCGTTCCCCAAGATTTTCACTCGGATTGGCAGCGGATGGACTCAAGTTCAGGTGTGAACCCACCCTAACACTGCTGTATCTTAAAGATAAGACTCTACCACTGCTGGAGACAGACTCTATGTAAATAAACAGTCTGAGTGAAGATAAGGAGGAGGAAAGCAGCCTAATAAATGGATAAGGAAACAGATTTCTTTAATAAGATTTATTAGGCTAAGGCCCCATGTAACTAAAACACTGCAGAAAAAGATGCATTGTGTTTTGTTTCTGCAGTGTTCTTCATAGTTTTTGCTGTGTTTTTCTCTGCATTTTTTCTTCTCTTTTTAAATATATAGGAAAACCACTTGCAATTCCACAGCTAAAAGGAACGTACTTTGTTTTCCATAATGTGTGGATGAGATTAAACAAAATCTCATTCACTTTGCTGGTACTGTAACATGCAGCATTTTTTTGGCTTCTGCATTGTGGGCACTTAAGCCTTACAAAGTTTTTATTTTTACATGTACTATTCGTTTATGAAAAGCGTTTTTATAATAAGAAGAGGTACACTTTATGTAAATGGAGCCACGCAGCAATACCAGGCACAGCCTGTGAACAGTAGTAGCTGTTATCCCACATTCACATGACCGGTCTGTGTGAGTGCCAGATTTCCCGGTCTGAATAATATGCTGGGAAAGGGACTACTAGTAGTATAGTTATTTATTCTGCCTCTCAGCGACATACTGCCGTGTACTAACATAATGGACAGTGTGTCACGTATGTCACTGGGAGGCAGAATAAATAACTATACTACTAGTAGTCCCTCTCCCGGCATACTGTTCAGGCCATTAAATCCAGCCAACACTCGGACAGAGTTGCATGGGTTAACCGCGGTCGTGTGAATGTGGGCTTAGTGACAATCCAATACTGTTCCAAAGAGAATCATCTTTTACTCCAAATACAAATGATCTGTTTGGTGCACCAGTCGTTCCAATGTTACTGCTCTTTGTTTTTGGCTCGTACGCTGAGATGGCTTAAAACAAACAGCGTGTGCAAAAGATTTTAATGGGGAGCGTTCATACGGCAGAAAGGCCAACACTGTCATTCATGACACACAGGGCCGCACCTGCCTTGAAGCTACAGCCTCAGACAGCACCTCTTCGCATAAACTGAGGGACATCATGTTTTTAATTGGCCGCAACTTATTGTTTTTATTCCCAACAGGTAGCGGCCAATATTTTACTCACCCATCCCTCTTCCTGTCCAGTCCAGCCTCCACTTCTTACTCCAGAGGGCGCTGCAGCGTTCTTTCAGTGTCCGCACTGCGGAGGCAGAAGCGGAGGCCAGACATAACAGGAGTGGGGTCCTTTCTATAGATCACCTCAGGCAACAGAGAGGCTAGGTGCACCCCTGATGACACAGGGGCAGGCAGGGCTTAGAAGCGAGACTGAGCGCTTGTGGAATTGGGACCTCCCTTATGACACTTGCCACCTAATTAGTACAATGGATTAACATTCACTTTAATCAGCAGGGAAGATGTCATGAATGGCGGAAACGGTATCTGTGCCCATGTGACTGCGAGCAGTCTTACATTTGGGGTCATTAGATTCATTCTGAATAGGGCCTAAGCATATATGGATCTGTGGACATAGTAGAGGATTATTATTTGCAAAAGCCCAGTGCGTATTAACCCATAAAGGACACAAAGCTATAGTCATAAACCGCTATTCTTTTTTTCCCTTGTTTTATTAATATGACATCGACATCTGTAGTTCCCTCCCCAGCCCAGAATAACAATGACAGAAATCCTAAAACTAGAACAATGACCTGTTTGCCATTCTGGACCTAGAAATGAACTAAAATTCAACAGTATATAAATAATACACAGAACACTGACAATATTAAATAAAAAACTGACCCTGTACAGTATTTACATAGGTTTATAGCAGAGGGAGCCCCACGATTGGCACAAGTACCTGCACCTAATACAAAGAGTGTAGCAGCAATGGATCCTGCGTCTACGTTCCTAAAGACCTGTCAGGCAGTCAGTCTCCGTTCTGGCTATTCATGTACATTAACTATTTCTTACACTCTGCTATTTACATAGTAACAAGTAACGGTAACACTGACATCAATTTGGAGATCTATATCTATAGAGGACCACTGGTAGGTGGAATGGTTAAATATGGAATGTAATACATTTGCAACCTATGGCTTTTATTTTATTGCTTGGTGATGATCTGCCAGTTTTCTATATACTGTCTACAAGGAAATCTACGCCAACCTTATGACCCCAAGAGGGGAACTACAAGTCCCAGCTCATTCTGGTGGTCTGAACTATAACTACTGCAAAGGCACGGTTTACTTACCTTTCGTCTCTATCAGGTTCAACCTATCATAGATACTTTTTCCCTATGATCATTGTCTAAGTCACATACATCTGCAGGCTAAAGCAGGTCTCTGTTGAGAAATAAAAAAGCCCCCCAAATCTCAGCTTCCTGAAGTTATGCTGTAAATCCTGCACCATTTGCAGATGTGATACATCTTACCTACTGATAGAGAAGAGTCGGAGCGAAACGGCCTAAAACATACAATACAGTTCTGCTTTGTTCTACTCACTGTACCGAGATTTACATATTTATGAGGTGTGTTCATTGTTGCGGGAGCTGTACAGGTGTTGCACGGTGCCACCCTCTCCATCTGCTGCCAGCTGGGCAGGGATGAACGAAACATACATGGGAACATCACATGGCTCCGTCCAAAAACCAGTATAAACACTGTATACATATTCTCCATAGTTATCACCCCGAACCTACGCACAATGAATAGTAATGTGCTGGGGAGACTTCCTAAATAACATGTAATGAGAACTATTAGGTTTCCAGCTGCCCCTTCCAGAAGCAGTGTGAATACTGTGCATTTGCAACTCTATACACCACTACAATACAGGTATCTCCTGCTAAGCTACCAACAAAGAGCAGGCACAGGGATTTGTCACACTGTCCTCCATCCGTAGGGATCCTGCAAGCATCCTCATCATCCACTGTGGCAGTGGTGTAGCTATTCACTATACAATACGTGGCAATGAAGGCTTCCAGTCTCTATGGCTATGATCCCTTCCCTACAGGCTCACTATCCAGAATGTATTTTCTGAGTTCTGCTCGCAAGGCTTCAATTCGTCGCTGAGCATCTTTAAGCTGGATCCTCAGACTTGTGTTTTCCTCCTTCAGATATGATCGCTCCTGTTATGAAAGGGGAAAAAAAGAATTTTTACAGCTTTGGTCTAATTCAGTCAATTTCCTAAATACAGTCATATGAAATAGTTTGGGCACCCCTATTAATCTTAATCATTTTTAGTTCTAAATATTTGGGTGTTTGCAACAGCCATTTCAATTTGATATATCTAATAACTGATGGACACAGTAATATTTCAGGATTGAAATGAGGTTTATTGTACTAACAGAAAATGTGCAATATGCATTAAACCAAAATTTGACCGATGCAAAAATTTGGGTACCCTTATCATTTTATTGATTTGAATACTCCTAACTACTTTTTACTGACTTACTGAAGCACAAAATTGGTTTTGTAACCTCACTGAGCTTTGAACTTCATAGCCAGGTGTATCCAATCATGAGAAAAGGTATTTAAGGTGGCCAATTGCAAGTTGTTCTCCTATTTGAATCTCCTCTGAAGAGTGGCATCATGGGCTCCTCAAAACAACTCTCAAATGATCTGAAAACAAAGATTGTTCAACATAGTTGTTCAGGGGAAGGATACAAAAAGTTGTCTCAGAGATTTAACCTGTCAGTTTCCACTGTGAGGAACATAGTAAGGAAATGGAAGACCACAGGGACAGTTCTTGTTAAGCCCAGAAGTGGCAGGCCAAGAAAAATATCAGAAAGGCAGAGAAGAAGAATGGTGAGAACAGTCAAGGACAATCCACAGACCACCTCCAAAGAGCTGCAGCATCATCTTGCTGCAGATGGTGTCACTGTGCATCGGTCAGCAATACAGCACACTTTGCACAAGGAGAAGCTGTATGGGAGAGTGATGCGAAAGAAGCTGTTTCTGAAAACACGCCACAAACAGAGTCGCCTCAGGTATGCAAAAGCACATTTGGACAAGCCAGCTTCATTTTGGAAGAAGGTCCTGTGGACTGATGAAACAAAGATTGAGTTGTTTGGTCATACAAAAAGGCGTTATGCATGGCGTCAAAAAAACACAGCATTCCAAGAAAAACACTTGCTACCCACTGTAAAATTTGGTGGAGGTTCCATCATGCTTTGGGGCTGTGTGGCCAATGCTGGCACCGGGAATCTTGTTAAAGTTGAGGGTCGCATGGATTCAACTCAGTATCAGCAGATTCTTGAGAATAATGTACAGTCATGGCCAAAAGTTTTGAGAATGACACAAATATTATATTTTCACATGATCTGCTGCCCTCTGGTTTTTATGTGTGTTTGTCAGATGTTTTTATCACATACAGAAATAGAATTGCATTCATATTATGAGTAACAGAAGCTTATATTGACAGTTAGAATGAGTTAATGCAGCAAGTCAATATTTGCAGTGTTGACCCTTCTTCTTCAGGACCTCTGCAATTCTCCCTGGCATGCTCTCAATCAACTTCTGGACCAAATCCTGACTGATAGCAGTCCATTCTTGCAGAATCAATGCTTTAATTTTGTCTGAATTTGTTGGTTTTTGTTTGTCCACCCGTCTCTTGATGATTGACCACAAGTTCTCAATGGGAATAAGATCTGGGGAGTTTCCAGGCCATGGACCCAAAATCTCTATGTTTTGTTCCCTGAGCCATTTAGTTATCACCTTTGCTTTATGGCAAGGTGCTCCATCATGCTGGAAAAGGCATTGTTGAGTGCCAAACTGCTCTTGGACGGTTGGGAGAAGTTGCTCTTGGAGGACATTCTGGTACTATTCTTTATTCATGGCTGTGTTTTTAGGCAAGACTGTGAGAGCCGATTCCCTTGGCTGAGAAGCAACCCCACACATGAATGGTTTCAGGATGCTTTACAGTTGGCATGAGACAAGACTGGTGGTAGCGCTCACCTCTTCTTCTCCGAATAAGCTGTTTTCCAGATGTTCCAAACAATCGAAAAGGGGATTCATCAGAGAAAATGACTTTCCCCCAGTCCTCAGCAGTCCACTCCCTGTACCTTTTGCAGAATATCAGTCTGTCCCTGATGTTTTTTCTGGAGAGAAGTGGCTTCTTTGCTGCCCTCCTTGAGACCAGGCCTTGCTCCAAGAGTCTCCGCCTCACAGTGTGTGCAGATGCACTCACACCTGCCTGCTGCCATTCCTCAGCAAGCTCTGCACTGCTGGTAGCCCCATCCCGCAGCTGAAACACTTTTAAGAGACGGTCCTGCCGCTTGCTGGTCTTCCTTAGGCGCCCTGGAGCCTTTTTGGCACCAATGGAACCTCTCTCCTTGAAGTTCTTGATGATGCGATAGATTGTTGACTGAGGTGCAATCTTTCTAGCTGCAATACTCTTCCCAGTTAGGCCATTTTTGTGCAGTGCAATGATGACTGCACGTGTTTCTTTAGAGATAACCATGGTTAACAGAAGAGAAACAATGATGGCAAGCACCAGCCTCCTTTTAAAGTGTCCAGTGGTGTCATTCTTACTTAATCATGACAGATTGATCTCCAGCCCTGTCCTCATCAACACCCACACCTGTGTTAATGGAGCAATCACTGAAACGATGTTAGGTGGTCCTTTTAAGGCAGGGCTGCAATGATGTTGAAATGTGTTTTGGGGGATAAAGTTCATTTTCTAGGCAAATATTGACTTTGCAAGTAATTGCTGTTAAGCTGATCACTCTTTATAACATTCTGGAGTATATGCAAATTGCCATTAGAAAAACTGAAGCAGTAGACTTTGTAAAAATTAATATTTGTATCACTCTCAAAACTTTTGGCCATGACTGTACAAGAATCAGTGACGAATTTGAAGTTACGCCGGGGATGGATATTTCAGCAAGACAATGATCCAAAACACAGCTCCAAATCTACTCAGGCATTCATGCAGAGGAACAATTACAATGTTCTGGAATGGCCATCCCAGTCCCCAGACCTGAATATCATTGAACATCTGTGGGATAATTTGAAGCGGGCTGTCCATGCTCGGCGACCATCAAACTTAACTGAACTGGAATTGTTTTGTAAAGAGGAATGGTCAAAAATACCTTCATCCAGGATCCAGGAACTGATTAAAAGCTACAGGAAGCGACTAGAGGCTGTTATTTTTGCAAAAGGAGGATCTACTAAATATTAAATGTCACTTTTCTGTTGAGGTGCCCATACTTTTGCACCGGTCAAATTTTGGTTTAATGTATATTGCACATTTTCTGTTAGTACAATAAACCTCATTTCAATCCTGAAATATTACTGTGTCCATCAGTTATTAGATATATCAAATTGAAATGGCTGTTGCAAACACCCAAATATTTAGAACTAAAAATGATTAAGATTAATAGGGGTGCCCAAACTTTTTCATATGACTGTATATTTAGTGAACCTCTCCACAAGGGCCCTGCAGTTCTCAAGATGTAGATGGGTATAATTGTGGCATATTGTCCTTACTTGTACCAAAGATGTGCCACATAGTTCATTTTGTGACTTATTTGACACTTTTTGTGAAAATGGGCAGAGCGGGGCAAAGGTCAAGGTGGGCCAAGGGCCCCTCAATGAATTACACAGGAAATCTATTCCAATTCCTGGTACATGGGAGTGCGTCTGATTTATTAAGAGGCCGGAGCTTCTTAATAAAGTCCCAGACTGGCATAGTAAACGCCAATCTTAATAAATTCACTCCATTAAGGGTTAATCACACATCTGATTTTTGACAGATGGGTGACAATCAAAAAACAAGTCATGTCTCATTTTTGGCCATTTTGATGGCCACAGTAGAAATCAATGGGAAGGGGGAGGGGGGGGGGGAATTTATCCAAACCGGCATTTAGTACGCCAGTCTTGATAATCCCCGCACCACTGGAGAATGTGGTGTACGCCCACGGTGGTGCCATATGGCTGCAATGAAATCAGCGCCAGTTCCACCCACGCCCCCTTTCAGGAAAGTCACAAGGGAGACATAAAATAACCACTTGCAACAATTTTTGTCACCACCTAAGGTTTGCAACTTTTTGCCACAAAAATGGTGTAGAACATTAAAAAAATGTGTGCCAGTAGGTCCATTTTTAATGGCCATCAGAATGGATCTGCATCAGAGTGACAACTGCTAAAAACAGATCAGTGGGTTGGGGAAAAAAATGGATGCAAAATCGCTTTAAAAAATGGGTTGCTTTTCATGTCTGGGTTTTACCATGGTCATGTGAATACAGCCTTATTCTGTGAGCAGGAACACACAGTGCAACAATCGTCCCCACTCACTCCTACACTGTGGTAACACCAAAAGATTTCACTTTAGACAGAGAACCTTCACTGTCCACTATCAGACAGCAAATGGTCAGACAGTGAGGGTATGTCCACATGGGAGTACACTGGAGCAAATGGAGAAATTTTTGATGCAGAATTTATAGTGTAACTGCTACAGGTTTATCGTACTCTGTGTATTGCAATGGTAGAACATCTGCTGAACACCTTCACCTTAAATAGACAAGCGCTCTACAGGTCAATTTCTGCATGAAAATTTTTTTGCTGCATGTAAATGACACTTCTTAAAACCTCATTCACATTGTTGTTACTCTATTCTGCGACAAATTTTCTCAACACAAATCTGCAGGATTTCCATCCCATGCTGGACATATCCTAAGGGCTCATCACTGCTGCATGATCCATACACTTACATACCCAGCCTTTTAGCTATCTGCCTGACAATCTGTCCTGTGCCATCATTCAATTGTCTGGGAAGTAATAGTGGCCATATTGGTTGTTACCCAAAGGAGATATTTATCTATTTTAACCATTTTTATATCATAGTATGCCACTTACTTTTTCCAGTTCTTGGGTTGTGGGTTTAATACCTCTTCTCTCCTCTCGTGCTTTGCGAACAGAGTCTTTATTATCCCACTTGGCATATGCCCGCTTTCTTATTAACATTGGACTGGGACAGGGAGATGGGTTGCGGTGAAGTGAGGGATCTGGTGTACGACTCCGGTGCATGGAGGGGATCTGTAAGGAAGGGCTGGCAGGGCAGTCATCTGTCTGTGTGGCGCGATGCTTCACCGCCGGTTGTAACCGTACAGAGATCTTCTGAGCCGAGCTGCCCATCAACATTATTGTTCTGTCTTTGCTGATTTCTGTATGTTCGTTTACTTCCCCATTTGTGTAAGGAAATGGGTCCTCGTCTGCTAAGCAGTCTGTGGGAATATATATATATATATAAAAAAACTGTAAAATAACAAAACAGCTGAGTTTTTTTGGTTGCACCAAGGAGTGGTCACAGAAGATTGGGATCCCTACCTCTTCCAAATCTGAGTTTTGGAGTAAAGTTGGGTAGCAAATTTATTATATGCCATATTAACAAGAAAACAATAGTTCCTTGTAAGTGTCCTGACAACCTTCAAAGGGCAGGGTTTCATGAAATGTGAAGAGTGCTGTAGAAGGGGACTTGACCTGCCATGGACTGACATTTACTAGCATAAGAAATTGGAACAAATAGCGCACATTTTCACCTGCTCATAGCTATAAGATAGTATTTTATCAGTATTTCCATTTTTCAAGCCAAAATCAGGAGTGAATTAAAAAAATTTCCATTAAATATTTTGGTGTTTGGGAACCGCTCCTTGTCTTGTCAATCTGCATGGTATAAAGCAGGAGAAACTGAGAAGATTGATAGAAGTTTTACTGACTCTTTACTCACATTCTCTGCTCTTTCTATTCTTAGGAGTCCAGTTAGCGGTCCTACTTAAAGGGGATTCTGGTCTAGAAGTGACAATTAAGGGGGCAGGAAAGTAGTCACAATAATAATAGAAGCCATACTCCTTCCAAAGTGCCAGTCTTCCATTCTGGTGATTCAGCAATGGAGTGTCTCGCCCCCACCCCCATGTGGCTGCTACATCCTATCACTGGCCTCAGTATTCACATGCGGGTGGTAAAGTACCCAGCCACCCTTAAGTGACTGCTGAGGTCAATAACTGACTGCAGCGGTCACATGGAGAGGGACATAGGACCTAGCTGAAGCACCGGAACCCAAGCCCAGGAAACCGAAAGCTACAGCTGGGACAGTGGGGCCTAGGACAGAGGTGTATGATTGCATTTCTTATTTTAATCCCTTCACTGCCCTCCCTTAATTTTCGCTCCTGGGCCAAAAAAAACCCTTAAAGCTTAGTTCACATCTGCGCCCGAATCTCAGAAATCGCCAAAAATTGTCGAAGAGAAAAAGTCCTGCACGGAGGACTTTTCTCTCAGACCCATTATAGTCAATGGTGTCTGATGGTGTCCATGTGTAACAGCTAAAACAGTATTCCGGCTCTCCGTCATTCGGGTTCCACGGTGGACTAGCGCAGATATGAGCCTAGCCTAAGCCTGAGGCTCCAATTGTGGAGACACTGCTTTTTTTTGTTTCAGATTTTGCTGTGTTTTTTTAAGAGCCAAACCCAGTAGTGGCCACAGAAGGAATGGAAAATATATAAGAAGCTTTTATACTTCTCCCTTATGCTCAATCCACTCCTGGTTAAAGCCGCAGCAAAATCTGCAGCAAAAAAGAGCAACTTTTCCGCAATGTGAAGGCTAAGCCTAAAGGGCTTTTCCAGGCTTATTAAATTATGACCTATCCTTAGGATCAGCTGTTTGAAGAAACCATTCAAGTGAGTGCTGTGGCCCCTTCAATATTTACCAAGTCCACACCATATATTTGTTTACTGGCTGTGCTTGCTATCGCAGCTCAGCCCATTTATTTGAATGGGACTGAACTGTGAACAGGCCTTGTAACTGATAAATGTGATTTCACATGGCCTGTGAAGGGGAAGTGGTTCTCATGAAGCACCAAACTGTGGATTCAATAGGGTTCCCCAATGATCTTCAATAGTTGACCTATCCTAAGGCTGTGTCATCAATTAACGAAGCCTGGAAAATCCCTTTAATGATTGGCAGAATTCCTTGTATTAGCATGCAGACAGACATACTGTAGCTGTCAATCACAGAGTGGGACCACATACTGGACTCCTAACTCTATATCAATCTGCTCAGCTTCTCTTGCTCTATAACATGCTGCCTGCACATCAGACTATATGTTCTATGTGACAAATTCACTTTAAGGCTGAGGCCCCATGTTGCGGAAATGCAGCTTTTTTTGTTGCAGATTTTGAAGCGTTTTTTTGAGCCAAAGCCAGGAGTGTATTGAGAAAAAGGTAGAGGTATAAGTACTTTTTATAGATTTCCCATTCCTTTTGTAGCCATTCTTGGCTTTGGCTCAAAAAAACACAAAATCTGCAACAAAAAATGCTGCATTTCCGCAAAGTGGGGCCTTAGCCTAAAAAAGTAAACATGCAAGAACCAAAGAAGAATTCAGCTTTCCTCTCTACAGAAGACCTACAAGTACATGTTGTATTTCACATAAGTAGTTAAAACATTTTTTTTTTACTTGACTGAAAACCACGTGTAATTCTATAGAACAGATGCTCACCATTAGTCATCCCCTTGCCACTGGCCAATGAAATGTCAGTCTGTCCGGAGTCCAGTGACAAACTGCTGTCCCCTGTGGGGCACTTTGCCCTTTTCTTACATTCAAACACAACCAGCTCTTTGCATTGCTTGTGGCAGTTCATCCCGCAGTCTGTGGCACAAACACAATGGATAATAAGCATTATACTAGTGACAAGGTTTACATCAGGCCTAGAGTCTGTAACAATACAACTGCACCCCTGTGCATGTCTACACTGGTAAATGGGGTGTGCACTGACTACATCCTGTATATGCAGGTGTGGTGAGACATCCTTGTTTGTTTCCCCACAAGGACAATTACGGTATCATACGATTACTGTGGGCTGTTATGCGTATGTGATAAGGTAAGTACAACTGAGCCCTACATTACAGGTATTAATGTAGATCATTTCTATGGTAACTTGTGCAAAGTGAATGAACAAAAGAGAAATCTAAACAACATCAATATTTGGTGTGACCTTTGCCCTTTGGAGGAGGAGCCCTGGAAGTGATGATATGGCCCCCACAGAGCCCTGATCTCAGCATCATCCAGTCTGTCTGGGATTACATGAAGAGACACAAGGATTGGAGCAAGCCTACATCTACAGAAGATCTGTGCTTAGTTCTCCAAGATGGCGGGAACAATCTCCCTGCTGATTTCCTTCACAAACTGTCTACAAGTGTACTGAGAAGAACTGATGGAAGGCAAATGTCACACCAAATATTGATATGGTTTAGATTTCTTTTTAGTTCATTCATTTCATTATGTTAATTGACAAAAATAAACTATTAACCCTTCTATTTCTGAAAGCATTTTTACTTTGTTGCATTTTATCCACACCTGCCTAAAACTTTGCACAGGATAGATAGACAGACAGACAGACAGATAGACTGATTTTGTATCTACTTTACTCAATAGGTACATGTGACATATAACATGCATATCCTCTGATGGACATGATACTAACCTTTGCAGCGATATCCTTGTTTAATTACACCCCAAAGCTGTAAAATATATAGAAAATGTTATTTTATCTTATATTATTATTCTTACATAGTACAAAGGAATTTTATATGACTTTGATTGTAACTTTTTGAACGAGCCAAGCCAGTATACTAGGCTGTTACAATGACTCCCTAGACCTATGATGGACCTCATCACCTCTTCTGACATGACAGTTTTAGTAAATAACTGTATTTGTCCTGAAATAACAATTCTGGAGTATTTTTTCTTATAAATTTGCATTGTGCTATTCCTCTGTTATTCTTTCTAGAAATGTATAAATGAATTGACTGGGTGTTACTATTCCCCTTGTCAAAAGGGTGTGACTCTACACAGTCTGATATACTCAGCACCGATTGGACAATTTATTCATACACTTCTAGGAGGAGTAACAGAGGACTGTCACAACACAGAAGTATTTAGTGGACAGAGCTGCATGCATGCTTGGCCTGCTGTCTTCTGGTTCTCTGCCATCCATGACCATTTTGATAATAGTCTCCTATTCAACTGGTTACTGGGGGTCCCTTCTAATAAAAAGGCAGTGTCCAAAATGAACACCCTCTTTAACGTATCAATATGGGATTGTATAGTAGTTTTCACCAGATGTGCAAATGGATTGCCTTTACTGGTGATGTCATGGATGAAGAGGGAAAGGATTGAATTCCGTTATATGTGGTTATTCAGCACTGCCAGTATTGTTGGGCAGGTATGGCCGGCCCTGCTCTCTGCATTACAAAATAATCCAGTCAGTTGGAAATGTCTATTATATCATGTGTAAAGCAGGGCTCCAAGAAGATGAGCTCTGAAATCTGCCAGGACATACATATACTGGTTCAACACTGCTACACCAAGTTAGGGAATCGGGGCAAGAAACATATTTTAAGTTGTCCATGATTTTTACATATGAATGAAGCTTTGTGGTTCCATTGTTTCATGAGAAGGGTCCAGTGTCCCCTTTTACAGGACTGGCGATCATATATGTGCACTGGCAATCTATTCACTATTTATGGGACTGACAAAGTTAGCAGAGTATAGTGGTAGTGACCACTGCTCCAAACTGGGTACTCGGGGCCCTAATTCTGATGATCAGTAGGGGTCCCCCAGTGGTCAGACCCCCAACGATCATTTATCACCTATTGGATGCCCAGTGAATCCTGTGAATAGCTAATAAATGTTATCCATGAACCAACCCTTTAAAATATACTTATTGCCAATTATATTCTATAATATCACTCATTTATTGTATTCCCATAACAGTAAGACACACCCAACAGTATTGGGCAACTTCCAAGAATCCCATGAAATGATTGCATTAATAGAATGTATTAACATAACTATACTATTTATGGAATAGACCTAAATGTTGGCAGGTTTAAGAATTGACCTTGCACGTGCCAATTAGTGGTTAAAGGTGTTAAAATGAAATACTTACAAATCCAGCACAGTTGTCACAAAACGTTGGGCGGAGGTAGGTGGTCTCCTGGAAGTTGTGTAGGAAACCCAAGCCAAGTTTTGAACATATTGAGCTGGCTCGCATGAAATATGCTGTGATTTCTTGTCTGCTAATCTGACCCTCCCTATTGAGAAAGAGATGACATACAATAGCAGGATGAATACCAGACATACTGACAGGGAAAAACAAAGACATACTGATAGGGAATGTAGATTGTGAGCCCTATATGGGACAGTGACTGACAATGTCTGTAAAGCGCTGCAGAATATGATGGCGCTATACAAGTAATAATAATAATAATACCAAGGGTCATATACCATGACAAGAGTTAATATCACCATCATATTGTGTAGTGGATTTACTGAAGAATCCCCTTTAATCCTGTAGACAGGCCAAGGTTAACAAACATTTTGGAGGATCTGACTGCCATCAATAAGTGGGAAGAGGATACAGATTGAATAAAAGCAACTTAGTTCGACTTCAGTTGCCATCTTGGAGTCTTCCACCTTAGGGTGGTTCAGTTCTTACTCACATATGGCCATTGGATAGATCCATAGGGATCTATGGACACTTCCATACTGAAGCCCAAGTCCCCACTTACACGATTGCTGGATAGCTGCCATTGGCTTCTCTTTGGCAATCTCATAGAGAAGTGTACTGCTGCTCTGGGTGACTTTAGATGCCCCATCATCGCGATTGGGAGCTACTGGCTTTGCCGCACAAAACTGATACAAAGACTGAACCTTTTTTCCATAAAAAGTTTTGAAACCACCCTAAAGGGATTGTCTGGATTTTAATTATCCTATTAAAAAAGATCTTTCACGTCCTCTGGAACCAGTGGTATTGCAAACCGCTAGAAAGGTGACTGGCTAGAAAGCAGTTAATTTTGGCACCGATATCCCTCCACTGTCAGAAGGGCGGGCCTTACAGTCTAGCGTCATCGCTGCGCTGTGAGGAACGCCTTCCCCGACAGTACTCTTCAATAGCCTTGTACTTTTTGGGGGGTGTTCCTTACTACCCAGCAATGACATTGAGCAATAAGGCCCGCCTTTCTGACAGTGAAGAGATAACAGTGCCAAAAATAACAGCACCAATATCTCCGGCACCCAGACGCATACTGAATTCAGCGCACTGTCAACTTTCAAGCGGTACATAATATGCCAGAGGACATCTTTAAAAAGATTGCCCAAAATTAGATTTTTCCCTATAGGCTATTAAAGTATTACATTTTCACATTGTCCAAGTAAATCTAGCTAAACTGCAATACTAGACAACCCAAGGATAAGACTGGCGCTGTTTCCAGAAAAAAAAAAAAAGGCCCCTATTCTCTAATCCTTCACAACCCTTGTTCCTTACCTGTCCTTATCCATGATGCAGAAAGAAAAGGGAAAGCTGGCAGCAATCTTCTCGAATTCCTCCTGAGATATATATCCATCTTGGTCCAGATCATAGTTTTTAAATACAGACTAGAAAATAAACAAAAAAAAAAAAACACTTGTTATACCAAAATACACAGATCTAAGAACATTTAGATGGTAAAGGCTGCGGTCATGTCAGACACACATGAGATTCTACTTACATCTACCATCCTTTGCACGTGCTTGCTGATTGTTTTTGGGTCTGGTTTAGGGGAGACACCGGATGCCCAATCTGCGACAACTGGGGGTTTGGAGGGGGGTGACAGGCTGTATGAAGAGAGATCAGGTAGAATTTCATTACGTCTGATTTGTAACACTAAGAATACAGATCAGCCAGCATGTCCGGATCTCTAGTTCTCAATATTGAGAGAAGAGCTTATATTACTCCAGCCAGGCAGATCCACCTTCAGCTTTATCACATATAATACGTGTGTTTGTGCGCAGTTAAGGTGACAACATTCTCCTGCTATTTATATCATCACTTACACCAGGCTTCACTTCATTTTCAGGAATTGCAGAATCATTTACATACGGTATTGTGTTGTGGCTCTGGGACACACACCCCATCAGCCATAACATTGAAACCATCGATAGGTGAAGTGAATAGCATGTATTACCTTGTGGCCACTGTCAAGGGATGGCATATATTAGACTGCAAATGAACAGTCAATTCAAGAAGTGTTGGAAGCAGAAAAAAAGAGGCAAGTGTAAGAACTTATTCACATGAAAAACGGTCGTGTGCCTTTTTAAAACCAATGAAAGGGTTTTTTTTTTAACAAAAATACCCCCAAAAACAAACATGATCTTTTTGTCTATTAGACAAAAAAAAAAAAAAAAAAAAAAAAAAATGTGAATACACCCATAGACTTTCATGGGTTTTAAAATGGCCTGTTCCAAAAATCAGTCGTCACACGGTCATTTTTCACGGTTATGTGAATAATGCCTAAAATGGGCTGACACGCCCGTTTTTCATGGATGTTAGATCCGTGAAAAATGGATCTGTGGTGTGCATAAGGCCTCAGGATCTGAGTGACTTTGACAAAGGTCAGTGGACAAAGCTGCCATGTACCGTGCAGAGGTGTAACTTGTAGCTCCTAGGCCCCAATGTAAAAGTTGCAATGGGGCACCTACCTTGTGCCATTTAGAATAGTGGTATATTTTATGGAGAAGAAGGACCCTTTAGGGCCCCCGCAGGGTCTGGTAGTGACTGCTACTTCTACACCTCCTTTAGCTATGCCCTTGGCACTGTCTGATCTGACATGTTTCTATCTAGCCAACATGAACATGCTGACTGCAGTAGTTCTTCTGTGAGGTCCCACCAGATAGGCTAGCCTTCACTTCCTAGATGTATCAGTGAGACTTGGACGCCCATGACCTTGTTGCTGTTTCACTTTACTTGGACCACATTTAGTCGGTATTAATCACTGCATACCAGGATGATCTCACCAGACCTGCCTGCCATTTTGGAGATCCTCTGGCCTAGTTGTCTAGGCATCATATTTTGGCCCTTTTCACACTTTTTTTTTTCCTTTTTCCAACACATCAACTTCAAGAACTGACTGGTCATTTGCTGCCTAACATATTCTACCCTTTGTCATGAGCCATTGTAACAAGATAATCAATGTTATTACTTCCCTTGGTCATGGCTGATTGTGTGTGTATATATATATATATATATATATATATATATTTTATTTTATTTATTTATTTATTTTTTTTCATAAACTGTGGCCCCACTTCACTTTAATTATGTATTAGTTAGAGACAATTCCATACAGTATTAGATTTACATCTTAGGAGCCTTAAGCCTTATTCACACGTCCGTGGCTGTTTTGTGGATGCAAAATCACTGACCATTTGGCATCCAAATTTTGAATCTGTATAGGTCCCTGTTTAGGAGATGTCAAATGTTTAGCTCATGGTTGATCCACTTTTGACATCTATGAAAAACAGCAACCATTTTTAATGCATTGAATCAGTAAGAAACAGACCGTATATGGAGGACATTCATGAACTGCCTGTGATTTTCACAGACCTAAAGACTTTAATGGGTGTGTCTGCAAAATGGACAAAAATAGTCCAGTGAAAAAAAACAGATGCCTAAATACATCAGTTGAAATCAATAGGACCATGTGCAGTCCGCATTTTCCATGGTCAAGTGTGAACAAGGCTTTAGAATTTAGACGTCAGCTGTCAAGTAGGCCACACCTTAAAGGGACATTCCAGTTACAACAAACAATAAGGGCAGTGGCGTAACTAAAGTCTTGTGGGCCCCGGTGCAAACTTTTGTCTGGGGTCCCCTATCTCATCCCTACAGCAAATTCTTGATAGTGATGGTTATGACTGCTAAGGAGTTTAATCAACCTTAGTGTGGTTAGGGTAATCTGTGGGTCTCCTGGGCTTATGGGCCAGATGGAAGCTGCAATCTCAATACTGATGCCAATGCTTATGGGCCCCCTAAGGCTCCTGGGCCCCGGTGCGACAGCAAGCTCTGCACCCCCTCAAGTTATGCCCCTGAATAGGGGGTAACTTGTTGACCAGTGGGTGTCCCACCACTGGGACCCCACTGATTTCGAAAACCAGGGTGTTTTGCACCTCATTTCTGACCAGTGTGTGGTTGTACAGCATGCACCACTCCATTAATTTCAGTGGGGACCACTGTAGATGGGCAAGTAAGCATTCGACTATCTCCGGCCATTTAAATTACTGGAGTTGCGCACCCTGTACAACCAGGTGCTCCGGCAGAAGCTGGAGGGCAAGACAACCAAGTTCTTGAGATTGGTGGGGGTCCCAGAGTTCGGACACCCACCTATCAGTAAGATATAACTTGTTCTAAGTTAGTGTATTCATATATAAACAGATGCCCTTCCACCTTGGACACCCTAAGCACAGGCCTATAGGTAAACCCTGTCTGAATTCTCTATTATATATTGAATGGTGAGGGCACATTGGCTGTTCCAATGCGGTCACACACAATGCATCGAATCGCTAATAGGTTTATACCAGATAATTACTTCTACTGCAGTTTTCTAATAACATGGTGTTTCAACGTATATTACAATTACTTTAAATTCCACAAAATATGCCCAATTCCCTTACAGCATCTTATCTTTAATACAAATGTGCTCCACAGTATATATTTACACCTCCACTTGGCCATGAATATGTAGGCTATGGTATCATGGCATGAATCATATTTCAGCTGTGGTTGCCACTTGTGTAAGTAAGTAATGAGTGTTATATAAGTGATAGCTCTAATCTTTGCACCGACAACTTTCTATCCTAGTTTTAGCTAACCTCAATACAGAGAACATTTATCTAATCACAGATTCGATCTTGTCCTGACTAAGGACTTTATCCAGTGTACGTGTCCAATTCTAGCAATAGCTTATGGCAAACAGGTCAAGTATAGGGTTACCCTTCAGAATCTGTGTCTACCAATGTCACATGAATACCATGTTATGATTGTGTCTCTAATACCCAGATCTACCTTAAGGTGACCATGCACATTTAATAGCTCAGTACGCCTGCCTCTCCCCATACAGATACAGTCGGTTCATCCTAGCGTGCATGTGTTCTGCAGTGGGAGAGGGAGTAAGCCGCTGCCAGACACCTGAGGTGATGACTTATCTCCCTTAGTGGGGGCTTCCCATGAACATAACCATGTTTAAATTTGTAAATGATGAAAAATTTCTCAAATATGAATTAAAAATTTTGCAGAGTTTTAAAGGTTTTGTCTAACCATCTTAGTGGTGACAGACTGTTGTCTTGATCAGTTGCCAATGGATATGACCATGAATGCAGGAACTTTCTATGGTCTGGCACTTGTCAGAAACCCAGCAATGATTTTCTTATTGTGGCTAGGTTAACTCTCAGGGACACTACATGTATGAGACGATAACCCGGCCACAATAAGGAAATCATGGCTGGGTTTCTGACAAATCTCAGACCATAGAAAGTTTCTGCATTCATGGTCATATCCACTGGCTACTTATCAAAACAAAAGACTGTCACCACTAAGATGGTTGATATTTGCAAAAATGTTTAATATTTAATTGCTTACAAATTAAAATATGGTTCACAGGAAAATCCCTTTAAAGACAACAATGGACTGGGCATGTAGAAATTCAATCCTTTTTCCTTGATATATTCCAAATAAATCTGCAGGTTCATCTGACCTTAGGCTAATGTGTATGGCCACCTTTACATCCAAGGAGTCTGCCTCTTCTCCTTATTCCAAACTTTGGCTGCGTATGCATGTTAACAACTTGTTATTGGTGTTGTTACTTGCATGTAAGCTTCTAGACTTGGCAATATTAAAACATAACCATCTCATTATTTCTCATTTCTACTTACTGGAGCCCGATGATTTCTTGGTTCTCTTGCATAGGACAACTCATACATTTCATCTTCTGTGTAATACAAGTCCAAGGAGAGCTGGAAAACACATGAACAATGAAGTACATTTATAAAAAACTGTGCAAATAAATATACTGCTGTTGCCCCAGGCATCAAATTAAATCCTAAATTCAATTTTAGATATTACACAATTAAAGCAGGCATCTGTTTACCCCGACCAACAGCAACGTGGCCTGGTTATGTAAGTTTAGACGTTTACAAAGATAACCCTTATCTTTCCTTCCATGTACAATGCAAAACCATAGGAGCATGTTATTAGTGGTGAAGGTCATAGGCAATATGGTATTTACAAGATAGCTAGGTTACCAATGAGGGGGTTTATATGATTGTATGACTATGTGAGGACTAGCATGATTGCTGAAGGTATGGCTACGTCATAGATAGCATGACTGCTGTAGGTATGGCTACGTCATAGATAGCATGGCTGATGAAGGTATGGCTACGTCATAGACAGCATGGCTGCTGAAGGTATGGCTACGTCATAGACAGCATGGCTGCTGAAGGTATGGCTACGTCATAGATAGCATGGCTGCTGAAGGTATGGCTACATCATAGATGGCCATTAGGGCTTGGCAATTAATTGAAAAATAATCAAAATCAAAAGTCAGCTCAATTAATCATTGTTAAACTTGCTTGCATTGATTATTTCAATTATTTTGCATCCATGCCATTCTGTCTCACACTGCCATTGGCCTAAGGATACGTCACTATCTGTACACTATCCAATCAGAACTGCTGGTATATGAATACCTACACCAAAATTCAGTGGCATGGTGTGACATATAAATGTTGGTATGTAAAAAGGGGGGTGTCCTAATATGTCCTATAATCGAGTTAAAATGTCCAATTAATAATGATTTTTATTTGGGTCATAATCGCCCAGCCCTCATAGCAAGGCTGCTGGAGTTATGGCTATGTTATCAATAGCTTGGATGCTGGAGTTATGGCTATGTCATCGACAGCTTGGATGCAGGAGTTATGGCTATGTTATAGATAGCTTGGATGCAGGAGTTATGGCTATGTTATAGATAGCTTGGATGCAGGAGTTATGGCTATGTTATAGATAGCTTGGATGCAGGAGTTATGGCTATGTTATAGATAGCTTGGATGCAGGAGTTATGGCTATGTTATAGATAGCTTGGATGCAGGAGTTATGGCTATGTTATAGATAGCTTGGATGCAGGAGTTATGGCTATGTTATAGATAGCTTGGATGCAGGAGTTATGGCTATGTTATAGATAGCATGGCTGCTCAAGTTAAGGCTATGTCATAGACAGCATGGCTGCTGAAGATATGGCTAGATCATAAATAGCATGACTACTGGGGGTACAGCTATGTTATAGATAGCATGGCTATGAAGGTATGGCTATGTCATAGATAGCTATAACTCCAGCAGCCTTGCTCTATGTTATTGGAGTTATGGCTATGTTATTGATAGCTTGGATGCTGAAGCAATGGCTATGTCATAGATAACTTGGATGCTGAAGCTATAGCTATGTCACAGATAGCTTGGATGATGAAGCTATGGCTATGTCATAGATAGCTTGGATGCTGGCGTTATGGCTATATCATAGATAGCACACAAAACTGTAAACTGCCTACAAAATGATATACTGTATCAATCTGCTCTGTCCCTCCTGCTCTATAACATGCTGTCCGCAGACATTTCTAAATGTGACCGATACTCTTTAATGTTACCAGTTACAATGAGAGGATAAGACAGTGGTGGAACCTACAGGACAGACAAAACATTTATTGGGACAGCTGAAAAAGAAGCAGCAATATATTATGCCGAGGGGCTTTACTCACTGTAAGTAGATGTACAAGATCCATATTGGCATCCAGTGGGGGCGCTATATTTTGTAACTGAATCAGCTCATTGATATGGTTGTACATGGAATGCAACTTTGGCACATTGATTTTCTTCTCATCCAGAAAGTCGGGCATGGCCTCATAAAGAGAAATTAGATCTTTCAGATGCACCCCAAGGATGGGAATCTTGAAGTTGCTGCACTCATTGTATACTCTCCGGTAATTGTCGTAATTCCTACAGGAGGACAGGAGCTCTGTCATTTCATTAAGGACCTGCAAGAAAATGCACTGTGTTTATTCAGTTCATTAAATCTTGCATATAAGTTGACGGGCCAAGAAATACCCCACCATCTTTATATGTGTATATTTGTCACCTCTTGTGACATAAATACAGGTATTCCCCAGGAAATATTGGTTCAGGACCAACTTTTCTCAGAAATCTATACTGTACCATACCTCTGTTATTCCTCCTGGGTGTTACCACATGGGGGTGTGTTTCTGCACATCCAATCAGTACTATGTAAGGACACACCTTTGTTCAATTATTTCCAAATATGAGGAGTAACAGAGGAAAGACACAATGCAGAGTTACACAAAAGATGCACCATAATTGTTATCTTATGTGAAATACAAGTATTTACTAAAATAGTCATGTCAGAAGTGGAGACAGGTCCTCTTTAAGACAACTTAAATCTGTCAAATCTCCAAGTCTGGTGGAATTCTCCATCTGTTATTTTATACACATGTGGACAAAATTGTTGGTTACCCTCATTTAATGAAATAAAAACCCACAATGGTCACAGAAATAACTTGAATCTGACAAAAGTAATAATATATAAAAATTCTATGAAAATGAACAAATGAAAGTCAGACATTGCTTTTCAACCATGCTTCAACAGAATTTTTTAAAAAAGAAAACTCATGAAACAGGCCTGGACAGAAATGATGGTTCCCTTAACTTAATATTTTGTTGCACAACCTTTTGAGGCAATCACACGATTCCTGTAACTGTCAATGAGACTTCTGCACCTCTCAGCAGGTATTTTGGCCACTCCTCATGAGCAAACTGCTCCAGTTGTCTTGGGTTTGAAGGGTGCCTTTTCCAGACAGCATGTTTCAGTTCCTTCCAAAGATGCTCAATAGGATTTAGGTCAGGGCTCATAGAAGGCCACTTCAGAATAGTCCAATGTTTTCCTCTTAGCCATTCTTGGGTGTTTTTAACTGTGTGTTTTGGGTCATTAAACGAGGGGTACCAACAATTTCGTCCACGTGTGTATATGACATGGGCACTATATGTGCCAATCACATACCAAAAAAAACGGGTGTGGCCAGAACATTTTGTTACCATGTCAGAGAAAATGGGGCATGGCTTCTGGAAAATTTTTGTGGCTCTCTCCAGATGCCATCCTCCCAAATACCTAGTTCACATTGTGTTATTTTGTGCCTCACAATCGTGTCACTTAGCAGTAGTTTAGATATGAATATTTCACTCCTGTATAAGGAAATGTGGTCGCATTTTGATCTGCAAGGTGCCATGACCTCAACCCAACCATTGGCAGAAATCCAATCCCACTGGATTTTTGCATGACCACATACAATAACATTTGGTACAACTGGCACTGCAACATTTGCAATCCTAACGTTATCTGGGCAAAAGTCGCGATGTAGCCCTAGTCTTAGGTAGACAATTGTCTAATGTAATTCATACCTTATGTACATCATGAGAAACATGAGAGCTGGTCTCCTTTAGCCTAGATATGGAGCTGTGACAAAGACCTCCAATGACTGCCATCAAAGTGTTAAAGTTCTGCAGCTGCTGAAGTTTCTGTAAGTACAACCAAAAGTAAGTGAAAACTCGGTGTAGACAGCCGTGCCCTTCTTTCCTCCTTCACTAAGTGTGGACATGACTTACTTACCTGAGCCACATGAATGAATTTGGTGAGAACTTCAGCTCGTAACTGGGGAGTTGGTCGGCTCAAGACCATCAACTGAACCCACTGAGAAATCCCATTGCAGAGAGCAATTGACCGTTCCATGGTGGGGTTATCTTTCACGCAACCATTCACAATGTAGTTCTGATAGTCAGAAAACTAAGAGAAACAAATCAAAATTATAATAAAGAACGCAAGTTGGTGACTTATTATATTTAGCATATAACCCAATGGGCTTCAGAAAAAGTGCGATATTTCACATAACCTTCATAGACTAAGTATCTGAGTGATGAAAAGTTTCTTTTAACAAAGGATGTTCAGCCTGATGAATTACATCATTATACATTGTGCTAATGCTTGCCTCAGTTTGATTATGTCAAGGGTAGATCTACGCCTGTGAAGATGCTGATGTACGGGAACAGACAGCTAGCTACAGTGAATGACTCAGGATTGTAGTTATCTTGAAGACAAAGACCCTTAATCTGAATTTGTAAAGAACAATGGCAACTGAAATGTTTTAAGATCTGACTCATTTTTAAAAACTTTTGACTTTTCATTGTGACATGTCAGACGTTTTGATTGCCGGAGTTCTGGGTATGGAGACCCCCACCAATTGCTAAAACAAAAGGGCCCTTTGTTTCTGATGAGCTATCCTATCATAAGGATTGGTCATGAATATCAGATGGATGGAAGTCCTGCAGCATGGGGCTGTGCTGCAGCTCTTTGTCTGCCCTGTAGTATGTTTTCATGTGTAGGCCAAAACACAGTCACAACCCACCACTGTAACTTTAATGCAATAACCATTGTCTTATGTGCAGTCCTGATGTAACCAAGCTAGTGTCCACGGGGTCATGCATTCCCGTAAGTGTTAAATAGATTCAATAGGCCTGAAGCAGGCTCCCATATAGCGATAGCCTTCTGTTGCCATATTTTCTGGTTGGTTTACTCACAGAAATTCTGCGGAATGACTTGAACTCCAGATAAGTCAAGTGTTCTGCCAGTTCTTGTGGCTCCAGGTGGTCAAACAAAAGGGAGACTTTCCTCTTCTTGCTGCAGTTAGGCTTTATTCTTTGTGTCAGTTTTCTTGACCATTCCCGAGAGTTACTAGAATATGAACAGATATATAGATCAATAGATAGGAGATAGATAGACAGATAGATATGAAATGGATGTGGTACACATGACAGAGGTATGACACACATAATGGATAAAACAATGTTAGATAGATCTGAAATGGATGAAAAATTCAGACAGCACATCCCAATGTGAACAGGCGCAAGCTGTTATGGCAGTATTACAAATATAAAAATGGCAGCAGTACTCTGCACACAGCCCCGGGACATAAAATAGAAAAAAACATTACTGCTATTGTTTATTATTAAATGAACTACTATTATCTATACATATAAACTAGAGGTACTTGGCTGTACATATTTGATCCAACAATAAAAGCCCATCTGCCCCAACAAGGCGACCTCATTCCAATGGGACCCTACACTAAATAGACATACCTCTCTTGGGACAATAGGCCTACAATGTGAACACAGGGCAAG
Organism: Leptodactylus fallax; assembly: GCA_947044405.1. Taxonomy (NCBI): domain Eukaryota; kingdom Metazoa; phylum Chordata; class Amphibia; order Anura; family Leptodactylidae; genus Leptodactylus; species Leptodactylus fallax. Next base: position 141,400 of record CAMRHE010000305.1, read on the forward strand.
CATGATGCAGCACGGTGCTCTATTATGCAAACAATAGCCTTAGACATATGGGAGGCTAAAGTAGAATCTAAGGGCGTACTCTATTGCAATGAAATGGAAGTGCAAGTCCAATAGAGGGGGCCATAGCCCTCATGCAATACGCAAACAGAAAACTCGGACAGCACATCCCAATCTGAACAAATATGTACTTGTAGACAGATCGATAGACAGAAAGATTACACATGATACAGAGACGATAAAGGCCTTTCGATCTACTAACATTTGAGCAGTGTCAAGAAGACGCCAGTGTGACTCTTCGCCTTGCGCTCGCACCATCTCTTGGAACTCTTCCATAGTCTGCGTTAGACGCAGGTCCATTTTAAACATGGTCCAAAGTTCTGTGATCCAATACCTAATGTGAATAATGGAAGGAAAAACAAGGCCGGAAGGTTCAGCTCTCCTTTACAACACAGATAGGTGGCGAGTCGGTCACAGGTTTCATACACCACCTTACCTTACAAAGTAGCAGATTTTGAGGCAGAAGATCAATGACCTCTTCTCCAAAGCCTCCTCATATGTTTGGAACTTCAGTTAAGGTAAAAAATATAATAGTCATAGTCAACAGTTTATAGGAGAAAGAGAATGTAGTGTATTATTTTGTATTATGTGATATATGGTATTGTATGCAATTCTATTCTCCGAGACAGGATCAGTCTAAGGGGGTTATGGAATAAACAAGCATTGGACGTAATCTCTCTCTGTTGCCAGGTTATGCCTCCCCCATGAGAATCCTCATTACCTACAGCCTCATGAGCACACGCCTGTCAATACTAACACACGTTCTTATGTGTCTCTTCATTATCTGCATCCTGAAGCATATGTCTGTATCACTGACACACTCAGGTTGTGTGGATATTGTGCTTAAGGATGAATTCACATGTGCACCTGTCTCTTTCATCTGCATAAGACTTGCAGCCAAAACATCTACATTCCGACAAATGGAAAAGATTTTCATTTGCAGAAATTTCTGCAACAAATCTGCCATATATGGCATTATTGATCTATCAAACCTGATTGAGATCAGTCTCAAAAACTCCTGTAACGCCAGTCAAATAGCCATAACAGTTGAATTTCAGCATCCGTATTGCGATCACAATGCATAAAACCTATTGCAGTCCTACTGTAGATTTGTAGGTTCGGTTCATTTTAACCACAGGGGGTCTAGTCATTGCAGCTATAATACAGGTGCCTAAATGTAGCCACATCATGGCCACCTGAAACCAGACATACAAGGTACTGACTGGCTAGACAACAGGGACATTGGAAGAAATGTCAGCCTGAGAGATCCCTTCACAGGGTGACACTGTAATGGAGCCCCTAAATGTATTTACACCACCTATATTACTATCAGACCCCTTAAATATATTCAGACTCTTTATTAATATCAAACTCCAGACCAAAACCCTATAATAATTTCAGACCGCAGTCCATTATATACTTACCCTCCATACTTCTAGCACTGATGCACTGGGTTCTGACGCTACTAGCCATCACAACGTTGTGTACAGCACTGCACCACACATCTTGATGCTTTATGGAGTCAGGGCCCATCGCAGCAGTGCTTATAGCTGCAAAACCAGAGCTGGGAGCAAGGTGGGAAAGTATATGTGTCGCTATCTATAGGTCATCAGTATGTGATCATACTGATGACCCATTCTAGTCCCTGAAAACCCTTTTAATTGGCAAAGGTATGCCAAAAGAAAGCCAACTTTGCTTCTAAATGTAAAACAAAAACTATATACAATTGCAGATGTATGGTATACTTCTGTAAAGTTCCATACATCTAGCCATACATTCAGTACATTCTGAAATTTTGAGAACATAGTCAGTAAGTAGAGTAAGGCTAGGTTCACATATGCACTCGATCACCATTCGGGGATTCCGTCCCCCATTCCACAGGACTTTTCTCTCTGCAATTTTGAGGCAGAAATCCGGCGGAACCCCATTATAGTGTATAGGGTCCGCGGGTTTCCACGAGCAATCCGTTTTTCAGGAAACTCCAATGCAGGTGTGAACCTAGCGTAATACATAAAAAAATCCTTATTATTAGTCTGTATGTGAATGGATATAGAATTAACACCACAAGAGAACAGGACATTAAGCTATTTATGATGCTCGACTAAAGCCTGCTTTAAATGTACGCACTATGCGGCAAAGGATATAGTGTCCTGAGCTTGTTGAGCAGGTCCGCTGAGGGAATCAGGAACCCATGCATTGTCAGCATGATTTGTACCAGCTCGCTGCCCTGGCAAACATTCCCATCAGAATCTGAAAAAGATAAAGGTTAAAAAGATTACAGAGGACGATTGTGATCTAGTAGAGTAACAGGAACTCCGCTTTACTGCTCAGGTGAATGTGGTGAACAGTACAGGATGTGACATGCACACCGCTGCTGGTAAATACAGATGTCATGACATAAAGGGTCAGATGCATCCTAACTGCAATATATAAAAACCATCTTATGCCAGTGCATCTTGCTAATCTACAATAGCAAGAAGTGAGGAACAGAACGGAGTATAACCGCAACATCAGACTACATAGTTTTATTGTAGTCTGTTACCATGGAGACAAACTGATCTGTATAGTAACATTAGATACAAAACAGTAAGACATTCACACAATTATTGCATTTTTCACATTAGTAGCTTTGAAGCACTGAAACAGACTGGTTTTAGAGGCATGTTTTAATGTGTGAGGAAGACTCAATGCCATAAAGATACTTTGGGAGAGTATTTTGAGGGTGCATCTGCCTCTAATTCCATATGTGAAGGGCATCCTGCTGTAATATTAGGGGATATGTCCCAGTTTAGGTTCCCTTTAATGTTCTCTGTCACATCCCTACGTACTAAGAAGGAAATTTCTGATCTCTTTTCATCTCTCACACTGTGCTTTGCACTTCCTCTCTAGTTATCGCTTATTATAATTTACAAAAAGTGGTTTCAGGAGGCATTTTCAAGATAATGAGGTTAAAGAAAGTGTGGGGGGTGTACATACAGTATCTCACACATGGTATGAGCCACACACTACATCCATGAGTAGATTCCAGCTTGGACTAGCCCATAGGTGAACAGGTGAATCCCCCAGAGGGCCCCTGAGCCTGATGGTCCCCCAGCTCAGCCTGACATGGCACAGTACACTCACTGTACTTCATATAGATACTAAGAAACTATCCAGTTTATTTTTATATACTGTAGACACACTGGGCGTTTGAGATGACATCAAGGTGCAGAACCAGGACACCAGTGTCCTTCCTCCCTGGGCCCCTTCCTCTCAACCACTGCAGGGGCCTCTAACCAATCATCTTGCTGCTGCCTGAGATCTGCTACTTTGTGGGCACACAGAGCTAAGATGGCCCTAGATCAAGGCAGGTTAGGCAGAAGACTACTGACGGGACCCTAGGACAGAAGCAGTCAGAGGCAAGGGCCAAGCAGCAAGCTACTACTGAAAACTAAATTTATGGTGGCAATATTTTAGGTATTGGCAAAGGTAATATTTGCAGGTAGCGGTAGCTGTATAGTGGGCCCCCAAAATGAATTTTACTGGTGGGCCCTAGGCACTTCTGTCTGACAACAAGTGGATTGTATCTTCTCCGTGTGTAGCACAAGAGTTAATAGCTCAATACAAGTCTATGGAACACGTGGCAGCACATTGCATGATATCACACCAGCCGGTGGCTTTGTCCCAGTTACATAAGCAATAGCTTGCAGAGTTACTCAGGATTATTATACAGTGTGGCAAGTTGTTTTCTAGGATCACTCCAAGAACATAAGATTCCACTTTAGCACATAATCTGTCATTTACGCTGTACATCACGTCATGGAACATAAATCTAAATTAAGGAGGCCGTTTCTCCATTTCACTTCTTCTGTTCTTGCAGGTTAGCAGAAGATTTCCTGCCGTGTTTCCATTCAGGGAAACTTGTTGTATTAATGCTAATGTGATTGCAATTTTCCTCCATTTTCCTCCAGAGTGACAAACAATAGACTTTCTTTTGTTAATGTTCCTCCCACATTTCCCAGCACTGAATCAGTCCCTGGGGGTTTCCAGTTGATTCCTGCTCTCCAGGTACCACACAGAGCAGACCCCCACCAAGAGGCAACACTCAAGGATAGAAAGGCAGCTATAGGTTTTTGTTAAGATCACGACTGACAGATCCGAGGTGTACACAAGACGCTGCATACATTTAGCTTTCTGAAATGCTCCTTTTGCAACTGGTAGCGGTTACCGCAGGGGATCATGTCTTTTTATATGTAGATCGTATATTTTATAAGATATTCTAAATAAAAGGACTGAGTAGTAGTCCCTAGCCATGGTGCTTTAAAGAGGACCTGCCATGAAAATGCAGTCAAATAGCATGTTTTAGAGGAAGATGAGCTGAGGAGATTGATATATAAGGTATCTGCAAGCAGCAGGTTATAGAGCGAGAGGAGCTGAGCAGATTGATATATACTGTATCTGCAGTATGTTATAGAGCTAGATGAGCTTAGCAGATTGCTATATGGGGGATTTGCAGGCAGTATGTTATACTACAAGAGGAGCTGAGCAGATTTATATATATATACGATATCTGCAGGCAGTATGTTATACAGCAGGAGGAGCTGAGCAGATTTATATATATACGATATCTGCAGGCAGTATGTTATACAGCAGGAGGAGCTGAGCAGAGTTATATATATATATATATATATATATATATAATATATAAAACCGGGTTCAGTAGAGAGAAATATATATATAAATCTTTTCACAGTGAGTTATAGATATATATAGTATATATATACAGTACATGCAGGACAGTATGTATATACATGGATGTAGATAGATAGATATATATATATATATATATATATATGTATATATATGTATAGAGCTGGGCGGAGCTAGACGAGATAGATATATATACGATATCTGCAGGCAGTATGTTATACAGCAGGAGGAGCTGAGCAGATTTATATATATATATATATATATACGATATCGTGGTAGGCAGTATGTATAGACAGGAGGGGGCGGGAGGAGATATATATATATATATATATATGTAGGGTAGTATGTAGTATAGGGAGCGGGAGGAGGGAGATAGATATATATAGGTGTATGCAGGCGGTATGTTATATAGCACAGAGGAGCTGAGCAGATTGTGATATAAGGTAAGGTATGCGGAGAGCGGTGCTATAGACACGGGGGGGCGGAGATAGATATATAAGGTGTGTGCAGGCAATATATTATATAGCAGGAGGAGCTGAGAGATCGACATATATGTATCTGGAGTAGGTGTACAGAGCTAGATGAGCTTAGATATCGCTAGACGGGGGATTTGCAGGCAGTATGTTATACAACAAGAGGAGCGGAGCAGATATATATATATATACGATATCTGCAGGCAGTATGTTATACAGCAGGAGGAGCTGAGCAGATTTATATATATACGATATCTGCAGGCAGTATGTTATACAGCAGGAGGAGCTGAGCAGATTTATATATATATATATATATATCGATGATTGCGGAGTATGTTATACAGCAGGAAGAGCTGAGCAGATTGATATATACTGTATCTACAGGCAGTATGTTATACAGCAGGAGGAGCTGAGCAGATTGATATATACTGTATCTACAGGCAGTATGTTATACAGCAGGAGGAGCTGAGCAGATTGATATATACTGTATCTACAGGCAGTATGTTATACAGCAGGAGGAGCTGAGCAGATTGATATATACTGTATCTACAGGCATGTTATATAGCAGGAGGAGCTAGAGCAGATTGACATATACTGTATATGCAGGCAGTATGCTATACAGCATGAAGAGCTGAGCAGACGGATATAATAATAATAATAATAGTCCTTTAATAGTCCCACAAGGGGAAATCAGGGACAGCAGCAAAGAAAGCAGATACAAATACAAATACAACAGACAGGAATATTCCAAGGTGAGAGGCAACAGAAGCAGACAGACAGATAGGGCGAGCAGGGGGGGGATTTAACAGGCAGAGAGAATTTCAGTCCGTGGTAAGATCTCCGCTTAGGTCGGTGTTGGTTGTACAGCCTAACCGCGGGGGGAGGAAAGACTTCCGATAGCGCTCCTCTCACACCTAGGGTGGAGCAGTCGGTCACGATAGTACGCTCAGCGCGATCACAGTCTCATGCATGGGATGGGACTTCTTCTTCTGCATGGAGCTCACCACGGACAGTATCCTCGTCACCCACCACCTGCACTGGGTCCAGTGGGCTCCCCAGGACAGAGCTGGCCCTTCTAATCAGCTTGTCAAGTTTATTTCTGTCCCTGGTGATATACTGCTCCCCCAGCAGGCCACTCCAAAGAAGATGGCTGATGCCACTACCGAGTTGAAGAAAGTTCTAAGAAGTGCCCCCGGATTCCAAAGGCTCTCAGCTTCCTAAGCAGGTAGAGCCTGCGGGCCCTTCCTGTACAGGGCCTCCATATGATCTGCCCAGCCAGCATTATTAAGGAGCAAACCCAGGTACATAGGTGTTCACAATCCGATGCCCGTCCCCAGGATGTCCACGGTTTAGGAGGGCTCTGCCTTTGCGGAAGTCCACCACCATCTCCTTGGTCTTCCCCGCGAATCTCAGGGGCTCCGGGGCACCAGTCCACAAAATCCCGGTTCAGTTCTCTGTACTCCCTGTCATCATTATCTGTGATGAGACCCACATTGCAGAGTCGTCAGAATACTCTGTAGGTAGCAGCTGGATGAGTTGCACCTAAAATCTGCAGGACAGTGTGAAGAGGAAAGGGGCGAGAACCGTACCCGAGGTGCCCCCGATACAGATCACGACCGACACACAGTCCGGGCTCTCACGATTGAGGTCGATTTGTGAGGTAGTCAGGATCCAGTTGGAGAGGTGGTGGCCACTCCAGCAAGGCCCAGCTTGTCCCTCAATAACCTGGGCGTATGGTGTTAAAAGCACTGGAGAAGTCAAAGAACATTATCTCACTGTGTTCCCGGTTTCTCCAGGTGAGACAGAGCCCTGTGCAGAAGATGGATGATGGCATCATCTACCCCAATGCCCGGCCGATAAGCAAACTGGAGTGGGTCCAAGCGGGGCTCACTAGAGGGCGGAGATGTGTGAGAACCAATCTCTCCAAGATCTTCATCAGGTGGGATGTCAGTGCACAGGTCTGTAGTCGTGAGGTCCATAGGGTGGGGTTGGAACTGGTACCACACAAGAAGATTTCCATAATTCAGGGACTATTTCCTGCCTCAGGCTCATATATACATATATGTAATTATACCACACAGCTGGTCCCCACAAGTCTAATTAGCCTGCACTGATGTCATCTGGCCCTCCGGCTTTCCTCGCCTTGATCTTTTTCATCTCCTTCCTCACCGGGCCCGGGAAGGTCAGACGGGCCAGATAAAGATGGATTCTGGATACTGGCGTTGGGAAGTGGCCGCAGGGGAGAAGTCAGGGTGGGGGGAGCGAAGGACAACTGGGGTGGGAGGAGCGGGTGTGATCAAACGTTGAAGAATATGTTTAGTTCATTAAGCCAGTTAACATCTGCCTCAATCTGGCAGACAGACTGTTTATGACCCGAAATTGACTTAAGCCCCTCCCAGACCCCCCTTATGCCTCCATTTGCTTTTCCATTTTTCTTTATAACGGATTTTCCCTGCCTGATTTGATGCCTCAGCTCCTTTTGTACTTCCCTCAACCCCTCCTATCTCGCCTGAATGCCATCTTTTCTCCTTAAGTAGTGTTTTTATATCAGAGTTAATCCATGGTTTGTTATTGGAGAAGCACCTCACCACTTTTGTGGGTACTGTGTTGTCCACACAAAAATTAATGTAGTCCGTTATGCAGTGTGTGAGTCCTTCTATATCTTCCCCATAAGAATCCTGCAGAACTTCCCATGCGGTTGGTCAAAACAATCCCTCAGAGCCTCATCACTCTCCTCGGACCATATCCTCACGTGCGGGTGACAGCTGGTTCTCTACGTACAAGGGCTTGTACACAGGTCGGAGATGTACTAGGTTGTGATCCGATCTCCCCAGGGGCGGTAGGGCTGATGAGTTGTATGCCTCCCTCACGTTGGCAAAGAACAAGTCCAGTGTTTTGTTGTCTCTTGTGTGGCAGGTTACATACTGTGTGAAACTGGGCAGTGTGGATGATGGAGAGGCATGGTTGAAATCACCCGACAGAAGAAAGAGGGCCTGGGGGTGCTGAGACTGTAACTGGCTCAGCGTGGCTTGCAGGACCTCGCAGGCAGCGTCAGCTTTCGCAGAGGGGGGACATATGCAGCTATCACGATGACATGTGATAGTTCCCTTGGTAGGTAGAAAGGTCTAATGCTCACAGCTAATAGTTCAATGTCCTTACAGCAAGTTTGATCCTTAATCACAATGTGCCTAGGATTACACCATCTATTATTCACAAACATTGCCAGCCCTCCTCCTTTCCTCTTACCGCTCTCCCTTGTCCTGTCTGCCCGAAGGAGTTTAAAACCATCCAAGGAGACCAGAGGGTCAGGAGTAACTTCAGTGAGCCAAGTCTCTGTAAGTAGCATCATGCTGCACGCCCGAAACTCCTGATGCTGCCTGGTGAGCGCTGTTAGTTCATCCATCTTGTTTGCAAGAGATCTCACATTGCCCATGATGATGGAGGGAACAGCTGGTCGGTAACGCCTCTTTTAATCCTCTGAAGAGTTCCTGCTCTGCATCCCCTCACCCGCTTTTTCTTTCTCCAAATCTCACGGGGGATGTGTGACCAGATGGTATGCCCTCCTGCTGTGCCTCTGAGCTGCAGAATTTCCTCTCTTGTATAGACAAAGGAATTGTCTGCATACACAAAAGATCCCATTTTCAAGCAGAACAAAGACAGATAAAAACAAAAAAAAAAAAAAAAAAAAAAAAGTATCACAAGGGTCCAAGTCTTTGTGTGTGTTTCATAGTGCAAAGTCCTTAAGTAGAGAGGTACAAAACGAGTCATAGAAAGAAAAATAAGATAGAGAGTCTCAGAGCTGCTGTAGCTGGCAGCCACTCCAGGGGCGCCATCTTGGAAAGTTTGCGTCTGTTTGTTAGGACGCATCCACAGCGAAGTGCAGGTAATACATGTGAGTTTTGCTGTGGGTTTATAGTATTGATGCAGTAAAACTGTGAGAAAAAGCTATATACTTACCAGATCAGGATGTAAAAAAACAAAAGAAAATGAAGTTTGGGCTTCAGTCTGTTCAGGTCTGATTTTGTCTCGGTTATGTCATCACACTACTTCACACTCTGGCGGTTTATATTTTGCACACCCCAATCATAGGTGTGATGTTCATGTTTCCTCAAATTTATTTCTCTCTCTTACTTGTATAGCGCCAATATATTCTGCAGCGCTTTACAGACATTGTAAGTCACTGTCCAATATAGGGCTCACAATCTAAGTTCCCTATCAGTAGGACTTTGGTGTGTGGGAGGAAACCGGAGTACCCAGAGGAAACCCACGCAAATACGGGGAGAACATACAAACTACTTAGGTGAACAGTGCTATCCAGTTTAAAGAGGAGCTTTCACCACCAACAACTCTTTGCATTATATAATAGGTCCACTGATTTCAGTGCAGTTGGAATTTTTTTCTCTATCCCCACCTTCCCTGAGCAATTGGTGCTGCAAGTTTCAGCACTCAATATGGTAATAAGACTCTATTCTGTCAGGTGGGCAGTTTTGGGCTGCAGTAGACAATCTGAGACTGGCAGTAGAGCGCCTAAATAACATATTGGGTGCTGGAACTTACAGTGCTTATTCAGCATATATTTCTCAGGAAGGGGCACAGGCTACAGGAAAAAATTCCAACTGCTATGGCATCAGTGGCGTGGCGCCTATTGAAGAATGGAAACATGCAGGAGTTGGTGGAGGTCGTAAGGGTCTTCTTAAAGGCTAAGGCCTGTGTTGCGGAAACGCAGCTTTTTTTGTTGCAGATTTTGCTGCAGTTTTTTGAGCCAAGGATAGCTACAAAAGGAATGGGAAACATATAGGAAGTTCTTATACTTCTCCCTTCTGCTAAATCCACTCCTGGCTTTGGCTCAAAAAAAAAAAAAAAAAAAACGCAGCAAAATCTGCAACAATAAAAGCTAAAGCTGTGTTTCTGCAACGTGGGGCTTTAGCCTAAAGGGGTATTCCTGTAATTACAAGCTATGTCCCATCCAAAAGTTAGGAAATGATTGCCTGATTGGTAAGGATTGACTGGCTGGTACCCCTGCTGATCACAAGAATTGGGGATTTGTGTGCCCTGAACGGTGTGGCAGGTTGCACATATGCAATGTCACTCAATTCCATTCTATGGTACTGCGACAAATAGCCAAGTACTGTCCTCAGCTTCACTTAGACAGTCCCATAGATGATTGCAGCAGCACTGATACAGTAAGACCCCCCACCAAGCATATGCACCCCCTCCAATCAGACACTTATTTCCTATCTTTTTGAACAAGAAATAATTGTAATTATCAGAAATTCCCTTTAAGCAGGATGCTGTCTGTGTCTACAAACATCTAGATGTGATGCTTGGATGTCTACATACTCTTGACCATGTACTATGACTATTCTTGCTTAGTTTGGAAGGCTATGCACCTATATCTATCACTGTTACCTAACACTTATAGATTCCATCCATTCTAGAGGTTGGGATAAATGGTTAAGTGCTTCAAAGAAACAACAACAAAGTATCCTGATGTCATTCTCTATTGACTGGGCTCAGCGGGAGGTTCTCACATCAAACACCTTCTGATTGGTGCTCGGCCAGCGACATTTCAGCACCGTGTTCTAAGGCTGCAACAAAGATCTGAACTTACATAAACCTGCCCCGCAACCTACATTTTACAATGTCAGATCTTCTCCACAATCATGGATGAAAGCTCCTCCAAGATTTACATAAACATATTGTGGAACAAGACATTTCGATCTCCACAGTAAGGGTGAGTTCACACACAGTTGGATAGTTTCAGAAATTTCTGAGACAATCCCACACATGTGAATAGGGCTTGCAGTCCATGCACATTGCAGAAATTTCCCTATTCACAAGTATACAATGGCTTTTTTAGCCCCCAAAGATTCTGTAACAAATCTTCCACATGTGAATTCTTCCTAACAGATTGCATATCTGTGCGGAAACCTTAGGGGACCCACCTATTGGGTAAATAGGGGGTCCCCTTAGCCCCACTATATTAATTAAAACAGCCAACAGCAGAAAGAGAAGGTTGACTATAAATACCCATAGCTCTCTGTAAGGGTGAGTTCACATGTTGCTGTTGAGGAGTGGTTAAAAACTGCATCAAAACAGCATCTGAAAAAGTGCAATGTCTGAACACACCCTTATAATCTATGAGCAATGGGAAGAACAGCTTAGAGGTGGTATGGAGGTGGAACACTATGACTAAGGGTTTGTTGTAAACCTGAGACTCATACGCAAGCCATGCTGGTGTCATGTCTTATCTGGATTTCATATGGATTGAAGTTCCTTTAACCCTAGGCTGGAGCCTTTAGTTTCTTCTGGTATGGTCCCTAGTATGGAGCTGTTCATACAGGTCCATCAGGTGGACCAATGCTTCTAGGGATGGAAACCTACACACATACCACATCTGATGGAGCATGCTACATGCTATGACTGAGGCATAAAGAGGTAAAGTAAAGGCGCCATGCACTGCAATATGAGCCCTGTGTCAGTTCTTTGCAAAACAGAGTCCTAACACAACCGTGCACTTTATCTTTGTTAAATCAGGTTAACACTTAACTGGTGATTTTTTTAGTGGTCTAGTGGTTTAGTGCTCTTTAACATTTTCTGTGTAAGTGACCAAATTGTACCGTCCGTATGTGCTTGAATACCATCGGAAGACAGGAAGCCAGCTGTGTGCAATAATATGTCTTGTACCCTTCCCCATATACAGAAGATGATGACATTAGTAACTCTTATATAAGACAGGTTTAAGTTTAGGTTATATTGTCCTTTAGATACAAGATATTAATATGTCCTATATACTCCTATTTCACTGTATTTTAAAGCCAAACAGTGATATATCAGTGCAGCCAGTGAGCCGCCAATATTACGATAACATTAAAATGTGTGTTTTATAATTATGACTCTCTATATTTTTCTGTGACACCTCTAGGGAAGAGCAGAGATGGCACTGTGTCTGCCAGAAAATGTTACATCAATTGCTGGGGTCTCCATATATTAATGCACATAACCAGCAGCCACCTGAGAGGGCGGGGGAGGCAGGGGAATGCTCCCCTCATGAATACACCAGACTCAAAACTGTGTTTCTAGTAGCCATTTTGGCTAATAGGAGAACTGACCTATTCATGTTTTGCAGCTCTTGCATGTGGCAGCATGGTTTTATAACAGATAAGCCTTTGAAGGGTTTTCCCAATATCAAGTCATATTACCTATCCACAGGATAGCTGATATGTTTCTGACTGTTGAGAATCCTACCGTTCAAGAGGGGGTTTTGTGCTCCCCCCTTTCAATTAAGTGGTGGTCATGTTCATGTGCTATGCCACATTCAGAGACTATGGGACTGACACAGATAGCATTCCATAGACTTTGAACAGAGCAGCCACAGCACACACTTTCCACAGCCGACTCATTGAAAGGGATAGACACAGGAGCCCCATTTTCTTGGTGGTGGGTGTCCCAATGGTGAGATTCTCAGCAATCAGACACTTATTACCTATAAGTAATAGTAAGTGCTAATCTTCGAACAACCCCTTAAAGGGTATAACTTACAGACTCATGGGGGACTGACCACTCAGACCCTCACAGATCAGGAGAATGGGGGAATTGTGTTGTCTATTCTGAATGGGATGGTGCACCACTTCATTCATTTCAATGGGAGTGCCAGAGACCGCCGAAGTACAGTGCTCATTTATCTCTGGCGCTCCCATCTCCAGTGTTTCATTAATTTCCATAGGAGTGCCAAAAGTAGCAGAAGTACAATGGTGAACTGAATGGTCCGACCACCGATCCATTCAGAATGGGGAACAAAACTCCCCTGTTCTCCTAATCGGTGGGGGTTTGATCCATGCAATTCTAGTGTGTGTGTGTGTGTGTGTGTGTGTGTGTGTGTGTGTGTGTGTGTGTGTGTGTGTGTGTGTGTGTGTGTGTGTGTGTGTGTGTGTGTGTGTGTGTGTGTGTGTGTGTGTGTGTGTGTGTGTGTGTGTGTGTGTGTGTGTGTGTGTGTGTGTGTGTGTGTGTGTGTGTGTGTGTGTGTGTGTATATATATATATATATATATATATATATATATATATATAAACCCACTTAAAATTTTTGCTGTAACAATCCCCAAAAATGATGAAGTAAAAAAAAAATACACTTATGTGTCTAACCAAATGGTCGGAAATCACTGGTTTAGAGAACACAGACTTACCCTAATATACACTTATCAGCATCTGGACTGTCTCACTGCTAATCTTGGTAAGCAGTGACAATATTTATCTGTAGCTCCGGCACCAGTCACTGACATCTGATAGACCTATAGACCTCACTCACTATGTCACTGTCCATATTAGTGTTTCTTTCTAAGATATTGATTATTTTGGTTTAAATCACATCTTTGTAGTTGTGTCCGCCATAGGAGTAATGGGACTTTCGGAAATGTTTCCATTTTCCAGTTCAGCACAGCATATGTTAACCATTTCTGGTCTTGGCTTTGTGATGTGACTTATAAATTTTTTTTTTTTGTACTAACTGAAACATCTATAATACCAATTCAAGAGTTCAACCCTATGGTGACCTACTGTAAGTACTTTAACTGGCTGAAAGAAGTTCACTAGTGACTACAAAACTCCCACATCCACTTTTACCTTTGGCTCAAAAAGCTTCAAGCCTGATGGTGCAGAGGTCAGTTGCACTCAGACCCTTTATCCTGAAGGAGCTCAAAAGGTTCCCTTCCTCCAATGAGATGACCAGTTTTAGAAATCTTGCACAATATTTCAATAGACATTGAAGCTCGGGAGCTTCAATATATACCTCTAAAGTTAGGGGTTAGAGCTGAGATTCTAGAGGAAACACGAATCTGTGCACATTACACAAAATTCCGTTTTTTTTTTTTTTTTAATCAAAATCCACAAACGCGTCTCCTATTTCTGTCTACAGAAGGTGGGCTGCGTGTTATGTTGCCTCCTGTGATAAGTATAATGAAATAAACCACTCAAAACCTCTAAAACTGAACAGCTCACTTTGTCCCTAAGTGTCCCAGACACCGATAACAAACTTTGTCAGGGACAATGCACCAGAACAACTTTCTGTGTACATTGTACACCTACTCTGCATATATAGTTATCAGTAAACTGGAAACATACGGCTACTGTGGAAAATCACAGCTAGACCTAAGACCATGGTAAGCTACTGCAGTAGAATAACAGGAAAAGAGTGTGCAGATGTAGAGGGGCCGAGTTTCTTTTGTGTACTGTTATAATGTACCAACTTGTATGATGTTCTTCTAACTATACAAACTGGATTAAATTCACTAATATGGCTGTCTAGTCCTGATCTAAACGTCTACAGGAGAAGAAGGATATGAACAATGAGTGCAAGTGACTCTGAACCATCCTTGGAACCAAACACAACTAAGAGAGAAGAGTTGTAATAACTCACCAAAAGTTTGGATGCACATCTGTATGAGTTCGTCCAAGCTGGCTCCCTTTATGAGCTGTCCTAGAGGCATCATCACCCGTATGGGAGTGACCTGGGGAAGTTTGGGATGCGAGGTACAATGGATGATTTGCTTTAACTCCAGCGCCAGTCTAGGTATAGTGGTACAGCCATGTGCCGGTCTACTGAGAGAGAAAGAGACCACAGATGAAATAGCTACACAGCTACCTTTATACAGAACGTGAAATGTCAGGATCTATACAGCCGAGTGCTAGTGAAGAAAGTTACCACCTCCTCCTCCTCCTAGCTCTCCTCCTCCTGTGCCAACCACAAATCACTATTCTTTGCTCTTTTTCCAGTAAGTCTTTACCCGAGGCATATAGTGGTATCCAATGTACAATGTGTGGTATACGTATATTACTGGATGGAATAGCGTCATTATTGTTATTCCTGTTATTGTTATCTGCTATTCATTACAGAAAAAATAATAATTTATACAGTCATGGCCAAAAGTTTTGAGAATGACACAAATATTATATTTTCACATGATCTGCTGCCCTCTGGTTTTTATGTGTGTTTGTCAGATGTTTTTATCACATACAGAAATAGAATTGCATTCATATTATGAGTAACAGAAGCTTATATTGACAGTTAGAATGAGTTAATGCAGCAAGTCAATATTTGCAGTGTTGACCCTTCTTCTTCAGGACCTCTGTGTTGACCCTTCTTCTCAGGTCCTCTGACTCCCCCTGGCATGCTCTCAATCAACTTCTGGACCAAATCCTGACTGATAGCAGTCCATTCTTGCAGAATCAATGCTTTAATTTTGTCTGAATTTGTTGGTTTTTGTTTGTCCACCCGTCTCTTGATGATTGACCACAAGTTCTCAATGGGATTAAGATCTGGGGAGTTTCCAGGCCATGGACCCAAAATCCCTATGTTTTGTTCCCTGAGCCATTTAGTTATCACCTTTGCTTTATGGCAAGGTGCTCCATCATGCTGGAAAAGGCATTGTTGAGTGCCAAACTGCTCTTGGACAGTTGGGAGAAGTTGCTCTTGGAGGACATTCTGGTACCATTCTTTATTCATGGCTGTGTTTTTAGGCAAGACTGTGAGAGAACCGATTCCCTTGGCTGAGAAGCAACCCCACACATGAATGGTTTCAGGATGCTTTACAGTTGGCATGAGACAAGACTGGTGGTAGCGCTCACCTCTTCTTCTCCAAATAAGCTGTTTTCCAGATGTTCCAAACAATCGAAAAGGGGATTCATCAGAGAAAATGACTTTACCCCAGTCCTCAGCAGTCCACTCCCTGTACCTTTTGCAGAATATCAGTCTGTCCCTGATGTTTTTTCTGGAGAGAAGTGGCTTCTTTGCTGCCCTCCTTGAGACCAGGCCTTGCTCCAAGAGTCTCCGCCCTCACAGTGCGTGCAGATGCACTCACACCTGCCTGCTGCCATTCCTCAGCAAGCTCTGCACTGCTGGTAGCCCGATCCCGCAGCTGAAACACTTTTAAGAGACGGTCCTGCGCTTGCTGGTCTTTCTTGGGCGCCCTGGAGCCTTTTTGGCACCAATGGAACCTCTCTCCTTGAAGTTCTTGATGATGCGATAGATTGTTGACTGAGGTGCAATCTTTCTAGCTGCAATATTCTTCCCAGTTAGGCCATTTTTGTGCAGTGCAATGATGACTGCACGTGTTTCTTTAGAGATAACCATGGTTAACAGAAGAGAAACAATGATGGCAAGCACCAGCCTCCTTTTAAAGTGTCCAGTGGTGTCATTCTTACTTAATCATGACAGATTGATCTCCAGCCCTGTCCTCATCAACACCCACACCTGTGTTAATGGAGCAATCACTGAAACGATGTTAGGTGGTCCTTTTAAGGCAGGGCTGCAATGATGTTGAAATGTGTTTTGGGGGATAAAGTTCAATTTCTAGGCAAATATTGACTTTGCAAGTAATTGCTGTTAAGCTGATCACTCTTTATAACATTCTGGAGTATATGCAAATTGCCATTAGAAAAACTGAAGCAGTAGACTTTGTAAAAATTAATATTTGTATCATTCTCAAAACTTTTGGCCATGACTGTACATATTGGCCTGACACAAGACAAATGGACACTTTTAGGTGCCTATGGATATATTAAAAAATAAGCTGGAGCTTTACAGGGCATACAGCAACATAAACAGTGTGAAAGTTACCAAACTTTGTGGTTGTCTAGCAGGGTAAAATTTTGTAAGAGAGGGGCAGAATGGGTTCTAAAAATAAAAATACCATACACTACGCAGGGGTGTACATAAGGGCCAGTTTCATGTTTAAATCTGCCCCCTTGCTGATGTTAGCCTGCACCACTCTGCTGAATGATGAATCAGGAGAACTTTGGCCTGGTAACCAATGAGCGCCTCCACCAAAAGTGATGGAAGTGCTCGCTGGTTGTGACGGGGCTTTGGAGTGAGTGGTGAGTCCGTACTTACCACTCCCAGGACTCCCCAACCCTTTCTGTGCTCCAGCGTCGCTCTAGGTACATAGGACCAGAGAAGAAGAAGGGAGTCCTAGGAGCAGCACTGAAAATACTGAGAGTACTGACAATTGTACTCACTGCTCACTCCCCGATCACGTACCTAGGGGCACTATACTGTGTGGTCACTTAGAGGACACTATTATGTGTGGGCGGGTGCATTGTACTAAGTCTTAAAAAATAAATAAATTATACACATATGTATATCATACGGACATCCCCTTTAATAGATTTGATTGGAAATGTAACTTTGCTTAGAGACCTTTATTTGGATGTACAAACTGGTTTATCCTACTGAATTATCACGGATAGTGACTGCTGCTTTATGACTTCCTCTAGTTTGTAGTGTTTGCTTTATCATCCTACCATCAGTTATCCAAAGTCACCAGAATCCTTTGTTATGTTCAATGATCATTACATTTCTAATGATCTTTTTACTCCTAGGTCTATGTCTAGAGGAGAGAACATTTCACCGGCAACACAGACAGATTCTTTACTGTAAGAGTAGTGAGACTATGAAACTCACTGCCAAAGGTTGTGGTGATGGTGGATACATTGTGCAAGTTCAAGAAGGGCCTGGATACCTTTCTTGAATGGAAAAATAGTACAGCTTACAGGTTTTAGATTGTTAGATTGGCAGAGTTATGCTTCGTTCACACCTGCGCTTGCTGTCCGTCCGTCGCCAATCCAGTGAAAATCTCGGCGAACTGGATTGGCGTCGGATACAGACCGGTCAGCGGCGCATTGGTTAAAAAACCATTCATTTGAATGGGTTTTTAAAGCAGTGCGCGGGTGTGCGCTTACACCCTCTGCGCTGCGAATCCTTTTTTTTTTCGTCGGAAACAAAGTCGGACACGCAGGACTTCGTGTCCGACGAAAAAAAAAGGATTCGCAGCGCAGAGGGTGTAAGCGCACACCACAAGCACTGCTTTAAAAACCCATTCAAATGAATGGGTTTTTAACCAATGTGCCGCTGACCGGTCTGTATCCGACGCCAATCCAGTTCGCCGAGATTTTCACTGGATTGGCGACGGACGGACACCAAGCGCAGGTGTGAACCCACCCTTAGAGTCAGGAATTGCCATGGGGCAATTGGCATCAGCCTCAAGGATTTTTTTTTTGCCTTCCTCTGGAATCAACACTGTAGGGTTATAGGTTGGACTTGATGGACCTGTGTCTTTATTCAACCGCATAATTTTCTATCCTCATCATTACCATGTTACTATGTTTATTATTTATTTGCATGTTTGTCTTCTCTAACATCATTTTATACCATGTGGCAAGTAAGAAGCAAAATGCATTTCCAGCAATGTGGCTCTCTAGTTGTAGTAAAAGTACAACACCCAGCATTACACACACACACACACTATATATATATATATATATATATACAATCACACATGTATATGGAAACAATGATACATTTTTGTAGCACATATAGACTGTAGATACATAGTCGCCACCTGTGGATTCTTCCTCAATTGTTTGACACCATACACAAACAAATTGGCCAGGAAGATAAGCCCCACTCAATGACGTTCTGTACATCCAAGGATGCAGACTCGAAACGCACATCAGATTTCAGACTGATGTGTGAAAATGAAAGAAAATAACAAAGCTCATAACCCAATACCGCAAAGCCCAGTAACACTCAAGACGGATATACTGTATTTAATCTTTCTGGAGCGGCTAAGTAAATATGATAGCAATGAAGTAAACTATATGTCTTTATCCAGATATACTATTTAACAACTGAAAACACTACAGGAAGGGCCACATATCTCATAGTTAATGCCTGAATGGTGATACTTCCTGCTGTGAAGCAATCATGTGGAGAATATGCAAGATGTCTCTAGATCTGACCATTCTCCAACCAAAGGAAAAATATGGCTATAAACCATGAAGACTGCCATATTAGACAGTCTCGCTCTATTTTCTTTGGGAGTCTGTTCTGGATCAACAAACCTGACCCCTCACACTGGTGGTGAAGCAGTACAGTAGTATACAGCTGTACACTGAATGGCTACTATGACAGCCATCTAGTAGAGCATTGGAGCTACTTTGGCTTTCAGAATTGCAAAAGTTTGTTGTGACAAATATGGGTATAGGAGGACCCAGGATGTGCCAGCAAAACATTTTACCAAACACTATTACTCCACCTCCAGCAACCTATACTGTAGACAATAGACAGGAGGGATTCAGCAATTTATGCTGCTTGTGCCAAATTCTGCCTCTTCTATCAGCATGGTACGACAGAAATCTACAACCATCTGACCCGGCCATGTTGTTCCACTACTCAGTGATACATTTTTTGCATTCTTTTCTCCTCTGGAGTCTTGACTTTCAATGACACTGGAACTAGTCATCTCCGGTTATAGTCCATCTATGCCAAGAAATGATGAGTTGTGCATTTGGACATATTAGCCGGAGCCCCAGCATTGTATTCACCTACAATTTGTGACTGTGCACCGCCTGTTCATCTGAACGATTACTGACATCATCTTAACCCCTTTTGTCAAGTATTTTACATTCACAGGATCTCCATTCTCTGAATGTTTTTCCTCGATCACACCATTCTTGGTATACCCTTTCACCATTGCACGAGAAAACCTCACAAGGTTGGCAATGTATGAAGTACTATTAGTCTAGCACCAATGATCAGGCCTCATTCGAGGTCGATCATATCACTTGATTTTCCCATTTTAGGCTACGGCCCCACGATGCGGAAACGCAGATTTTTTCGTTGCAGATTTTGTTGTGGGTTTTTTTGAGCCAAAGCCAAGAATGGCTACAAAAGAAATGGGAAATATATAGGAAGTTCTTATACTTCTACCTTATGGTCATTCCACTCCTGGCTTTGGCTCAAAAAACCGCAGCAAATTCTGCAACAAAAAAAGCTGCGTTTCCGCAACGTGGGGCTGTAGCCTTAATATAGGTTCACGCACAGAAAACATTCTCACTTGGACTTTATGTTGCACTTCGGATCACGTCTAACTTTAGTATAGGAAAGCCTCAATTGTGAAAGGGCGGGTGTCTCTAATAAAGTGACCATTCAGTGAATCCTTAAAAATTGCTTAGTGAAATGCTCCTCACTCACGTGCTTATGTCACAATCTGGAATCAGCTCTTAGTGAAAGCATGGTTTAGCACCAGACCTCATAGGTTTGATACTAGCATCTGGTACTGTGATAAATAAACCACTCAGTAGTGGGTACATTCAAAATATATGGTTTTCTCTGCTGTAAAAAACAGAAGACACCGGGAGATGGAATCATGCAGCCAGCCCAAGTGGCTAATAACTCACTGGAGATGAGCGTGTAGAGGATTTTTGGTCAAGACTGACTATAGGGTATTTCCATAACACACCTAAACGTGCAGGATCCAGTAAGCAGCACATTATCACTTCCTTGTAAGTGAGATCAAGAATTATTCATGTGCAGGAAGTCTCAACGTCGGAGACAGCAAGTCTATAAAACCGGGTGACGTTCTGACTCTCTGATACTGCTATGAAAAGGCTTGGCTGGGAATAGCTTCTCAAGAAGAGCTCTCCTGAATCACCTTGGAGACTAGTAAACTACGGTATATTGTGTGAATTGTAACCACAGTTTAATCTGTTATGCCTACTCACATTATTATATACAGTATATATCATATACCTGTGCACAATGTGCAAGTTCATCTCTGAATAAACAATTCATTACACTTGATTCTTTTATCAGAGGGAGAGATTCAGATACCAGAAGAAGGAAGCCACAGAAAAACTGTTGCTGATGCATAGGCAGAATAGAGGCTGCTGTAAATGGCAGTCTATAGTCTGCTAAAGTGAAGTTTCCCATTACTGCCCAGCTGTAGTATCAAATCACTCCGAAAAGTTTCCATTAATGTGGTGAACCCAAGTTTCAAGCAGATCCCAGTTATTTCTAGAAAACGTCATATAGCTCTATTTAGGCTATATTCAGTCAACCATAGATACAAATGGCAGTGAGAAATGGACAAAATTGTCTGTGTTTTCACAGAGGTTTTGCATCTGTCTGGTACTCATTTTCATGGATCCCTCATAGACTTGAGTCTATTGATGGATCCGTGGATACAGACAAAGATAGGACATGTTCTATTTTTTGAAGATCCACTAAAATGGACTATCAAAAAATAGAAATGTGAAAAGCCACAGTGAAATTGAGATTTATGAAGATTGGCAGTCTTCATAGCTCCTGTGCCAGCAGGTCCAGTACTTGAAGTGAAATCTATGCCAGCACATAGCTGGGGTACATGTCCAGCATAATTTATGCCAATTTCCTGGTGTGAATTCTAACAAAGCTGGGGGCGCCAATGGCGTTAGAAAGTGACATGGGTGGCAAAAAAACATCAACTTCAACAATTTATGTCGCAATTGTTGTCTAAAAAGTGGTAAACACCAGTTTTTATGTACACATGAACAAAATTGTTGGTACTCTCCCCATAAGAAAAACTCACAAGGATCACTGAAATAACCTGAAACTGACAAAAGTGTCAATAAGTGTAAATTTACTGAAAACCAACTAATGAATAAGAATGGCTACAAAAGGAATGGGGAATATATAGGAAGTTCTTTTACTTCTACTTTCTGCTCAATACACTCCTGGCTTTGGCTCAAAAAACTGCAGCAAAATCTGCAACAAAAAAAAGCTGCGTTTCCACAACATGGGGCTTTAGCCTTATGACACATTTCCCAAACCTATCGCTGTGAGTTCTAGTCTATGGTTGTATCACAACTATGTAGTGAGTTTGGCTGCAACACATGCCGCATGGCCAAGGATCACAGTCGTACTGTTTTCCTTCCAAGTAACAAAGTAAAGCAATTGTGTAGAGACTCGTAAATTGCCGTGTTACAGCGGCGTGATGATAGAAAAAAAAAAAAAAAAAAAATCAGGTTTGGATTCCTTGGAACTGTCATGTCAACGTGTGAGAAGCAAAGTGATCACATTCACGTTTATTACTTGCAAGGAAAGCAGCGCAACACTGTGGTCTTTATAATGGAGTGTGTGACCAGAAGGCCTCTGCATACATGGTATTCTCTAACTCCAAAATAACAATCTTATCAATAGTGACATGACCAGAATACTGAGCTACATTCATTGATAAAAAATAATAGAATAACACACCTAGATAGAAATGGTTCCTAGTTATAGTTATCTAAGATGCTAAGAGTCCCTGCAAAAGACTAGTTACTGACTCAGTCTTGCAAATGAGGCCATTTTTTAACTTTTTTTTTTTTTGCCTTTACATAGACCATTATAGCTTGGAAAAAAACTACCAGGAAATGAAAAAAAAAAAAATGTATGTAGGACTATTCATAAATTTCTACCAACTACCCTCAAATTCCTGGACGCTGAACTTTTTCCTGGTACCTACACATATTGGACTGATATGCTATGTTTTCATGCTACAGACTCTTGATGTTATCAGGTCATTACCAAGGATATTACATACATCCAAGGACCTGCATGCTGTACTTTTCTGGCTTGCCAGTTTTGTAATATCCCTACTGGCAGGGTCCGCAGTATGTGAAGTTTGTGTGTTGACTAATTTTTTATAAAAAATTTTGGAAAAAAAACACACCCTGCAGAGTAAAGTGTCTTGCACTGTGGGTATTGAATCCAGAACACGTCTATTACTGCTGTGGGTAGAACGGTGGCCTTCAGCCTTGCAATGCAAACCTTGAAAGTTGGGCCAAACTCACAGGAACCACAGCCGAAAGTCACTACCAAAACCAACTGATTTCAGCAGTTTTTTGTCCACTATGGAAATCCTGCAGCAGATTTGTCCATGTGTCCTTAGACTTGTCTGTCCAGGCAAAGTGAACAAGCTGTGTCCTCCGCTGCTTTGGTAAAGGAACACTGCCCGAAACCACTCACCAATCTCCATACAATTTGCTCTTTAGCACCAGTTGGTATCAAACTGGGAGCCCTGTCTCAAGACATCACACCATCACAACTGAGACCTAATAATGTTTATTAGACAGCCCAAACCCTGGACTGTCTGAACGGGGCCATATTCCTTCCTTGTTGCAGGGCTATATTCACATGTTGCAGTTATATAGTGGATTTTCCAACAGCTTTTTCTTTGACAAATACATTCTGCATCCTTGAGATCTAAACTTGGCTTAGGCTGAGGCTACACGTCGGAGAAAAGCTGCGCTTGCTGAGCCAAACCCAGCAGTGGATATATGACAGGAGAAGTCTAAGTCCTTCCTTTATATTTCCCATTACTTTTCAAGTGACTCGGCTTTAAATAAAAAAAAACAAAAAAAAACAAACAAACTGCTTTTTCCTCAACATGTAGCTTCAGTAATTTACTGTTGTTTTTGTTGAAATTTTAGCAAAAAATAACCTTGTAATATACTTATATACTCTTCTGTCCTGTCTGGCTCCATGTTCAATAAGCAGCACCCGCTGTAGGCCACAGTGATGTCACCTCTATAATAATGCAGCATCACTTGCCCTTGTAATCCAATGGCTGCAGACCACATTGGCATGTTATCCAGAGTGACAATGTCCTGCAGCAATCGCCAAAATCTTCAGTCACCTACAGTGTACCTTCTCCAAAAAACCTCTATGAGAAGAAAACCCATATCCAAGCCAGATTTCCTATGGTAGATTTACAGTTCCATTATATACAGTACTATGTATACCAGCCATCTACCAGCCCCACACCACCACTAGAAGACCATTTTTCTATGCAATTTTTAATCTGAAATAGGTTTCCATATATTTAATTTCATCCTCTTGGTTGTCCATTGCATACTACTGTGGCCTGTAGCCACTGGATGACAAGGTCACTTGATGTTACATCATAATGGGGACAATGTCACCGCAGTCTATAGCCATTGGATGTGGCCTAGTCAACACAGGAATCAAAGTATCAGGGCACAAAAGAAGCATTTGATCAAAAAGTATATTGGAATCTTCTTTCTAGTTTTGTTTTACTATTTTTGTACATTCTGAGAATTTTCTTTATAAAAAAAACAACAAACTTTTTTGCAAACAGCTACTAAACAGCAGTGGTTGCCCATGGGCCTCTGAAAAATGTGTGGCCATGGGCAACTTTCCCACTTTTCCTCTGTACCAGTTTTAATGCATTTCCTCCATAGTGTATGAGATGGATTAAACTCCTTGTTCAGTACCTGATATGGAGTAATATGTGCATGACATAAGATCTTCTGGGTTCAATACTGGCCCTCAATTTCCTCCATTTGTCTCAAGCAATTGATGGCAGAGAATTCAGATAATAAATGTATAATGAACCGCTCTCCACTAAGCGATAGACAATAGAATATGCAGATAGTACAGCACTAATCTAAGGCTAGGTTCACACCTGTTCCCGGTCTCCGCCTGCGGATTCCATTCCCCATTCCGCTTTAAGGCTATGGCCCCATGTTGCGGAAACGCAGCTTTTTTTGTTGCAGATTTTGTTGCGTTTTTTTGAGCCAAAGCCAGGAGTGGATTGAGCAGAAGGTAGAAGTATAAGAACTTCCTATATATTTCCCATTCCTTTTGTAGCCATTGTTGGCTTTGCCTCAAAAAACCGCAACAAAATCTGCAACAAAAAAAGTGGACCCCCCGAACGGAAACCCGAACGCAAGTGTGAATCAAGCCTGAAGGTGACACTGACATAAATCAACAATATCTATGGGACTCCATGTCAGGAGTGCTGGCTACACATAGGCTGCTGAAAATGGGTGCTCTTGGATACAAAATGGATGTTTTTCACGGCCGTTTTCACCCACGGTTGTGTGTATGTACACTTAGGGCTCATGCACACGACCTTTATTGAATGGCACGGGCAGCACATAGATGTCATCCGTGTGCCGACTGTGCTTCTGTGGCTCCATTCCTTGGGGCCAGCAAGCATGGACGCAAAACCGGACAGGAATAGGACATGCCCTGTCTGCCCGCACATGGATCCATGGAAATCACAGTTGTGTGCATGAGCTGATAGAAATGAAAGGGTCAGTGTGCTATCTGGGAAAAACCTGGATAGCACAATGAACTAGAACATGGTCGTCTACATGGGCTTTTATAGTAAAGATATTAGCTTGAAAACGGCTTCGGGAAGCAGGGAAGGAGGTGATACTAATAGATGGAGGTGTTAGTTTAGGCAACAGTAGGCATCTTCAGTGCAAAAATAGTAGTCCCCAATTGGGATGAGTGGGTACAGTGGGGGAAGCACTTAGTATAAGATGGGTGGCAAGATGAGGGGTCAGCAAAAAATGTTTTTGTTTTACATATCCAAATTGTCTATAAGGCTGGGGCCCCACATGGCGTTTTACAGTCAGAGCAAAGTGGATGGGATTCTAGCGAATCCCATGCCCACTTTGCAGTAAAAACCGTGCTGCGGACACGCGGCGATTTCCAAAACCGGCGCGGTTTTGGAAATCGCATCATGTCAATTATACCTACGGAAATGCCAGCAGTTTCCCCATAGGTATAATTGAAACAGAAAGTTTGCAGAGGAAACCTAGGCCCACACCAGCAGTGGAGAGGACATGACTACGTGTGACTGGTATGTAATCAGTCTAGGTGCAGGCATGGCCTGGCTGGTGATATAGCATGGATAGTAGCCTGGCAGTACACATGGCACAGCTAGGCAGTAGTGTCTTCTGTAATTATTTTTGGGGTGCAATGGGATTAGCAGGCTTACTCCTTACTGCTTTTATATTTGAAGGCAAAGCGCCTAGCAATAATACATAGCAGTACAATACCCAAATACAGCATTCAATGGAATGACTTTTTCAGGGACGTATCTATAGTATATTGTTTGATTTTATATATAGCAGCTCTGGGGTTGAAAGGCCGGAGGAGACAATGGTGACCCTGCTAGTAAAACAATTCCATGGGGAATTCTGCCAGGAAGGGTAAAGGAGACTAAATCCTTATCATGGAAAGCAGCTCCAAATAGACACAACCTATGCGAAATGTCACCACCTACTCGTCATTGTGCACGCAGATGGCTCTGATACCACACCCTGGTATTGTTACTTTAATAACAATGTTATAACATGGGGTCCAACACAGTCACTGCATCATATAGGAACATGCTACATACAAGTTCACACATGCCACAATTGTTGCAGAAATGTCTGTGCCTGTTCCATAAAACTGAATGGGGTTTGCAGAAATAAATTTAAATATATATATTTATATTTATCACCTATGGATGTGCTACACAGTATATTCACCTGGGAATAGGCTACACACAATATATTAACCTGGGGACAGGCTACACACAGTATATTCACCTGGGGTCAGGCTATATACCAGATATTCACCTGGGCCATCATTATTGCCTCTCTGTAATTCTGAAGGAAAATGTAATGCTGAGTTCTTACTGCAGACTACTAGCCCATAAGTCACAGCAATGACTGCTGCTCACATACTATCTCCAGGTATTAATATTATTATATCAGCACTTCATTTACAGTATACACATTTATATGCCGTATATGTGTAATAGAAAGGTCTCATAATAAACACAACAGGAGCAACGCTGCTTGTACACTATGGTTACATATGTAATATGTAATATACTGGTCTCAAAATACGCAGGAGAGGTACCACTAACTGCATGGATAATACATATATATTTTACATATATGTGCAAAATTAAGGTCTCAAAATACCACTGCATGTACATAAGACATGCACACTTATATAAAGGTTACATACTTCACAACAAGGGTATCACCTCAGTAATGTATACCGTAACATACTATACATATATATAATATAACAGAACACAGCAGCTTGCATAATATATGTACATACATTTGTAATGTAAAGCTCCATAATACCAATGCAATATATGTACACTTAATAGTGTGTGCAATAAAGAGGTTTCATAATGCACAGTAGGGAGACTACTACATGTGTAATATATGTAAACTAACATACATGTGATCACAAAGGTTGCATACTACACAACAAGGAAATAACTACATGTGTACTGCATGTATAGTAACATATTTATGTATATAAAAGTCTCATAACACACAGTAACAACTTCATGCACACTACAAATACATACATATATGTAGCATCACTACATGTATGATATATATACCGTAATATAAGTGTAATACATAACAGACAGCTGAGGTATCACTACATGTATGATTTAGGTACAGTACTATAAGTGTAATACATAATACACAGTGGGGTATCACTAAGCGTATAATATATGTACAGTAATATAAGTGTAATACATAATACACAGGCAGGGCACCACTGCATGTATGATATAGACACAGTAACATAAGTGTAATACATAATACACAGCTGGGGTATCACTACATGTATCATATATGTACATTAATATAAGTGTAATACATAATACACAGGCAGGGCACCACTGCATGTATGATATAGACACAGTAACATAAGTTTAATACATAATACACAACTGGGGTATCACTACATGTATGATATAGACACAGTAACATAAGTTTAATACATAATACACAACTGGGGTATCACTACATGTATGATATAGACACAATAACATACGTGTAATACATAATACACAGCTGGGGTATCACTACATGTATGATATAGACACAGTAACATACATGCAATACATAATACACATATGGGGCATCACTACAGGTATGATATATGTACATTAATATAAGTGTAATACATAATATACATGAGGGGCATCACTACATGTATGATATATGTACATTAATATAAGTGTAATACATTATACACAGGCACGGCATCACTACATGTATCACATATGTACATTAATATAAGTGTATTACATTATACACAGGCACGGCATCACTACATGTATGATATATGTACATTAATATAAGTGTAATACAGAGTACACATGAGGGGTATCACTACATGTATCATATATATATATATATATTAATATAAGTGTAATACATAATACACAGGCAGGGCATCACTACATGTATCATATATGTACATTAATATAAGTGTAATACAGAGTACACATGAGGGGTATCACTACATGTATGATATATGTACATTAATATAAGTGTAATACATAATACACAGGCAGGGCATCACTACATGTATGATATATGTGTGTAATAACACAATCCACTTACTGGATGCCTTTCTTCTTGCCTACGGTGCCCATGATGAAGATGCCAGTGTGGTGTGCGTGCTGTGCTGTCCCAGTCCTCCGCCTGTATCCCATACTGGAATGGGGCTGCTCACTGGTCTCCACCCCCAGCACACCTCCCAGCCTGCGGCTCTGCCAGCACCTGTGCCCTGTGTCACACACATGGCGGCCGCTCTTCTCACACTCAGGAGAACACTACTCTTGTGCTCTTCCTGCTACTTCTGACAAGTTACACGAGCTCCGTCTGCCTGCCTCACATACCGCACACTCCTCCCACACACCATGCCTCTAGATTAACCCTCAGGTACCGCAAGACCTGCTCCTGACCGCAGCCACTGACAGGGTCTCTCTCCACACACAGGTGGCACTGCCAGGCTGTGTGCTACGCTGACAAGTGCCATGGCAGTGCCACCTTCTGCATAAAGATGGTTGCCCATACTCTTAGGTTTATACCAGGGCAGCAGACCCTAGTAGTGATTTTTATCATCTATGCCACCCCATATACTGGCACCACATCTCTTCACATCAGTCAACTCACTTGACTGAGAAATTGCAGATTTTCTGCCCATTCGGAGGCATGGCAGGTAGATAGGAACGACCTTTGATAAGATCCGATATTTACACAAGATGTGCTGCCAACCCATGAGTATTTTTATGCCCGCATAAACAACACGATCACCCGACAATCGAGCCTTTGTCCATCTGTAACCATTGTTTGCCCTATCATCAGCCCATGTAAAAGGGTCTTAAGCCGGTTGGCTATTAATATCTGATCAGTGGGGGTCCGACACCTGGCACTCCCACCGATCAGCTGATATCTGTATTGTGTAGTGCCCAGGCTTCACTATTGCGGATCACCTCTCTTTCACCTGAATGGCACTTAACAGCCCCAAATCAAATCTTTTTACTGATAACTGGATAGGTTATCAGAATATGATCTGTCGGGGTCCGACACCTGGATCATCTGTTCTAACTGCCTCCAGGTACCGGAAGCTGCTGATGGACCAGCGGTGCAAGCAGCACTGCCCCTATACAAGTAATAAGAGTGGTGCTGCAGTTCACCAGAACCACCACTATGCAGTGGACGGGGCTGCTGCGTCATTCCTATTACTTGAATAGGAGCGGTGCTACAAATGCCTTCCATCCACTAGCAACTTCCAGTACCCATGGGGGAAAGGGGGTTCAGCTGTCACACCGCCACAGATCACATACTGATGATCTGTAAGTCATCAGTATGAAAATTCAATTTGGGGCCGGAAAAGCCCTTTATGTAAATGAGAACACAGCCTTTCACTTTTTTGGTGGTACTTGAATCACAAACTGTCATGACATGATTTCCACGGCTCCACTACTTCCATTATAGTGTCCATTGTCCTGAAGTGGCTAGACTGAGCTCAAATTCACCTACAGCACTGAGCAACTTCATGCTTTGGGGCCAGAAAATCCCTTTAATCTGCAATAGAACAGCATGGCCACTACATAGTATAGAGATCCACTGTACAGATTTCAACTGATTGGTGGGTGCGTTGGTTGTCAGGCCCCCACTCTTCCAATATTGCCGATCTATCCTAAGGATAGGCCATCAAGATCGGGTCTTGGATAACCCATTTAAGTGACATATGTCATTTTCTCTAGTGTACAGATATGAGTGCCACACATCAGGTGTACAGAGAGACCCACTATGGTGCAAACAATAAGCTTTGTCTGACTCCTGTGGGTAATATATAGAGAGACACTTTTTGCTCTTCATCTGTCAAGGGGACCATGGCGAGAGGAAAGGTGACATGGCTTAATAGGAAAGAGAAGTAGAATAAATGCATTTTTCATACTGATAACCTTTCCAACACCCAGACCCCACACAGATCAGCAGATCCAGCTGCCTCTGGGTGGCGTAAGCTACAGCAGTGGATGGGGAGCAGAAACAGCTCTGCTTCTACTCAAGTAATAGGAGCAGAGCTGAAGATCCTCAATACACAAGCAGATTAGTTTACAAAGCAGTCTGTGGAGTGGGGGCACAGAGATACAAGGCTGTCTACAGCATTAAATGAGTCATTTCTGTCTGGAGAAGGCTGGAGAGTAATTCCTGATAACCTAGGTGTGTTGTGAAGTCTATCTGTAGTGCCAATGTCTCTAAGGAGCTCTCCTTTTCCTTCCCCTCCGCTTCTCTCTCCATAGACGTCTATTGTGCATGGAAGTGGAGCAGCAGCAGCTTTGCTCCTATTCAAGTAATAGAAACAGAGCTGCAGCCCCATCTACTGTATAGTGGTGGAATCAGGGGTTTACAGCTCCACTCCTATATCTTCAATAGGAGCTGAGCTGCTTTTATTCCCTGTCCACTGCAGTAGCTTCCGATGCCTGGAAACAACCAGATCAGTAGATCTGTGCAAGGTCTGGGTGTTGGACCCCCACAGGTCGGATAGATAGGTCATCAGTATGAAAAATGCATTTGTAAAACCAGAAAACCCCCAGAGTAGTCATCATGGGAAAAGAGGTCTAAAACGTTGGCACATTGATTGGTATACAATAAGCCAAACCAAGTGCTGATAAAAATAGGCCCTATTTTTTTAGATTTTCAATAACCCATCAATAGACTGAAGTCTATGAGGAAGTCTTGAAAACAGCTGACCCACAGATGCAAAATGGCTGTGAAACAAAAAACAGACATTGAATCTATGTTTCATGGATGATTTTTGCAATGCTTGTGTGCATGCAGCCTGAGTTTTATATTTGGGTGGTATTACTCTCTAAATTACGCTCTTCAAATGTTTATATGACAATTTTAATACTCCACCCAAATGGTGTATATCTGGAGAGTCCCTTTATTCACTGTTTCCTTGTCTAGACGTGTCCCAGCTTGGCATCAGATTTGCAGTCTTGCATTAATACATAAACACCCAGTCTATATATATCCTACTTAATTCCCCAATGTACAGTGCAAATCTTAAAGAGGTATTCTGACAATAGTATCCTCCAGTCTTCACGTAAGTCATTCAGACATATCAGAAGGGCACTGCAGTGGGCACCTCTATAACGAATCCTCCACTGCTGCCCATAAAAATCTAGTCATGGTGCTCGATACAGACAACTCTACATATATGGAGTTATGGAAACCCTTGAATGCTTATAATGGTGAGAACAACCTCTACAGCTGTTATACATGTTTTCCACATTGGCCAGGTGCCAGGTAGGTATTTGCTTGGAGTAACCATCTGAGTGCAGACAGGGCTAGTGTGTTAGACTGTTACATGTCCATCGGGAGTTCCATTATAAGAACAGAAAACTCAACTGGAACGGATATGTCATATCTTGGAAACAAATGGATCGTAATGGAGACCGTTGACTATAATGGTGTTCATTGGGTATCTGTTATGATGTATGTAATTTTGCTGGTTGCATGCAGGATTTTTGACCATGATTTTAGATGGAATCTGGGAAAGAGGAACCTAACAGAACTTTTAATGCAAATGTGAACACAGTCTTTCAGTTTTTTGGTGGTATTTGGATCAGGAACTGTCATGACATGACTTCCACATCTCCATTACTTCCATTACAGGATCCATCTCTTGTTTGAACTGGCTAGACTGATCATGGATTCACCTACGGCACTAAGAAAGTTCATGCTTTCTACTCAGGATAGCATACCGTACTTTTATCTGAGACTAATGTTCTTATTAGATTACAATTACCTTAAATTTGTTGCGCATTACAAAATGAAATACAATCCTGTTACAAACTTTCCTGATATGGTGACATTCTGTACACAGGGGTTCAACTTAAAGGGGAAGTACATGGCTGCTTTATTCTTGAAACAGTTCCACACCTGTCCACATGTTGTACCTGGTATGTCAAAGAGGATAAGTTGCAGTACCACATAAAACCTGTGGACATGTGTGGCACTGTTTTAAGAAAGTAGTCATTTTTTTTTTTCTAATCACATACAACCCCTTTAAAGAAGACATACCAGAAGAAGATTAAATAAATGCTATTTAGTGTGGAAATATCAAATACAACAAAATGTCTACTTAGTCTGAAAAGAGGAAGCAATGTGCAGACAGATGTATTTAGTGATGTTAACCACTGCAGACATAATGTCATCAGACTCAGGTTTCTAAAGGGGTTTTCCGGCCCCAAATTGATTTTTTATACTGATGACCTATCCACAGGTCATCAGTGTGTGATCTGTCTGGGTTCAGCACTGCAACGTTTTACAGTCCCTGCAAATTGGATGAGATTCTGGCTAATCCCATCCATACGTTGCAGAAAAATATCCGCAGCCATCGCGTTTTTGTAAACTGCAGCATGTCAATTATACCTACATAAACGCTGGCGTTTTTCATATAGGTATACAGTAATAGAAGCAGAAAGACCACAGAGGAAAACTGTCAAAAGCGATGTAGGAAAAACCGCAATGCGTTTCCGCATGACCAATTTAGCATGACCAATTTAGTGAATTCTCCCCGTTTTGTTTAGTAAATGTACCCCTTTGTGCATACTTGGTCCTTGAATCTATCCTTTGCTATAACTGTCAATAATGAAAACCTTTGACCTGTTCTTATACCTGTGCTCTCCATTAGAGGTGCTCAAATAATTTTGAGTTGAGTTCTATCACTTTCTTTTTGTTTTTAGAAGGAGGAGACATACTGATAGGGAATGTAGATTGTGTGCCCTATATGGGACAGTGACTAACAATATCGGTAAAGCACTGCAGAATACAATGGCACTATACAAGTAAGCGAAATATATAGATAAATATGGGCGAACCGCTTCAGCACAAGAAGGTTTTAACCCAAATATCCCAAATTGTTTGGTTTTAATGAAACCAAACAATTTGGGATTTGTCTTGGACAAACTAAAATGGCCACCGCCACAGGCATTGTGTAAATTATTATACTCTTCAGACCCCAGAATATAATAGGTGGAGGCCCAGGAGATTGGAAAAATTTTTTTTAAAAAAACGTTCATGCTCATCTTCCCTCACCTCTTTTGGGCCTCCTCACTGCGTCTGGCATTCTCCTGGTGACATCATGTGCCCAAGGTCACCGCTGAGGCCTAAAATTGGGCCATAGCAGTCACATGGGCACATCAAGCATCATAACATTATGGTGCTCGGTATGCCCATGTCATCGCTAAGGCCCAAGCAGCCTTAGCAGTGACCCTGGGCGTATGTTGACACTGAGTAGACCGAGAGAGAATGCCACATGTTGCGAGGAGGCCAAAAAAAGGTTTTTTAAAATTTTCTATGCCTCCCTTGGTAATTTCACTTCCAGTTTGTACTGAACTTGTTAGACCCGAAACCAGTCAGGGATCCGAGCCACCTGAAACTGAAGGAATCTTGGGAGCTTCACCCATCTCTAGTTTCCAGGAAAGATGAAGAACTGATGTGACCCAGAACAGTAAAAATAGTAAAAGGAGCCATAAGTGTCAGGCTAGGTTCATACCTGCACCGTGTCTCCTCCTGGGGCTTCTGTTCCCCATTCCGCTTTAAAAATGTGGAGAGAAAAGTCCTGCAACCAGCACTTTTCTCTCCGCATTTTCTGCCCTTTTCGGGCTGAAACCCCGTGGACCCCATTATAGTCTATGGGGTCTGCGAGTTTCCGAAGATAACCACATTTTTAAGCAGATTAGGTTTGCGTTCGGGGAGGTCTCCAAGCAGGTGTGAACCTAGCGTCAGAAGGCAGAAGAAATGTATATGAGTCAAATGTTTATTTATTTCTCTTACTTATATATCACCACCATATTCTGCAGCGCTTTACAGACATTATCAATCTCTGTTCCTTATGAGGTTCACAATATAAATTCCCTATCAGTATGTCTTTGGAGTGTGGGAGGAAACCGGAGTACCCGGAGGAAACCCACACAAACACGGGGAGAACATACAAACTCCTTGTAGATGTTGTCCTTGGCAGGATTCGAACCCAGGACTCCAGCACTGCCAGGCCGTAGGTTTTAACCTGTTCATCAGATAAAGTAAGATATTTTTTTCTGTTATCTGATGAAGAGGCTGTAACTTCACAAGGTGCATAAACTTTTCAGACAAACATTTCCGATGCGTTTTGATGAAGGACTTACAGATTCTATCTATCACCAGTTCTTCACCTTTCCTTGGATAATCCTAACTGTTGAAGTACTGGATCCGATATGTGAGGACATTGCCAGCAACCAAAGACAGATGTACCCAGGTCCCAAACGTAACCCACTAAATACTGGTTAAGTTGTTGTTTTGATTTCCCAATCGAATGCATTCCTGCAAAAACAGTTTCTAACTTGCAGAAAATGGTTAAAAAACTTCTCCTATATGCAAATTTGCAGTGTTTTCAGCACAATCTCACATACATTTCACAGCAGCTGTACAGGTGGGAAGTGACTGGAGATTTATATCAGCAGGAAGAGCGAAGCTTCACGTGTGCTTTTTGTGCATAGACAAAAATAACACTCACAACGTCTGTAAACTAAATTCTCAATAACCTTATTTTACCAAGAACCCAAGAAGCCCACATTACCATATATACATATATCCTGTTCCAGGAGCTTGACCCAAAAAAGCTTTTTTCCTGGCCTTACATTGACTATAGTGGGTTCTACAGAGGGAGCAGTGGTCACAGCTGCAACCAGGCCCAGAAACAAGGGGGGACCCACAGGTCACCCTCAACTGGTAAAACTTCTCCTCTCTAATTTCCTTTGATGGCTGGCAGTTTGTGCATTGTAAATGTATAACCCCTGCACTCTGGTGCACTGGAGTGAGAATATTTATGATACACAGCAGAATATAGTCAAGGAAGGATTCTGTAGGGGAGGCTGTGGCACAAAATGGAGAATGATTACTATGTGGGGGACAGTGACGGGGATGGGAATTATGGGAAGCTTGTGTGCACAGACATGTTGGTCTGGGTTCAGATAGAGTAAGAGGGTGCAGTGTAAATACTGTTAAAATGTACAGCTGGGAAGTGGCTAATATTTGTAAGGAAAAGTTGGTTGAGGGCCCAAGCGGAGCTTTTTGTACCAGGGCCAAGGGGCCTTAAGTGCTCATTCACATGATAGGATTCAAAGGCCGTTTGCTAGCTGATGTATTAATGGCCAGCACGCAGCCCCATAGACTTTAATGGATCTATTCACACATTGTTCTAACAATCCGTGTGACTGATCCAAGAAAAAAATAGTACATGTCATTCCTCTGCCTGATTTCATGGATCCCTCAACAGACTTATGTCTATGAGGGATCAGTGAAAATGAATTACCCTCAGATATACTTTTTACGGCCAAGTGCATGGCATGTTTGTCTGAATATGCACTTAGTTGCACCACTGCAAGGAAGTATAGATTTTCATGATCATCTACCTTCTTAAAACCCCAACATTCAACCAGCATTATAGCGGAAGGTGTAGACTGCCACAAATTTCTCTTACAGCAACCACTGCAGGATAAATGTAGTATTTTATGTGGCTTGGCATACATACAAACGTAGTTGTGGCATGTATGCCAGTAACATCCTATTGTCGCTGATACATAGAGGTCCCAAAAAGCAGACTTGCCTGATATGATTTTCATATGCCTTAAAGGAGTTGTTCCATGAAAGAAACTTATTCCTTATCCACGGAATAGTGGCTCAGTTTCAGATTGGTGGGAGTCTGACTGCTGGGACCTACACAGATCCTGAGAATGGCTACCCTTAAAGGGAATCTGTCAAGGCGATTGGGACACTAAACCACCAACATGCCTTTATGGACCAGGGGTTTAGTGTCCCAAATCACCCTGTTATAAAGCCATCATTGTCCACAATAAAAATAAAAACCCCTTTATACTCACCCTACCACCGTACTCCTTGTTCCGGCACAGTTCTTCAGTGAAGCCAGAGGAGTACACCTCGGCTTCAGTGTGAACGCCCCATACCTCCGGCACTTGCACAGTGAAGCTGGGGTGTACATCCTCAGCTATGCATTGCTTATCTTGACTGGCGTGATATACTGACATGTCCATTGGCTCCAATGCAATGAAGTGTATGGGCTTGTGGGAGATAGCTGAGTACAATGCACAGATACATTACCTCAGTCAGGTTCATAGCCTTGAAAGGGGCACAACAGATATGCACATTGAAACAACCATAAGCTTCTTGACAAATGGTCTACAGAAAAAGAGACATCTTAATCCACCTAAAGAATTCAGTGGGTCAGTGTGTGGTCTGTGGAAAATAGAGACAGCATAAGGACAGAATTCACTGACATGTGAATAAGACCCAAGTCATATTTTTAGATGAAGAAACATGACATTTTTGTTGGAAGAAATACCAGGAAGTTACATTTAACCTGATTCTTGTGCTAACAAAACTGTCATGTTATGACTTCTGTAGACTTGGTAGAAATCAACCATAACACTTTATATAGTACTGTATATGTTTTGTATATATCAACTTTCTCATAGAATGGAAAACATACCACTAGGACCAAGTAATGGAACATCCCGCATCAACAATGCAAAGAAACTACACATTTTTCTAGATTGTTTTGTGAAAAAGGAACAGATCATTGGTCTAGTTCAGCGGCTACAGTGGTAAGACCAATATAGTCTTACAGTGACCAGTAGTCACCAATAAGACTAATATAGTCTTACAGTGGTAAGTATTATAAAGATGTATTCTAGTGACTGTCCATGTACAGTAAATTAACAAGCTGAAAATAATGGAATCCAAGATTCTCACCTGCCAGGAAGAAGCTCAAAATGTGCAAGTAACTGGGGGGGCGTGGCTAGCCGGCAACGTTAATGGACACATTTCTGTGAGTTCCTGCCAGCAGCTCCGTGATCCAAAGGATTGTACCAGCATCCTAGCATCAATATCGGGCCCCTGCCTCCGGGCTTTCCCCTACACCTTGGGGTACACTCCGGTGGCAGTTTGGAGGACACCTTCACGGGGAGAAAGTAGCACGGGGACTTGAGGCCTACCTTACCGCCGGGCTCCTGACACAGCATCTGCTCCACACCTCGACTGACATACCGGCCGACCCGGACACCGCGCTCTTCCCTGCTTCTTCTGCTGCTGCCGACGTTGCGTCTCTGCAGGATCGGAGAGCAGCGGCGGCGATACCTCCGTGTGGTGCGGGCCGCCGCGCGGAGCGGTGACTCGCGTGGAGCGGTGGACACTGCGCTGAGGCCTGAGGCAGGAAGCATCAGACCCAGACACTCAGCGGAGGCGGCCTACATCCCTGGACGACTTCGCCTGTCCCAGGTCTGTGACTCGGCTCC
The DNA here is from genome assembly GCA_947044405.1 of Leptodactylus fallax. Lineage (NCBI taxonomy): Eukaryota > Metazoa > Chordata > Amphibia > Anura > Leptodactylidae > Leptodactylus > Leptodactylus fallax. The sequence continues at coordinate 178,915 of CAMRHE010000305.1, forward strand.
CAGGTAGGAGATCTACTGCGGACAGCAAGGGGAGGGGGAGTGCTGAGGCCTTCCATAGGCATTAAGGAGACCCCCGACCTGGTCCTCTGCCTTCCCTTCCATCTAGGCATAACTAGGCCCTAAACGGACCCTCACTGGCACTCCTACTCTGCAGGATCCTTGCCCTCTACAGGCCTACACCGCCACTTCAGCTCTGTGATTATCAATTGGCTTCCATACCTCAATCTCTGGCTGCAATATCACCGAGCCGTAGCTCGCATCCTCCTCACAGAATTCTCACTGATTCCTACCTTCTGGGTGATGGCGACCTAGTTTTGGGGATTTAGTGCACCTTCTAGCAACCATTAGCGACAAATAGCCTGTTCTGGTATATCATACCTCTAAACGTTGAATTTATTGGAGATAATTACCTGCCAATATGGTGAAGGGTAGGAAACCCGCCAAAAAACCGGACAATAACCTGACTAATTATTTTGAGTGGGACCGTGGCGTAGACGGAGAACCGGGCCTCCCACCCACTGTCCAAATAGAGCTTATACCCTCAATGCCCACGACTGCTGCAGGAATTACTGCGACAATCATAGAGGGGGCAGACTTTAACCACGCCGAAGAACTGATGGATCTTCATCTACCTCCCACCCCTGACGATATCCGATATGCAACACAGCAAAACTACTCTACATCGGCTCAATCCACCAAGGAGCGGAGCTCTCTTCTGCTACAGCCACTGTCTCCGAATACTAGCCCACTTAAACAAAAGCCTCAGATGGAACTTCCTGGAGACCTAGATTATTCCAAAGACCAACCTTCCTTTGAGGCCTCTACATCCGTACCACCGATTGGCCTAGACGGCTTCCCAACCACCAGCGGACCCGCCTCTGAACATACGCTGAGAGACATGCTCTTAGCCCTCCGCTGCTCCCTTCAAGCGGACTTTACACAGCTGCTACAGCCTCTCCAGTCCTCGGTCAGTGCACTGGATAAGCGAGTAACGCATATTGAGACTAAGATGGGCGACCTAGCTACGTCACATAACAAAATCATTGATGCACACAATGACCTTGAAGACGATGTTGAAAACCTCAAGGCGAAGATGGCCGATATGGAAGACCATTCCCGTAGAAACAACATCAAATTCAGAGGCATTTCAGAACAGGTTCAAACAGCTGATCTGTTTCCATACCTACAGGAATATATCAAATTTTTACTGCCCGACTCCTCAAACACGGATATCATTATTGACAGAGCGCATAGGCTTCCTCGCCCCAGACACCTAGGAGATGAGATCCCAAGAGACGTATTGGCTAGATTTCACTTCTTTCATGTTAAAGAAAAATTATTAGAAGCAGCTCGCAAGCAGAAATCTTGGCCTCCCAAATTCAGAGATGTACAGCTCTACACAGACCTCTCCGCTACAACCCTACGCCTCCGCAGGGAATTGCTCCCGGTCACGACAATGCTCCGAAAAAATAAAATTCAATATAGATGGGGGTTTCCTGTGAAGTTGATCATCCTGAAAGAAGGGACCACCTTCACCATCCACAACCTGAATCAGGGTAAAGCATTGCTATCGACCTGGAGGATACCAATATCATCTCCTCAAGATACGGCAAGTGCCTCCCATCCCTCAACTGCAGGACGAGGATCTCCTACAAATCATAAATGATTTTCCAGGATGGCTACACCTCTATACTTAGGTGCACAACCTCCCTTTGCTCTAGTGGCTTAACCGGCAGGCCTCTAATAGATACCCCCAAACATACAGTCAACCTGTATTCATCTTTGAACCGTTTGTTCACTCATTTTGTTTATTGATCTTCTCACTTGCGACACTGCCTACCCTTCTTCTGAGGACCTAACACACTCCGGACGTTCTCACTTTACAGTGACAATATGGTGCTTAAATTGGCCTCTCTCAATGTCCGAGGCCTCAATAGCCCACAGAAGCGTGCATACATCTGGAAGGAGGCTCTCTCACTTTCTGCGGACGTGTTTTGTGCGCAAGAAACTCACCTTCTACAAAAGGACGCCTTCAGGCTAAAACATCCCTCCTTCCCTGTAATCTGCCATGCACACCACCAATCGAAAAAACGTGGAGTCCTTGTCGCCTTTAGAGACTCCGTGACATTCTCTTTGACAGCACAAAGAGCAGACCCCCAAGGCAGATTCCTCATCATTGTTTGCCTCCTCAACAATGCCCCCTTTACAATAGTCAATGTATACGCTCCGCACCGAAAGACCCTGGCATTTCTGCATAAAGTCCAACGACAAATTCAAGACATCCAACAAGGTGAATTAATAATTTGTGGAGACTTTAACAACATAATGGATCCTTCTCTGGATTCGACTAACACCAGTAGGGAGAGCACCTCCTGCCTGCATCAATTTCCGCATAATGAAAATCTACATGATATATGGCGCGCGCATCATGCGGGCGAAAGGGACTTTACCTATTTCTCAGCAGTCCATGGCTCCTATTCCCGCATCGATATGTTCTTGGTAGACCTTCCGACCCTGATGAGTTCCATAAAATCTACAATTGAATCAATCACGTGGTCTGACCACGCAGCTATTACTCTCACTATAGAAGAAAAGACACCACCTTCCTCTACTAGACTCTGGAGAAATAACACTTACCTCATGAGTCATCCTAATTATCGCCCGATAATAGAAAAAGACCTCCAGGATTATTTCCAGACAAACTCCACCTCTACCGATGACCCCTATACTCTCTGGAATGCTCATAAAGCGTACATCCGTGGCACACTTATAAAAATAGCGCATGGGAATAAAAAAGAACGTCAGAAAGCAATTAAGGAGGCAATGTCTACACTTCGTACTGTGGAAGCTGCAAACAAAAGTAACCCTAATCCGACCACTTCGGAACAACTCAACCAGGTTAGACAACATCTACGTTTGCTTCTGCTACAAGACTACGAAAAAGCTCTGAAAAAATCTAAAGCTCGATTTTACTCCCAAAGTAACAAAGCCGGCAGATTGTTGGCTAGACAACTACGAGCAAGAGCAGCTAAATCAAGGATCCCATACATCAAGCATCCTATAACCAAAGTACAATTAACAGACCCGAGAGACATCGCCAATTCCTTTAAAGATTACTACGCACAGCTTTATAATCTACAAGAACATACTCCTCTCCCGCCAGATCATTCCACTTTGGTGTCCGGCTTCTTGGGCAACCTAAAATTACCAGGCCTGACAGATGACCATCTCTCGGCCCTAAACGCCCCTATTACTCTCCCAGAAGTTCTGAAAACCATACAGTCCTTACCTAAGAGCAAATCCCCAGGGCCAGATGGTTTCTCTAACGAGTATCTAATTTACTTTCAACAAATACTTGCCCCATATCTCATGAACTTCTTCAACCACGCTATGTCAGGTGCACCGCTTCCACGCGAATCCCTGGCGGCACTAATTATCACCCTCCCTAAACCAGGCAAACCGGCTGATGTACCGCAGAATTTCAGGCCAATCTCGCTGCTAAACTCGGACCTCAAGTTCTATGCGAAGATCTTAGCAGCTCGGCTGGCTCCCATTCTCCCAGATTTAGTTGGTGCAGACCAAGTGGGCTTCGTCAAGGGCCGCCAGGCTCCAGATAACACCAGACGTGTCCTCCATCTGATAGATCTTCTGGAACGCAGGAGGACTCCAGCCCTGATGGTAGCCTTGGATGCCGAGAAGGCGTTTGATCGGATTAACTGGTCCTTCGCCTTTTCTGTCCTGCAGAGAATGCGATTCTCTGGCCCTATCCTCACTGCTATATCCAATCTGTATTCCTGTCCATCGGCCAGAGTGTTTACCAACAGTACACTGTCGGATAGCTTTACTATAAGGAATGGAACGAGACAGGGATGCCCCCTTTCTCCCTTGATTTTTATACTCACCATTGAGCCATTGGCGCAGACCCTGAGGCAAAGCGACAGAGTTCAAGGAGTGAAAATCTTGGATTCATCTCATCTCATCTCCCTCTACGCGGATGATATCATATTGTCCCTGACTCACCCAGAATCCTCTCTGTCAGCTGCTATCGGAATTCTCAAAGAATATGGAGCCCTCTCCTTTTATAAAATTAATGAGTCTAAAACGCAAATTCTCCCGTTGGGAGTCCCCAAGCCACTTCTGGAACGGCTTAAGGAGGAATTTCCTTATGATTGGAGGTCGACAGACTTGGATTACCTGGGAATAAAGATCACTCCCTCTATTACACAAGCGGCCAAAGCCAATTACATGTATCGACTGATAGATCTAGAGAGAGAGTTCCAATCTTACTCAAAACATACCCTGTCATGGCTAGGCAGGATATCTGCCTTTCAAATGATGCTGCTTCCAAAAATCTTATACCTATTCAGAACTATTCCTGTAGCTCCCCCTCTTATATTCCTCCAGAAAACTAACGCTATGCTCAACAAGCTTATCTGGAATTCCAAGAAACCAAGACTCCCATCTTCTATTATGCACAGGAAACGGGGAGTAGGAGATTTGGGAGTACCAAACATCTATGATTACTATATGGCCTCACACCTTTCTACTCTAAAGGACTGGTGGCACAACAACGCTCACAAATCCTGGTTACGTATCGAGTCTTATATGATTCCACAACACAACCTCCAATCTTGGCTTCTCTACTCCCTCTGGACTGAGGAGGTACCTTCACTTACATCTCCAATTCTAAAACACCTTATAGACAGCTGGCGACATATCCACCACTCTATAGGAAAGAAACAGTCACTAAACGTTAAGAGGGCCCCGATTGAATTCTTGGAGTTAGCAATTCTAGATCTCAATTTATCCATCTGGAAATCGTCGGGTATCACCTCTATCTCACAGATGTGGAGTGAAGAATCGTTGATCCCATTCCAGTCTCTGCAATCCACCTTTTCCCTACCCTCCACTTGCTTCTTTACATACCTGAGAATCAAGCACTTCCTAACCTCCAACCACAACAAACAAATTCTGTATAACAAATCTCTGTTGGACCTCCTCAAAATTGCCAACCCAGCCACCAAGACCCTCAGCTCCATCTACAACACCATAGGCTCTAAAGACCGTCTGGTCAAATCTACTCCGTTACTCAGCTGGGAAACGCAACTTCATCAACAATTCTCGGTCGTACAATGGCAGAGAGCACTGGCCTTCGCGAAAAGACATTCCGGTGTACAACTCACTATGAAACCACTGTCAAAATTCTCCTCCACTGGTACTATACCCCAGAGCGACTACACCGAATATTTCCGCAGACTTCGAACTCCTGTTGGAGGGGATGTAGCGAGAAAGGAACTCTACTCCATTTATTGTGGACATGTCCCCAAGTGGTGCCGTATTGGCAAGACGTCTTCCGGTGGATCTCTTCTCTGGTGGGATACTCCATACCCCCCTCACCAGCTTTGGCACTCCTATTTCTGCAGATCGACTCTTTCCCAGCGGTACATAGAGTGTTGATTGGCCATGCCTTACTGTCAGCGTCCTTGGCTCTTCTACGCAACTGGAAGTCTGCTAACATCCCATCTAGAGGAGACCTAGTGACCATGGTGGAACTGACCTACCAACATGAAAGAGTTCTTTCCCATGGCGTCCTTGGGGACAGCCAATTCCAAAAGAACTGGCTTCCGTGGACATTAAAGATCCAGCTGCATCGGCCGTAAATCCGGTTGTGCCGCCCTCAGAAGATCATAACTAATATTACTGTCACTTCTTGTTGTTTATACCCGTATAAACCTCTTTATTCTATCCTAACAACCCAACAACTCTTAGATAACTAACATATCTTCTTGCATATTAGTAACCTGTTTATTCTATGTTTATTTTGACTTATAGCTACTTCAGTAGAATATCCGATAATGCTTTTTTTTTTTTTTTTTTGAATGTTGTAATATGACCTTATAAAAATCTTAATAAAACTGATTGAAATGAAAATGTGCAAGTAACTGGTCTTTATGCTATTTGGCAGATCCATGTGGTATGTCAGGGTTCTGATACATTGGATGGCAAAAATAGTGTTACTGCTCTTTTTGCTTTTAAAAACACTGTTAACTGTGCCAGAACGCACAAAACACAAGTGTGAATAGAGCCTAATGTGTGGGTGCTAGAAGTTCTGTTATTTTATTTCCTCCTTTGGTAGGATGATAGACAAGACTGATGGAGGGAATCCATAAGCTATGGTATTCTTATGACATATAATAGTTAATATTTCCTACTTATATTTGCCTACTTACACCTTTTAATACCCCACGCCCTCAGCCTAATGCCCGTGAATCATGACTAGTGCAGGATTTCACCCCAAACACAAAACAGTTACACTGTGCCCCTACCCTAAAACAATGACAACCAGTGTTCCTACAATAGAACCAGCACATAGAGGCAAGGGGTAAGTGCCCCCCCGTTAAAGTGCTAGCTATAGCCACCAAATAACATTGACAAAAGTAGCAATTTTTGGCACATGCCTTTTGCGTGAAAAATTTGCAACTTTTTCTTATTTTTCATAACACCTGACACGTTTGCAAAAAGTGGGTGACGCAGGGCACTGATCAAGACAGGCTGAGGTGGGGAGACCTTTGCTATAAGGTGCTATATGAAACTTACTAAGGCTAGGTTCACATCTTCGATCGATGACAGTTCGAGGATTTCGTCAACCATTCCACAAAAAAAGCAGAGAGAAAAGTCCCCCATTCTGCATTTTTCGGGCAGAAACCGGGCAGACCCCATTATAAGCAGATTGGGTTTCTGTTTTTTGGGTCCCCTTGAACGGAAACTCCAACGCAGGTGTGAACCTAGCGTCAAGCTTGCGTGAGGAAACTGCATGGGTAAAGACAGCAAATTCCTTTATCCACAAGACCAAGATCTTATCTTGAAGACTCAAATGTAAGTGTGTTATCGACATGAAAAGTTGGTGTTCGGACTAACAAAGCAATATTTAGAATAAAATTGTCAGCAATTTTTAGTAGTTGTAGATGGTATCTTAACAGGGGTCTGTCAGCAATTTGACCTCTCAAAACTGCTGACAAACATAGATGTAAAGTAGTTAAAACATATCTAGGTCATACTAGTGGCATGACTATGAAAAAAAAATGCAATACTTTTTGTGCTGTTCTATGGGCTGTCTCTGCTCTGTTCTACAATCTAATGTCCTATTGGTGGTGAAGCGTCCTGGACTCTGTGCACTAAACACTCTCCACCTACTCCCCTCTGCACCTTCAGTGACGGCTCTAGCGTCCATCCAGAAAACTGCTAAATCTGTCACTCAAGAGACAAAGGGATGGTTGGGGAGTATTCAGTGAGGAGTTCAAGAAACTGTATTGCGAAATACAGCATAAATAACAGTGTTTTACAGTCCCAGAAAAGTGAATGAGAGTTCATTTATTCTCATCCACCCAGAAAAAATTGCTGTTAAAAAAAATTTCTCCTGCGGAAATGCTGTTTTCCCCATAGGCTTATATGAGGGGGAGGCGAAAATAAAAAAGGCAATGGAGCGGCAGACTATAACGCAAGCATTTTTGCTGTTTTTTTGCTGCCAAGTGTGCAGTTTGAGGGGGGGGGTTCCAATTTTTGTTATTGGAATGCACTCGGATGACATCTGAGTGTCAATTGAGTGTCTTCTGTCCCCCAATGCATCCAAACCCACCTTGGAGGAGCATCGGACTTTACACTTGGTTGTGTGCAAGAGGTCTAAGGCTAAGTCCACGTGTTGCAGAAACACAGCAGAATAAAATGCTGCGTTTTACAATACCAGCAATGTGAATTAAACTGTGTGTAGTCTCACCCACACATTGCTGGAAGAAAACACTGCAGAAAGCTCATACACCTAGAATAACCAGCAACATGGGTCTATTTAGCTGCTATCTAACTCATTGTGGGGTGAAAACTGCTGATAGACTCCCTTTATAGGGGTGATGGTTGACTCATATCAATGACATGGGAGCACCAAGCTAGCAGTCATGTTATTGCTGTACCTGATCCTAGCGTGTTTCCAGTGTGTTTTATTCACTTTGCAGGGAACTAAGGGTTTTATATTAATCTACCAAGTGAGATAAGGCAGACAAACATGCCACGCTACCACCCAGCATTCCTTCAATAACAGCTTAATCTGGTAACTCAGAGCAACCAAGAGACTGGGAAGTGATGCAATAAGACTCCGCACATAATATTTGTGTACATAGAACACCTTCCCACTGTTTGGATCAGTCATCTGAACTGCGCCCAAGGCGGCAGACTTACTCAGCAGATAACCCAGCCATGTACCTGGCACTTTTCTGACCCCAGCAGTAAATGAGACCTAAGACATCTAAATCTATTAAGAAACAGGAAATGTTTAACATGAGTGTAGGAGAGAGATAAACCGCAGGACGCAGAAGAAATAAAGACGCTTTCAATTCTTGCTACTTAACTTCATGGTGCGCACTGAATCACTGACTATGCCAGTATGCTCCTAGGCTTTGTGTGGGTATGTGTGTGTGTGGGTGCCACCAGCATGTGATTCCCACATCTATACACTGAGTGCTGCCAACATGGGCTCCAAAACAAGTCGCTGAACTGGAAATGCTGGTGAAGCACAGAGACACTGCTGTCCGATTCCCACTCAATAAGACTACATTATCTTGATGCTACTCCTTCTTTTAACCATTAAAAAGCAGAAATCCAGCAATAAGTCTCTGTTCACACCAGACTTAGCAAAATAAAGTATGCTGCTTACAGAGAGAGTTCTGCTGTAGCAGTCGCTACTGGGCTCTGGAACCTAAACCTGCCATATAAAATGAACTACTATTCTAAATAGAACAAGGTAGGTTGGCACCCCATTACAGATTTTGCATTGGGGCCCATGAGCTTCAAGTTATACCTCTGATCCTGCATATCCTATATTTTACTATGGGTCAAATATGTTCCCTTTTGCAGTGTGATAGTTGTAAATCTGGTTTTAGGACAGTATCAAAAGAGCAGTCCACTCCAATATTCAATAAAATATTGAAAGAAAAACTTTTTTGGAATAAAAGTCAATACAAATGCTCAAACATGGCATGACTAGAGCTTAAAAAACCCCCATACACATAATAGAAAAGTTGGCCTAAACAGATGATTTTGGTAGATCCACCATCTATGTATATGGGGGCCTCAAGACTCTTCCCGATAGATGATATGGGAAGGAAGAAGGATTTGTCATATTGAATTTCAATATTTATTGCTTTTGTTCTTATAGGAGATGTTATCTGGCAGGTGTTGTAGTCATTAGCACTGATATAATCCCTTATGAATGTATTGTATGTATACACACCATCAACATAAGCTACAGAAGCACTTCCTGTAATAGGAAAACCACAGAGACCACAATGAGCCAAAAACATTACATTTTGTGACTTGCAATTTTGTGGCACCATGAAGTTAGTATTAAAAGTCAATAAGATATCATTGCTTATACTGGTTGACAGTCGGAGGTATATCATTTTAGCCAGCATTAAGTCATTAAGGGACATTGTAGGATCATATGGAATAGGAATATAGGATCCTTCTGCATTTACAACTTACTGGCTGGTGATACTTCAGGTCTTCTTGCTTCTTGTTCACTACTTATGTGATGGAGGAAGAGTAGGCCCATTGCACTATGAGCTCTGCAGGGGCTTATCATCTATATATACTAAGAATGGTATGTAAATTTCAATAGTAGTCTGCATAGTTCAGTAGGCAGCCTGGATAAGGAATCAGAGCTGTGGAGTCAGAGACATGGAGTTGGAGTCGAGGCCAGTTTTCTGTGAAGTCGGAGTTATACATAAGTAACCGACTCTGGCTTCAAAAAAAAATTTTTTTAATTATATTATACGTTTATTAACATTGTATAATAAATTCAGATTCATAGTTTGATGCTTATTTACTTTCATAGGAATTCAATCACTAGCTTTTTTTGTGAATTTTTGCAGCCTCTGTCAGACCAAGGTCAGTCAATTATGTCGGAGTAGGGATGTGATAAAATAGAGGGGTCAGAGTTGGTGCTTTGGCCTACTAACTCCACAGACCTTTGACGAGTCCTAATGATAAATTAATGACAGATCCACATAAAATTACTTGAATCATCTTTACTATAGTCAGCCAGCCCCATAGTACAGGTAAGGAGGAGGGGGTGGAGGGACTGGTGGCGGACTGCTGCTTCACATCACCTGACCCGTGGGTTGTGACATTGCCGGAACCCTGAGGACCATCATCAGCAATCCTGGACCAGGTAAGTAAACAGGATTACGAATGATCTGCAATATGCCCCAACAAAGCCTGATCTTTCCACCCCTATTACCTCCTTCCCTCTGACTGTGTTTCCATGGATCAAGAGAGAGATTGTAGCCTGGAGCAGCACTGCTCTGTCTAAGACATCAGAGAGTACCAGGTAAACACTGTGCCAGGTAAATATGCCTGAGGTGCCGACTTTGGCGCAGGTACTGGAGGTTGCTGACCTATTGTGTAGAATGACAAACAAAGCATTACTTACCTGTTGAATTTCCCACAGCTCCAGTGCCACACTTTGTTTACTGGGCTGTAGCGATGACATCATGTCTATTATCAGAACCTCCCACGCCTGTATCCAAGACTTCTCCCGAGTAGCAACACTTCTCTGGAATGCTCTACCCCGGACAATCAGATTAACTTCCAATTTCTACAGCTTCAAGCGCAAACTAAAGACACATCTTTTCAGACAGGCCTATCACAATTCCTAATGTAAACCCTTCCGCAGTTAGAATCCCTAAAACAAACCCTCCTCTGTTCACGCTCCCGCATTACCCCACAGGATATGATGCTGTATTGGACTATTAAAGGACACGACTGGTGATGGCTCATACAGTTTTTTTTTTAGGTGTAGTGAAAATAACCTCTATCACAAAAATGTCTGGACCACTGTATAAGCAATGCTACCTCCGATGCCGCCCCTGCTACCTCCTGTGTCACCCCCTCTACCTCATAGATTGTAAGCTCTTGCAAGCAGGGCCCTCAGTCCCATTGTGTGAATTGACTTATTACTATGTAATGTTTCATTTTGTCTGTACTTGAACCCTACAATTTGTAAAGTGATGCGGAATATGTTGGAGCAATATAAATAAAATGTATTATTATTATTATTATTATTAACAAGTGACTGCTGCAGCCAATTGGCTGAAGTACTATGTGCTCTAACATTGACATCATTGCTGCAAGCTGGTAAGTAAAGACCAGCAAGGAAGACCAGAGTTGTGGTGCTAAAGCTTCAAGGAATTCAGACAAGTAATGCTTAGGCATTTTTTCACCATTGCCTGACTTTGCCCTATTTCAGTCCAGTCTTTAACAACCTCTTTAACTACTGCAGGCTTCCTATATTGCATGGAAATGTCTGCATTGGGATGTCAGGGCAGTGTTCGTTGCTAGTTCATGTAGGATCCTACACAGGAACTGAATATGTAACTTAAGCCTACATCTACAGAAGATCTGTGTTTGTTCTTCAAGATCTTTGGAAAAACCTCCCTGCCGATTGATTTCCTTCAAAAACTGTCCTAGAAGAATTGATGGAAGGCAAAGGGAGGTCACACCAAATAGTGATGGGATTTAGATTTCTCTTTTGTTTATTCACTTCATTTTGCTAATTGACAAATATAAACTAATAAGACTTCTATTTCTGACAGAATTCTTACTTTGCAGCACACCTGCCTAAAACTTTCACATAATATTGTATATCCTATTTAAATAAGACAGATTTAGGATGAGGACGCCCCTTGTTCTCATTGCAACCTGTGGATCATATAGTAAAGGTGCAACTACCCTCACTGGAATCAGTAGCACTGAAACACTGTTCTTTACTATAAGATTATAGTGTAGGTGCAGCATATATAGACAGGCTTGCACAACAACAGAGTGAAAGAAAAACTTCCATTATTAGCTTGTCAAGACCTGCTGAATAAATGCACAATAGGAGAAACCTTGTGCAATATCAAGTTGTGGATTTTGAAGAATTTAGCCAGTAAATTCTCACACACATCAGTATTTCCAGGAACCTTCGCAAAGCTGGAAGGCAATAAACAATGTGTCCAGTATTACCATGGCAAGTTATACTAAGTATTCGGAGTTAAACTGTGTAGATGCAATAAGGTAAACTATGTAAAGATTTCCTAGGGCAACCTTCCAGTATAGGGTTTTACTTTCCATGGAAGCTATTATTTTGGAAGGGTTAGCAGAGTAAAGTATGATTATCAAGGACTCAAAATGACAGGTTGCAGATTATAGGGTAACTCCAACTTTGATCATTATTTTCTTTTTAGGTCCATAATTTTGTGATTTATTTCCTAATATCTTCCCCACTGGAGGAAGCTTATTGAAGGGAACCTGTCTGCACTATTTGGAGTACTAAACCACTCACAGGCCCTTAAAGGGGTTTTCTGGGCAAAAAATATTTTTTTAAAAAGGTCTGTTAGTGCTATTAATGGGTTAATAAGTGCACCCAAATACCTTTAGCAGTGTTTTGAGGGATTTCTTGGTTTCTCTGGGAGCTCCTGGCATCCTCTGCATTTGTTTACATGGTGTAGCTTCCTGCTGTCTCAGCTAATGCAATGCATCATGGTAGTTGTAGGCTGACACTACCTCCATCTAACTCCCCTACTTCCTCTCTCACTCCCTCACACCCCCTCCCTGTCTCCCTAACTATCCCACCACTACTAGCACTTCCCAATTAACTAACTCAGCCAGCTCTATTGCACAGGCATCTGAGGCACCTCTGACCTGCGCATGTGCGGGCAGAGTCGAAGAAGAGGAGGAGCCATCCCAGAAGGGAAGTCTGGACAGGAAAACACATAAGTATGATGGGGTGGAGGGGGGAAAGTATTGCTGACATTCCGTTTTTGGAAACAGGGAAACAGAACGTCACCGGATAATCAGAAATTGTGCCTTGGGAGGTCACATGAACACCCCAGGGATATGGGTAACGATACATTTGTGCTAAAGTATGTCATTTAGAAACTAGGCGGGGGGAGGGTGTTTAGATTAGTGTAGGAATTCTATTTTATCCTGGACAACCCCTTTAAGTACCAGTGGTTTAGTGTCCCAAATAGCCTAATCCTAAACGTGTGTGTGGCTGTTGTCAGGATCTGGGGTGCTGGGTGGGCTGACATGAACACAGACTCCAAGGTATTAGTCCAAGTATTGAGTTTTATTCACTCAAAACACTCCTTGATATATGCAACATAACAGAAACCGAAAAAATAAATACCTGCCCGTCTGGGCTCTAACTAAACAGAAATAGGTTACCTCACCTAGAATAGGAACAAGTTCAAAGAGTCAGATTGTCTTCCAGCAGTAGCCACTTTCTTTGTGGCTTTCCAGCCAAGCTCTGCCACAGTCTGCTCTCCTAGCAGACTTCTTATATCCCCTTAATGAGGACAATCCCAGTCAGCTGGGTTTCTTCTAGGAGTGTCCACAAGGTGTGGACTGGAGGGGATGGGAATAGCAGGTCCCACTACCAGCCTACCCGCCATTCCATAATAAATCCAGCCCAGTCCACAGCACTTAAATAATGCTCAGCAAACATACTTGTTTGCTGAGAGCAAACTTTCTGGATTTCCCTCATGTCACCCATCTGAGCAACCTGGGTGAAATGTACATCCCTTCCAATATTTTTCCAGTCATCGGCTTACACTGTGTTTAAATAAATATACTTACTTTATACTTACCTAGAGATGAGTCTCATGAGTATCTTCAGACTCGTCTCTGGTGCTCATCTCTTCAGTCAATATCAGTATCATACATGGATAGCCTTACACAGGAACAAATGTAACAACATCCATTCTATAATTGTCAACACGTGTATGTTATATATATATATATATATATATATATATATTTAACTTAGAATCTTAAAGAGGTTTTGCAAGCTTTTATTTATGGCCTATTGTACAAGCTGGAAGCAGAGGGCTCCATACATTGTAGAGGCTGTGCAGTGTTCCTGCAGTTCCACTCCCCTTAAAAGCTGGAAGACCCCTTTAGGCTAAGGCCCCACATAGCGATCCACAGCCAAAGGACGCTACAGAAAAGACCACAGCAGAAACGCATCACCTTTTTTTTTCCGCAACGTTCTTCACAGAAAGTAAGCAGAGTTTTCCTCTGCGGACTTTCTGTATCTATTATACCTATTATACAGTGTTTCTGTAGGTATGATTGACATGCTGTGATTTACACAAACGCAAGCCTTTTTGAATTTGAGGCTTTTCTGCTGCAGATTTTTTTTTGTAATGTCTGGATGGGATTAGCCAGAATCCCATCTAATTTTCAGGTAATGTAAAATGCTCCATTTTCGCAATGTGGGGCCCCAGCCTTAAAGGGGTTTTAGGGGCAAACTAGAAAACTCAGGAGAGGACAGGGATGGGGTAAAATAGAAAAAGAAACAATACCCCCCTACCCCTGGTTCTTCGTTACAGCATGGGATCCTCTCAATTCTATCTTGTGCTGGCACTGGCTGGGCCGGAAATGAAGTGACCAGGCCTCAGTGGTCAAATATTGGGTATTGGTGATGTATTAGCTGCTTCACTTCCAGCCCGGCCAGTGCCAGCACAGGCTGAACTAAGGGGAACCAACATTGGAACAGAGGCCCAGGGGTAGGAGAGTATTGTTTCTTTTTATATTTTACCCCCCTGCCCCCCCAGAAAACCCCTTAATCCATTAAGGGGAAAAACCATGCAACCATCTGTATTGACTGGAATTGAACTATTGTGTTATGAAGGATATTTAACCCTTCCAGAACTGTTTTATATAATTAGAACATGTCCGCACATAACACACTGTTGGATGTTTTTCCAAGTAATAAAGGAAAATAATCTTTCTCATATTAACAACAAGCCATGCCACATGCGAACAGAGAAGGAAAATTCATGTTTCAGTGAATCATCTCTTTAAAGTAAAGCAAGATGCAACAAATGTGGGTGATGTTGTGGATTGTGAATTACTACGTCCAAGTGCCAAGCTTTTCTAAACCAACAACATTCTTAATTGTCTTCTGCCTCTTTGGCAACAGAATGAAAAGACTTCAGAACAAATTGTACATGGCTCCTGAGTGCACGCCTGACCAGTTCATACCAGTGTATTATTCTGCAGAAAATATGCACCTAGTTATAAGTCACCATATGGATTTGTGTCTTAATACTTCTTGCTATATATTGCTGTTTATGGATTTGCATTGATGGTATTATTTGGATAATCCCGTCTTCCAATGAGGACCTGCTGGTGATCATCTGATTGTTGCAGGTCCTGCCATTGAAACCGCTTGGCAATAAACTGTGATCATCAGGGGCAGGTGTAGGAAGGCAGAAATTTTGTGCCCTACAATGGCAGGAGAAATCTGTAGGAGTGCAAGAGTACAACTTGAGATCCCCCTCCTCACTGCACCCTAACCCCCAACTTTCCCAAATGCCCACCTTCCTCGTCCTACTGAACAGTATATCAGTCAGTGTGGAGCTCATGCAGTATAAGGCCAGACCAGAGCAGATAATTTGTCCTAAGGATAGTTCATCAATTAAAAAGTCCTGGAAAACCTTTTTATTTAAGGTTCATACCCTTTACCCTGGCTCTCATTGCCTTTGCTGTTGTTCCTGGTTTTAAAATTCCAGATTGACCCTGATTGTGACCTTGGACTTGTTCCTGGATATTGCCTGTGCTTTGCCCCTTGGTTTGTTCCTCTGTACCTGTCGATCTACTCCTTGCTCTGTCCCTTGGCTTCTTTACTGATTATATTTCCATCTTCCATCTTATCCTTTGACCTTTTACTTCCTGATCTCCTAGTTACGACCTTTTGGCTCTGTTCCTGACTTCTGCTACTGATGCCAATCCATGATTATTCTGGAGACCATGACCTTAGACTGTGACATTCTAGTCAGCACCACCTGGACTACAGTTTAATATGTACATATACCTTCAATAATTATTAGTCAACCACTTATTTGCTATTTCTTCCATATCCCCCATACACATGCATACTTGGTTCATGGAAGTGGAATAAGCCAGTGTCAGACAATCCTTATCTACTGAGAAAACAAAAGACCAGCCATGTTGACATCAGCTGCTGTCCGACTATGCTCTTATGTGTAATGGTACCTTAAAGGGGTTGATCCACAATAGACATTTATGGTGTTTCCACAGGATATGCCATAAAGGTCTGATAGATATGGATCCCACCACTGGGATCTGCATCTATCTCTTAGATTCACCCCTCAAGCCTCATCCTGGCTCACCCTGGCCCCACTGTTAGACAAATTCAGGCTATCAATGGTGGTCAGGTTTACAGAAAAAGTCAAGTTTACGGAGATAACCTGTGTCCATATCTATCTCATACAAGTCTCTGTAAATCCAACCACAAATGACAGAATGAATTTGATAGTCAGTGGGACCAGGGTGAGCCTGGATGGGTTTGGGAGGTCAGCTTTAGAAATTGGTGCAGGCCCCAGAAGTGGATCCTGCATCCATCAGAAAAATTTAAGGTATATGCCATGGATATGCTGTAAATGTCTATCATGGGACAATGCCGTTAAGAGAATCTGCATCTCAGGAATGTGAGTGTAATATATTTTTTGTGCAAACATGTATTAACACGTCAATATCGGCGGAAATCAGGTAAATCAAGCTGTGTAGAGAAGAAATCTGAAAAATGAGTGCAAATATAAGGGATGCTCATGCACCTTATGGGTTTATTAAGGGGGCACAGTATTATTGGAAGTACACCGGCAGTTCCTTGAAACATACGGTATAATAACTTTCATCATCTTACTGGATACTAGTATACAACCAATTGTCATATTATTCAGGGAGCCGCTGATGGAATTTATTTCTAGTAGAAATA
Organism: Leptodactylus fallax; assembly: GCA_947044405.1. Lineage (NCBI taxonomy): Eukaryota > Metazoa > Chordata > Amphibia > Anura > Leptodactylidae > Leptodactylus > Leptodactylus fallax. Next base: position 195,749 of record CAMRHE010000305.1, read on the forward strand.
TCATGTACGCCATTTTTTGCCACAATTAACTGCCATAATTAAAGATTTGATACATATGTCACAACATGGTGAGTGCTAGACATGCAGTGGCAGTCATAATACTCTCAGTTTGGCAGTACTTGATGGGAAAATGTTGATAAACATGGCGTACTGTCATACTTGCATCATATTTCTGTTGTGGAGAGGTTGATACATGACTCTTACTGTCCTAAAGCATCCTTCAATCACGAAACCTCAAACATATCACATACGAATGCATATATTTGTTTTATTTTTCTTTGCTTTGATATGTGACCTGTAATAAACTACCCTCTCAAGCATGCTGGTGGTGAAAGTGTCTACTATCTTACCATGCTCAGATTAAATTAGGCTTACAAACAACTAAAAGAAGTATTGAGGAAAAGAATATTTCCTCCTAAATTTTATACTGAGATTGAGGTCACCTTGCTGTTGTAGCAAAAAGGTAATTTTAGGGAAAAATATCACAAATGTAATCTTCCAGGAAACTCCAAATGTAATACCAACATAGCAAGTGTGTTGTAAAATGTTTGTAGAAAAGCATTCCAAATAAAGGTTAAATGTGAGTGTATTCACCCAGGCATGTGCAACGTTTCAACCTCCAAGGGGTCTTCATCAAGGCTGTAAAATCAATCACGCTGCAAGTAAAATGGGTGGATGATGTTACTCAGCTGCTTTGGATCCTATTGTTATGGAGTTGCAACGTATGCAACTCCCAGGTAGAGCTATTCCCTAAACCGGCCTAAGAACAGTCTAGGTCTGAAAACTGCGCGTAAACTATCTTGGAGTATGGAGTCTAAGGCACCCCCAATTTTTTCACCAGAGCCTGCTGCAGGGCAGGATGGACTTGGTCACTTGGTACCCAGGTCACAAAGCCAAGACAGGTATAAGACAACAGATGCACTTGCAAATATTAAGAATGAACTCAGTTACCATAAGGTAGACTAAGGGACTAATAAACAAGCTTAGGTCGTACCAGGAGTGTAAAGAAACAAAATGAGTTTCAGAGTCGAAGCCTATGTCAAATCCAAGACGTCACAACCAAATCCATGAGGCAGATCTCTAATTGAATCTGCATCTTAAAGTTCTGACAGGCTTTGCAGACCTAAGCAGAGTATGTTTGATGGGCATGGCAACTTCAAAGCAGCAACTGCAAACAGGAGCTAGTATGCTGGGATTCCTGACACCTACTTTGATCACATCAGCGATATAAGCTGGCCAAATTTGGCGGGACTAATCTAATGTCATTGGGGAAAAGAAGGATCAGATTTTTGGGCTTCAACAAGCCCAATCATTTTGTTCTCAGGGAAGATAAGTCACCGCCAGAGGTGTCTGAGGATTGGCAGTGACTTTCTTGCCATTCCTCAATCATACCACATGTATTCTTGGCTGAGCAGGCATATGTATGGGGATATATAGCTGTCTGCCAAATGAGCATTCAGTCAACAGCTATCTAAACAGTATGGCCAGACTTACAGACACATCATATCTCTTGGAAACCCAGCATCACCAATGATGTTCTTGGTTGGGGAGAGATTTTCTAACCCATTTACATCAATTTAATCAATTTAATGGCGTAGATGGGTGTAAATGTGGTGCATTTTGATGCATGGCCCTTTCTTGTGACAAAGATGTGCCACAATGTTCTTTCTGCATCCCGCTCACCATATTTTACAAAAGAGGGCAGAGCAGGGTGGAGCCCAAGGAGGGCCAGGGATACCTTTCCCTGACAGATACCAGAAAGCTGGCGTGAGTTATACCTGAAATCAGTTCTTGAGTGATGTAGACTTAAATTCTGGTGCACAGGAGTGCGCTGCCTGAAATATTAAGAGACTGAAGTTCCTTAATAATTAAGGCGCAGCCCACACCAGCCAGAGACCTGATTGAGACTGCCATACAGAAAGCCAGTCTTAATAAATTTCTCTCAGGGTGTCTAACTTCTTTATCTTCTACCAAGGAGTTGGTTCTTGGCTGCAATGCATTTTTTATGGAAACAACACAACTCAATGCTGCCATTTGGTGGTGGCTTATTATAATTTGGCCTGGTCAGCTTCAGTGTATCTTTCTTGAAACTACCCATCTGATTCACCTACCTTCAGTCTGTCTTTTGGTTACCACTCCTGTTCAACAATATTGGATTTTTAGTGACTGTCATGTAACAGTCACAAAGTGACCCCATTGTTGAATTACATGGTTTCGATGTACTTCAACTGGTTAAGCCGCACAGCCAAAATCCATGAAGATTTGATGTAAAAACATGCATTTTGCATTTTTTTTATGTGGTTTTGATCATATGCTCAGAAATTACTCATATAAATGTAACTTTATATTTCAACTTTGACACTTTTATCTTCCTTTTAGGCAAATGTACAAGATATATATCTTAAGAACATGGATCACTTTGAAGAATAAAGTCTCAGAGTACTGAGCTGCTAAGGCAATCTCCCCTCAAGTTTCTTTCATTCTCTCAGGCTCTGGCATGCTGCAACTTTTTGGGGGTTTTCCCCCATCCTCAAGCATAATGCCCAGTCTGAGGGTAAAAAGGTACACTGAGGGGAGATTACCTTGGTATTTCAGAACTTGTATGAGACTTTATCCTTCAATGTTATCGATGGTATTAAGATAATGTCTTGTACCTTTGCACAAAAAGTAGTAAAAGTGGCAAAGATGAAAACACAAATATGTCTTTATTACTGGTATTTCTGTCTTATCTGCTGGCAATACCTTCAACTCCTGTATCTTTGTTTTCTCAACTCCCCCATATACATACAGTACATGTTCAGCGGGTTTACCCAACTTTTCTCTTATGTGTATGGGGCCTTAAGAGTTCCAAAGTCATAAATGAATCATACTTCAGTAATACATGACACTGTCTCACCAGGCTAAATCCTATTGAACTTGAACATTTAGAATAAAAATTCTGTTCCTTTTTGGATTTTCTACATGTAACACTGACCTTCCTGTTCTTCCCAGAGTTATTTTTACTTCCCTATACCGTACAAGAAGAGTATTGCTATGTATGGCATAAATCTTCATTCTTTTCATGAATCCTCGATATATCCCTGAGATCATGAAACTAGGCAAAATATCAAAACTTCAGGCCGAGTACTAAGATACTGGATCATGTAATGAGCAAATAAGGAAACTTGAAATTGTTTCCATGTTATTTTATGAGTGACTTTCTTTTACATCCATTTGGAGAAAATGACTGCCAGGACATGATGACAGGGAAATGGGCACACTATTAGTAGAGACAATGACATCACCTCTCCCCAAAAATAGACGTCAAGCTGTCAGCTTATAAGGAAAGCAATAAGGGCATCTCTTTGAGAAAAAATAGAGGAACTCTATTTGAAAGAACTCTGTTGAAAGAAAAACAATGAAACTCCTATGTCTGTTGTTGTCCATGCTGATGTCGACTACTTTTGTTTTTGCAACAGTATATACAAGGATCGTAGACATATGGGGGATTAGTTTCTCAAAAAGTGTTAAATTGGTTGACTTACCATAACAACTACTTTCCATATGCCCTTTTAGGATAGACCAAATCTAGCTCTAGTAGACTCTGTGACTTGTATTATAAGGTTGTCCACTAAAAGTGCTGTTTCACTAAGACAACCCTGTCCCTTTTCAGGCGGAAATCGGGTGGAAACCCACTGGACCCCATTATAGTCTATGGGGTCCACAGGTTTGAGGGTAACCACTTTTTTAAGCGGATTAGGTTTCCATACAGGGGACCGCTTGGGGAACAGAAACGCGAATGCAGGTATAAACCTAGCGTCACACTTTTGCTTTAAAAGGGCTGCTCATGTTTTTTGTTTTTTATTATTTATGGCCTATCCTTAGGATAGACCATGATTATCTGATCAGTGGGGGGCCCCAGCTGACCCCCACATCTGGATCAGCTGTTCGGAGGTGCCTCCAGTCTGTGTGCTATATGCATGGAGCCGGAAGCAGTTGGCTCTGAGACTGTATATTAACCAGGCACTAGTACTGGAGCTAAGCCCCATTGACATACTAGTGCTCAGCCACTATATAGGGCACAAAGCCAACTGCTTCCGGATCTATGCACTGTATAGTACACAGACTGTAGCTACCCCTGAACATCTGATCTATGTGAGGGTCAGCTGTTGCCGCACCACCGATCAGATATTAATGGCCATAAATAAAAAAAGATCATGGACAACCACTTTAATATGAGTATATGAAATGTACAGCTCAATACCCTGAACTACAGGATATTTTATAAAACATGCAGGTAGAGATACATAATAAGTGCACTGTAAATTATACTTCCTTTATTCATCTACCAACCTTGAGCGTTACATCACAGCAGCGTCTGCTCACCTCCAATGTTTCCAGCATGCATTAGCACTACCAGTACAGAAGGAGAGCAGGGTGATTTGGAGCATTGTGTTCACTCCAAGCAGTCCTTACCTAAACCTTTATAAAATAAAGTAACACTATGATCCAAAAACACAAAAAGGCAGAATTCTGTAACTAAACCAAGTCTCCAATGAGTTTCTGGTGTCTGAAAGGCTGTGCCCTTTATCGCGACTTGAGTGAATCACAAATTTACACTTGAAAAGCACAAATTCGCCAACATCGGAGTTGCTAAGAAACCTATTATCTGTCAGAGTAGAAAGACCTGAATTGAGTAAAAGAGAAAAGAAACTAAGATTGATCTGCAGCATTTTAACGCCAAGAATAGGTATCTATAAAGACAAGTGTTGTAAGTCTTTTTTCTTCTTTTTTTTTTACTTGGATTGCTTTTTCTTAGGTAAATCAACATGTTATATTAACAAAGCGTGACTATAAACAACTGATATATAATAATACAAAGCAATATGGAAGACAAAGCCAAAGAGCACACAAAAATATCACATATGAATGACAGTAGGTAAAGGCAGCATATCCACTTCTGATATTATCAGCCATACATATTGTGGTGGTGTACCATGATGGCAAGGAAAGTAGGGTTGGGTATAATGAATTTCAACATGCCAAATGTTCTCAAAAGAGATAAGTTGCTACCAGAGGTGTCTGTCAGAAGCTTGCTCCTCTTTCCCTACTGAAAACACATGAATACTCAGACAAGCTGGGCGTACACGTGTATGGGTAGGGGACAGGTTAGGAGTAACTGTCAGCTGAAAGTGTTTGGACAGCTAACGTGTACCCATCATTTTATAAAACATTCAGCATGTCAAAAGTTTTTATCATTGGGAGATGGGTGCTAATATCCCTACCAATTGCTAAAACAAAGGGGCAGAAGCGCTTGCCCTGGCTGGCTCTGATTTGCTCTTCTTTCTATGTGTCCATACATTGCACTGCTCTCTGGGGAGAGTCAGTCAAACATGAAGGGTAGAATTTAAGAAATGGTCAGAGTAGGGCATTGGCTGGTCAATGCAAGTCTAAAGTTTATTTATCGGTCATTCATTTCCAGTAAGGGGGCAAATATCATCTAGGCTAGGCATCAAGTACCTTTGGTACTATAGCTGTTATAAAACTACACTTTCCAACTCGTCTGATTTTATCCGAATCTAACATAAAAGTGTGTATGTTTATTTCAATAAGAAGTGGGAAGTCTCTTATGTAAACAAAGGATTGGGCTTATTGAAATCCTTAAAGGGAGTGTCACCAGCATCACAGATAGATAGGTTACGGTCATCTGAATGAAAAGGTGTTTTCCCTGTGTGAATTGTTGCGTCTGTTGCTAAGATATCGCTGTTCTTGTCAATATGCAAATGAGCTCTTTGGAGCAATGAGGGTGTGGCTGTTGCTCCAAAGAGGTAAGTGACAACACCTTCATTGCTCCAAAGAACTCATTTGCATATTGACACAATGGTGATATATTGGCAACAGAGGTACCAATTTACAAAGAGAAAACACTGTTTGATTCAGGTAACCTTAGCCTATCTATCTGCGGGGTTGGGTTGATATGCTGGGTTCTGGTAACAGACTATCGTCAGTGCTTCAGTTTACTTTTCCCCTGACATTTTCCTACAGAGGACAGATAGAAGGTCTCTGTTCACATCAGATTTTTTTTTCGACAGTGTATGAAATCAGAACATTTTTTCTTGCATGTAACTAGAAATGGAAGCAGTATGAACCAGGACAAGAGGCTCAATTTCGCAGGAATTTCAAGGAATCCTTTTATGTGGTAAAATAATAGAAAAAAAATAATATACAAAAAAAGATATTCTGACAACCAAGACACCTCTACCAGACACTATCTGAAACTGAAAAGTACTTCTCCTCTACTTTGTGCACACTTCCTCATGACACAGGAACCCCAGTCACTTTATGTAAAGACCGGTCCTATTACATACAAATCTTCAGTCTCTTTCTGCTGGTACATGGCCTTTTGTTGAACTTCCCTTGACCATATGTGTGATCTATATCACTATGTGTCAACGTAAAATTCTCCCTGTTCCTACTTTTATGTAATTGAAAAGTTTGGGGAAAATAGTGAGTCCCTGTCAGTTCTCCTGAAATGTTTAATTAACCCCTTTACTCCTGGTGCTGTAATAGTATGTAGTTCCTACAAGCCGCTGTACTATTATAGCAAAGTAATTGTGCCAGCATAGGAGCGATTATATTATACAGCTGATATCCCACTCTAAGGGCAGATTTGGGGGATAATTCTGATCCATGGTAAACCCTTGGTAAATGGATAGACATAAGGAGGGGGCTATGATATGATGATATGATTGCAGAATACTTGTGAGTTGCTGTAACAGTCAGAAGCCTAAGGATGGACTATTCGGTCCCTTAAAGGAGTAAAACCTATAAGATATGTAACCCTCTCTTTCTCTGTAACGTCTCTGCCTGTTCGGGTCTCTGCGCCACCCTCCGCTCGCAAGCTGCAGCAAAGGAGGCGTGTTCAGTTTGATTCCTTGCTGAAGGTTCTTGTTGCTCAGTCTGAACACTGTCCTAGACTATGTAATTGAATTTCAGCCACAAAACCGTCTCCTGCACCTTGTTTCTCTCCGCTCCTCAAACTGTTAATCTTAGCCTTGCCTGTGTGATTGACGGCCTGTCTGGGGTAGGTCCTGGACTTGCTATAAACAGGTCATCAGCCCACACATGGTTGCTGGCTATTGAGAATCTGTCTTGTGACTTTGTCCCTGCTAGCTCCTTAGTCTGCTATTGTTGTATTTCTGACTTCTGACCTTTGGCTCCCCCTGTGACTACTCTCTTTGATTTCGTTTTGGTACTGCATTACTCGACTGTTACCGACCCCTTGGCTTGCTGACTCTGCTTCTGTGTTGTTTTTGTCTTGTCCTGTTCTGTGTGTCACTTATTTAGTGATGGGATTGGCTCCAAGTTGTCATCTGTCACCTAGGACAGTCAGGCAAGTAGGCAGGGCCAGTGGGGGGTTCAGCTTTAGGGCCCACTGTCTTGTCGTGCCCCTCCAGCGGTTCAGCAACTACTGGGGAATCGCTCCTCTAGCAATTCCCTTACATCCTCACTTTAATAACTTTTCAGCTCTATGCCACCATCCCCCAATTTTTAATGTTTAATGGACAAATGGAGCACTACAGATACCCACTATCTAGAACAAGCCCCTACATGCAGATATTATACAACTAATGTTATTTAAAGGGAATGTATCACGTGAAAATGACCTAATTGTTTTTATGTTAAACTAATTTTTTTAAAACTTTTGGAGATGTTTTTTTCTTTAAGGTGTCCCCATTGTCAAGATATTGCTTGTTTTGTCAATATGTAAAAACGGCAATATCAACATTGTTGTTGGTTCCACTTATCTTTTTGGAGCGATGAGAATGCCTTTGTTGCTCTGATGATCTCATTCTTGTGAGTTCTTTGGAGCATATTGCATCAATGGTGGCACCAATTCACAAGGGGAAAAGACTGTTTGATTCAGGTGACCCTAACCTATCTATCTGTGAGGCTGGGTTGATATGCTGGAGTCTGGTGACAGACCCTCTTTAATTTTCCATGTTATACAATTTCAACTAAGTCTAAAATAGTCTCTTACTTCCTGTTTCCTGGAGAGATGGACCATGGGCCATAGACACAATGATCTGGAGCAGACTCAATTGGCTTCTATGGGACAGTTTTCTAGGTATTCACTGTGACCTATGCAGAGGTCATTGTACAGAGAGGAGAGTAGATAACCTGTGACCATCACCTATTGTGACTGGTGAATCCTGTGTCCTATCTACACATACATGACCGCTGTGATCATCAGGATGCTGATAAGTGAGAGGGCTGCTACAGTACAGGAAGTATAAGCATATTATTTGGCTTAGTGGCCTAATGTGGTATTGCAGGATATTGAGGATTTTTAAAAATATAAATAACATGGAAACAAAAAGCTCACCAAAATTCAGAAAAAAAATGCTTTTAAGGCTAAGGCCCCACGTTGCGGAAACGCAGCTTTTTTTGTTGCAGATTTTGTTGCGGTTTTTTGAGCCAAAGCCAGTAGCGGATTGAACAGAAGGTAGAAGCATAAGTACTTCCTATATATTTTCCATTCCTTTTGCATCCACTCCTGGCTTTGGCTCAAAAACCGCAACAAACTCTGCAACAAAAAAAAAGCTGCGTTTCCGCAACAGGCAAAGTTTATTATAAAGCACAGGACATCCAAGTATATCAAGAGTCTTGATATGCAGGGATGATTGTAATCTCTTGCGAGCAAGACCCTCAATCCCTATTTCTCTGTAATATATCTTTTTGTCTGTACTTGAACCCTACATTTTGTACAGTGCTGCGGAATATGTTGGCGCTATATAAATAAAATGTATTATTATTATTATTATATTGCCTGAACACCCCCCAACCCCTTTATTTCCTCACGCCTTTCTGTGCAGTCGTTGGCTCCACACCCCTCCTTGTAAAAAATATGTGTAACATAATATACTTGATTTAAAAAATAGGTCATTTTCTGGTGACACATTCCCTTTAAATATTCCCCAAAAAATTACATCTTGCATTTGCATGTGGGCACAGGTTGTGGAACACTGGCACTCCCACTCATCCTCAAACGCCCAGCTGGTATACAATGAAGCAGCGTGTTGTACCCTGCAGACGGCATTGTTTTCCTGTACATTTCCACCCTCTTCTTCCATGTGCACTGTGTATATATGCACAATATATACAGAAATATATCATGTAGTCCTCATTTGCCTTATGTTTTTTTTCTCGTGCGCCAGGAGTCAGAGTGACATTTGGATGAGATTAATTCTTCAAACAAGCTCCTCATTCATTAGTACAGCTGTCCTTGCTGATAATAAGAGTGTGACGCTTACTTTCCATGTCTAATGAAAGCTCCGCTCTCCGCCTGCTGATACAACTCAATTGTTTTTCCTCTTCTCCACCCAATCAATAGATGATCACCTATAAATAACACTTTGTGCTGTAAATAGCTGTCTGGCTGAGCACCACTTCATTAGGCGCTGTGGATTTTACATTATAGTGGTGTAAAATAGAAGCTGAGCGGTAATAATATGGAAATCATCATGCATAGCAAACAGCCTATTTCTTAGACCAGTCTAAGAAATACATTTATTTTCATACATAAAAGCTGAACAGCTGAGGCTGCATCTCAATGATCCATTACACAGCTCTGTAAATAGATGCTAGATCAGATTTATGACCTCGGGGATGAGAACAAAAAGGAGTTTTTTTTAAAAAAAAACAAAACAAAACATATATCATTAGGGCTAATGCAGTGTCACAGCTCCGTACAAGCTCCGCCATGTACAGACTGATAATACAGCACTGGTAATGGAGCTTTACTGTACTTCTGTATGTTGTCAGGTATGCAGGTGAGAACACTTCAGTTAGCCTACGTGAGAACGGCTGTGTGACGGCCTTAAAATCCATCCATGTTAATGTGGCTATTCGCATGACCACAGTTGAAAATTGACCATAAAAATGGATCATCTCATCATTTGTTTTTCTCAGCTGTCTTTTATAAGAGTTGTGTGAATCTAGCCTTACACTGTGCAGTACTCAGCCACTATATGGCGTCATATTTACTACAGAATTGGGCATTCAAGCATTCAACAACTGTTAAAGTGTATGGCCAGCCTTAAGATCACTTCCTCTTCAGGGTGGGTCTAAGATACTATCATTTTCTACTGTGAAGATTTTGCAGAATAAAGATTTAAGTGGTTAAACAAGCATAGACCATATTGTTTTGATATTATGCATAATGTGCCTTTAAAATTTTTGCACTATGTTTGAATGTTAAATACTTTGCCTTTAAATTCCAGAGTTCAGCTGCAGGACAAAGTGAGCTCTAGGACCAGGAGGTGAATAGATCAGTACAAGACTGGACGGAGATTGTGGTTCAATTTAGGGACATAGCTAGGACAGGCCGAGACAGAGGCCATAACAGCTCATGGTCAAGTTCAAGTTCACATCGGCGCCAGAAACCACCAGAAATAAGCAGAGACCAGCGGACCCGAACAATGGAGAACCCAGGGCAGATGTGAACCCATCCTCAGGGAAAGGTAAATTAAGCCCAGAGACAGGAGAAGGCAGTTTTGCAGTGTTACACTAGGTTCACACTAGCGTTCAAGTTTCCGTCCTTCGGGTCCCCGTGCGGAGACCCTGTCCGCTTAAAAAGCGGTTACATGTGTAAACCTGCAGACCGAATTTATAATCTCCTTGTAGGACTTTTCTATCTGCCGAATTTAAGTAGATTCTGCGGCGGGGTTGTGACAACGTAGGTGTGAATCCAGCCTGAGGCTTAAATATGAAGCCATGTACCTGCAACCGGAGCCTGCTCAGAAAGCTCTATAATTACTTTGAAGCTGGAATCTCAGTGAAACCAAGAAGAACTTAATCTGTGTTTGAGACCTAAGAACTCTTCAAGGATAAAGGCCCCACACTGCAGAAACTCTGCATGTTACAGTACTAACTAAGTAAATGAGATTTTGGTTAAGCTCATCCACACATTACGGAAAAAAAGAGCTGCAGAAAAACACAGCATGTTCATTTTTGCTGCAGAATCATTAGCGTTTCCCTATAGATTTAATAAAGGAAGGAAAAAAGTATGGAAAAGTGCAGCAAAACTCAATGAAAAACGCTGCAGGTAAAAAAAATCACAACTGACCACATTTACTAATGCTGATGTGGCTGGGAATTGGCAAAAATACACCTCTTGGCACTTCTGAGCCTCTGCACCCCGATTGCCACTTTTTTAGACAGAAGACGGAATGAGGCAGGAAACTAGGTGGGGCGGAGTGACAAGTTCCACCAGACTTGCTAAAATTTGCACCATACAACTGAAGTGAGTTATACCACAAATCTACGACAGTTCCAGACTGGCGTAGATCTGTGACCAGGCGCACCTACATGTGCTAGAATTACTTAGAGGCTGGAGCTTCTTAATAATTCTAGCAAGTTGTGCGTCTGGCAGGGAAAGAATTAAAGGGGTTTTCTGGGTAAAAAAAAAATCTTTTTTTTAAAAAAAAGGTCTGTTAGTGCCATTAATGGATTAATAAGTGCACCCAAATACCTTTAGTAGTGTTTTGAGTGAATTCTGGGTTTCCCTGGGAGCTCCTGGCATCTTCTGCATTTGTTTACTTGGGTAGCTTCCTGCTCTTTTATCTTACAACTACCATGATGCACTGCTCTTCACTCAGATCCCCCTCTCACTCTCTCCCTCCACCTCCCTCTCTCACACCTACTCCCTCTTTACCTAGCTAGTCCACCCACTACTAGCCCTTCCTAACTAACTAACTCAGCCCACCCCACCACCCCATCATACTTACCTGTTTTCCTGTCCGGATCTTCTGGGCACGGGAGATCACTTCTTTCTGTGCAGCCGGCTCCTTCTCCTATTGACGCTGCCGCCGCCCGGCTCCTTTTTGGGGGGGGGGGGGGGGCGACGTCAAGAAGAAGAGGAGCTGGCCTCCCTGAAGGAAGTGATGTTCCGTGCCCAGAAGATCCGAACAGGAAGACAGATAAGTATGATGGGGGGGGGGGTGTAGTATTAGTGATGTTCCATTTCCAGAAACGGGGAAACGGAACCTCATCGGAAAATCAGAAAATGTGGCTGAGGCGGTAACATGATGTCCCCGGTGATCTGGGTAAATATACAATTTTGGTAAAGTAAGTTAGAAGTTAGGCAGGGACAGGGTTTTTAGTTTAGTGTAAAAGTAATGTTTTATCCCGGACAACCCCTTTAAGATGGGTGTAGGAATCCCCAGTCTTAATATATTTCCCCCAATGCGTTTTCGCTGTGTTTTTTCTGCAGCATTTTTTAACTTTGTTTTGTTATGTGGGGCCTTAGCCTAAAAGCATCCAGTGTGTGCATATTTGCTCTGCACCTATTTAAAGAACCCATTGTCCGTATTCTTACAATATAACTGTAGTATGTAGTAGAGAGCCAAGTATATAATAGAAACTTGTGACCCTAGCAACAGACCACAAAGCCGGAAGGAGAAAATTACATTTAGCTCAAAGGATGACACATTCTACAGCACACAAGTCTCAATATAAACCTGTCTGTTACATGTAAATAATCTGAACATTTCACATGCAGAGAATTATACAAAGCTCAGTGTGAAGTATTCAGCACCTTGTGAAGAAACAATAGTCTCCCACTGGTTTATACTTGTCTGCCCTCTGCAGGACTCAATAATCGTGTTCTAGTAAGAGAAAAGCGCACTCCACACGCATAGGCTACAATTACATAGAAAGTGGATTATGGTGATACTCTCACAGTAAAGAGTTTTTGTAACCTTTTCCACATTGTAAGTTGCTGATTACTTTATTATTAGTTACTGTACTAATAATAATATGCAGAGAAGTGATATTAAAGGGAGTCTATCACCAGGTTGCAGGGCCGTTTTTAGACAAAGTGTGGCCCTGGGCAAAATTAAAAGCAGGACCCCAAATGCTGATATACCAACAACGCCATTATTTTGCAGTGGCAACCCCTTTAATAATGCCTCCTTTCTGCCCCAAAACAGTAATAACAACCCCCATTTTCCCAAATAATTCAAATTACCATCTTTGTACCGCCTAATAGATTTTTCCTCCTTATAAATAATATTACCTGCACATAAATAATATTACACCCTTATCAGTAATAGTGCCCTTATAAATGATAGTTACTACTTATAAATAGTCTCTGTATCAGTAATATTACCCCTTATGCTCCACAGTGGCCCCACACAGTATAAGAGGCTCCCCACAGCGCAGAAGAATAAATCTCACAGTATAATAGGCTCCCCACAGCACAGAAGAATAAATCTCACAGTATAATAGGCTCCCCACACTGACCTCCAAGATACCAAGATAAAGCTCCACAGTGACCCCATACAGTATAATGCTCCACAGTGGCCCAACACAATATAACTCTCCACAGTGGCCCCACAAAGTATAATTTGCTCCCCAGAGGGCCCCTTTAGAATAATGCTCCACAGTGCCCCTCTAGTATAATGCTCCACTGTGACCCCACACAATATAATATGTTCTCCTGAGGGCCCCCAGTATAATGCTCCACAGAGACCCCACACAGTATAATATACTCCTCAGACCCCAGAGTATAATAATCAACTTGCCTTATCTCTCCTGGACATCCTTGTGCTGCTCTGCTGTCCCTGCTAGCTTCTTCAGGTCACGGCTGACGTCACGCGTTCCGGGTGTCACCGCTGAGGCCTGTGATTAGTTCTCAGTGGTGATGTCTGGAACGCGTAACATCATCTACAGGCCAGAGAGGTGAGTAAAAATGTTTGTTATTTTTACAGACTTCCCCTGGGCAGGCTTCTACTGGAAAGGGGCCCTGCGGCACATGACGCTGGCCCCTTTCCATTATCGATGTGGCCAAGCCTGACTCCAGAATCTGGAGTTATCAGGCTCCGGATCCCAGGGGCCCCCTGGGCAAATTGCCCAGTCTGCCCCCCCCTAACATTAAACCAGCAACAGTTAGAGAGGTCAAGCTAATACCCAACTATGATATCATAAAGCACAAGTGTGTTCCACTGTGATGTCACAATGCCCCATTGCAATGTCAGAGCTCTGAATTGTTATATCACAATTCGATATAGTGATATCATAATGTTGCATTGTGTTGTCAGAGAACTCCATTATGATATAACAATACCCTATTGTGTTCCTTCATTGGAGCAGAGATTTCCATAGTGAAGTGTTTTTTTTTTCCAATTGTGGTGTCGCAATGCCCCATTGTGATGTCCCATAGGTCCAATGTGCTGTCATAATACCCTGTTGTAATGTCAAATAGCTCCTTTATGTACTCACAATGTCCCATTGTGATGTCACAGTGCTACACAGTGGTGTCACAAGGGCCCATTATGATATCACAATGTGCTAAAGTGATGCCAAAATGCCCCACTGTAATGTCAGAATGCGCTAATGTGATGTCACAGAGTTCCATTATGATGACATAATGTGCTATAGTTAGTTTCAGACTGATATTCCTTGGGCTCTCTAAATAAAATGATTCTGGTGGCCCACCCTTTAACAACCCCTAGGAAATAGACAGTAGTCTCCTTCAAATTTGGTTGTCTTCTGCCTGCCTAGCAGAGGATGCTCTGGTACTGTTGTCGGCCAGTCCAACACTAGTCACTCTGTTTTCTCCCGATTCTACCCTTCCAAACTCCCTAAACTTGGCTAAATTGTTACAGATGCCTGGAACTTCCTGGGTTATTTCCCACATCCATCATCACTAGTTTCTTGCAGGGGGTGAGTATCTGACAACAACCCTAAGTCACTGATGTTTAATACTCACATGGCAAGATCTGTAAAATATTTGGAAGTCTGAACCTGGGTAGTTTACCAAATTTTAAAGTTACTTTTCCTAGTCAACCATTTCTCTTAGTAGTGTGACAACTTGGGGAATTAGACTCAAAATGGCGGCAGGCTCCTGGTTCGGACAGCGGTGGTTCGTGGTACTGGGCGCCGGAAAGATAGCTTTCAGATGGTCCAAGTGTAAAATAAAAGTGACTTTATTCAGCTTAACTGCAACATAACAAAACAACAAAAACCTAGGCCACAGTTAGGGCACTAACTGACTCCTTGAGCCCCTAACTAGCCTCTACTGCTCAGCTCCAGCAACAGTCTCCTGTGGACCCCAGCCCTCCTGGCACAGACCGTCTATCTGTCCATCTGGGTCCACCATCTCCTGCTCCTTGCAGGATACTCCAGACTTCTGGAGTTACACGCCCCCCACCCAAAGGCGTGGCTGAGAGTCTTTTCTGGCCTGGGCCTGGGTCGCTCAACAGCGCCCTCTGGTTCACATACTCACAGTAGTCATTGACACTTGTGTGTTATTTTTTGCAGTTTTTTTTTCAGTGTTTTGGCTTGTCCTAAGAAGACAACTCCGTATCTACAAACAGCTTGCTTGTGATCAACCAGCTGTGGGTCTACAACCTGGAACTCTTGCCTAGTAAGTGCCAAGCATCTTAAAGAATAGCCATCCATGAAAAAATAGATAGAGCAGAACTGCCAAATGACTGTAGTGTCAGGCTGACTGCATGAACAGCACTCCTTGGCCCGCTTGACAACAATGGTCTGTTGGGTTTCTGTCATAGTGTCCTTCCTTCCATTGAACAAACTAGCACACCATGCTGTGCAACTTTGTTCTCATACGGAATCTTGAATACAAGTGTGAACACAGCCTAACTCTGCAGGACATATACATAGCAGCATATGCACACCACTTTCATGCTTAAAGTGTACCTAACCTCTCAACAAACTTTGCATAAATCAATAATACAATATGTAATCTTGGCAGTTTACTCCTCTGCATGTTCTGTCTCTAATTTTCAGTTCTCCCTGATCTGGTGGATGGAGACTAGCAGAAAGAAACAGAAAGTATAGGAGCATCTGCTAATTTAACTCACATACCTGGAAGCATCAACAGTACTATATAGGACATTATAAAGAAGTACTGACCTGTGCTGGTGTGAATACAGCACTTGGGGTGAGATAGAAACTTACTAATTAGTTGCATTAACATCTGCCTGTGCCTCACCACTCTCACTCAGCTCTTGCTCACTCCTTCCACTCTATAAACTTCTGTGTAAACCTGTAATATGTTAATGCTTTGAACTTCAGCCCATCTTGCCTTAGCAAGATGAATTAATCGGAGATTTCAGAGTGAATATCAGATTAGGAGGGAGATAAGAATAGAGCCTGAAAAGTAGAGAAAGAAGCACTTATTCTCTGATAAGATATATTACAGAATTTCTAATATTTGCTTGTACTACTGATTTATGCAAAGTTTGTTAAAACGTTAAAGATCCTTTAAAGTCTAAATTTATGTTTACAGAATAAAAAGTCATATTGTGATTTTTTTTTTTTACTTATTATCTATGTGAAAACAACCTTGGGCTATATAGTAGATATACTGTAAGTGGCTTATGATATAGGTAGCGCACAATAAATTAGGAGTGTTGCACTGCAGAAAAATATGACTATGTTATTGGCTAGCATAGCATGTAACAGTATTGTCCCTGCAACAAACAAAGGTAAGAGCCTTTGAACATTACATGATGCCATAATGCTGCATACTACACTGCCACCTTAAAAAAAAAACATGAGTTTTGGGCTGTCAAGATTATATCTGAACAATATGTTCCTTAGATTGCCACACTGTGCTTTATCTATTTATATACTGGAGAAAAACAAAGCCATATCACGAGGTTCCAGACACTGAATTACAATGGTTCAGACTTACATAATTAGCCTGAAAAAAAAGCAGAAACTTCTACTTATACAGAAGGCAATTCTCAAGAAAATCGCCTTAGAAAGCATCCAGTGTCTGCTGGTCACTAACACATTGAGCAGCTGATAGCTGATGGGAAGTAAACATTGAGAATCTTTCTCTTAGTGGATAGTGGAACAGGAAGGGTCCAAACACCAAGTGGTCAGTAGTAAAGCCATTAAAGACAGTGAAGGCAGGAAATGGTTTGTCTGCAAAGTAGATAGGAGAATAGGGCATGGTGAACGGCGACATGGGCATTATAAGTTCTGGACAGGGAAAGTGCAACGGTCATCATGTCACACTACACTACACACTTTAGAGCATATGAAGGATGTTGTGTAAGAGCCACATTATGTCATAGCTCTATCATACTTCAAGTTATTGTCCAGTCAGAGACACAAAAATGATAGGCAAGTTGGTATGTCCAGGGGATGCTTATCGGCTGTTTATTCGCCCTATTTCCTCAGTATTTGCTGCTTGGCTGCTTTTAAGCTGTGCTTCATAAGGACAGACTTGTGATCTGTGACTACAGCTTTCCTGTACAGGGAATTTGCGGTAGTCTAAGACACACCCCTGTCTCATCATTGGTTCAAGATGCTGCTCTCTCCCTCCCCTGCATCTCATCCTCCTCAGATTGGTTGCTATTGGTAGTAGTACAGTCAGCTCTGTAGAAACTGGTATATACAGCAAGACCTTGTAGATCTGGTGATCTCATGATACTTGCAGACTTATGGCATCCCTTAGCACCCCTACAAGATCTCTGAATGCCCAATGAATTTATGGACCCATGTGGCCTTTTGGTGCAAAGGGAACATATTACTGCCACTCCTTATAATGTTCCACCCATGGGTCTACTCAAGGCAACATTTATTATCTTTACTTCCCATCCCCATATGACAGTTTTGTGGTTAGAAAACTGAGCAACACAAGTTCATCTTCCTCTAATGCACACTGCAGTCATTTGTAGTCAACAGTCAGCAGCGATGTTGTACTGCTTAGCTTCCCGAGCTTAGCACTGTCACCATGATCTGATAGAGCAAATTTTGAAGTCTAAAAGACAGACAGGGAAGCTTTGCTATTTTCTGCTGTATCACTTGAGAACAGTGTGCAAGGACAGTATATTACGAGTAAGGTAAGATTAAAGTTGGCTAAAAGCATCAGTTTTGGCATGAGCAGCCACCTCTCCTCTGACAATGTAAAGGAAGGATCAAACATGTTAAATTTCAACATGTCCACTCCTTTGTTTTTACAGAACAAAGAAAACATACACATAATATAATGCCATACA
The DNA here is from genome assembly GCA_947044405.1 of Leptodactylus fallax. Taxonomy (NCBI): domain Eukaryota; kingdom Metazoa; phylum Chordata; class Amphibia; order Anura; family Leptodactylidae; genus Leptodactylus; species Leptodactylus fallax. The sequence goes on from CAMRHE010000305.1 coordinate 213,766, forward strand.
CATGCAGTTTCGATAAAATTTTCCAAGCTGCCCAATGACATTTTCAGCAGACAGTCTGCCATCTGCAATTGTGAACAATTTTTTCATAAGTTTAATTTTTTAAACAATGTTCGATTGAAATGGACAAAATTGGCTATTTCTGCTGACTGCCGTCTCAGGATGGGCAATTTTACTTCCTTCTTCCCATTGAGAACACATGCATGACTGACCAAACGGGTCCTTGTGCATAGTTCCCAACCGTCCCGCATACAGCGGGACAGTCCTGATTTTACACTGGTGTCCCAACGTCCTGGATAGCTTACAGTTTGTCCCGCTATGCCCCTGAAGTCCCACTATGCCCCTGAAGTGTTTGTTGCTAACAAACTTTGTTAGGGTAAAGGCTAAATGGTAGATGCTAAATCCTAGTGGGCTAAATGACCTTTGATGACGTCATGATCATGTGATCATACTCTTGGGTGTTCGGAGCTATTCTGGACACTACAGGACAGTGTTTTGTTACACATAAAGCGGAAGCTGCTGGGAACGAACAGTTACTGAAGGTGAGGAGAGCAGAGACAGCATGTGTAAGCAAGGGGGAGGGGAACTGGGGGCAGATGTAGGGGGCAATTAAACTGAAGGCAGATGAAGGGAGCAATTAAACTGGGGGCAGATAAAGGGTGCAATTAAACTGGGGGAAGATAAAGGGGGACATTAAGCTGGTGGCAGATAAAGGAAGACATTAAGCTGGTGGCAGATGAAGGGGGACATTAAACTGGTGGTAGATGTAGGGGGGCAATTAAACTAGGGGAAGGTGAAGGGGCATTAAGCTGGTGACAGATGAAAGGGGGACATTAAATTGGTGGCAGATGAAGGGGGACATTAAACTGGGTGCAGATGGAGGGGGGACATCAAACTGGGGGCAGATCGAGGAGTAGACATTAAACTGGGGGTACAGATGGAGGGTGACCTTAAACTGGGGGCAACTGAAGGAGGACATTAAACTTTGGGGGGTAGCTGGAGGGGGACATGTCTGCCTCTAACTGTCCCCAGTTTAATGTCCCCCTCCAACTACCCCCACTGTATAATGTCCCCCTCCAGCTGCCCCAGTTTAATGTCTCCTTCTAGTTTCCGCCAGTTTAAACTGGGGCACGAGGAGAGGGACTTGGAGGGGAACATTATAATGTGGGGCATATAATGTTAGGGTGACTGTAGAAGCATTATACTGTGTGGAGGCACATGGAAAAATGGATGAGAATGGGCAAGGTCATCGTAGAAGTGGGTGGAGCTAAATTTGCAGCGGCGCACATAGAATTTTGTTCCTCTTTCTGTCCTTTGAAAGTTGGGAGGTATGCTTGTGTATCAGGAGATGTAGGAATAGTTGTTGGCTGAATAAGTGTTTGGCCACTTTTATGCCCCAGCTGCCCAGAGCTGTCTCTTTTGCACAAATTCTGGAGTGGTTGAAATTTTACAGCAATACAGTATATAAAAGTAGACTTTGGAATCTACAGTATATGTGACTTGCACCATGCAATGTCTGGCAGAATATACTTACATAACTTACGATAGTCCACTATCTATCCTTCCTATCTACAAACAGGAAATACACATTTGCTTGTCACAAAGACTTACAGAGGTTGCAGGAAAGTTGCATAATGGTTATGTCACTGTTTGCCTTCCTCTGTTCATTTCTAGCCAGGCGTTGCTACCTTATTGTTGAATGGGTTAAATACTGGATTAGTGAGAGATACTTGTAAGAACTCCAGATCCCAGCTCTCCAGCTTTTGTATTATTGTCGCCCACAATCCGGAAAGGCGTTGGAGTTCCCATAATACATGTAGCCACTTAGTAGTGTTCACTTGCCCACTTATCACTGTCGGGAGTAGGTGTTTCTCCTGCCTTGCCATCCTTTGCACACTCCACATGACTCACAGGTCGCTGGCTCATTTAGTTAAATGCGTGAATGATACGCACAGAGATTCAATTACATGGGAGCACTTTGACAAACTTACCATGGCAACACAGGCTTTATCTGCACACAATAAGCCGGTCTCATTGCTCTTCACTTCTTTTATTTGAAAAGCAGTTGTTTTTTCCTTTTTTTCAGATTGCACAGATTTTGAGGCTCATAGTCATAGTGCCTCATGGGGCCTGAGTTTAGCTTTATAACAAAGCCATACCTTGCATAAACTACAGCTGATAGATCTAGGTACATGAAAACATGACAACTACATTATCTCCTCTTACTTTGGCCAACTATTCCTTTACGATACCGAATTCAGTTACTATCAGTAGGATTTCACACCAATAAACACTACAATTTAGGTGTGCAGCCCAACAAAAACAGCAAACCAGTTTGTACCTGCATAAAAAAAAAATCTCCTTCCGTTGTTTCCACAGCTATTTTGCAGCTTTTTGCATCTCCATGGTAACAGACTACAAACAAACAATGTGTCAACCTTTAACATTTCTTGAATTTTGTTAAAAACTTTAGTTTCTCTTGATACAAAATAGATACAATCCAGTAAATATATGTACATGTACATTTGGCATCTGTGGGAGGCATCCATCACAATCATTCCGCTAAAAAATATACATTATAGTATACTTTGTTAATAAGTGAGCTTATGGTGACAGATGGCTGACAATGGCAGCTCTCTGAGGCATCTGTCAGGAGTGTATAATTTTTTTCATCTTGCGCTAAACATCTCAGGATATGATAAGAGAACAATTAATGGAGGACATGTCTGTATACTATGTAGGCTGATACCAAAGGCATATCCTGGAAGGGGCAGGCAGTGAATATGTGCCCCAGGTGTTGGATACCAGGACGGGGACAAGAAGTCAAAGGCAGTAAATGGATTTCTGCCCTAAGTGAAGAAAAGCCTAACTATTGCCTTATCAACTCTCCCTGTTTCTATTCATCTCGTTGTTAAAAACACCACTGGTTCACAGAATGGGGTAGAAGAGATGCCCCAACCTGGTCCTGAATGCTGGGTAGAGCAGGAAGCCATGGGTTTCCTGCCCTACCACTTTCTGACTTATAGGCCACAAGCTGCCTTAGGCTTGCAGCTTGCGAGGTGCTTGGAACACAAAGAAGATGTCTGTGTGCCGATGCAGTCAGTGCAATGACGTCACTGAATTGCACCTCCTGCTGCAAGCACTGCCCGGGATATCAGCCCCATAACAAGAATGGAGCACTAGTCACGCAAGCACAACAATGCTCCATTCACAAGGAGGAGGCATGGGGGACTTTCGGCTTCCCATTCTCCTGATTACTTGGGGACTCGACAGTCAGACCCTCAACTATTCTCCTGAACTGAATCTGAATGATTTTTTTCAAAGTATTTCTACATTTATCAATGCCTTTGGGTCTATGAAAAAACAGATGACACACAGATGCCATCCTTTTCACTGACCTATAGACTTGCTTTGATGTCAAAAATGGATGATGCATTCACATCCACATTTTTTTAAAGGGATTATATCATTAAAAATAATTTTTAAACTACAAGCACGTAGGAATAGCCTTTAGAAAGGCTATTCATCTCTTACCTTTATTTTCCAGGACCACGCCATGTTTTCTAATTTTTCTTCTTTTCTTCATTATGCTAATTGTGCTCAGAGCACAGCTTCGTCATCGCTACCAGCGCCACCTCTGTCTTCTGTTCCTGACGCGTCTCCTCCTCTTCCCTTACACGAGCGTAAGAGACCACTGAAAAATGGCCAATGGAACATGTGCAGTCGGCTCTGTCCAACCCGAAGTGGCAGAGCTGACTCGCATGCACAGGATTTCGATCCCAAAGGGGTGCTCGAAGAGGAGGAGACGGGTCAGGAACAGTAGACAGAGGCGGCACTGGAAGCGAAGACAACACTGTGCTCTGAGGACAGGGGGAACACCCTCTGTGCTCTCTGAGCACAATTAGCATAATATAGAAAAGAAGAAAAATTCGAAAACGGCGGCGCGGACCTGCAAAATAAAGGTAAGAGATGAATAGCCTTTCTAAAGGCTATTCCTATGTGCTTTTAGTTTAAAAACGTTTTTTTTTAATGATAGAATCCCTTTAAGGACAGTCCATAAAAAAATCCAAAACATACAGTATGTATGAATAAATACATTGAAAATGAATGGATCTGTATGCCGTCCATAATAAATGCGGATGACATATAGACGTGAAAAACAGACATGTCAATAAGGCCTTAGGCTGGGTTTACACGGCACTTTTTTAGTGAAGAACTGCATGCAGTTTTTAATAACAGTAATGAGTAGCGCATTTCTATTATGCCATAACATCACAAGTTTTCAATGTAACGTCCATTACCATAGAGATGAAATGCGTAGTGACATGTACTAGGCATTACCGCTATGAAAAACTGCATGTAATAAAAAAGAGCCTCAATGGGAGAACTGGGGTTCACAGTCATCAGCTGAACTATTATCAGATAGCAGTTCTAATGTCGTTGCCTTTTTTTACTGCACCAGTGCCCTCTAGTGACAGATCATGAGAAACTCAAATTCTCAGAAAGTTTTTTTTTAAAAAGTTGAACAATCTGAAAAGTTTAAATGGAGCAAATGATACATTTTATAAAAAAAATAAAAAATTCTGAAAAATATATTGAAAAATCCACTTTACGTTTAGCATGTATAGTTAGTTAGTTATGGACACAAACTACAGTTGTGCATAAACTTAGCATAACATATGTGAGATGTACTAGATATATTAAAAACAGATTGTAATAACTTATTTCTTATTTGTGCTATTAATGCTAGATGTTACAGGCCCAAAGCCTGAAGCTACACTACCACACAGTCCCCATGAAAATACAATACAGGTGCATGTATATATCTCTGATATTCCAATGATTCAATGGAAAGGAGAACAGAAAGTGTTGTCATAGGGACACAGGAAAAGGGCTTGGGCCAACTTCAACCACTTCTGACACTGGAAATTTGGAAGCTATAAATAAAAAAGAGATATTTATAAAGTACATCTGGTACTTCTCTATTATAGGTGATGTATCATCAGAAAATGACAGCATCTACATACGTTTTCTCTCTGAATATTACAATCATATTTTTTTTTTGACTATCCATATTAAAAATTAAAAAATATTCCACCTTTCCTACTAGAACACACACAAAGGGGCGGATTCACTAATGGCTGTTCACCAGATTCTGCCAACAAAGTGGCAACATTTTGGGCACATGTCAATTTGCGCAAAAAATTTTGCAACTTTTTAAAATTTTTTCGCCGCCCATACTACTTCAGAACAAAGTGAGTGGAGCAGGGTGGGAATGGCAGGAGCAGGACCCCCGCAGCCTGACTACTTTATTATAACATATGTTAGAAAACTGCAAGAAATGATAGCTGAAATCTAAACCAGATTCAGTTCGGCAACGCAGTGAGATATTCCTCAATAAGGCCAGGGCCCCACGTGGCGTAAATGCAAAAAACGCTGCATTGTACAGTCCCTGTAAAGTGGATGGGATTCTAGCAAATCCCATCCACACATTGCAGAAAAATACACACATCGGAAATGCTACGATTTCCAAAATCGTTGCGTTTTTGGAAATCGCAGCATGTCAATTATACCTAAGCTGGCGGTTTCTCTATAGGTTTAATGGAAGCAGAAAGTCCACAGAGAAAAACTTTTTCACTGCAGCCAGCTACTTAGGACCTCAGCATCCGGGTGAATTCACGCACAGTTTTTCAGCAGGAAAATTTCGAGGCAGAATCCTCCTCAAAATCTGCCTCAAAACACACCTCCCATTAATTTCAGTGGGAGTCAGTAGAAGGTTTCTTCCTCTGGCTGATTTTTTTAGCTAGAGATAAAAAAAAAGCGACATGATCTATTTTCAGGCGAAATCCGCCCTGAAAAATCAATGGAAGGAGGAAAAAACACAATGTTTTTTGACGCAATTTTTGCAAAAATCACTAATTTTTTTTAAAGTGAATTTTCCAGGGCAATACACTGAGCTGGAGTTAAAAAACACGTACAAAAAAGTGCAAAAAAAGCGTAAAAAAACGGTTCCTCATTCCGGAAGCAGAATTTTTTTTTATTTTTTCAGCCTGCAAAAGCACAAGCAGATTAGTTTACAATTAGATTCGTTTTGCAAATATGCATCAGGTTCGTTTCGTAGCGAACTTGTTCAAATAGCACCGGAAGTGCTATTATTATACTCTGGGGTCTCATCACACTGCATAGTATAAAAAGCGGAGGCCTCCTGGGTATCTTTGCAGTATTCGGTAGACCCTGGCCTTCTCTTCAGGCCTCTTCCAGCCACTGTCTTACATCACCTGTGATTGGACCTCAGTGGTCACATGGGGGCATGCCGAGCGTCATGACATCTGAGAAGACCCCAGAGTATAATAGTGTTTCATGGGCGATGAACCCCAAAAGTTTTGCATACGTGTGAAGCTAAAACTTTTGGAAAGTTCCTGTCGAATCCAGTTCTAAGTCAATCAGTTCACCCATCACTACTTACAATGCAGTCTATGGAGGGGAGGGGGGGAGACATAATTCCCACCTGCCTATCTATAGTGCCAAAGTCTGTCTGCTTTGAGGAGTTCTCCTTTTCCTTCCCCTCCCTTCCCCATAGACATCTATTGTACAGATTTGATTAGTGGCAGAAGAAGGCAAACAAGTAAAGAACCCTGAACAGCGTACAGATTTGCTGATCCGGCTTTCTCTGGGCACTGGAAGCTATGGAAGGGGAACAGCAGCAGCTTTGCTCCTATTCAAGTAAAAGAAGCGGAGCTGCAATTCCCCAGTGCCACTGCTATACAAAAGATGGTGGCCTGCACTGCTAACATGTACTGTAGAAGGAGGAGAAGCTTGGTTGTTTTAGTCTGCGCACAGCAGCTTATACTTAGACGCCTACACACTAGCAGCATCACCCTACTTGCTACATTTTATTGAAATTTCTCTCATAGCCAATACCCCTTGTTGAACCCTCATTTTTTCAGGCAAAACATGGCCTATTGGGGTCTTTTTTAGGTACAATTTGATAGGCAAGACCTTACAAGGCCAATGGCAAAAGGGGCAGGTTCCAGTCAGGGGCGCAATTGTTTAGGATTCTACATCTGCTAGATTTGGTAAGATCACTTTGGTAATTATTTTTTTTTTATGGTTGTAATCTATTGGCTGTACTGGTACTAACAGGACTAGTAGGGTGGGTGATATCATAGCAGTAGGAGGATCAACTCTCACTGCGCGGGGTGACACAGGCAGCAGATGGTAGGGGTCTGAGCGGCTAGGGCAACTCTCCAGGGAGCTGAAGGTCTAGTGCACCAACTGCCTCATTTGCATAAGACTTTTGTTTTAATCCAAATCTACAATAGTGACATACAGGTGCATCTCAATAAATTAGAATATCCTTGAAACGTTCATTCATTTCAGTGATTCAGTAATAGAATTCATAATCAGCGTCTTCCATGATTGTGTGTCCTACTGAACCAGACTGAGGGACCATTTAAAGGCTTAGGAAACCTTGGCAGGTGACACACTGAATTTACAATACTGAACTTTTTTACAATATTCTAATTTTCTTAGATTTGGGTTTTCATTACCTGTAATCCATAATCAACATTTACAGAAATAAAACACTGGAAATAGAACACTCTGTGTGTACAGAATCTAGAAAATATAGGAGGTCACTTTTTTAATTTAATAACTAAAAAAAAATAAATGTTTCAAAGATATTCTAATTTATTGACATGTACATGTATATAACCAAGGCATGGTGTTTATCATTGTAATGTGCTCTGTAACATGGTGGTAACAGAAGAATATGTTTGGAGGAAAACTCCCTTGAGCATTCATTTAACTCCTCTGTTATTTGGATTGTGCTGAATCAAGTGCAGAAATAATGACAAATAATGTGATCAAATTTGAAGACAATAAAAAGCAACTTACTAAATCACAAAACAAGGTTAAAAATAGAAAGGTTAGATGGCAGAAGGGCATGAATGTGATAAATCAGAGCACAAGGCATGAGGAAGACCCATGTGAGGTAGGCATTGCACATGCTGCTTAAAAGGTAGCTGAGTTTTCCTGAGAAGTTGAAAAATGTCCAGGGTCTTGCTGGTAAGTCTGTGCTATAACTTTACAAGCCTTCATACATGATGTCTTATCAGTTTTTCTGCTGCTAATATCCTCTTCATGGCTGCAGCACATTTTACATTTGTCTCTGAGGTTGTGTGATATACAATAAGGAGCAGTCTGCCACCCTCCTCTATCCATTACTACTGCTAGTGCCATCCACTACTACTACTAACACTCACAAATTGCTGAGAAAAGCCCAAGTGAACATATTATAGGATATCAAGGAACATTCAACTGTAGATATAGGGCAAGTATACATAGGCAAGCAGCTGGAAAGATCCCTGACACAAGAACAGCACAATACAGAGAGAGAGAGAGATACAAATGTATAAATAGACTTTTCTAAGCTGTGAGACATGCAGAATGTTCAGTCCAGTGCACAGAATAAGCAGTTTGCAGATGTGCTGTAAGGAAAACAACCCTTCCCCTCTGCATTCATTGTGTGAAGAGCCCAAACCCTTCCCCTCCACTCACAGTGAAGATATCTTGTTTTTTCATGGTATCTATGGGCAGAAATTCCCTGGTAACAGGGACTGAACAGCAAATTAGCCAGAAGGGAGAGACCTAATCGCAGGAACTTTTGAGAGTGTTTTCAGGCAGAGAGCACCAACATCTTTAATTAAAGAACATTACATTTTGGTCCAGAATCACATGCTCTACGAAATAAGACTAAGTAATGAGAAAGGTCAGGTGGGGGAACCTGTCAGGTGGTTTTTCCACCATAAACTGGCCCCATCATGTGCATGAACAAGTAAATCCCTTTCCATTACTGCCCCTCTGTAATTTTTCTGTTGCAGCAAAATGTGTGAAAGTATAAAACTGAACAGCAAGGACTGGTGCATAGCAAATGTGGTGCCATTTGTCAAAAAGGGGTCTAAAAGTGAGCCTGAAAACTATAGGCCAGTAAGTTTGACTTCTGTAGTGGGTAAGATATTTGAGAGCTTTCTAAGAGATGCTATCCTGGAGTAACTCAATGTAAATAATCTTATAACACCCAATCAGCTTGGGTTTATGAGGAATCGGTCCTGTCAGACTAATCTGATCAGCTTCTATGAAGAGGTAAGTTCAAGACTAGACATGGGTAATACAGTGGACGTGCTGTATCTGGACTTTTCAAAGGCTTTTGATACTGGTATAATAAAAGGTTGATATGTAAAATGAGAATGTTGGGACTGGGGGAAAACATATGCATTTGGGTTTGCAACTGGCTCACTGATAGGAAACAAAGAGTACTTGTTAATGGTAAATATTCAGACTGGGTCATCAGTGGGGTACCACAGGGGTCAGTATTGGGCCCTCTCCTGTTTAATATCTTTATTAATGACCTGGTAGAGGGTTTACAAAGCTGGATGTCCATATTTGCAGATGATACTAAACTCTGTAAGGTAATCAAAAATGAAGAGCTTCAGCCTAGTCATGCTGTCCGCCTCCTGGGTGTGATTGACTTCCCCCTTGTGACATCATTGAGTGAGGGGAATGTGAGTCCAAGACTCAAATCAATGAATGTACCATTCCCAGTAGGACTGTCTCTGTAATTTGTATTTGGACTGACGGATAAAGCCTTCAGTGGTGGAATACCAGGCCATTATGATTGTATATTGTATTTCTGTTTAAAGGGGGCAATAATATTTGCTCTTTTTCACTAAAGCAAGACCATGGTGCATCTTCTTTTGGTGGAAATCTGGCCTCAAAGGAAGGACTTGGGTAATTTTTCCTTGAAACATTACTGCTTTGCACAGTGGAAGGTTTGGTATACCTGACCACAGCCAAGGTACATAGTGTTATTAAGATGAACCCATTTACCTGCGTAATGTGTGACGCACTTGCCATGAAATATTACAAAACACCACAATTACTTTAGAAAATCTCTGACAGCTCTTCTTTTACACAGTGATTTCTGCCCAGTGCTTGGTTTTTATGATTCACCATGCAGTTATCTTTTAGTCTGTATGGGTAGATTTTGATCTTTCTTTGCTATACCACACAAAGTACGAGCCCGTCCTTATCATCAAAATCTAGGTCTATATGGCAAATCTTCAAGTTTTTACAACAACTGCTTATCAAGACCCATTGCAGGTGCAAGAAATGATTTGAGTATGAGATTTCCCAGCTATCAGATAACCATGATTGCTCTTCACAGTAAAGATTTGGTGACACCATCCTCTGACCTAAAAAATCCTACCTTCATAATATAGAATGTAAGACAATCCTTTCTATTATACTATACTATTCACAAAGCATATTGCACACATTAGACCCCATGCACATGACTGAGTGTGCATCCGATGTGGGGCCGAGTTTGCAGTGGAATGCATTCGGATGACACTCAGTGACATCCCAGTGCCTTCCGTGATACATTCCCCTCTCTTCATTCTATTTTAATGACATGGATGATTATAGAGCAGGTCTTATCCTGGTACGTGTCGTTGGAACTGAATGAATAGGAAGCCCCCATAGAGATGAATGCATAACGGAAGGCACTCGGATGTCACTCCAAGTGTCATCATAGTGCATTCCACTGCAAACTTGGCCCCACATCGGAAGCACACTCGGTTGTGTGCATGTAAAATGTTGTAAATTTGGGTTATTCTACTCATGATCGAGACAGAATTTGCAGCCATAATACAATTTGGAAACTCTGGATGCATTACTGCTATGCCCAGGAGGCATACTATTTGCATATTTAATTTAATGAGTTGCGTAGAGTCTCTCTAATGCAAGTTTATAATGGAGTCCCACTGTTTTGGGGGCAGGTATGTCAGTGCTTTTTTGATGTGGCTATTACAACTGAGTGTAAATATATCCTAAAGTCTCACCTACACAACCGTATTACAGCTCTGTTTTGTGTATGATATGGAGCTTTAATAGTGCACGTATAGAGAACAGTAACATTTTGTGACACATAGAATAATGTATGGCGCACTATCAAGTCTTTGCAGTTCCATGTCCTGCCATATCACTACTATGATAGACCTTATAAATGTTTAAAGAGTATCTATCACCAGACAAACCTTATGATAGGCATCAACATGCATGGGTGTCTGTGATTTTGATACTGATGACCTATCATTATCATAGGTCATCAAGTTAAGATTGGTGGCATATGGCTCCGCCAACCAGCTGTTTCAAGAATTTGTGGCAAGAGCTGCAGCCCCTTCATTAAATACCAAGCACAGCACCATACATTGCACAGTGGCCATGCTTGGTATTGCAGCTCAGTCCTTCCACTTCAATGGGACTGTGCTGCAAAGAGCCTATGAGACTCATGAATGCTCGTGAAACAGAGGCATTAATCACATGAGCGTCGTGATCCCTTCAAATAGGAGTTAATTCCTGGAAAACCTCTTTAAAGCTAAGGCCCCATGTAGCCGCAGAAAACAAATGCTACAGAAAAGACCATGGAAGAAAAAAATCCACTTTAAATCTCTCAGCCACATTGCAACTACACTGTGGTTGCAACAAAAAAATGCAGAAATGTAGAAATCTTTGTGCTCATCATTCACAGAAATTTCGGCAACACCATCTGCAGCATTTAACATAGCCTAAGAAGATCCCTTGTGAAATGCAATCTTTGAGAAAAACTGCAAATCACAGGAGGTCTGAAGATCTGTAGTTGTCAGAGCATGCTAGGAGTTATAGTGGGGATAGGGGCTGAGGGGCTCCTGGCTTAGGGTTTCACCTGTTCCCCTGTTAGTTAGACCTTACTGCAACTGAATGTCACTGCATATACAGTCATGAGAAAAACAAAGTACACCCTCTTTGAATTATATGGGTTTAAGTTTCAGGACATAATAAAAAAGACATCTGGTCTTTGGAAGGTCTTTAAAATACAACCTCAGATGAACAACAACACATGACAAATTCCACCTCACCACGACATTTTTTTAACTTAACCAAGGCCAAAATGCAGTGTTTGTACAATAAAGTACACTCTTAGGCTAGGTTCACATCTGCGTTAGGGTTTCCGTTCGGGAGGTCCGCTTGGAAACCTAATTCGCATAAAAAAGCGGTTACCTTAGGAAACCCGTAGACTCCATAGACTATAATGGGGTCCATGTGGTTTCTGCTTGGTTTCCGCCCGAAAAGAGTGAAAAAATGCAGAAAGAATAGTCCTGCTTGCAGCGCTTTTCTCTCCACATTTTTCATGCGAAGAGGGGAACAGAATCCCCAAACGTAATGCAAGTGCAGATGTGAACCCAGCCTTACTGCTTCTATAGGATTTAAGAGGGTAAGTGGCAGCAATAAAATGACATTGATTTATTGATCAACAGGAAATGTGATCACCTCTTTAAAAGTAGAAGTTTTGGCAGTTTGTTGGTCTGGAGCTTTCAAACATGTGTCAACTAAAAATGGGCGAACCCCAGAAGACTTGTTTAATTTTGTGTTCGGACAAAGCAAACCTCCGGTTCTGTCTAAACTTGTTTGGACATAACAGGAAATGAAATTATTATACTATGGGGTCTCTTCAGATCCTAGAGTATAATAGCTGGAGGCCCAGGAGAGGTGACAAAAATTAAAAAAACATTTATACTCACCTTCCGTTATCTCTTCTGGGCCTCCTTGTGGCATTTGTGTCCTCCTCCTGGTAGTGTCTGCCGCTCTTCTCTGACGTCATGCGCACGGGGTCACCACTGAGACCTGTGATTGGTCACAGTCAGTTGCGCAATGCTCAGAGACATTGCAAAAAACCCGCCCTACATCCACTGCAGGCCTCAGTTAGCATCTTAAATGTTCATGACAGTACAATTAGAAAAAGACAGAACAAGTATGGCTTTTTTGGGTTGCAAGGAGAAAGTGTATTGTTTCTAAAAAAGTTCATAGCAGCATGGCTTACAAAGTTAGATCTGAACAAACCACATAACCCATTAAACAATGTCCTTTAGACAAATGGGACAAAACCGGAGAGGTTTGGCCATAATGCACATTTGATGAAAACCAAGCTTAGCATATCATCATACCATAAACCATATCATCATAACTTCATACAATCTGTCAAGTACAGTGGCTATTTATTTGGGTTTGTTTTGCAGCCACAGGACCTGGGAACCTTACAGTCTTTGAGTCGCCCATGAAGTGCTCTGTATTCCAAATTATTCTAGAGTCAAATGTGAGGCCGTCTATCCAACAGCTAAAACTTGTCCAAAACTGCGTCATGCAAATGAACAATGATCTCAAGCACACCAGCAAATCTACAACAGAAAGGCTAAAAAAGAAAATATTCAAGGCATTGCATTAGCCCTGTTAGCTTCCAGATCTCAACCTAATTGAAATAATGTGGCTGAGATGATGTAAGAGACTGATCAATTCATACAGAAAACCATTATCTCAGGTTATTGCTGCTAAATGTGGTTCTACAAGCTACTGATTCATAGGGTGGACAGTTTTTCTCATGACTATAAATCATTATCAAAATTTCCCAGCGTCATACAGCTGATATACCCAAAATAAGAAGCTAGTCCCACTTACAAATGTCCGTTATTTTTCCATGTAGTAAACATATACCAGCATATCCATGTAGAATATAGAATTGTGCTAATATACAGAACACTATGTACCATAAATTCTCAATATGTATTTAGTTATATGCATAGGAATGATTTCTATATTTTGGGTCTTTTTCCTTCCTCTGGTTTCGCAAAACTACATTTTGTCTCTCTATAGATACACAGTTGATAAGGTTAAAAAAGACAAAGGTACATCAAGTTCATTCTATATAATTCTAGAAATTTCCAGAAAGGGTGAGTTGCTTTTCCAATAGTTATACAAATATGATGGTCTATAAATGGTCTATGAAATCCCCGGTATGAACTTCAAGGTTCTAGTTTATTTTTTTTAAGGAAATAATGTATAGAGAATTTCAGCTTAATGTGTCACTTTTAGCGGGACTGGAGAACCATCTAATGTGTATAGATATGTCCTATTGAACGGGCCTCTGTTCAGTGGTCATACCCTGAGCATGTTATCCTCTATCACAGGGGTAGGCAAGCTTTGGCACTCCAGCTGTTGTAAAACTACAACTCCCAGCATGCATGCTTACTCTGCTGTTCTTGGAACTCCCATGGAAGTGAATGGAGCATGTTGGGGGTTGTAGTTTCACAGCAGCTGGAGTGCCGAAGGTTGCTGATCCCTGCGAGTCTATCATGTGGATAAGGGATAACAATAAAACTTGGGCCAGCTCCTTTAACCATTTTTTAGTGGCCAGGCAACCCCTTTACTATTAGCCATTGTCCCCGTGCTTTGCCCTATTGTGCTCCTTGCCAGCAATCTCCTATGTATAGCATCAGCTGCACCCAGTCACATCTCTCTGTAAATGGACAGCTAGACAGCAGCATTTCCTGCCTTTGATCGTACACTTGTCTCAATAACAGAACTCCACAGAGATGACGACAGGTACATTACACTTGATGCAAATATGAAAGTGGAAGTAATTGCAGAAAGCTAATATAGGTGAACATTTACTCCACAGATTTATAACATATCAGGAAAACAGTACAGCAAAAACTACATCAATATATGACACATCCAGACAGGTGGATACAAGAGTAAGGTTGAAGCCCCACATTGCAGAAAAGCTGCTTTTTTGTTGCAGATTTTCCTGTTGTTTTTTTTTTACCCAAAGTCAGGAGTGGCTTCAAAAGGAATGATGAACTCTTATACTTACTTAAAGGAAGTTATTATACTTCTCTCTTCTGCTTAATCCACTCCTCGCTTTGGCTGAAAAAAAACTCGGCAAAATCTGCAACAAAAAAAGCAGTTTTTTGTCGTTGCAGATTTTGTTGCGTTTTTTTTATCCAAAGCCAGGAGTGGCTACAAAAGGAATGGGAAATATATAGGAAGCTCTTATACTTCTACCTTCTGCCCAATCAACTCCTGGCTTTGGCTGGAAAAAACGCAACAAAATTTCCAACAAAAAAAAAAGGTACGGGGCTAGAGATATCGGCGGTGTAAGTCTCACGGTTTACTGTCAGAAAGGCGTTCCTGACAGTCTAGCTGCGCTGTGAGGAACGCCCTCCCCGACAGTTCTCGTTCATAGACTTGTACTGGGGGGCGTTCCTTACAACTCAGCGTCATCGCCGGGCAGTAAGGAACGCCCCCTCTGACAGTACAGCGCTATAGACGAGTACAGAGTACGATGACACTCAGCTGTGAGGAACTCCCCCCCAGTACAAGTGTATGAACGAGAACTGTCGGGGAGGGCGTTCCTCACAGCGCAGCTAGACTGTCAGGAACGCCTTTCTGACAGTAAACCGTGAGACTTACACCGCTGATATCTCTAGCCCCGGGGCATATAACGGGAAAGCCAGCAGTGTGCTGAATTCAGCGCGCTGTCGGCTTTCTAGCGGTATGTAAAACCGCATGTGCCTGAGGACATGAAAGGTCCTCTTTAATTATTTTTTTGTCATTGGAATTGTGCAAGGACTTATTATTGTGGGAAGACATGATGTTTTTATTGATGTCATTTTGGGGAACATAACACTTTTTAATTGCTTTTTATAATGTTTTTTTCAGTGGCCAACAGACAAAAAAAACCTGCAATTCTGGCATTACATGGCAATATTATTTATTAAACATTATAGGATGTGGGGGCTAAAGTGTTGTGTATATACAGTATATATATATATATATATATATATATATATATATATCTGTATGATTATACTGTGTTTTTTTTAACTTTATTTGATTTTTTTAATACTATTTTTTAGTCCCCCTAGAAAACATAAATTAGCTATCTTCTTCATTGTACTATCTATGTAGTGCAATCCAAAATCAAAGTGAGGGAAAGGAAAAAATATATACAGTACAGACCAAAAGTTTGGATACACCTTCTCATTCCAAGAGTTTTCTGTATTTTCATGACTACAAAAATTGTAGATTCACACTGAAGGCATCAAAACTATGAATTAACACATGTGGAATTATATACTTAAGAAAAAAGTGTGAAACAACTGAAAATATGTCTTATATTCTAGGTTCTTCAAAGTAGTCACCTTTGGCTTTGATTACTGCTTTGCACACTCTTGGCATTCTCTTGATGAGCTTCAAGAGGTAGTCACCTGAAATGGTCTTCCAACTGTCTTGAAGGAGTTCCCAGAGATGCTTAGCACTTGTTGGCCCTTTTATCTTCACTCTGCGGTCCAGCTCACCCCAAACCATCTCGATTGGGTTCAGGTCTGGTGACTGTGGAGGCCAGGTTATCTGGTGTAGCACCCCATCACTCTCCTTCTTGGTCAAATAGCCCTTACACAGTCTGGAGGTGTGTTTGGGGTCATTGTCCTGTTGAAAAATAAATGATGGTCCAACTAAACGCAAAGCGGAAGGAATAGCATGCCGCTGCAAGATGCTGTGGTAACCATGCTGGTTCAGTATTCCTTCAATTTTGAATAAATCCCCAACAGTGTCACCAGCAAAGCACCCCCACACCATCACACCTCCTCCTCCATGCTTCACGGTGGGAACCAGGCATGTAGAGTCCATTCGTTCACCTTTTCTGCGTCGCACAAAGACACGGTGGTTGGAACCAAAGATCTCAAATTTGGACTCATCAGACCAAAGCACAGATTTCCACAGGTTTAATGTCCATTCCTTGTGTTCTTTAGCCCAAACAAGTCTCTTCTGCTTGTTGCCTGTCCTTAGCAGTGGTTTCCTAGCAGCTATTTTACCATGAAGGCCTGCTGCACACAGTCTCCTCTTAACAGTTGTTGTAGAGATGTGTCTGCTGCTAGAACTCTGTGTGGCATTGACCTGGTCTCTAATCTGAGCTGCTGTTAACCTGCGATTTCTGAGGCTGGTGACTCGGATGAACTTATCCTCCGCAGCAGAGGTGACTCTTGGTCTTCCTTTCCTGGGGCAGTCCTCATGTGAGCCAGTTTCTTTGTAGCACTTGATGGTTTTGGCCACTGCACTTGGGGACACTTTCAAAGTTTGCACAATTTTTTGGACTGACTGACCTTCATTTCTTAAAGTAATGATGGCCACTCGTTTTTCTTTACTTAGCTGCTTTTTTCTTGCCATAATACAAATTCTAACACTCCATTCAATAGGACTATCAGCTGTGTATCCACCTGACTTCTGAGCAACACAACTGATGGTCCCAACCCCATTTATAAGGCAAGAAATCCCACTTATTAAACCTGACAGAGCACACCTGTGAAGTGAAAACCATTTCAGGTGACTGCCTCTTGAAGCTCATCAAGAGAATGCCAAGAGTGTGCAAAGCAGTAATCAAAGCAAAAGGTGGCTACTTTGAAGAACCTAGAATATAAGACATATTTTCAGTTGTTTCACACTTTTTAGTTAAGTATATAATTCCACCTTCGGTCTGTACTGTATCTAACTTTTATTAGGAGCATTAAATACACCTAGTGCACAACAGTGGCTATCTGGGTATAAGTTATATCTCTGAATAAAAATCAATGTTCGTATGATTGCCCACAAGTTAGATAGTCTTCACAAAAAGACTGATAAATAAAAAAAAACAACCCTGTTTGTATGGTTAGATCAGATGATGCGAGGAGAAAGATACATATCGAGTGGGCAACCCCAAAATAGTCAGATGTTATAAAAGTAATCCACTAAAATGAAATATACCCAAATTTCAAATAGATTATGACTCCAGGTTAATTTCCCTTATACTCAGAGCTTGAAAATTATATGTGAAAAGAGCACTAAAATATAACTTTTATTAAGATATGTCTAAAACTAGCAATATTCGCTAGGACACACAAAAAAACCCACACATATATGCTACTCAAATGCTATATTTAGTATATAGGGTATCCCCCAACATAGCATCCATAGGACTAAAACTTGTCCATTATTGAGCATAGAGCTCTATTAGTATAGATACAAAAGTGGGTAAAAGCCTCCTCTTATAATGCACAAAGGGCAGATACAATTGAGATTGTTGTATCTAATTTTGCCTCTGCACAATGAAAGTTATTCCCCTGCATCAGTCACATTATAATCGACTACTAGCTAAAAGATTTATGATTCACAGTCTAGCAGAGGACTAAATACAGGAAGATAGCTTGGTAGCCACGGACACTACAGCAGAACATCGGAGGTGTACACTAGATTATCTACCTCGCTGTTTCAGTTTCACTAGGCCTGGTAGCATTCCCACATACTTTCCCCCTCAGCTGTGATGTATACATTTGGGAATGCTATCAGACCTAGTGTGTCCTAGCGGATATTGCAAGTTTTAGACATATCTTAAAGGGGTTTTCTAGGCCAATTATTATTATTATTTTTTTTTTTTAAAAAAGGTCACTTAGTGCACCTAAATACCTTTAACAGTGTTTTGAGTGATTTCAGGGTTTGTCTGGGAGCTCCTGGCATCCTCTGCATTTGCTGACATGGGTAGCTTCCTGTTCTTTTATCCTACAACTACCATGATGCATTGCTCTTCACCCAGAGCTGACTTACACTGCCTAACCCTCTCACTCCCTCCCCCTCCCTCTCTCACTCCTTCAACCCCTTCCCTGTTTCCCTAGCTAATCCGCCAACTACAAGCCCTTCCTAACAAACTAAGTCAGAACACCCCACCCCCACCCCATCAAACTTACCCGTCTTCCTGTCTGGATTTTCTGGGCACAGGAGATCACTTCCTCTTGATGTCTGCTGACGTCTGCACAATAGAGACAGAGGCAGAGGAGGAGCCGGCCCCCCAGAAGGAAGTGATGTTCCGTGCTCAGAAGATCTGGTCTTTTTTTTCTGCCATTAATCTTCTATCTTTCTATGCCTCTATGTTTGTATGATCCTCTGATTACACAAAAAGTAGAATTTAGACTACAACCAACCTCCATTAGACAATGTACTGAACTGCATAAATAGTGGCTTAACAATAAGCAAAGGTAGGACAGATTTATTGGGAGCACATTTCTAATAAAAATAACATTTATATTAATATATATGCTGACTTTATTTTACCAGGTTGCTTTTTCAGACATAACCAGAGATGCAGGATATGTAAAACCAGCACACGGTAACGGACGTTACATATCCAATATTGCATTCATATTTTTTTCAGTACAAGCTAATAACCATATGATGAATCATTTGAAAGTAAAATTCTGTAGTGAAACTGAGTGGTCTTTGTGGCTAAGTAAGTTAAAATCTCCAACTGGCCTACTTTATATCAAACTGGCTACATCTTTACTTGGCTGCGGCATTCCTATAACTGACAATATTGCAAGCATGGCCAAATTTACCTATAGACAGACCTGGGGGAAGGGCAGTAGACAGAAGCAGAGTCATAACTTGAAGCTCCTGGATTCCAGTGCAGAATCTGTAAGGGGGCCCTTACCTACCTTGTGTCATTTAGAATACTGTTTTTGAGGGTTCTCTCAGGCTCCAGTAGCGACTGCCATCTCTGCACCCCCTATAGCTACGCCTCTGGACAGATGGAAATGTGTCACCAAACTACTTGGAGTGAGTATACAGTGACAATCTGAAAATCTGGTACATATTACTCTGATGTATGGGAGATTTGTGATATTGCCATCTATGCTGATTTAGGGATTGTGTGACAAATTAAGATGTAAACGATCTTCATGCCAACCCAGTGGTGTAACTAAAGTCCTGTGGACCCCAGTGCAAACTTTGCCGGGACCCCCTTACCCCCTCACTACAGCATTATCTTGACAGCGACGGTTATGGGTCCTGCAGTAGTATCTCAGATTCTTGAAACTATAGTACCCACAACTTCAGTTATCAGGAATATGGTGAGTGAGCAGCGCAGCGTCTGCCATCTAAACAATACTGGGATCTGCATGCTATGGGAAACTGCTAATCTGTAGGGCCCTAACATTCTAAGAGATCAGTGGGGTCCAACACCCAGGACTCCTGCTGATCAGCTGCCTGAAGGGACGATGGTGCTTTTGCAAGTGTTGTGGCCTCTTCACAATTTACATTGCACAGTATCTGTTTTATAGTGACCGTGCAATGTAATTACAGCCTGTAATAATATCACACAGCTGCTATAAAACAGATGGCGTGTGAGGTAAATAGTGCCCATAGTGGCCCCCACACAGTATGATATGCTCCACAGTGGCCATCACATAGTATAATATGCTAAACAGTGGCCCCCACATAGTATAATATACTCCCCACAGTGGTTCCCACACAGTACAATATGCTCCACCAAGTCCCCACATAGTATAATATGCTCCCCACAGTGGCCTCACAGAATATAAAATGCTCTGAAGAACCCTCTCCCCACAACATAATATGCTCTGTAAGCTTCAGGTGAACCTCACAAAATTTGTTTTAACTAATATTCATGAGTTTTGGCCCTCTGGTTTGTACTATTATTAGTACTAGCATTATTATACTCTGGGGTCTCCTCAGGCCCTTGAGTATAATATGTGGAGGCTCAGGGAAGGTGAATAAAAATAACAAAGACTTATACTCACCTTGCCTCACCTATCTTGGGCATCCACACTTCATCCGGCAGTCTCCAACATCCTCTTCGTGTTTCTTGCAGCCTGCAACTGACGTCAAGTGTCAGCATTGATGCCTGTGATTGGGGGTCACGTGGGACGCACTGATGTCATGACCCCGATGCGCCCGTGGTGACCCCCAGGGCGCATGACGTCTGGGGACAGGCTGGAAGAGGACGCTGGGAACTGTCGGACACCCAGGAGAGATGAGTATAAGTGTTTGTCATTTTTACTCACCTGAGCAGGCTTCTATTGGAAAGGAGCCCGACGGCAGGCATTTACATACATTCCATTAGCAGTTCTGTCCATAGGCAGCAGAGATCAGTGCCGATCTCTGCTGCCGGAGGTGTATTGTGGGGAAAGCAGTTGGTGAATCAGGCTTTCTCCAACCGCTATCATGATGCTGCAGGGCTCTGGCCATTTCCAGCTGGGCCCCCCTACTCCTCTGGGCCCGGTCATGGTCACACCCCCTGCGACCGTGATTGTTACACCACTGTCCCAACCCCTATTACACACATGCATGCTTGGCGTGGTCAAGCATGCATGTGTTTTCAATGAGGAGAAAAGAGTAAGTCACTGCTAAACATCTCCACCAGCAGTTTATTTCACATGGTCTCAAGAGAATCAGGTACAAGAGAATCTGTCCGTGGTGACAGAAGGATACTGTCCGTGGTGAGCTCCATGCAGAAGAAGAAGTCCCATCCCATGCATGAGACTGTGATCGCGCTGAGCAGTACTGTCAGTGACCGACTGCTCCACCCTAGGTGTGAGAAGGAGCGCTATCGGAAGTCTTTCCTCCCCACCGTGGTTAGGCTGTACAACCAACACCGACCTAAGCGGAGATCATTACACACAGAGAACTGAAATATCTTTCTGCCTGTTAAATCCCCCCCCCCCCTACTTCCTATCTGTCTGTCTGCTATCAAAGTAATGCCTCTCTCCTTGGAACATTCCTGTACATGTTGTATTTGTATTTGTATCTGCTTATCTTATCTTATCTTTGCTGCTGTAACACACTGAATTTCCCCTTTGTGGGACTATTAAAGGACTATTATTATTATTATTATTATTACATTAAAATGGCTGGACCTTACTTTACCGCAGACATATGTTACTGGGGAGAGTTAGGAGGCCCCTGCACATATTAGATTGTCAGAGGATCCCTCAAAAATTGCTGAGTTTCAATGGTATTAATCTAATGTGTACCACATTTGGACTAAAATGGCTTCATCATTTTCACCATAATCTCACACAAAATTAGCCTGTTGTGGTTTCCTAGAATTATATCATACTTAAAGGCTATGTATAACTCCTCACAACCATTTTTTTTAATTTTTTTTCATTGCAATTAGAATAAACACTGGAACATTGGAAAAACTTATTTATCTATATGTCTCCTATGCAGATCTACAGTATGTGTCTCCATAGCAGCAGACTACAGAAAAACCTTATGTAGTTTGATCTTGCAGTAATGTGTTACTCTATTCCATTTGTCCCCAGTTCTAGCTAACATACAGTTGGGAAGTCACAGTAGACAGTTTTTTTCACATAGAGCATTGGAACGCACTGTGCAGCATACCCTGGAGGCTGGCATGGACAGGAAAGGGGATGAGTGAATCAGATATTGTCCATCAACTACTAGAATAATCCAACAGGTAGCGGCCAATTAAAAAACATTGCCACTCAGTTTCTGCCAGAAGGCGTTGCCTGAGGAGACAACCTCATGTCGCCTCATGGCAGGTATGCCCTTGCTCATTTGAGGCAACTAGTCATATTGGTTTCATCTATAGACAAGATGGTACTGTTACTTTTAGATATTGAACATTATTTAACAAAGAATAACAGTGTAACCTCCTATGTCTGACTCCTGTTCACTTCACAAGGGTCCTATCTTGTTACGTCACACAGAACTGACCATTACTGCAATTTCAACTTACTATGAAGTTGTTGTTGTTCCCCCTGCTCTAAGCTCAAGAGAGATCCACCAAGAGCTCCATCAACACTATACCCTCCTCAGTAACATGTCCACTCAGTTTTGGTATGCCATATCATTGAATTCAATAGGCCACACCAAGACCTTCAGGTTAACTACCTAGCCCCATTCTCACAGGCCATCACTGAGTTACCTAAACATCTTCTCCTATGACATCTTTATCACAGGAGTACCGCTCACTCTCAGATATTCACCTTGATACAGCAAATAACCGCACAACTCTCAGACTACAATCACATCTGTCAGCCTCCATGCTACCTCTGCTTTCAGATTTTAGCCTTTCTAAGCACTGAACATGCCACGCTCCTCTAAGGTGGAATAGGCCACAAGTCTAAATACTGCACAGACCAGAACAGCTCCAATAGGCATTACAGCCGTCCATCCACACTTCTTCTATTGATGACAAGCCTCCCTTTTTACCTACATCTCAATGTTCCTCCCAGCATCAACCTATAACAGCATAAAGGCGAAACACAAAGGCGATGAGTTTAGATGGTGAATATCGCAATCACAAATCTAAACCAAACCAAAATAAATTACACTCATAAAATATAACTTTTAATAAATTATTGTAAAACCATATTACATGACAAAAGTGTGGTAAAACAGGAAACCACCAAAGTGGTACATGATATTAATGAGGGTAGTGTGACAAAAACTCTCCCTAAATCTAGAACTGTTGTTAGCTTCAATCACTGGTGAGAAAGTGTATTGTCACATCATTCTCTAGCACTTTCCAGAGTAGTGCTAAAAGTATCCGTATATAAAAAATAGGGTATAGACTAGGAGTGATAGTGTAAATATATCTAAGGATCCCCAATTTTTGCACCACTGTGTCCAAAAAATATAGTCCCTGCTGACTTGTTGGAGCAGTTAATTCATATATTCCAGTGCAAAGTGATGGGTCCTATATATTGCCAAAATATTGTCAATGACCCAGGTGCAATAAATGAGTTAATTAGTGCACAGGATACTAAGGCATCAAAAATTATGTTGCCTGAATTCATCATATCAGTAAATCCCTCGTGGTGATTTGGCATCCTCCATAAAAGCAACATGGCAGGACTGCAAAACAGTGTGCAATCATCTTTGGATTTTTTTTTTTTTAAGACTAAAAAAGATCCCTAGTAATATCTATCTCATATATTTCTGCATATACTCTGACTAACGTATCTTATTTCTAATTTCTATGTGTGATAAATTATGTTAAATGTACTGCCTTCTGCTTTTAGGATACTTAAAGAGAGCCTGCCACCAGAACCCAGCATATCAATCCAACCCACAGATAGATAGATTAGAGTCACCTGAATCCAAAGTGTTTTCCCTTGTGCCTCCGTTGCTTCGATATTGCTGTTTTGCCAATATGTAAATGAGCTCTTTAGAGCAATGAGCACATTGCCGTTACTCCTGAGAAGTAAACAGCCTTGCTCTCCTTGCTCCACAGAGCTCATTTGTATATTGGCAAAAACTGTGATATTTCAGCAATGGAGGCAGCGATTCACAAGGGGAAAACACTTTTGGTTTCCGGTGACGCTAACCTATCTCTCTGCAGGGCTGGGTTGATATGCCGGAGTCTGGTGACAGACTCCCTATAAAACAGTATTCCAAAGAAGTTTATAGTTCTACAAAAATAAGTGTAAAAATGTAACAATAGCCATGGTTTATGTGCAAAACACATAAACATAAAATAAAAAGTATAACAAAGACATTCTGGGTATATACTGTAACTGTAGATCTACTTATTAATGATGTGCCAAATCACAAGCTCAAATATGGAGGCAGAGTCCTGGAAGTGATATCAGTGATGATCCCTGATCTCATCATCATCCAGTCTGTCTGGGAATACATGAAGCGACAGAAGGATTGGAGCAAGCCTACATCCACAGAAGATCTGTGCTTAGTTCTCCAAGATGTTTGGAACAACCTCCTTGCCGAGTTCCTTCAAAAACTGTCTGCAAATGTACCGAGAAGAAATGATGGAAGGCAAAGGGCAAAGGTCACACCAAATATTGAAGGGATTTAGATTTCTCTTTTTTATTGTTCACCTCATTTTGTTAATTGTCAAAAATAATCTATTAACACTTCTATTTCTGAAAACATTTCAAAGTATTATTTTCTTCTACACCTGTATAAAACTTTTGCATAGTACTGTACATCGGCTTACAATACATTTCTGTACCAGAATTACATAAAGTCAATATCCACCTATGATTTTCCCCATATTTTGTCAGTTATCTATTGCAGATGAATTGTTATTTGTGTCCCGCAGACTGAATTTCATACAATCACAGTTCATGTACTATTGTCAACTATACCAATAGACAATTGTGTATAAAACACAATTGCACAGCTTATCAGATGTGTTAGTGCAGATAATGCACATAGAAAATGTCCTGTCTCAGCACAGCTACACGCAGCTTTTCCTGCCTGTTTCTACACAATTACCTCTCATGCCAGTCACTGCCAGTGTGCAGGCCTCAGGGGTCCTGATCTTTGCCGGGGGAGTCCATCGCGCTGGTAAACGTTACAGCTGTCTTGCCATCAGTAAGCTGACTTTCACTTTGTCAGTGCATTTCTCTGCTGTAATGTAGTAAAGGGAGGTTTTCTATTGGTCTGTGGTTGGGAAATTATCATACCGTGGTTTCCACGTGCATGAATTATAAGCTAGAGACTCTCAGTTCCTTCTTATGGTTACTTTTTCTTACTTTTGCATTTTTTCCAAAAGCGTATTGTCTATGGGCTTTTTTTATTTTTATTTTAGATAGTGTAATTGGAAAACTCGGTAGTTTACCAGTAACACCTGTAGTAACAGAAAATGATGTCTGAGCAACTACATGTTTATCTTACCTCATATACTATATTTGGTATTACTATAGCTTAGGGTAAAGTAGGCCTGTGCTACAGGAAGCAGACGCACATAGGTGTATGCACCAGAAGTCACTTATCATTGGTAGTATCAGAAGGGTGTCATTTAGATCATGTCTCAAGGTTATAAAGTCAAGTAACCCCAGGACTATGATCATATGCTGCATAAAAACAGTGCAAGTACCCTAGAGAGTACCCTTGAACCTACTGAGGTGCATGTGCTAAAGGTTAAGAGGCTAGAAACTATCTTGACTATCACAGCTCATCTCGCAAATGTCCATTTTAGAGTTAAAATTACATGCATTGCTATGTAATACCTGATTATATATTATTTGCACAGTGTCATATGGAGGTCCACCATCATAAGATGTTGACCAAAAACTGGTACAATGAAGTGTCACTTGATACTGTGTCTAGTACACTTACTAACCTCTCCATGTTCCCGTTTCACATACAGCTGTGCTACTCTGTTGCAACCCTACTAGATCTGGCTGCTGATCTCCTCCTCTGACAGAACTGCAGCAATTGGCACCTGAAGATGATGTCAGACCTAAAGTCCTATGTAAATGGAAATTGTCCTGTCATGCCATGTCTGCTGATAGAGGTTCATACCTTGTTTTGGTTCTTATTCCTTGCTTTGGACTCCTGACTGACCCTGATCCTAACCTCAGCCTTGTTTCTGGCTTCTGCATCACCAGATTGTTGTTCTACTCCCATCTCTGACCCTTGACTCCTTTCCTGACTACACTTCCATCTCATTCTCTGACCACTCTTGTGCTGACACATTTGGCTCCATTCCTGACTATGCTACTAAACACTTCAGCAGTACTATAGCCAGTCTGTGACTATTCTGGAGACCACGACCTGGTAATCCTCCTGCAGAAGTCTATACCTACTTGCAGGGTTTAAAGAGTAAATATACTTTTATATATTTTTCATAAATCTGTAGTACAAGTGAAGGGAACAAACTTTGTAATATCCTTTACTATAGAAAGGTGTCTGTTTCTGTCTCTACTTCTTATCTCAGTGATCTTGGTCCATACTCCTGTGTAAAGGCATTTTAGTTTACAGTGAAGTCTATAAAGAAGAGAGGAAGTGGAGGAGAGAGACACAAATATGAGACTATCTACAGCATTAAATGAGACTTTCCTGTCTGGAGAAGGCTGAATAGCAATTCCTGATAACCCAGCTGTGTTGTGAAAGAGATCTGTCTCTCTATAAGCTCTACTCTTTCATCCCATGACCATCAGCATTAGTATGTGATTATTTTATGGCCACTTTTATGTCACTGCCGGTACACTCTAGGTAATTCTGGGAACAGTAGATTGGGAAAGTTATGTACAAATTATTTGTATATACTGAAACTAGTCTTTGGCCTATACTACAGTATATGGAAGGCTTGGCATAATATCTGACAGGTAGCCCCTCTACATATGGAGACAGATTTCTGAGAACTAAAAAGACATAATATTGTTATAACACTGCACTCAGGGTTGATTCTGTAGGTGTGACCAGTGTTATACGGGACACATCTAAAATAATCTCTTAAACAGGTGCTTCTTTGCTTCCACAATTGTCACTGTAACTAAAGAACTGTTGTATTCAGTAGATGGAAAATGAGTTAAAGGAAACATATCATGTATTTATTCTTTGGCGACAATTGTTCTTCTAACACAAGTCTGGCTGGTGATTTGGCTGTCCGCATACAGTGGGGAAAAAAAGTATTTAGTCAGCCACCAATTGTGCAAGTTCTCCCACTTAAAAAGATGAGGCTGGCCTGTAATTGACATCATAGGTAGACCTCAACTATGAGAGACAAAATGAGAAAACATATCCAGAAAATCACATTGTCTGATTTTTAAAGAATTTATTTGCAAATTATAGTGGAAAATAAGTATTTGGTCAATAACAAAAGTTCATCTCAATACTTTGTTCTATATCCTTTGTTGGCAATGACAGAGGTCACACGTTTTCTGTAAGTCTTCACAAGGTTGGCACACACTGTTGCTGGTATGTTGGCCCATTTCTCCATGCAGATCTCCTCTAGAGCAGTGATGTTTTGGGGCTGTCGCTGGGCAACATGGACTTTCAACTCCCTCCAAAGGTTTTCTATGGGGTTGAGATCTGGAGACTGGCTAGGCCACTCCAGGACCTTGAAATGCTTCTTACGATGCCACTCCTTCATTGCCCTGGCGGTGTGCTTGGGATCATTGTCATGCTGAAAGACCCAGGCACGTTTCATCTTCAATGTCCTTGCTGATGGAAGGAGGTTTGCACTCAAAATCTCACGATACATGGCCCCATTCATTCTTTCATGTACATGGATCAGTCGTCCTGGTCCCTTTGCAGAGAAACAGCCCCAAAGCATGATGTTGCCACCCCCATGCTTCACAGTAGGTATGGTGTTCTTTGGATGCAACTCAGCATTCACTCTCCTCCAAACACCACGAGTTGTGTTTCTACCAAACAGTTCTACTTTGGTTTCATATGACCATATGACATTCTCCCAATACTCTTCTGGAACATCCAAATGCTCTCTAGCAAACTTCAGACGGACCCAGATATGTACTGGCTTAAGCAGGGGGACACGTCTGGCACTGCAGGATCTGAGTCCTGGCGGTGTAGTGTGTTACTGACGGTAGCCTTTGTTACGTTAGTCCCAGCTTTCTGCAGGTCATTCACTAGGTCCCCCCCATGTGGTTCTGGGATTTTTGCTCACCGTTCTTGTGATAATTTTGACCCTATGGGGTGAGATCTTGCGTGGAGCCCCTGATGGAGGGAGATTATCAGTGACCTTGTTTGTCTTCCATTTTCTAATTATTGCTCTCACAGTTGATTTCTTCACACCAAGCTGCTTGCCTATTGCAGATTCAGTCTTCCCAGCCTGGTGCAGGTCTACCATTTTTTTTCTGGTGTCCTTCCACAGCTCTTTGGTCTTCACCATAGTGGAGTTTGGAGTGTGACTGTTTGAGGTTGTGGACAGGTGTCTTTTATACTGATAACAATGTCAAACAGGAGCCATTACTACAGGTAATGAGTGGAGGACAGAGGAGCCTCTTAAAGAAGAAGTTACAGGTCTGTGAGAGCCAGAAATCTTGCTTGTTTGTAGGTGACCAAATACTTATTTTCCACCATAATTTGCAAATAAATTCTTAAAAAATGAGACAATGTGATTTTCTAGATATGTTTTCTCATTTTGTCTCTCATAGTTGAGGTCTACCTATGATGTCAATTACAGGCCGGCCTCATCTTTTTCAGTGGGAGAACGTGCACAATTGGTGGCTGACTAAATACTTTTTTTCCCCACTGTAGCTACCAAACCCACGTCAGCTGTATATTAGGCCTTCAGATACTACCCTCTCATCTACCTCCTTTACATTATATTGACCTGATCTCAGAAGCCCAAAAATCGGGAACCCAGAGAGTACTCTACAACCTGGCATACCCTCCTAGAATTGTTCGGGTCACCATGCCTGTCTGGCACAGCTGAGGGTGGTTCCCCTCACGGTGGCACCACTTCCCTCTACACATCTTACCACGACCAGCCTGCAGACACTGGGGTGGTCGACATGGAACCTAGTGCCCTTTTTGGGAAAATTAAACAGCTATTCTCCACTAAACGGATCAAAAGCTGTCGCTGATTTTACCAAGCAAATTCACAATCTAGTTACCATAGTTTGATGATGCGCTAGTGGAAGAAAAACCACGCTTGGACGACTACGCTCAAAAACTTGAGACTGTGAAGCTTAAGGATCCTATCTCAAGGATCCCATCTCAAGGATCCTATCTATATTGCTAACTTTTGTAAATTCAAGAGTTTTCTCAAATATATTGCTTTAGTAATGCTGCTTTGTTTGCCTGCTATGTGAAATTATTCCTCCAATTGTTTACACATCATTTCCATGGAACACGGTCTATGTGATAAGTAGGACAGATGACGTGACCCACTGCTCTTTGGGGGGGATGAGTGCTCTCACTGTTATGTACAGCTCTGCCGACAGGACAATTAGTTCAGCTAATTGAAGTTTTCTGATAAAGGCTCGAACATAGTTGGGTTATCTCTCTATGTAAACTTAAAGATAACACTGAGTCAGTTCTCTATATGGTAAGAGTTCTCTACAAACCTGTGTAATGTAATATACATTTACTGTGCATATTATTTTATCTGCATTTATATTAGATTTCTAGTAATCATAATAAATAATATCTCATGGTAAAGGCAAAGTCTATATTGTGATACTTCAAAGTGTCTTGTTCAACAAAAAGTCAAAGCTCACCCACCAGCTTGTGGAAGAATACAGGAAGTGAGAAGAAAAGCCAGCACGCAAAGCTGCTGAAACGGAAATGATACAATATACACTCTATTTACAGCTCCATGTCCACAAGCCAAACCTGCTTCCTTACACATGGACCATATTCATAGAGCTCTTAGGCTTTCCAAAAACCCTAATGTGCCTAGAGACATTATTCTTAAATTGTACTACCTGGAACTAAAAGACCAACTTTTGCCTGCAGCTTGAAACCTTCAGCCTTTACCAGGTATGGCGCCCTCTGTCCAACTCTTCACGTATCTAGCACTGGCTAAACTGGAGAGACAAAAGGCTATGCACCTGGCTACCATCTCACTTCAGAAAGCACAGATCTGGAATCACTGGGGATTCCCTTTCCACACTGCTTGCTCTCTGAATGGCAAGGAATATATCATGTGTTCCTTGAAGGAAGGGCTCAACAGGCATGAAGAACTCCAGGAGGATGACGTAGACATCACTGATCCTCTTCCTCAGAGAATGCAACACATCTGGCAGTCCAAACGTAAACATGCACCGAATGTTGTCTGACCTCCTCAACCAGCGGGAACCTCAACAGCCTTGTGATAAGTATAAGGGCGGTTATTCTTTTATCTTGCTTGACTTTTCAGTGTGGACAATATTGTCTAATATTGTTAATTGGATCTTGTTTTGCTGTGGAACCTGCTGGGACTCACATGGACCCTTGTTTCCTAATAGGCTTCATTCCAGTTCCCCTTTTGTGCCTTATCCAGTTTTAGTGTATGCTATAATGTTCAGTTCTAATCCACTTCCATGATTGCTTACCACACATATTATACTGCCGTTTTCCTATTTTATTAGGGTAGTAATTTAGATATCTAGTTTTGGTTCTTGAGCTTACTCCTCCCCCCCCCCTTATGAGGGTTTGGCTTTGGCATCGGTTCCCATGTCCTTCCTGCACCATAAGCGTTATGGCGTTAGTTAAGTGTGCTCCTACTACCTGGCACCTACGCCCCAGTAGTCATCCTGCTTGAATTGTTTGCTACTTTTATTGTTCCCTTAAGTTTGTATCCCCATTACCAGTGCTACCTCCTGATTTTCTATTCCTAAGGACCCTAAGGGGTCCTGCCCTCTTCTCTTTGGCGTTTCTGGGCGTTACTAATCCTATCCCTCACATGTCTATAGATGATATCCTGCTCCTCCCACATATGTAAGATTATTTCCTACAATGTGAAGGGACTCAACTCTCCACAAAAACGACAGGGGTGCTCTGTATGACTAACAGATATGTCTAGTCAATTCCTATGCTCCCAATGATTCCTCGCTTGCTTTTTTCCATGAGTTGTGCAATACACTGGGTCAGCTCGCATATGCTATGGTAGTTTGTGTGAGGACTTCAACTTTTCTTTGAATGCAACTCTCGAACACTCCTCCCCCTCAGCAGATAAATTGTTCTCTAAAGCTAAGGGCAAGATTTGTCATGCAATTCGGTCCCTTGATGTCGCAGGCTGCTGGTGCGAATTTAACGGGAATAAGAGGGGTTGCACATATTTTTCTCCTGCACACCACCATTACACCAGGATAGATTGTATTCTTATGTACACTTCACTGCTCTCTACATTTGCCTATGCCCACCATACACCATGTGCCTGGTCAGACGATGACCTTACTCACCGACTTGGGCATTAGGCAGCGAATCTCAGATGTGTTCAATGAATTCTTTGAGCATAATAAGACCTCGGACACTAACCCTGCTGGCAACTGCGCTGCCCATAAAACTTTCACTAGGGGTATAATTGTGGCGGAGACCTTTCGCTTAAAATGGGAACAGACCAAAGTGCAAGCTGATCTGGAATACAGACTCCTTATATTAGCCAACCGGCAACACCCCTCCCATTACTTGATTAACCACTTCAGGACCACCCATTCGGTTTTTACATCCGGAGAGTGGTTGTCTAGATCTGCAAGGATGTACCGGTACGTCCAAGCAGTTTTCAGCAGCTGAACGAAATCGTGCAGCTGCTGAAACGGGGAGCTGGCTGTAACTTCAGCTGGAGCTCCTATAGAGAAGGCAGGGAAGGTTTATTACCTTCCCGATCGCTGTGTACACACATATGGGTGCCGCCATGATGCGGCTCCCCTCTGACTCGGCAGTCACGTGATCCACCAAGATCAGAGCCTGTTAGAGCTGCTATGTCCTACAGCTCTAACGTTATGGGCAGGTGGCTGTATTTCTCCTGAAACTGGGGCTAAATATACCAGCCTCAGTTACAGGGGAAATCAGCCTCCCCCATAAAAAAAAGTGATCAGATGTCCCCAAAGGTCTATTATGACCTTATGGGGACACAATGTTATAAAAAAAAAAAAAATGTAAATAAAATAATTTTAAAAAATAAATAAAATAATACGTTAATAACACGCCTTTATTACAGGTTCTAGCCCTACCCCGACAACACCATACAAAACAAAAATTCCCGTAAAGGAGAGGAAAAACTATTTTATAAAGTTTTTTAGTAGCACTTTGTGCTATTAAAAAAAAAAAAAAATGAAAAGTGAAAAACAGACACGTTTTCTCTCCTCTTTTGTTTATATTTTCCCGGATAGAAAAAAAAAAATTAAAATACATGCAAAAATAAAAACAACATAAAAATAAAGCCCTATGTGTCACCGAAAAAAGACGCATAAATTAGTTAAATAACCCAAGTGATAAAAATGTTACAGCCCTCAAAACGGAACATACAAAAAACCCGAAAATGTGTCTGGTTCTGAACCACAAATTGGCCCGGTACAGAAGTGGTTAAAAACATTAGAGATACTAAGTTGCAACTTGATGCAGTGCTCACACATAGAAGGGAGAAAGCTTTACGTTGGACCCAGGCCAAGTTCCAAATACGCTGAAAGGATGCTGGCCTCTAAATTGAGGGCTCATCAAAGCCTAAAAACAGTACACCAAATTTGGGAGTCAGGTGGTCAGGGTTCCGACGGCTTCTCATCTTCATTTTATGAGAAATATAAAACCATTCTCCCACCACACCTCTTACAGATGTTCAATTATGTCTTACAAGTTTCCTCAGGACATGTTGAGTGTGTCCATCACAGTAATTCCCAAACCCAATAAAGCACCACTCCTGCTAGCTATAGGACTATATTGCTTTTGAATTTGGATATTAATATTTTCTCCTCTATCCTTGCCTCCCGCCTGCATTGCTTACTCCCATCTTTAGTTCACTCTGATCAGGTTGGATTTATCCATGGTAGACAAGCCTCAGATAATGTCCAGAAACTCTGTAATATTATACACTGGGCTGACCATCAAAGCGTACCTATCTCATTGCTAACATTGAAAAGGCTTTTGATAGCTTAATGTGGGGTTGCCTTGCACTGTAGCCCCTAGCTATTGCTATTCATTTTGACCCCGACATATGTGGCATGTGCATTGCATGAGTATAAAGTTAAACTTTTTGCGGAGGATATATTGCTCACCATCACTAAACCACTGCTGACAGACCCAAATCTGATTAGCACATTCTCGCATTTTGCCCAATTGTCAAGTCTTAAACTTAACATGTCCAAATAAGAGATTACGCATTGTAATATCCCCCCTGCAACAAGAAAGCTTATAGCCCTGAACTTTGGCAATCAGTGCAAGGATCTCAGTGCATGGCATAAAACTATACCCTCTCCTGGGTTGGTAGAATCCACACAATTAAAATGGTTACTCTGCCTAGGATCTTTTACTACTTTAGCACTCTGCCAACTTCTTCTTCCTTAGCGGGATTGCAGAGAGAAATTTTTAATTTTATCTGGGCATATAAAAGACCACAAATACAGAGACGCATTATGTACTACCATAAGTGAATTGAAGGCTTATCCATCCCAAAACTACATAAGTATTACATTTCGACTAGACTATCGCAAATATGCGCCATCCATAATACTACAGACTGCCCACAGTGGGTGTCCCTAGGATCAACCCTGGTAGTAGCAGCTTCACTTCAAGCCCTACTCTGGGCTCCACCATTGTCTACCCACCCAATACCCTCCGCCGCTAAGCTTACTGGCTATATGATACATCTTTGTCGGAAGGCGATATTCCTATACAAATTACAGAACCCAGTATCACCCCTTCTCCCTCTCTTTTGCAATCTCCTCTTTTCCCCTGGTCTTCCTCTGGAGATGTTTATATGGTGGAGACACGCTAGGTTTAGACTACTTAATGATTTCCTCCATGAGAAGTGAGTTGTCACCCAGGAATATTTCACCCGCACTCATACACCCCCACCCTCCAAGGTCTTCCAGACATGCCAGATTTTTCATTTCCTACAGACACTTGCCATACGTAATACTGTTCTTCAGGCTAACTTTGAAAGGGCTTTACAAGACTGCAGATAGAGACTCGCTATCCATCATATATAGTGAGTTGAATATCCCACCGAATACTGTTAAATTAGACTTTATGACAGCCTGGGAAAGAGACCTCGAGACCACTCTCACCTTGGCTCAATGGCAAGACTGCTGCACAGTCATTAGTGGCGGTAGCTGGCAGACCGCCCTTATGGAATTATCCCTGAGAATTCTACATATAACCTCTATGATCCCAGCTAAGCCACCTTATATACACTTTGATCTCCTCTTAGAGCTTCCGAAGATGTTAAACTAGCAGAGACACTCTCCATATCTAGTGGACCTGTCCTCTCATGTGCCGTTTCTGGCTGGCCATCCATAGAATGATTCAGAGGCTCTTAGGCAAATCGGTGCCTTTTACTTCTCCGATCTTTCTGCTAGGTCTTAAACCAGGAGGCCTCTGATATACTCCATATAAGTTGCTATAATATGTCTGCCAGGATTCATATAGCATTGAAATGGAGGACGCCAAGCCTCATAATATCGGAAATCACTAGACGCTGTGAGAAAGTGAAGGGTGTGGTTTGGGAGAACAGGTATGTTCCAGCCAGGCAGTTAAATGGTGTCTGGTAGAAGCCCACAGCAGGGAGGTCAGCTGATTATTTAAGGCCTGATATAGGGTGTGTGTCAGGACTAGGAGGTGTGGCGCTACACTGAGGAACAGTGTAAGCTCTGTAGCTGAACCTGCATTAAGGTAAATTTGTGCCACCCATCTAATGTAACCAGAGCGAGAGACTGGCATCCAGGCTCTTGTATAGAGAGGGGCTGTCTTTCCTTGTATTAGTTATTTCTCAGCCGAGAAGGTTTTGTTTTTCTGTTTGTGCCTTTGTAAAGGCAAAGCCTATTATTTCACCTACAAGTGAATAAATGCTGAACTTGAGTGTGATCCAGTCTCTGTGTCCCTGTTTCCTGCACTGCTACCAAGCATCTACCTGAGCGGTTCCCTACATATGGTGCTTCGAATGCGGGCATATGTGCAGTGAGACATACACGGGCTGCGTGTCCTGTAGCTGACAGAACTGAAATAAAGAGCCACAGCCATGGAGGAGGTTGTGAAGCAGCTGGTACAGGCTAATGCAGCACAACAAGAGACCAATCGACTTCTGACCAAGCAGTTGTCGATGTTGCTGGCCGCTCAGCAAAAGGCTGATCCACCAAAGCCAGAGCGGGACGTCAGGAAAGAGGTCCGTAAAGCGCTGACCAAGATGACGGCAGAGGACGACATAGAGGCCTATCTGACCGGGTTTGAAAGAGTGGCCAACCGTGAGAGGCTTCCACGACAGCTCTGGGCCGAAGTGTTGGCACCCTTTTTAGTCGCCGAGCCCCAGCAAGCCTATTTTGACCTAAGTGAACAGGATGCTTGCGACTACCAGCGGGTGAAGGCGGAGATCCTGGCCCGGCTGGGTGTGGACCAGCACGTTCGGGCTCAAAGAGTCCATGATTGGGAATACCAGGAGGCGTTACCACCGAGGTCACAGATGCACCACCTTGTACAGCTTGTCCGTAAGTGGCTCCAGCCGGAAAGGTTGACCCCAGCCCAGGTGGTGGAGCGGGTCGTCGTAGACCGGTACCTGAGGGCTTTACCGGATAAGATCCAACAGTGGGTGGGACATGGAGACCCAACTAACGCCAATGAATTGGTGGGGTTGGTGGAACGCTACTGGACTACACAGTCCCTCAGGAAGGTGTTCCCCCAGATTCCACAAGTCCCCAAGGCCCGTAGGGCCAACATTCCTCGAGCTCCCCAGGATAAGAGAGTAACCCAGGGGAGAAGGAGAGAGACTGTCGTCTGCTGGGATTGCCACGAGCCGGGCCATATTGCGGCTAATTGTCCCCATGCCTTAGAGCCCATGGACTGCAGTCTGGGTCAGAGGGTGTCCCTCTATGCTGCCCCAGCCTATGCTGCTGCCACCTCGGACACTGATGATGGGCGCCACCTATGCCAAGTGACCGTGGCTGGGTGCCCAGTGGTGGCACTACTGGACTCTGGCAGTCGGGTGACCCTCGTAAAAGGGTCCCGTGTCGACCTCGGGACTGTCACCGGACGCACAGTCGGGGTCCTGTGCATACATGGCGATTTAAGAGACTACCCGACTGTGATTGTCGCTATCCAGACCCCCTGTGGGGAGAGCCGACACGAGGTGGGGGTTGTCCAGAATTTGCCCCATGACCTCATTCTGGGACGGGACTTTCCCCTGTTTTGGACTCTATGGCGGGGAAAACAAGGGTCAGAAAACCCACCCCCAAGTTTACCACAGGTACTGTCTAGTCAGGTCGTCGAGCCTGAACCCAATGACTTGGACTCTAGGGTTCCTGCCGTAGGGGTGACCATGCTAGAAGGAAGTGGTAGCTCTGTATTTCCCCTAGAGGTAATGGCAGGTGAAGCCGAGGCAGCCAGTACCGAACCTCTAATATCCGATTTGAACATATCTCGTGTTGCTTTTGGTTCTGCACAACTCCAGGACCCCACTCTGTCAAGGGCCTGGGAAAATGTAATAGTTATCAATGGTGTGTCTCAGCGCCCAGGCGCTGATGAGGTGTTTCCCCGCGTGGCTGTCAACCAGGAGTTGTTATACCGAGTTGACAGGGTGCGAGGAGAGACCTTAGAACAGTTACTGATACCCCAGCCTTATCGCCGGACAGTGCTGGATTTAGCACATAAAAATGCGCTAGGGGGGACACCTAGGTGCCGCAAAAACACTGGACCGTATAGTGCAGCGTTTTTATTGGCTGGGGGTATATCGTGCAGTTAAAGAGTATTGTGAAACATGTCCGGAGTGTCAGTTGCATGCCCCCAAGGCACACTTTCAAAGCCCCCTGGTACCTTTGCCCATTATTGAGGTGCCCTTTGAAAGGATTGCCATGGACTTGGTAGGTCCTTTAGTTAAGTCCGCACGGGGGCATCAGCATATTTTGGTAATCATGGATTATGCTACCCGATATCCTGAAGCCATCCCACTACGGCATACGTCGGCAAAGTTGATTGCCAAGGAATTGTTCGCCGTATTTTGCCGAGTGGGTCTACCCAAGGAGATCCTCACGGATCAGGGTACCCCGTTTATGTCTAAAGTCACCAAGGAACTGTGCAAACTCTTTAATATCAAACAGTTACGTACATCTGTGTACCATCCCCAGACAGACGGGTTAGTAGAACGATTTAATAAAACCCTAAAAAGCATGTTAAAAAAGGTGGTAAACAAGGATGGAAAGGACTGGGATGTTCTGTTACCATGTTTGATGTTTGCCATCCGTGAAGTACCACAGTCTTCCACTGGGTTTTCCCCTTTTGAGTTGGTCTATGGCAGACATCCTAGGGGTCTGTTGGACATTGCCAAAGAGACGTGGGAGCAAGAACCCACTCCCCATAAAAGTGTTATTGAACACATCGCTAGTATGCAGGACAGGATAGCGGCCGTTATGCCCATAGTCAGAGAGCATGTGGAGGAGGCCCAAAGGGCTCAAAGCCGGGTTTACAATAGGTCAGTGAAGGTAAGGACCTTTAAACCCGGTGACCGAGTTCTTGTACTCATTCCCACAGTGGAGAGTAAGTTCCTTGCCAAGTGGCAAGGACCCTATGAGGTGATGGAGAAAATAGGAGAGGTAGACTACAAGGTTCGTCAGCCTGGTAGAAAACCAGAGCAGATTTATCATGTAAACCTGCTAAAGGCGTGGAAAGACAGAGAAAGTCTGCTTACAGAAAGATCTCCGGCTAAACTGCCTCCTGTACTGTCCCCACAGGCTGCGGTTAGGACTATAGAGGAAGCAGTAGGTGTAACAATAGCAGAGTCCCTCACAAAAAGCCAACAGCAAGAGTCCAGAGAATTTGTAGCAAGGAATACAGACGTGTTCTCCGAACTACCCGGGTGTACATCCGTAATCAAACATGATATTGTTACCGAGCGTCAGGTGAAAGTACGGTCGAGACCGTACCGGATCCCCGAGGCTCGTCGACAAGCCATTTCAGAGGAAGTGCGGAAAATGTTAAAGTTACGGGTCATTGAGGTGTCCAAAAGTGAATGGGCTAGTCCCATTGTCCTAGTTCCCAAGCCAGATGGAACATTGCGGTTCTGCAATGACTTCAGGAAACTGAACGAGGTGTCTAAATTTGACGCCTACCCCATGCCACGGGTAGACGAACTTATTGAGAGACTGGGAGGGGCCCGGTACTTCACTACTCTCGATCTCACTAAGGGATACTGGCAGGTACCCCTGACGGATAGTGCCAAAGAAAAGACTGCCTTTATTACTCCTGAGGGTCTTTTCCATTATCTTGTGTTACCGTTTGGGTTCCATGGGGCCCCAGCCACGTTTCAACGGTTAATGGACATAGTTTTAAAACCTCATAGGAGATACGCCTCAGCATATCTAGATGATATCATCATTTTCAGCAATGACTGGGAGAGTCACTTGCCCAAGGTACAAGCTGTAGTGAATTCCTTAAGAGCAGCTGGCCTGACTGCTCACCCCAAGAAGTGTGCTTTGGGGATGGAGGAGACACGCTATTTGGGATATGTGATCGGCCGTGGTATAATCAAACCCCAGGTCAACAAGGTCGATGCTATTCAGAAATGGCCTCGACCTATGAGCACCAAACAAGTTAGGTCATTCCTGGGCATTGTGGGGTACTACAGACGCTTTATACCAAACTTTTCCACAGTGTCTGCTCCCCTGATGGACCTTCTAAAGGGTAAAAAGTCCGTTATGGTACGGTGGAATGACCAGGCTGAAAGTGCTTTTCAGGCGTTAAAGCTGGCCTTATGTGGGTCTCCTGTTCTCATTACGCCCAACTTCAGCAAAGAATTTGTGGTACAAACAGACGCATCAGATGTAGGGCTAGGAGCTGTCCTGTCTCAGGAGGTGAATGGAGAAGAGCATCCAGTTACCTATCTGAGCAGGAAACTAACACCAGCAGAAAAGAACTACAGCATAGTAGAGAAAGAGTGTCTGGCGATAAAATGGGCGTTAGAGGCCCTGAGGTACTACTTGCTGGGGAGGCAGTTCCGTCTAGTGACCGACCACTCACCCCTCACTTGGATGAGCAGATCCAAGGACAAGAATGCCAGGGTTACTAGGTGGTTCTTGTCCCTTCAAAATTTTAGTTTTTCGGTGGAGCACAGAGCCGGGAAACTGCAAGGCAATGCGGATGCCTTGTCCCGGACTCATTGTTTAATGTCTGGAGTTCGCCCCGAGGGGTCAGAACTGAGGGGGAGGGTATGTGAGAAAGTGAAGGGTGTGGTTTGGGAGAACAGGTATGTTCCAGCCAGGCAGTTAAAGGGTGTCTGGTAGAAGCCCACAGCAGGGAGGTCAGCTGACTAATTAAGGCCTGATATAGGGTGTGTGTCAGGACTAGGAGGTGTGGCACTATACTGAGGAACAGTCTGAGCTCTGTAGCTGAACCTGCATTAAGGTAAATTTGTGCCACCCATCTAATGTAACCAGAGCGAGAGTCTGGCAGCCAGGCTCTTGTATAGAGAGGGATTGTCTTTCCTTGTATTAGTTATTTCTCAGCCGAGAAGGTTTTGTTTTTCTGTTTGTGCCTTTGTAAAGGCAAAGCCTGTTATTTCACCTACAAGTGAATAAATGCTGAACTTGAGTGTGATTCAGTCTCTGTGTCCCTGTTTCCTGCACTGCTACCAAGCATCTACCTGAGCGGTTCCCTACAACGCGTTGACACAGTTATGCTTTTTGAGATGATCAATGCTATTGATAAGGTGTGGTCTCCTTGAATCAATAGATCTAACATCCCAGGTTTGTTATACTGTCTACAATTGCAATTCTTGGGTGAGGCAATCTGATTTTGGCACCCCCCCCCCCCCCCATTAGGCAGAGGCCCATACTGTAGGAGGTAGCGCTATCCCTTTATCCTTTTTTTTTCTCTTTTGATTTTGTTTCCTTTTTGCAAACATTTTTAATTGTAAGGTTTATCCCCCATTGTTTAGTATTTTATAAGTGTTATGTATTCTGTTTCTGCGTTATCTTTAAATGTTTTCTTAGTAATATTTGCACATAGCATGGCAGTGATTGATGTTATGTGTACCTAATGTCTATTGTTATTTTGTTCACCAGTATTTGCATTCTTAATGTGCATTTTTGTTTAATATTTAATACATACCTTTGAAACTAATTTTAGAAATGTATCTGCAAATTGCGATATTGGGGCATACACATACTAAATATATTTCTTTGTAGGTAGTGCAGCCAGGTGTGTGTTTATGGCACATATATTGAATAGCAGTTATATTGGTTCATTGTGACTTAAACATTGATGGCCATCATATTTTATCAATGGCAGTCTGAACTCCAGGATCCCCACGAGTCTGCACAGTGAAAACTCCCCAGTGCTGTGTCTGGAACTGTAGTTTAGGTCCCTTCTGTTAGGGAATTGCCTGTTGAGCAATTCCCCGTAGCTGCTTCTGGAACCTGGGAAGAAGGGAATGACAGAGACAGTGAGTCCTAAACTCGACCCAGCCCCAGTCCCTACTTACTTGCCTCAACTACCCTAGTAGAGGACAACTGGGCGACAGTCCCTTCCTCAAGTGCAAACACAAAACGCGGACAGGACAAACAAACAGGAATGGGTAATAAAGCGAGCCAAGGGTCAGAACCAGTTGAGCAGTGAAGTACAGAATCGGAATCCAAAAGAGTAATCACAGGGAAAAGCCAAGGTCAGAAATCTATATAATATCAGTAACAGATAATAGCCAGAACGCACAGAGAAGCAATAGCAAGCATCAAGGAGAGGTTTGGAAAACTATATAAAGGGAATCCGCCCTAGATTGGCAAGGAGGAATGTCAATCAAATAGCTACTAACTTAACTCCTTAGTAACCAGGATTAATAGATCTGGCTGGACTGACACACAGCAACGAATACCCAGCTGTGCTAAAACAGAAGGCGCACAGGATCACAAATGAACGCACCTCCTGCGCCGTAGCATGTGACCAGAGGATGGCGCTGAGGGCAAAGATGTTACACCTTCATTGTATCGATCTGTTCAGCCTCCCTCCCAAAGAATTGCTCAGTCTTAGCTGATGTTTGTATCCTCCCTTATCTATACCTCTAGGAGTACAACAGATTTGTCATGTGTCACTAAATCATTATGCTTCTAATAATAATAATAATGTAAAGACTATGATAATCTATCCCAGTCTACACAGAAAATTTGTAAACTGCAGAAGACAGAAAAGAGAAGTCAGTTTATTGGGTGTGCTCAAGTGGTTAAAAACTGGAATATTTCAAGATTTCTGTTACATGGAAAGTCACATAAAAGTTTCCACCAAAAATGTGTAAAAATAAAAATGTACAATAAAAACATGATTTAAATAATATACAGTGAAACCACTTTGAGACGACCACAGAACTGAATGAAATGCAGTATAGCATTATCATCTCTGTTATTCCTGTTAATGAATGTCTTATTTTTGGGAGTACCCGTATCCTCTGAGATCCCTTTTCTAAAACCGGTCTGCAAAATCGAAAATGTTTTTGACATGTCCAGTGGGAAGTGAAATATCTAAAGTGGGTCTTTGCTTCACTTGAATCCACAGCATTACTTTCAGAAAGTTTTCAGAATAGATATTTGCATAAAGCTAGGTTCCTCTAAACTAAGAATAAGCCTGATCACCTCCTTATTTACTTCCTCTTATTTCTGCACATGAACAAGTGTGTTGTAACATGACTATACAGTAGTAGGATTTCAGTGCTGGTTGACTAGGAAGCCATATGTGCATGAAGAAGGAGAAATTTTGTCCTATAGTTATATTGGACACTCTTTTCTTTTACATCTCTTTATTTTAGGGCCATAAACATAAACGTATGCTAGCTGTATGTTAAACGGCTAGTACACTGACCCATTTTTTGCTATGGTCCCAAGACTCCCATACACACACCTGTGTTATATCAGGGGTCCATGTAGGGGACTGGCAGCTCTTATTCCTGTCTGTTTTGCAGTCTGGGTTCACTGTGAGAAAGAAGGCATGTGTGGTGGACAGATATCATCCATGTGCCTTTTGAGTTATTTTACTACTGACCTGTAGATGCACACGGAAATACAGATGAAGGTTTGCTGTACACATGTTGAGCAGTGGTGTAACAATTACGGTCACAGGGGGTGCGACTGTGACTGGGCTCAAAAGGGTATGGGGTCCACAACCAGCTGGTGATGGCCGGGGCCCTGCACCATGATGATAGCGGTCAGGGAAAGGCTTATTTCCCAACCGCTATCTCTGCTATACATCTCAGGCAGCAGAGATAACTGCGCTGCTAATGGAAAGGGGCCCGACATCATATGATGTATCTATATGCCGCCGGGCCCCTCTGCAATGGAAGCCTGCTCAGGGGAAGTGAGTAAAGATAACTAACACTTATACTTACCTCTCCTGGTTCCCAGCTTCCTCTTCAGGTCTCTCTGACCTGTGACTGATATCACATGCCCCGGGGAACCTGAAGAGAAGTCTGAACAGACAGGATAGGTCATCAGTATCAGATTGATGGAGTCCATCACCTCAACTCCAAACCAGTCAGCTAAGTATACAGTGGAAATAAGCCCTGCTGCTATTCAAGTAAATAGGAACAGGGCTGCAGTTATAGGCACCAGCACTATAGTGTACAGAGACCTTGAATAGGAGTATGGATGCTTCCAGTCATATACTTGGCTGCTTCTAGCCATATATGGCTTTTGGCGGCTGCATCAGCTGATTGGTTGGGGTCAGACACCTGAACCAATCTGATACTGATGACCTATCCTGTAGAAAGGTCATCAGTATCAAATATCTTCAGATCCTGGACAACCCTTTTAAGTGTTAAAGGGACCCTATCAGCAGGTTTATGATGCCCAAAGCAGAGACAGACACCCTGATTTCAGTAGTTTGTCTGGTACCTGTCAAGATGTCACTGTTTTGGAAAACTCACATCTGAACTGGTGTAGTGCGGGGAGACAGGAGTCCAATCTATTATTGATATGCAGGCTCCAAATCATCCACCTGCCACTTATTGACTGCATTTCTCCTATGTCTGTGCATAGGGAGAAATCTGTCAGTCAGTGGGTGGAGGGTGTCTGCATATCATAAATACATTGGACTCTTCCTTTACACCACCGGCAGCGTAGTGCAATAATTCAAGCATAAGTTCTGCAAACTGTTAGCGCCTACACAAATAATAGAACTGCTAAAATCAAGGGGGAGGGATTTATTAAGGCTGGTATTTCCTATGCCAGTCTTATTCCATTCTCACACAGGCGAGAAATGCTGTAACCTCTTAATAATTCTGGTGCATCTCAGGAGATCCCATGCACCATAATTATATTTTCAGCTAGAACTCATGCTAGTTTTTTTTCTGCAATTTCAATTGCCCAGGAGGCAGCCTCTTATGTACAGTGCTGTCTGCACTGACCGCTCTCCAGCCCCTGACCTCTGACCCACAGTAATTCCTTAGGGAAGGGAATCTCTCTCCTTGAGGAGAGCACCAGTGAAGGTGTGTAGAGTTTTGAATTGCCTTTTGCCCTCTACTAAGCATCTACATATCAGAAGGCATTATGGGAAAAGGAGCTGGGAAGCTCAAGCACCCTCTGTTGGATGTAACAGATCCTCAATTTGCTTTTGACTCACTGAGTCTTGAGACAGCAAATGGGATTTTAGCCAAGCCAATTTCACTCATCTGCATACAGCGCTGTTTCGGGACTTTTGTCCCTCATCAGTGCAGAGCAGAGTGAACTGGCTGGCTTTGTGGGAGGCAATGAGTGGCTCGGAGAAGGGAAGGTAATTCCTTAGCATTGCCAAGAGAGTTCAGTGCAGAGAGCCCTAGGCATTATGTATGTATGATGGGGCCACCTTCTAGTCACCTGCATGACCACCACCCCAGGTATGTGTACACGACTCTCTCCATCCTCTCTCTGCTGACAGAATCCCTATAATATTTTTAGAGTTATGTTATTTATAATATTCTGAGTCATATTTGGTACTTAATGTGAAAACATTTCTGGTGTAAAACCAAAGCAAAACCAAATTCTTTCCTAATATTTCTGATGAAAACTGATGCACTTTCTCATAAAAACAAATAG
Organism: Leptodactylus fallax; assembly: GCA_947044405.1. Lineage (NCBI taxonomy): Eukaryota > Metazoa > Chordata > Amphibia > Anura > Leptodactylidae > Leptodactylus > Leptodactylus fallax. The sequence goes on from CAMRHE010000305.1 coordinate 257,877, forward strand.
AAACCTTTGTCTGGCCAAAAATATATAGGGGAAAGTAAACTTAAACGGGGTCCTAATATCAAACCAGACACAAGGAATCGTAGGGGAGGGATTATGGTGACCACCATATACCTTTAGGTAGTCCAATAGATGCACAATTTCCTTAAAAAAAGCAGTTTTTAGAAATATGCAAATAAAGCTCAACTGCAATGGGGGGCGTGTCAGAGCTTCCAAGGGCTCCAGTCAGTAAACGCCAGGTGCATGTGGCGGAATTCAACAAGTAGCATCATAGCTGTCAATAATGTACAGGGCTGGCACTGGGCGGTGTTAGACACTTGGAGATGGAGCCCTTGAATGCTCTGATATGCCTCCATTGCACTTGAGTCTCATTTGCATATTTCTAAAAGCAGCTTTTTCAAGGAAATGGTGAATCTATTGTACTATCTAAAGATATGATGGTGCTCAGCATAATGTCCCCTAAAATACACTATGACTAGTTTGATAGGGAGTCTACTGGTGACAGACGCCCTTTAAATAGGACCTTTCACGTCCTCTGGCACCCATGGTATTATATACCGCTAGATATACCCGACAGTACTCTTCCATAACATTGTACTGTCAGAGGAGGCGTTCCTTACCGCCTTGCGATGACGCTGAGCATTAAGGACCACCCTTCTGATGGTGAAGGGATATCGGTGCCGAAATTAACAACACCCATATCTCCAGCACCCGGGCGCGTACTGTCAAAGCTGACAGTGCGCTGAATTCACAGAGCTGTCAGTTTCCAGCAGTATGCAAAACTGAGGGTGCCAGAGGATGTGAAAGGTCCCCTTTAATGGTAAATGTGTTCTCCTCACTTAATATCTTAATATTTCCTCCCTCCTACAGGACTTTTCCTGGGTAGCCCCTTGTCTGTGGAATTCTCTCCTTCGTCCTTTAGACATGGTGTTAGCTTCAAAAACTTCACAGTTCGGAAAAACCTCACCCTTCATAAATACCTGTCCATCTCACAATAATTTCTCTTCTCTACTATAAACAATGTATCACTGAGAAAGCCACAATGACTACCAGCGTCTGCATTCTTACCTCCATCTACTATAGTGTTCACTACCACTCATGAGATACAGACAAGGTAATTTGGACAGTTCTGTTTTCTTTTGATGTATTATGTTTGTGCATGTGGTTAGTTAAAATGTGTATATGTATCCATCTATAATTCTATGTAGAACACTGTGTAATGCACTGACTGGCTACTTTATTAGAGACACTCACCTTTTTACAATTGTAGCTTCCTTGTATGGAAATTAGACACATGACCCTGAAGTGCAGCATAAAATCAAGTTAGCAAGTTTTTCATGGACCAGTTCCAATGTGAATCCACATTAAAATGGGGAAATCCAGGGATCTGAGCAACTTCAAACAAGGCATAGTCATTGGAGCTAGAATAGCTGGGGCAATATTTCATACACTGACAACCTTGTGGAATTTCTTCGGTAGCATTGCAGAGGTGATACCGAGAATGGTATGATAGAAGAAAAACATCCAGTGAAAGGGGATCCTGTGGACGTAAATAAGTCATTGTCAGAGGATTATGTCAAGAATCTGAAGAAGAAACGGTGAAGAATTGTTCCATAGCACAGTGAAAAGATTGCATAAATGTGCCTTCTCATCACCACCACTAAGACATACCTCCAGAGCCGCCTTAACCATAGGGACAGTCCTGAATTTAGAGTGCTGTCCCGCTGTTCCAGGCCGCACACACAGCCTCAACTCATCTGTGTCCTCTGGGTACAGATCAGTGGAGTACAATAGTGAAGCAGAGAGCCGTCCGCTCCCTTCATCACCATTCGGTCAGTCCCCTGTCTCTGTTCCCAGTGCAGTAGGCGCAGTAGGTGCAATGTAGTGACGTCACTTACATCGCACCTGTTGCTCCCTGAAGCTGCCAGCAGCACAGACAGAAGACAACAGGGGAACGTGAAAAGCAGTGGGGGGCATTATACTGTTTGAGAGCCATTAAGGAGCATTATACTATGTGGGAGCAACTGACAGGGCATTATAATTTATGCGGGTCAGGTATTTCTAAGGGGACGAGATGGGGGGCCCATTTATGAAACCTTTGCACTGGGCCCACCAATGTGTTAAAATGGCCCTGCATACCTCCCAACTTACAACAATCACAAGGACAGATAAGCATGGTATCCCCTAACCCCACCCATTCCTACCATGTACCTTTGTACTCCAAAACAGCAATTGTGCCCTTTAATGTACAATACACAATAATGATGTCTTCTTAGTTCCCACTGCACATTCCCCTAAGTAGCCCCATACAGTAGAATATCCCCTAGGTGGTGCCATACAGTATAATGCCATCTAAGTGTTTCCACACAGTATAATATCCCCTAGGTGGCCCCACTCTGTATAATGTCCCCATTAGTGGCCTCAGAGTTTAAAGCCCTCTTTCAGGCATCCACAACATAAAATGCCCTCTCAATGGCCCCCACAATACAATGCCCAGTAGTGACCCCTGCACAGTATAATTGCCCCTTATGGCCTTCATACAGTATACTGCCCCCTTAGTGGCCCCCATGCAATAGAATATTCTCTCTGTGCCCCATCAAACAGTAAAATGGCCCCTGAGGGACCTCCACGTAGTATAATACCTTATCAGTGGCCCATTACAAAGTACAATACATACACAAAAAAAAAGCAATACTCACTTAGCCCTGTTCCCACAGAACTGTCTGCAGGCTCTGGCTGTAATGCTGTCTCCCGCTCGGCACTCCTCACTCCTCCATGAGCCATAGCACTAGTTGAGCCTGAATGGTGGTTCACCATTGTATTTCACACTGAGGGCGCAGCAAGGTGCACCATTTGCCCCATGGTTAAAGCAGCCCTCACTAAAACAGAAAAGAGACAGTTCATTGCTGTATACAGGAAACAGAAAGGCAAGGAGTGCAAAATTTTTATCACTGAGCAGCAAAAAAAAGGCCTGGTCAGATGAATCAAGGTTTGTGTTTCACCATGCTGATGGGAAGGTCAGAATTTGGTGCTAGCAGCATGAATCGAAAAATCCTTCTGGTCATGTCTCAGCAGTTTAGGATAATGGAGGTGGAGTAATGGTGTCTGGCGGAATATTTTCTTAGCAAAGCAGGGTCCGATGATACCCTTTCAGTGCTCTCATTGCTTAAGTAACCCTGGGTTCATACGACCGAGTTTCACGGGTGTTTACCGGTTTTATCGACTTGAACTTCATGCCGGGAGTGGGACTCCCAGCATCATAGTTATGCTGCTAGGAGTCCCTGTCTCCCAGCGACATACTGTCCCTTCCCGATTACAGTATGGGACAGTATTCACTGGGAAGCAGGGACTCCTAGCATCATAGATAACTATAGTACTAGGAGTCCCACTCCCGGCATGAAGTTCAGGCTAGTAAATCTTGCCAACACACGGACCAAGTTTCACTCGGTTGTGTGAATTTAGGCTAACAGATGAGATATCATGCTGGTGGTAATTGATTTATATTTCTGAGAAATTGTATTGTGTATTGTATTGACACTGAAGTTTCCATTCTCTGCCTTTTTTTTTTTTTTTTTCATTTTATAAAGCAAACCTTTGGAATCATGACTGCTAGACAAAATGCTTATCAGTGATGTACACATGCTTGTGAATTTATCAAACCCTCCACTACAGAACTCTAACGTAAAAAAAAGTTGCAAGGAGTTGCGACTTTTTTAGCGCATTTGTTAATTTTGACTTCTTGATTTCTTCACCACTCACTCCAGTTTTCAAAAGTAGGTGGGAAATTATGCATGGTTAACCTGTGTAGCTGTTTGTACTCCTTATTTATCAAGTGCACACACTCACTCCAGTCAGTAAAAAGTGGAGTATCACCTCAGAATATACATGTCAGACTTATAGAAGCATCTAATTTATCAAACATTTTGCAAAATTTGATAAATATCTTGCAAATTACGCTACCGCAGACTCCAGCTACACTGACTTTAAAAATTCCCCTAATGATAAATTTCCCCCTCAGAGTTCAGTGTAAGGTCTAATGCTTGTTCAACAAATTATTAAAAGGATTGTCCAGGAAATACAGTTTTTTTCCTGAAGGTGAAAAAAAACATACAAAAAACCCATACTCACCTGTTCCCAGAGCTCCGGTGTCCAAGGCTGCCATCCGGCCCTGTGGTGCCCAGGGCTTATTCCGGCAGAAGTCCTCGCCACCCGTGACTGCTGAAGTCAATCAGCAGCCTCAGGAAAGGAACCGGAACATCACTCAAATACATCACATGTGAAGTCCTGAGTTCTTTCCTTAGGATGCTGATTTGGCCTCAGCGGTCAAGTGTGGCGAGGACTTCCGCCTCCGGACTGTGATCTGGGACACTGGAGTGCCGAGGACAGGTGAGTATGGGATTTTTTTTTTTTTTTTTTCACCTTCCCCAGCCAACCCCTTTAAGGCTAAGTTCATTATCAGCTTCTAAGCTTGTTGTTCTGGTCTGTCACATGATGGATGGAAGTGGAGAACATGGGGCACACTTATGTCTTCATAACCCTTGAGTCCGTGGAGGGTGTGCCTCATTCATGACTAGGCAAAGTAGAACAGTGGATCTACTCCACAACCTCCCCTTCTGTATTTTTAAATGTTTTTATTGATAATCAATAAAAGAAATGTCATATTTTTCTGATAATATTTTGTGTTTTGGGTATTTATTTTGGGATATTTATCCTTGTAGGTAATATATTGTATTAGTGGATTTATACCAGTTTGATTTCTACCTATAGCTTTGAGATATATAGGTTACTTAAAGTAGATCAGTGGTATAACACTCTCTAGATGTAGTGCTCTGTGGGAAGATTCTGCAATCCGTACATTACAATGATAGAAAACACTTAGATGAAGATGCTTAAAAGGGATTGTCCAGGCAAAAAAATTACTTTTTAAATCGGCCGGGGGCGATGAAAAAAAAAAATCATACTCACCTGTCCCTAGTGCTTCGGTTCCTCACAGGGCGGTCCAGTCCTGCCGCTCTATTGTTGTCTTCCGGTGGAAGACCCCACCACATGTGGCCACTGAGGCCAATCAGCGGCCTCAGCAAAGAACACATGACATCACTACCTCTGATGTCCCATATCCCTTCCTGAGGCTGCTGATTGGCCTCAGCGGTCACATGATGGCTGAGGCTAATCAGCGGCTTCAGCAGAAGGGATGCTTAAAGGGGCTGTCACTTCAAGAAGACAGGCAAGCAGAAGGACTGGACCACGGTGGGAGGACACCGGAGCATCAGGGACAGCTGATTTTTTTTTTTTTTTCACCTCCCCGGCCTATTTAAAAAATATTTTTTTTGCCCGGACAACCTCTTTAACTTCATAGAGGATTTATTCAAATGGTATAACAACAAATATAGCAATAGGCTTCCTATATATGTTATTATACCATTTGCAAAAATCCTCTATGAAGTTACGCATCTTCATCTAAGTGTGTGCAATGGTTTTCTATTACTCATTTATGACAAGGCACATGTCTCCTCCTAAATGATAAATCTAGCAGGGCCGATGGCCCAGCCAACTGCATGCCCTCACCACGCTCCCTTTTTGGGATGGTAGCGATGGAAACACAGAAATGAAAAAGTCAAAATTTTTGTGCAAAAAACTGATCTTCACAAAAAATTGCATCTTTTTATGTCTTACAGTATATACCAGAAAACTGGTGTGCAAGGCATAACAAATCTGCAGCATAGTTTTTGCATCCATTATCATTCACCATAATGTAAAAAGGCTGAAGCTTTCTTACGTATTGTTTGTAAGATATAGTCGCGCGCAGCAAAAGTCTTGTTTTCTAAATTACAATGAATGATGACGGAGACAGATTTACTATTGTGGTTCCAATTAGACCCTGGCGTAAATGTGGCACATCATTGGAGCAATGTGGTATATCTTGGTGTATCTAGTTTGAGCTAAAATTTTTCTACAACGTGGGGCTTCAGCCTAAGTCTGCACTGTCTAGCTACTAGTAAATCTGAGCCAATGTGCTCCGTCTGCATCCGTTATTATACTGGTTTTTCCAGTCTGTTGTTCTGATCCTTTGGCAGACTTAAATAAAGCGGCTGTGAATGTAGCCTAGCTAATACAAACACATTGCTTAATGTTATGTTCTGTTATTCTATCTCTTGCACTAGCCTGCTCTCTAGTGGCCTAGGCACATAGCCAAGAATTTTAAATCTGTTGAACGTTTTGGGCATTTTCATATATTAAAGGAGTGAGAAATAATTACTTTTTTTTTTTTTTGGAACAGCGAGGGAGGGTGGGAGAGGGGCATCAGCCGAATACCACTGAGGTCAATGATAGGCTGCAGCAGTCCTATTGATGCAACATCATCATCATTGCAACATCTCTGTGTACAAACAGAGAGAGTGGTGGTGATGGGAGCAGCAGCACAGGAACTACTAGGAGAAGAGAGGTGAGCATAGCTTCTGTTTTTATTTTAAAGGTCTGCCACATCGCTCCACATCCCTTTAACATTTCATGTCTGTTTACTGAGATTTTGTAAAGGAGAAAATGTGCATTACTCGTGTCTTACAACTAGAAACTGCATTTGGAACATAAAAAGTATTATTACACCCACAGGGAACAGAAAAATTTCACAATTCCTTACATGCAGATTTGTTAATTTGCCATTGTTTTAATCCAATGTATGCAAATAGAGTAATTTGTTATGAAAATGTATAGGATTTAGAAGGAAAGTGTCACCAGGAAATAACCTATTTTTTAAATCACAGTTTTATATTAGACATATTTTTTATGAATTTTTTTGTGATGCTGCTTTTAATTTTCCATGTTAGAATGAATATATATATATATATATATATATATATATATATATATACAGACGTGGACAAAATTGTTGGTACCCCTTGTTTAATGAAAGAAAAACCCACAATGGTCACAGAAATAACTTGAATCTGACAAAACTGCAATTTGACAAACTACATGTTAACAAGCCGCAAAGCTTCTGGGAGAATGTCCTATGGACAGATGAGACAAAAATCGAAATTTTTGGCAAGGCACATCAGCTCTATGTTCACAGATGGAAAAATGAAGCATATCTTGAAAAGAACACTGTCCCTACTGTGAAACATGGAGGAGGCTCTGTTATGTTCTGGGGCTGCTTTGCTGCATCTGGCACAGGGTGTCTTGAATCTGTGCAGGGTACAGATGTGCTTGGTCTCAGTCGCAGGTCATGGGTCTTGCAACAGGATAATGACCCAAAACACACAGCTAAAAATACCCAAGAATGGCTAAGAGGAAAACATTGACTATTGGACTATTCTGAAGTGGCCTTCTATGAGCCCTGACCTAAATCCTATTGAGCATCTTTGGATGGAGCTGAAACATGCCATCTGGAAAAGGCACCCTTCAAACCCGAGACAACTGGAGCTGTTTGCTCATGAGGAGTGGCCAAAATACCTGTTGAGAGGTGCAGAAGTCTCATTGACAGTTACAGGAATCGTTTGATTGCAGTGATTGCCTCAAAAGGTTGTGCAACAAAATATTAAGTTAAGGGAGCCATCATTTCTGTCCAGGCCTGTTTCATGAGTTTTCTTTTTTAAAAAAAATTCTGTTGAAGCATGGTTGAAAAGCAATGTCTGACTTTCATTTGTTCATTTTCATAGAATTTTTATATAATATTACTTTTGTCAGATTCAAGTTATTTCTGTGACCATTGTGGGTTTTTCTTTCATTAAACGAGGGGTACCAGCAATTTTGTCCGTGTGTGTGTGTGTGTGTGTGTGTATATATATATATATATATATATATATATATATATATATACAGTACAGACCAAAAGTTTGGACACACCTTCTCATTCCAAGAGTTTTCTGTATTTTCATGACTATAAAAATTGTAGATTCACACTGAAGGCATCAAAACTATGAATTAACACATGTGGAATTATATACTTAACAAAAAAGTGTGAAACAACTGAAAATATGTCTTATATTCTAGGTTCTTCAAAGTAGCCACCTTTTGCTTTGATTACTGCTATGCACACTCTTGGCATTCTCTTGATGAGCTTCAAGAGGCAGTCACCTGAAATGGTCTTCCAACAGTCTTGAAGGAGTTCCCAGAGATGCTTAGCACTTGTTGGCCCTTTTGCCTTCACTCTGCGGTCCAGCTCACCCCAAACCATCTCGATTGGGTTCAGGTCTGGTGACTGTGGAGGCCAGGTCATCTGGCGTAGCACCCCATCACTCTCCTTCTTGGTCAAATAGCCCTTACACAGTCTGGAGGTGTGTTTGGGGTCATTGTCCTGTTGAAAAATAAATGATGGTCCAACTAAACGCAAACCGGATAGAATAGCATGCCGCTGCAAGATGCTGTGGTAACCATGCTGGTTCAGTATTCCTTCAATTTTGAATAAATCCCCAACAGTGTCACCAGCAAAGCACCCCCACACCATCACACCTCCTCCTCCATGCTTCACGGTGGGAACCAGGCATGTAGAGTCCATTCGTTCACCTTTTCTGTGTCGCACAAAGACACAGTGGTTGGAACCAAAGATCTCAAATTTGGACTCATCAGACCAAAGCACAGATTTCCACAGGTCTAATGTCCATTCCTTGTGTTCTTTAGCCCAAACAAGTCTCTTCTGCTTGTTGCCTGTCCTTAGCAGTGGCTTCCTAGCAGCTATTTTACCATGAAGGCCTGCTGCACACAGTCTCCTCTTAACAGTTGTTGTAGAGATGTGTCTGCTGCTAGAACTCTGTGTGGCATTGACCTGGTCTCTAATCTGAACTGCTGTTAACCTGCGATTTCTGAGGCTGGTGACTCAGATGAACTTATCCTCCGCAGCAGAGGTGACTCTTGGTCTTCCTTTCCTGGGGCGGTCCTCATGTGAGCCAATTTCTTTGTAGCGCTTGATGGTTTTTGCCACTGCACTTGGGGACACTTTCAAAGTTTTCCCAATTTTTCGGACTGACTGACCTTCATTTTTTAAAGTAATGATGGCCACTCATTTTTCTTTACTTAGCTGCTTTTTTCTTGCCATAATACAAATTCTAACACTCCATTCAGTAGGACTATCAGCTGTGTATCCACCTGACTTCTGAACAACACAACTGATGGTCCCAACCCCATTTATAAGGCAAGAAATCCCACTTATTAAACCTGACAGGGCACACCTGTGAAGTAAAAACCATTTCAGGTGACTACCTCTTGAAGCTCATCAAGAGAATGCCAAGAGTGTGCAAAGCAGTAATCAAAGCAAAAGGTGGCTACTTTGAAGAACCTAGAATATAAGACATATTTTCAGTTGTTTCACACTTTTTTGTTAAGTATATAATTCCACATGTGTTAATTCATAGTTTTGATGCCTTCAGTGTGAATCTACAATTTTTATAGTCATGAAAATACAGAAAACTCTTGGAATGAGAAGGTGTGTCCAAACTTTTGGTCTGTACTGTATATATATATATATATATATATATATATATATATATATAATATTATTTTTTTTTTAAATATAATTTTTTTCAACTATATTTTACTTCCTGTCTTGTGGAGATGGACCATGGCCCATAAACACCATGGTCTGGAACAGAGCACATTGACTTCTACAGAAAGCAAGAAGAGTTACCATATTACTTGGCTTAGTGGCCAGAGTCAGAACTGCAGGATTTTTTTTTTTTTTTTTTTTTTTTTTAAAGATAGATAACATGGAAAAGGTTTAAAAACCTCAACAAAAATTCTTTCACATGCAGTATGTTTAACATAAAACTTGGTTAAAAAAAATATGTAATTTTCTAGCAACGCTTTCCTTTTAAAATCCACACTGCATGTCAAATGTTCTGCAACATGTGAATAATATTTGTTATAACCTCATTCACTGTATTTAGCTGAAAATTTTCCACCCACAAATCCTGATGGATAGCCTGCAGCATTTCCATACCCTTATGTTTGATCTTCTGGAAATTCTGGGTCTACTTACCTGAATAGGGAGAGTACAATAGCATCCAACACTTTGTCTACTGCCTAGGTCTTAGGCTGCCAATTATGTGCAGATAAAGGGTCTACGTGGTTTAGACAACTATAAGGGCATATGGAGGTAACAGTGGAAAGTCTTATGGTTGTAACTATCTGATTATTCAGAGCACAGAGGGCTTTGTAGACTGATAAAGATCAGCTTTATAGCCTCAAGTTTTTGTGACAGTGAAATCTTTTGCCATTATGTTGTTTTAATACATTTGAAACCTTTCAAATATAAAGGACTGCACCTCAATAAACCCCGGGCTAGATGACTCTGAGCAAAACTGTTGTAATACAACTGAATGTGACATTTCACGTTTATATTTAAGGGTGTGTGACTTAAAGGAACCTGTAACCAAGAAAATACAGTCCAATCTTTCGACATCATGTTATAGCATAAGAGGAGTTAAACAATTGATATATATAAATGTTTGTATTCCCCTCTTTTCTTAGGGTACGTTCACACAGAGTTTTTTGCAAGCTGAAAAAAATCTGCTTCAGGAATTAGGAAATGGTTTTTTGACGCGTTTTTTTTTACATGATGCGTTTTTTGTCGTGTTTCTTTGTTGCATTTTTCTTCGCAGTTTTTGTCGCAGTTTTTTTGCTCCAGCACACTGTATGGACCTGGAAGCTTCTCTTTAAAAAACGCTAGCAGTTTTTGAGGTAGTTTTTGCAAAAAACGCCTCAAAAACCGCGTCAAAAAACCACTAGTGCACTAAATTCAGCGCACTGTTGGCTTTCCCGTTATGTGCCCCGGCGCTAGAGATATCGGTGCAGTTAGTTTCGGCACCGATGGCTGCCCACTGTCAGAAGGGCGTTCCTAACTGTCTAGCTGGGCTGTGAGGAACGCCACCTCTGACTGTACACGTCCATAGACTTGTACTGGGGGGTCGTTCCTCACAGGTCAGCGTCACCGCCGGCCAGTAAGGAACGCCCCCTCTGAAAGTACAGGGCTATGGACAAGTACTGTCAGGGGGGCATTCCTTACCGCCCAGCTAGACTGTCAGGAATGCCCTTCTGACAGTGGGCAGAGATCGGTGCAAAAACCTCCTCAAAAACCGCTTCAAAACGCCTCCCGTTGATTTCAATGGGTTTTTCATGGCGGAATCTGCCTGAAGATAGGTCATGTCGCTTTTTTTTTCCGCTAGTGGAAAAAATCAGCTAGAGGAAAAAAAATGCTACTGACTCCCATTGAAATTAATGGGAGGCGTTTTTGCAGGCGGATTTTGAGGCGGATTCCTCCTCAAAATCCTCCTGCAAAAAACAGTGTGAATATAGCCTTATAGTTCTGCATTGTGCTATTTATTTGTTATTCCTCTTGGAAAAGTATGAATAAAGTGGTAACACCCACCTGTCAATTTATTAAGTTTCTAAATTTCTAGGAGGAATAGTGGAATGGCACATTCCAGTCTTGTAAGAAATGATGTTCTAGAATAATTTCATGAGGAATACACATGTTTACTAAAACAAACATGTCAGTAGAGAAGACAGGCTCACTTTAAACGGGCATAGTTGCATAACTTGAACCCCATAAGAGTCACATCATGCACTTTAAGTTATACAACCCTCCCTTGTTTGGTGACTCCAGTGCTGAGCTAATAGGTATTTGCAGTACAAGCAATTTGCTAATCTACATTAGGCCCATATAGTTTTGAAAAGAATGAGACAGAATCCTAATACTGGAAATAATGAGTTTGCCTTTACTGGTAGTTTTGTTTAGTACTAACACAAACTAACAAGAAAACACAATAATACCAACATTAAACTAACACTAGGTTCACACTAGCATTCGGGTTTCCGTTCTTCAGGTCCACTTGGGACGTAATCCCCGAACGGAGACCGAGTGCTAGTGTAAACCTAGCCTGAATATGACACTGAGTGATAACAAATGTATGATATTCTAAATTCCAGTAAATAGAAAGGGGTGCAGTCTATTTATCTATTTCTCTTGCCTGTACATAGCACCAACATATTCTCTGTCCTTTACACATTGTCATTATTCACTGTCCCTAGTAGGGCTCAGAATCTAAATTCCCTATCATTATGTCTTTGGAGTATGGGAGAAATCCCAAGTAAATAAGGAGAGAACATACAAACTACATGCAATGTCCTTGTTCGTAATCCAAGTCAGGACCCCGGTGCTGCAAGGCAACAGTACTAACCACTGAACCACCATGCTCCCCTTCCAGGAAACTGAATTGCTGTTAAGGACTAGTTCTGTATTTCAAACATCCAGAATGCTTAAATAAGGTTTCTTAACCCCTTCCCAACATCCGCCGTAATACTATGGCGAGTGTCGGGTGTTTAAATATGGCAGCCGCTCGGGAGTTGAGCGGCCACCATAGCCGCCAGGTCTCTGCTGTTTTATACAGCAGAGACCTGGCGCTAATGCCCTCGATCGGTACCCGCACTGATCGTGGGCATTAACCCCTCTTGTGCCTCAGTCAAAGCTGAAACCCTGTTTCCGAAAACGCCCGGTCTACAAATCTATAAAGATATTTTTCTTGCACGGTAAACACAGTAGTGGGAAAAAAAAATCAATAGTGCCAAACCGCTGTTTTGCCTCTGACAAAAATTTGAATAAAAAGTGATGAAAGCAATAGCAATTCCCCAAAATGGTATAACTAAAAAGTACATCTGGCCCCGCAAAAAATTACGCCCTATGCATCTCCGTACACGGAAGTATAAAAAAGTTACATGTCAGAATATGGCGACTCTTAGAGAAAAATTTTTTGCACAATTTTGGATTTTTGTTAAGGGGTTAAAATGTAAATAAAACCATATAAATTTGGTATCCCTGGAATAGTGCCGAAACATAGAATACAGGTGATGTCATTTTGGCTGCATAGTGAACGCCGTAAAAACGAAGCCCGTAAGAAAGTTGCACAAATGCACTTTTTCTTCAAATCCACCCCATTCTGAATTTTTTTCCAGCTTCCCAGTACATTGTACAGAATAATTAATGGTAGCATCATGAAGAAAAATTTGTCCTACAAACATTAAGACCTCATATGGCCCTGAGAGCGGAAAAATAAAAAAGTTATGGGGTTTAGAAGGGGGGGGGGGAGTCAAAATCGAAAAATTCCTTTGGCGGGAAGGGGTTAAGGAGGTGTCCCAAGTCAGTTTTTACCTCCTAGCAAGGCTTAAAATAATACCCCTTTAATAGAAAGAGACAGAATTTCACATGCTCTTGTGGTTGAGCAAATCTCCAGGTTGTTTAGCAAAGTAGAAGATTAACTGGAATTTGTTCCAAAGGATCTATTAAAGGCTGACAACATCCATTTAAGCTTCCAAGGGGATTACAAAATTCAAAGGGAACCTGTTAGCTGAATTTCAGTCCCTAAGCCACCAGCAAGTCCTTATTGAGCAGTAGTTAAAGAGGACCTTTAATGTCCTCATGCACATGTGGTTTTAGATACCGCTAGAAAGCCGAATACCGCTGAATTCAGCGCACTGTCGGCTTTCCCGTTATATGCCCCGGGGCTGGAGATATCGGTGCCGTTAGTTTCGGCACCGATGGCTGCCCACTGTCAGAAGGGCGTTCCTGACTGTCTAGCTGGGCTGTGAGGAATGCCCCCTCTGACTGTACTTGTCCATAGACTTGTACTGGGGGGGCATTCCTCACAGCTCAGTGTCATCGCTGGGCGGTAAGGGATGCCCCCTCTGAAAGTACAGGGCTATGGACAAGTACTGTCGGGGGGCGTTCCTTACCGCCCAGCTAGAATGTCAGGAACACCCTTCTGACAGTGGGCAGAGATCGGTGCCGAAACTAACCGATATCTCCAGCCCCGGTGCATGTAACAGTGGAATTCAGCACACTGTTGGCTTTCTAGCGGTATATAAAACCGAATGTGCATGAGGACATGAAAGGTCCTCTTTAAGTGTCCAAATATGCCAGTATGCCTATCCAAGCCAACGGTGTTTAAAAAAAGCCTATACTTGCCAAGTGCTCAGGCAAACCCATTATCGATAGGTATTATGAATTTTTTTTTTATAAAAAGTCAGCGCGGATAGGCATATAGAGGCATATTTGGGACACTATACCATTGGTTCATAAGGACATGCTGGTGGTTTAGTGTCCCAAATTCACCTGACAGGTTCTTTTTAAGAAGTCAAAAAAGCTGGCCATAATCATTAGATGATTGTGGCCCAAACCTGCCTATACTCTAATGTGAGGTGGGTCCTCCTGACAGCAACTGCACAATCTGTTTGTTCTCAGGCAGCAGCTTTCTCACCTCTTTATTGAAAACACGTACACAGTCTGCCAAGCATGTATGTCGGGATCGAGAGACATAGCTGTCATCAAAAAGTGTTTGGCCGACAGCTGTGTCATGTGCGTGAGTGATTATAGTACGGGGCAGTATGTCGCTGGGAGGCAGGGACTCCTAGCAGCATAGATAACTATATTACTAGGAGTCCTTCTCCCAGCATACTGTTAAGGCCAGAAAATCTGGCCAACACGTGTGAATGTGGTGTTATACTAATGATCTATCCTTAGGATACATCACCTCTCAGATACCCTACAGTCCTCTCTGTCCCCCATGTCTTCACTCTCCTGCCCAAATCTGGTCACCAGTCATTATAATGAAACCCTTAATAGTGCACTGGATGAGGCGGCTTCCCCCTCCAATCAAAAAGTTCGACGCATGAGGCAGCAACCCTGGCACACACCACAGACACATTTTCTTCAGTAGTTCTCTAGGTGTGCTGAATGTCTGTGGAGAAAATCACGTACACCTGCAGACTTCCTCCACTTCAAATTTATGCTTAAAACTTATAGTTCTGCCCTTTACCTTGCCAAACAAGCCTATTTCACCACTCTCATCTCTTCTCTCTCCTGTAACCCTAAAAGGCTCTTTGAAACTTTTCACTCCTTACTCACTCCCAAGGTACAGGTGCCATTTACAGACCTTAGTACAGAAGACCAAGCCACTTATTTCCATGACAAAATTGATAAGATCCGTCAGGAAATAACTGCCCAATCCCCAGGTGGCATTGATCCCCTCACCAACCACACTTCAGACTGTCCTTTCTCCTCTTTTGAACCTGTTACAGACGAGGAAGTCTCTCAGCTACTTTCTTCTTCTCGCCATATGACCTGCAGTAGTGACTCTTTCCCCTCACACCTTCTCCAATCTCTGTCACGACTTACCTTACTAAAATATTTAACCTCTCTCTCTCTCCTGGAATTTTCCTATCCTCTTTCAAACATGCTGTCATAACCTCACTATTGAAGAAATCCTCAATTGACCTGTCCTGTGCTGCTAACTATCAACCTGTCTCTAACCTCCCCTTCATCTCCAAAATCTTGGAACGCTTGGTCTATTCTCGTTTAATCTGCTATCTTCCAGCTAATTCTCTTCTTGACCCCTTACAATCTGGCTTCCGCACTCTACTGAAACAGCCCTCACAAAAGTCTCCAATTATCTCCTGACGGCTAAATCTAAAGGTGACTTCTCCCTTCTTATTCTTCTAGATCTCTCAGCAGTATTTGACACTGTTGACCATCAACTCCTCACTATGCTCTGCTCAGTCGGCCTCACGGACACCGCACTCTCCTGGTTCTCCTCTTATCTCTCAGACCGCACTTTCAGTGTGTCATTTGCGGACTCTGTTTCTTCCCCTCTCCACTTCTCTGGAATGCTTTTTCTCGGACATTCAGATTAACTCCCAATTTCCACAGCTTCAAGCACAAACTAAAGACATATCTTTTCAGACAGGCCTATCACAATTCCTAATGTAAACCCTTCTGTAGTTAGAATCCCTAAAACGTACCCTCCTCTGTTCACGCTCCTGCATTACCCCACAGGATATCATGCCGTTTCAGACTTCTTTATATGTCCAGGCACCATCTGCACGTTAAAGGACATGACTGGTGACAGCTCATACAGCTTTATATATGTGTAATGACAGTAACCTCTATTACAAAATAGTCTGACCATTGTATAAACAATGCTATCTCCGATGCCGCCCCTGCTACCTCTTGTGTCACCCCCTCTACCTCATAGACTGTAAGCTCTTCCGAGCAGGGCCCTCAGTCCCATTGTGTGAATTGACTACTACTTTGTAATGTATCTCTTTTGTCTGTACTTGAACCCTACAAATTGTACAGTGCTGCGGAATATGTTGGCGCTATATAAATAATATGTATTATTATTGTTAATATCAAATCGTGGGTGCCCGGAGTTGGACCCCTAACTGAAGGTGATCACATTGCTCAGGTGAGTGCTGCAGCCACTTCACTATATACCAGGCAAAGAGCCATACACTGCATGGTGGCTGTACCTAGTATTCATTTGAATAGGACTAAGGCTAGTTGCAGACAACCGTGTGTATTTTGCGGTCTGCAAACTAGTAATCAGTGTTCCTTTTTTGAGGACAGTGTGTCATCAGCATCAGTGCTGTATGTCCGCAAAAACGGACAGTGTTTCATCAGTGTGTGATCCTAGTTTGCGGATCCGCAAAAAAAAAAAAAAAAAAACACAGGAGACATCTAATGTTATCCCTAGCTTGTCTGCAAATACGGAGGGCACACTGATGACACACGGAGTACATCAGTGTGCCGTCCTTGGTTTTTAGTCTCCCATAGGCTTCTATGGGCGAGTCCGTGCCGCAAACACTGAACAGAATAGGACCTGCTCTATATTACGCGGCATGGACTCAAGGCCCACACACTGATCCGTGGAAATTACGGTCGTGTGCATGAACCCATACAAATTAATGGGTCAGTGTGCTATCCGGGAAAAACACAGATAGCACACTGATCTCGCCCACAGTCGTCTGTAAGGGGCTTAAGGTACAGAAGGATCAGTTGACTAATGAACAAGACATCAGACACTAAGAGGAGCACTGCAGCCCCTACCATCACCTGGTTATACCATTTGTACACTTGATAAAGGGGGTCTTGCCCCAATACGCATGGTGTTTTTTGGTCATTAATAAAAAGGACCTGTTCACTCATAAGTGTGGACATTTTTCTACTTTTTTACTTCATCCTCTGGACCTACCATCACCTGGAGCACTGGACACCCACTTATCAGATATCGCTGACATATATATAAAAGTTTTGGAAACTCATTTTTAGTTGCTTATTAGATATAATTTGGTCAAAATAGCAGATTTTGACCATTTCTGCCAAATAAATTTAAGATGGCTGATGGCAGACTAGTGTCTGCCGAAAATATAATGGGGGGAGTTGCCAAAAAACTGGCATATAAGAATGATAATGAGGCGAACATTTGGAGCAAGGCCCCTTCTAACGCCAAACATGCACCTCAAGCTCTAATCTGTGCCTTGCCTGTCACATTCTACCGATTTGAGGCTGAGGTGTCCCTGCTGATTTATTATAACTCATGCCAGTTTTCTTGCGTGACACAGAATGGAAATCTATGCCAATTCCTACCTGGTTTTGATTACCATTCTGGCATGGGGACACCCGACAGATTTATAATAAATCTCTTGGTCCCTGTGCCAGTCGGGTTGTTTATTAAGACTGGCGAACAATATGCCAGACTTAGTAAATTTGCCCCAATGTGCCTGGTGGGAAACTTTCGCATGAGGTCAGCCAAAAATTCAAGTATAGCATGACCAGCCAATTATTAGAATTTTTCTGCAAGCCAGGTATGTAAGGAGACCATTCCTCACAATCATGGGGGGCTCCCAGAGGACTGATCCTCAGCGATCACAAGAATGTGAATAGTGCGCTGTTGTGAACGTAAATAAAGCAGTGTGCAACATGTGCACTATGGCTCTGTTCACACAGGGGACTTGGGCATCCCAGTTCTTTTGATCAACGAGGGTCCCTGGGCTCTGATACCTATTCCCTTGTCTGAAGTAATTCTCAGCTGCACACTACACACGGGATATGGAGTGCATGCTGCCCTCAAAACAACAGCTCTGTGTGTCGTCACCCCAGCCACCACCAGCCCGCCGTCCCTATAGTACACACAAGTGACGTCACGCCTACTTCCCTCTTGGCTGAACAGAACTTTTGTATTCGGCTGCGCTGTATCACGTGACATCACGACGTTCACGCGCCAATCAGCTCCCTGCAAGATTTATTTTGTCCGATCAGGCGCTGTGTGGGGCAGCCCTGTTACTACGGGAACCTGGGGGCCTGAGATTTGAACTAGCGCTGACCAATCAAATCGAAGTAGCCGGGAGCGGGTAGAGAAGAAACGGAGTAGAGAAGGGGAGAAGACAGAGAGAAGTGTAACCGAGGGCAAAGCAAGTGAGATGGCAGCGGGAAGTGAGGGCACGGGCTGTGACTTATGTGTGCGCCACCTGCTCTGAATGGTGGACTGTGTAGTGCAGCTGTGAGACAGGGCAGGGTGGCTTGAAGTGGACGTCGTGTGAATACTGACACATGGTACACATTGACTGGTCAGATTGTAATGCTGGATACATAGAGGCTAGTGTACATAGGAAGTGCAGTGTGAAGGCTGAGGAAGGGTATAGTAGGTGGCAGTAAGAATGAAGCAGACTCCAGACTACCATAGCCTGGCACGGCTGGCGGTTATCCAACAATTACGCTCTTATGGCATCAAAATCAAACACTGGAACAAGTTACGGACGGATTCTGGAAAAGGATCAATACACACTGTGAGTATGGGGGCAGCGAAACGCGTCAGGCTTGTCAGATGGCAGCCCATTGTACATATGTGTATGGTGGCGAGCTGTGGTGTGCCTGCTGTTGTGTATGTAAAGTAGTTATTGTATCTGGCCGCCCTATACATGTTGTTGGTGATTGTGCGTACGCTCCTGTCTATCACTCTATGGGCAGTTATGGCGGCTGTTGTGTTGTTTTTGCAGGAATGTGATTGTTTGTTTGTTTTTTTTTAGGCTTATACTACAAAAAAACTAATTTGTCCCCAGGCGAACCTTACTGCAATGTATAGCATGTAGTGCAGCGTGTCGCACTGCCTGTACATCAGGCTTGGACTTGCAGGTTTATATGTATCATAGAAATCTGCTTTGTCAGTGATTATTACTAGGCAGTGAAATGTCACTTGTCATCTCTTCTAGATCTTCTTAGAGCCAATGAAATGGAAAATCTGCAAACTTGAGATAAAATTTTCTAGAATTTGCAAATTGCTCTCTGCCGTTTCAGCGTTAAACCTGCCTTATTCAGTGTTGGCGGTTACAGTGCAGATGATGCTCTACAGAAAATAGGCAAAATAAGTGCAGAGATTGACCCGCAGTGCGGATTTAACATCAGCTGCGGGTCAATTCTTTCAGCTGCTTTTATTTTTTTACAGCAGTGTATGTGGATCTTACTTTGGATAACTGGCAAAATATGTGACGGAAAATTTGTCCGTGTGCATTTGCCTTCGTACCGGGTTCACATGACTGTGGTCTGTCCAGGAAATCCAGCCTGTGTCTCTGTTGTGTGTCTTAGACTGCTCATGACTCTATACAATATCCCCTAACACATAGCTAAAGAATACTACAATTCATGTGAAAAGCAGCAGGAAAAACCTTTGTACCGTTATATGGGGCAGCACAGTGGCTCAGTGGTTAACACTGTAGCCTTGCAGCACTGGAGTCCTGGGTTCGAATCCTGCCAAGGACATCTGCAAGGAGTTTGTATGTTCTCCCTGTGTTTGCGTGGGTTTCCCCCGGGTACTCCGGTTTACTCCCACACTCCAAAGACATACTGATAGGGAATATAGATTATGAGCCCTATATGGGACAGTGACTGTCAATGTCTGTAAAGCGCTGCGGAATATGAAGGCGCTATATAAGTAAGCATAATAAATAAATATCTAAAAATCTGAGGCCTATTGTGTTAGAGCCTTATAGGAGTACAGTATAGACCCATAAACCTCTATAGGTCTGAGCCTACACAGAATTCTTATACTACTGTTTGCAAAAACCCTAAAATCTCCCGTGCTTGCATTGCCTAAGCAGACATTTTTCTTGCCATAGAGAGAGGTAAGCTAATGGTGTCAGGATATTTATGGCGCTGCTTTATCTTCAGTAGAAGAGTAAGGCATGTTAAAGGGGTTTTCTGGGATATGGATATTGATACCCTATTGGGATAGATCATTAATGTCAGATGGATGGAAGTCTGGCTCCCACGCCGATCAGTTGTTGAGCTCCAGATAATGGGGTAGGATATCAATAGCTTTCAAAATCATGCTGGATGGTGAGAAGATGAAAATATATGCATAAATAAATTGTGCCGACCACCCACAGCCAGATGACTTGTCACCACCAACTGTGCTGCTGTTACTCTAGACTGACAATACTGGATCATGTGCACAAGGATGTACTGTATGGTACATTTCCTGTTGCAGGAAGTCTCTGAGGAAAGATGTCTCAATAAATTGAATGGACACAGGTTGGAGCACGTCCTTTATATTGGAGGAAGTAATGCTGGTTATGTGCGGAGCTTAGAGGGGTTGTCTCATAAAGATAACACTTGTCCATAATGCCTACGAGGACATAATGCTCTAATTGCCATTTATGTGGCTCAGTGCTGGAGTCCTGGGTTCAAATCCAGCAAACATCTGTAAGGAGATTCTATGTTCTCCCCATATTTGCATGGGTTTCCTCCCAAACTGCAATGACCTACTGATAGGGAATGTAGATTGAGTCCTATATGGGATAGTGCTGACAATATCTCTGTCAAATGCTGCGGAATATGATACTCCTAAATAAATGTATAAGATGCTACATCTGCCTTAAAGTGGACTTTATAGAAGAAATGTAAATGAAGGCAGCCTTTCCCCGACAGGGAGTTGGAGTTGAGCTTCCAGCAATGTGTCATCCCATGTGACCGTAGCAGTGGTCAGGTCTTGTGACACATTACTAGTTCGTTTTTTCTTTAAACTTTTCTGGACTGGTGGATTTAGCTGCAGATTACCAGAGGGTCCACAACAAAATTCATAACAGTTGCAGATTTTTAGCGTCTCTATTGAACATTAATAGTCTGCACCGCTGGTCAGTTTCTGCAGGGTGTGGATGATATTTGCTCAGATCTCATCCATTTTGTGGTTACTGTACACATTGTGGATTGTCAGTGCCGCTGCTAGAACAAATGGCACCATTGATTGGAGGATAGTCCCTGAATGGAAACTTATATATTTTGGGGTGGGTACAGGAAGGTGTCAGTTTACACCCTTTCAGCTCCAGTTGTCACTAGGGAGTCTCTGTCCTTGAACTTACATAAATGTGAATAGGAGAACATTATCTGCACTATTCGTATTCGTACTTTCCCATGGACATTAGACATTATGTATATTAACAGTGTTTACCCTTGCCGAGGTGTAATAGGCTTGTCCTTTTGTCTCAAGTGGTGTTTTTCTTTACAGTTGGGGGTAAAAAGTTTGTGTATTGGGCAAATCGCTTCTAGTGTTTCATCCTTTTATACTCGGGGAATGGAAAGACATTGATATGGAAATCAGTTTTAGCAGGGCTACAATAATCACATGTACTGCTTGAAAGGTTCCCATACACTCTTAAAGGAGTTCTCCAAGACTCAATATTGATGGCCTATGCTTAGGATGTGTCATCTGTATTGGATCGGTGTGGGGGCCAACAACTGGCCGTACTATTGCAGCGCAGCTCCCAACCACGTAAATGGGATCAGAGCAGCAAAAGTACAGCATGGCAAGGACACCGTGTACATAACCATCTGATCAGTGGGGTTTCAGATGTTTGTACCCACATCGATCCTGTATAGAAAACCTATCCTAAGGATAGGCCATCAATATTGAGTGTTGGCGAACCCCTTTTAAAGGTATATGAGAACCTTTGGAGCAGTACATGGGATTAGAATCTGTCAGCAGGAAAGTGGTATCCAACTAATGACACTATCTTGTAGGGCTGCTTCTACATTTTCCAAAGATGTGTGTTTTATTGTGCCACGCATCTCCATTATCATGAAAATCAGCATTTTATTTGTATGCAAAAGATAAGTTCAGTATATTCATGTACAAGCTTTATATATCCAGTACAGTTATGTCTTCAATATGGATATTAGCGCGTCTAGAATATGAAATCTGAGCACTGCGTGTGCTCTGTTATTGTAGCCATACTTTCTGAATCATCTTCGTGACATTGAACATTGGACTCACTTTCTACTTGTGCTCTTATGAACTGTTGGCCAGCACAGAGGCTATTTTGTCCTGAGGACTTTCCTCTACAGCAGCTTGGGAGACTGGATATCTTGTACAATAACTATATTGTGCTCATTTTCTATGGTATGATTGAAGGGGTTATCCATGACTAAAACTTAAAGACATCTTCTTAGGGTAGGTCATTCATTTGAGATAGGTGGGGGTCCAACACTCAGCCCCTGCACTGATCAGCAGTCCTTTCCACAATGTATGGAGTCAGAAGCATGTGGCGCCATATACTGTGTAGTGGCCTGGCTGCACTATTGCACCACTGCACAGATGATCAGTGTGGGGGCTGGGTGTCAAACACCCAGCAACTTCAAATTATTGACCCTCCTAAGACCATATCTTAATTATAATTTTTTTTTTTTTTACTTCAGATAACACATTTAAGGCTGGTTTCACACCATTGTTTGTCTGTTACGTTACACTTGCACATGCATTGGTGTTTTTGTTCGTTTGGTCCATCGTAAGAAACCACAAGAACAGAAAAATGGTCAATTATGGTGGACAGCAGCAGATTCTGAGGGACCCCATTGACTATAATGGGATCCATCGGGAGTCAGAGATATATATAGCAAGTTGTTGCTACAGAACTTTTGTCTGGGGTTTTTGCCGGATGCTGTAGTAGAAACACCGATGTGAATGTAACATTACCAGGTTTTGCTGTGTCTTTTTTCTTTTTCTTAAAAAAATGAACTTTGCTCTGTTTTATATAGGGTAAGGTCTTTGGCTCTCCCCTTCATACTCTGCCACAATTGAATGTTCCAGTGTTTGGAAATATCCCATCGTGAGTATGAACTATTTACTGATATATTACTAAGCGGCATTGTCTGTGCGTGTTTATTTTCATAGCTTATAATATGCTATTTGTACAATAAGCTGACTGTCAGATGTAAGCAGCGCAGTCCAATGCAGCGTTCTGAGATACAATGACCTCATTAGCCAAGTTATCTCATCCATCTTGAAGTCTCTAGGCTCACTTTCAACCCCCACACTTCATGGGTCCAAACTGTGTGTTACATGTATATGTGTTAGCCAGGGCTGTGTAGTCAGTAAGACAACCAACCCCCTCTATTTGTCTTTTCCCACTGTGACTGGGAATGTAATGTAGTACTCCTCAGCCACTGAGATAATGACTTTCTATTTAACACTTTGATGGCCGGATTCCAGCAGAGTAAAAGACACTGCATTTTAGCAGCTCTTCCTTTAGGATCCCCATCTATCAGCCACCCCACACAAAGTTTAAAATGTGTTATGAATGTTTCCTAAAAGTTAGTGGGCCTTAAATGGGATGACTTTTTGCTTTGTTTTGGTTTTTAAATCGTTGTTCCTTACCACATTAGGTTTCTTGTTGTTGCATGCAAGTACTTGGAGGATCACATACACACCGAAGGACTTTTTAGGAAGTCGGGATCTGTTGTGCGGCAGAAGCTTTTAAAGGTAGGCCCAGTTTCTCTGACTGAATGGATGGGTTTACAGACCAGGAACTGGTTTTATTTTTATTCCGATTACACTTTCTTTCCTCTTGATTTCCATAAAAAAAAATTATTTAGGACTTATTGAAAAAGTAATATTTATAAAAAGTTCTGTTATGATAGAGGAAGGAAAATGATTTAGATGGTGCTCTCACCTTGATCTAAACTTAAAGGGAAGGAATACCTTGAAGTTTGTAAATGACAAATACGACTTGTTTGTGTTTCTTCTTTGGTTTTCCATAGACAAAACTGGAAAAAGGAGAAGATGGTCTATCAGAAGCTCCTCCTTGTGATGTCGCAAGCATCCTTAAGCAGTTTTTCAGGGAACTGCCAGATCCTGTACTTCCTGCAGATCTCCAGGATGCTTTATTTAAGGCTCAGAATTTGGGAAGTGATGAGGAAAGGACTTCAGCGACTATGCTCATCTCCTGCCTCATGTCTGATCAGACAGTGTCCATCTTGCGATACTTTTTCAACTTTCTGCATTCTGTGTCTAAAAGGTGAGTAAAAGCATTGTGTTGATGATGTGTCTCTGTTTATTGAGGGAAGAAAATAGTGGAATCGAGAGTAAATGGGTCTCACTTTGTGTGTGACTTGCAACATTTGCACTTACAGTAGTAGAAACCTACCGGAATTTCAGTTATATCTAACACAGTTAAGTGAATCAGGTAATACGCCAAAAATGAATCAACTAATTGTAAATGCAATGTAACTTCTGCAGATGCGGCTCAAATAGAATGGACAGCAATAACTTGGCGGTGATATTTGCCCCTAACTTACTACATTCAGATGACAGCGAGAAGATTTCTGCCAGTACTGAAAAGAAGCTGCGTATCCAAGTGGCAGTTGTCAAAACTCTTATAGATCATCCGGCAGATATTGGTAAGATACTAAATTGTAAGTGTGGAGGAAGAGGGAATAAATTAAAGGGAGTGTACCGCCATCAAAATCACCAAATAACTTGTATGCAGTTTTAATGGCTATTAGCAATGTAGTGAACTTAATGAATATTAAGTTTTGTTTTTTAATGTGTCGGTGCAATCTTGCCCAGTAACAAAGAATGAGGGGTCCCGATTTGTGGTGACTGTGGGCTATAACAGGCTCTGGTAGCCATTGCAGTGCCTGAGGTGCACTAAACATCATCACCATCACTATACATATGGATTTAAGCTTGATTGTTTTTTTTGTTTTTTTCTCTGTAGGCAGATTGTGCTTTGAGACTAAAGTATGTTTACTATGTCACTAGTTTCCCGTACAAAAGTATATATGTGGTTAAGAAGTAATTTTGATGGTGGTAGACTAAATTTTAAGACAAGCGTATAATGCCAAATTCTTAATCAGTACTGCTTTGCACAAAATGTTGCATGCCAAAGTTTGGGACTTTTCATACCGAAATACTGGTACAGAGGCATTGATAAATTCCAATATACAATAAAACCTTTTCATAGATGCCTCCTGTCCTTGTTTGATGTATCTAGCCTTGTAAAGCCAGCCTGGGCAATAGTTTTGTTGTTTGGCTTAATATCTTATATTTTGAAGGTTTGTAGGCCTTAGACAACATTGGTATACCTCCAGTGTGTACTGTACTGGCATTATGTCTTCATTTATTTCCATTTTGATACATTTTCTTCTAGGATGTGTGCCTGACTTTCTTCTCGAAAAGATCCCAGGCATGCTGGGAGTGGATATGGGAGCTGATACTCCTGGACCTGAGGTCTCTGAAGAAGATGTAGAATCTCCTGGAGAGAGAAAAAGAAGGAGGCGGAGGAGTGTTGGAGGTAAAGTTTGTAAAATAGATATTGTATGCCATGAACAGAGGTGATAATTCAATTATACATTTTTTTTTCTTGTATATATTGTGATATGTCTATTTTATCCTTTTTCTGTTGTATTTTAGAAGTACCATGTTTATACTTTTTTTTTTTTTTTTTTCTGGCATGTTTCAGCATTGGGTTTGACTTATTATATATGTTACACTTATTTTGCAGTGCATACTGCCAATGCTTAAACATACCAATTACTCACTAATAATTTCTGTATCTGTACCTGCAAAATCACTAAGCCAATACTTAAAATGTGAGGATCGTGTTGCATTGCTACATAACGTAAAACTGTGTCCCTATTCATGTGTTCTTTCTGTCCTGAATGGTGGTGGGATGCATATATCATTCTGTTCCTAACTTATATAGTGCAGGCAATATTAGCTCTGGGTAAATGCACTTTGACAAATGGGAAGTACAGTAAAGTAAATGGTGGCCATACACTTTGGATTAATCTCTGCCAAACCTGGGCAGGTTGTTTATTTCATTTGTATGAGCTTGTGTTGCCTTTCTCATGACTGCCGATGTTAGAGTAAGGAGGGGATTGGCAGAGGCTTACTCCTCACTTTTATTTGAGAACACATGCACGTTTTCCCAAGTGTACATAGGGAGGGATAGTTCTCTGCAGAGCATGTGAGTAGGGAAGTTTGGAGGAATGGCTGTTTACTACAGCCCAACTCTAATTCCAGCTTCAACCCCAACTCTTTCATAAATGGCTGACAACTGTGGTCAGACAGAAGCAGTAAAGAGACTAAATTAGGAAAAAGGCTTGTGATTGAATTTCTAAGAAAGCAAATATGTAACAAACTGAGTCTAACTAATTATACAATATCAATAATTATCGAATATTTTTTTTCTAACCCCCGAGCAACAGCCCTGTGAGAATCGCTACCTCACTATATAAACTGACTTTTAATTTATTCATTTTTAATAGAAAATATTCTATTACTTCTATTGGAAAACTGTGGTACTTTTGTGGAAAACTTGGTGCCTGCTTTCATTCTGAGTATTAATAAACGTTCTGAGTCTTGTAAACTTTATGCAGTTCTTAAAAGAAACCTGTCACATTGAAAATGTTGTCTGATCTGCCAGCAGATCAGGAGTAGCTGAGCAGACAAAGTTTTGTGGGGAAAGCTTTAGTATAAGCCCTTATTCACATGTCAGTGTTTTGCATCAGTGATTGTAAGATGAGACCAGGAGTAGCATGAAAACACAAAATGGGCACAAATCTTTCTATTATACCATATTAAAAAAAACCTCACAATCACTGACCAAAACACGGACATGTGAGTAAGGCCTGACTTGCAATGGATTTGATTAAAACCTGCCCGTTGTTGGCTTAGGAGTCCAGGGGGTGATACTATTCAGTGACTGACAGCTACATCTGTATGCACGCTTTTATACAAGTAGGATCGCCCACTGGACTCCTAAGCCCAGGATCAGCAGGAGTGTATATAAATATATTTAATTATACTGAATCTATTCCCACAATCCTATAAATCCATCTGCTCAGCTCATCCTGCTCTATAACATACTGCCCATAGCTTGCTTTCCATTTCCAAGGTGGCAGGATCCTTTTATTGCGAGAGAAACCTTTCTGTGCAGCACCCACATTTATGGAAGAATACTTGGTCTTGCATTTCAGATTTTGTTAGTGGAGCATTGAATAAGCTTAAAACTAATAGAACTCCTTCCTCTACTCCTCTGACAGACAGGACTGGTAGGTAACCACTGGTAACCAGTACCTTGTAGGACAGTCGCTACTTGCTTTGTATAAATCGCTTTAAGAAGTAAAGGGTTTCAGATACATTTCCTATGCCATATAATTTTTGACATCGATGACATCTTAGTGCGGTCATGCATGTTTGCCTGTATTTAGTAAGCATGCTGCATGTACATGAAGTGGAATTGTACTGTAAGACTGAACCATGTGCCAGTCTCAATGTATATGAAACCCTTTCCAATTTTGCTCTCTGCCCATCAAAACCAAACCCTTCTTGAATGCATGGCGATAGAATGAGCACATTTTACCTGCAACTTAACCTTCTAGCATAGAGAATGCTTCCTAACCACTTTTCCAATTACCAAAATTGAGGTCGGCTTCTAACATATGGCTAATATCTAATGTTTCTGTAGTGTGCAAATGTTCCCAAACTTCTGTAGTACATACATGAAGAACCATGTATTTTGTTCTTTCCAGTCCTGAGTTCTATGGTGACTCCATTAATTCTTACACCAAGTGCCAAAAGAAAGCTGCCTTTGGATTCTGTGCAGGGGATTTCTACAAAGAAGAGGAAATCCATTAAACAGAACCTGCCATCTGAACTGCTGCCAAGCGCTCTTTTTGGTGGAGGGTCAACTCCAGCCTCTGGTAAATATTGCTGTTTTACTAATTTTCCAGATTGCTATTTGCTTTATATTTATGGAGAGCACAACTGTTGAACATAAATAAAACACTAAAAGTTGTGTCTCCAGAATATGTACCATATTTTTCGGACTATAAGACGCACTTTTTTTTCCCAAAATTTGGGAGGAAAATGGGGGGGGGGGGTGCGTCTTATCGTCCGAATGTGGGTGTTGGGGGAAGGGAGTGCAGAGGAGCAGGGTTGCAGCATCGCCCCCACACCTGCTGCCGCCGGCTTCCTCAAGCAGCAGGAGTGGGGTAATGTGCAGGCCCTGGGATCGGAGGAGCGGGTGTCTCAGTGAACCCATCCCGGCATCTGCTGTGCTATTACAGCGGATGTTGGGTCTGTAAAGATGATGGCGGCCGCTCTGCTGCAGAGCGGTCGCCATAACTACCGGGTCTCGCGCTGTAATGTACAGTCTGATCATGGGCATTACTACTTTAAAGCCCACCCTAAAGTAAAAAAGTACACCCCGTGGCTTGACCCCACTGGCGCCGTACCTTTGAAGTTGCAGGCCGGCTCCTGCGATCTCGCCGCGCAAGAGTTGACCTGTTCGTGTGACAGCCGGGAGCATTATGAAGGCTCCCAGGCTTGTCATAGGAATATTACTATTGCGGCTGGTCTATGGTCTATGACCAGCAGTAATAATAATGTGCAGAATCTCCCATTGACTGCAATACACTTGTATTGCAGTCTATGGGACTTGCAATCAAATGATTGCAGGTTCAAGCCCCCTAAGGGGGTGCTAATAAAATAGTTAAAAAAAAAAAAAAAAAAGTAAATAAATATATAAAAAAA
Organism: Leptodactylus fallax; assembly: GCA_947044405.1. Taxonomy (NCBI): domain Eukaryota; kingdom Metazoa; phylum Chordata; class Amphibia; order Anura; family Leptodactylidae; genus Leptodactylus; species Leptodactylus fallax. The sequence goes on from CAMRHE010000305.1 coordinate 286,505, forward strand.
AAAAAAAAAAAGTTCTAAATCTCCCCTTTCCCTAGAATATATATAAAAGTAGAAAATGACTGTGAAACACATACACATTAGGTATCCCTGTGTCTGAAAACGCTGGTCTACAAACTTATAAAAATATTTTTCCCATAGGATGAACGTCATAGCAGGAAAAAATCAAAAGTGCCGAACTGCTGTTTTTTTCACTGTTTCACCTTTGATTTGAATAAAAAGTGATCTAAGCAATAGACTTTCCCCAAAATGGTATAACTAAAAAGAACATCTATCTCCGAAAAAAAAAAGATGTCCTATGCCTCCCCGTACCTGTCAGTGGCCTTGCAGCTATTGCAAAACAACTCCCATATATTAAATATTTTACCATTTTTTTGCTTCAAAATTTTTTCCCCCTATTTTCCTCCTCTAAACCTAGGTGCGTCTTATGGTCCGGTGCGTCTGAAAAATACGGTATATTTCTTTATATTGTGTATGAAAGGGGTTTTCTGGAACTTCATTATTGACAGTGTCGTGTCACGTCGCCATCATTCTGGAACCCCCATCAATCAGCGAATTGATTTGTAGTGCTCAGTGAGTCCTCTGCTTTACAATGTACAGCACTGCACATCTTGTAGTGGTTGTGTCTGGTACTACATGTATATCTGTCCCATTCAGTTGAAAACTGAACAGCTGTTTGTTGCTGGTGCCAGGAGTTGGGCCACCACCAAATGATATTGATGGCCTATCCTACAGATAGTCCATCAATAGTAAAGTTCTGTTAACCCCTTGAATACTCTGAGGGCTTCAAGGCCATACTTCTTATCTTGGTTGCATTTCCAACCAACAGAGTGGATGTTGTAGATTATATCAGGGCTTCCTAATCTTGGAGTTAGCTTGGTTTAGACATTGGTTAAAATTGGGGTACATTCCCATAGCAACCAGTGCTCATTTTTCAAACTCTCATTGACAATGTAGCAGCACCCTGGGTGGTTGCTATTCTTCACTGTTACCTTTCTTTTGCACTTGTTAGTAAATCTCTTTTGCATGTAGTACATGTGTGTTTTAATTAGTTTTTTCCTTTTCCTCCCCTTTAGCTGTGGCTGATAGAAGTCCTTGTGTTTCTTTTGAAGCGTCAGAATCCTCTTTCTCACCATCTGCCAGAAATTTAAGGCGCAGCAAGAGGCGAGAAAACAGAAAAGTGCAGAGGTAAATCTAGAATGCTGTGTTGTCACTCACCATCCCCTATGCTTACCAGCAAATGTTATTCATTTTATTGAATGTTCTTACAAACTTTTCTTCCAGAGTGGAATCAGGGAAAACTGGCTGCTTCTCTCCTAAAATTAGTAGGACAGAGATGGTGCGCCGGTCGCTACGTCTAAGATTCAGTTTGGGAAAAAGTAGTAAAGAAGTGGTGAGTCTTTGTGGGAAATATAATGGTGCTTGTATAGCCCCTCTCTTTTTAGATATGTTGTAGCCTGTGGTATCAAAGGGGTAGTCCCAGAAATAAGTCTTATAGATAAGAAAGGCACCTATGGGGTCCCCAAGGCTGTCGTCAATGTTTGTACTGTACTGTTTTTTTTTGTTTGTTTGTTTTGTTAAACTGATCGGGTTCTATTTTCTATTTCACATTTTTATAAAACTTGTTTCAATTGTTCTTGTTTTTCTTAAATTCCTTCCAGAGCACTGGATTTCCCTCTAGTATTCGGTCCCAAAACATTGGCTGGAGACTTGCAAACTCACAAGAACTTAATATTTCTGGAAGCAAGCCAGATGTTGTTTCTTCACCAGCTGACAGTCCATTTGTAAGTACAGGTAAGAGACAGGCTCCTCCATCTAGTTTAGCTTCAAGAGAACCTGTTAGGTGATTTTTCCACCATAAACTGGGCCCCTCATGTGTAGGATGAAGTAATTCCCTTTGCCTCGGTTCCCTCTGTAATCTTTCTGTTGCAGCAAAGTAAAGTTATAAATGTTTGAAAGCCTGAAATTGTCATATGCAAAATACCCCAAGTAGTCATGATGGACAGGAGCAGCTTTACAATAGTCACGCTGTTGCCTTGCACATGGTGGGACCAATTTATGATGGAAAAATACTTTTCAGTATTATTAATTTATATATTTGCATTACTGTAAAATTCTATAAGGAAAAATCATAAGTGAAATTATTTGCTTTAATACAAGATATGAAATAGAGGAACAAGTTACAGCAATAACTGTAGAAAAGAGCCAACTGGTTTTACAACACCATTTTATTTGTGGTACTAGGATATTTCACCACCTATGGGTTTTAACAGCTCAATTTAGCCAAATCTGTATGTTGCCCTGTACAACCTTCTTAGGTGTTTCAGTTGATATCATTGGGCTTCTCTGTACTATATGAGCTATAGGACTCTCTATGGGTCCTTTACTTCATCATTATCATTAGATAATCACAATGTGACCAGGACCTTACTAAAAGGTTTTCCCCTATCTACAGGGTAAGTGTCTAAGTTCTGGGGCCCAGAAAAAGAGAACAGGGATTTCTGCATTCCCTGTGTGATAGGTGCTACAAAATGCATGCATGACCACTGCATAGTTTTGACAGCAGCTCTCTATCTCATGAAAGTGAATAGACAATGGTCATGCATGCGCACTACCATACCATTCACACAAGGGATAAGTGTTGTTAATGGAGGAAAAACCCATTTTACTATGCGTTTGTCTATAATAAATTTATACATTGATCCTCTTCACTCTTAATATTGATGGAATTATTCTTTCTGATTTTTCACAGGCTCAAAAAAAATAAGTAAATCAGAAGAAAATTTACTAACCCCAAAGAAATCTGATGACACCAATCATCGCCTGTCTTGGACCGGACGTCATCCCGTTAATGAGTTGTGTGACAAGGAGACTCCTATAAGTGGGTACCTCTATGCTGGAAACTGCTATTCTGAGCCTGTTCTTGTAACTGGAAAGCCCCCAGCCATGCCCAAACAGTTGGTATCTCTTGAGGCAAGCTCTGAGGAGCATCAGGACTCCTCCCTCTGTGAAGAAGTTGAGAGTCAAGTACAGAGCACTCTACAGAAGATCACAAAGGCATTTACAGAATCCGGGAGCGATCTTCATACGGTTGTTGAATGCTCAAAGTCTGTACAAGACAGTCCTGGTATAATCTCTGATACTCTTGGTAATGCTGCAGGTCAGAACTCCAGCTTAGACAATATTGCTGTCAGTGAGTATACATCTGAAGAGGACTTATGTGCAGAAGATAATAGTCTTGCTGAAAAGGAATCGATCACACAAGACAGTGGCTTGGAGGGCATCATACAAGCTGAAACTCCTGAGCTTGTACTGAAGATTGTGGAGGAAAGTGACCATATCAATGAGACTGCATTTGTACAACAGACGGAAGAAAGCATGGAAGATATTGGTGATGTGAGTATGCCAGCCTGTTCAGTTATTAGCAATGCACATGACACAATGGCTGAATCGGAGCCCATGCTACAAATGGCAGTGCCCATTCCAACTGTGTTTCAGGGTCCCCCAAATCCTCTTCCCAAGCCTCATCGTAGGACCAGCAGGGTGTCGGACCACATACAGCACTTCAATAAACTTTGTCTAAATGATCACAGCACAGCCCTGAAAATCAAGTCGCCTATCAAGTTTGAACGTACACCCGTACGCCAGTCTGTCCGGCGCATAAATTCCATGTCTGGGGTTAAAAAACAAGCAGGTGTGGAGCAGAAGGAAAATTGTGCTGGATCTCCACTGGTAAAAGCAGTTAGCTTTGATGGATCATTGTCATCTGAAGTGTTTTTAACAAATGGAAGCAGGCGGGAATCTTCCATAGATCGCTCATCTAATTATTCTTTTCGAGGAAATTTTAGGGTTCGAAAACATCCTGTACTGAATACAGCCAGCTCTACCAGTAACCATGGAAACTCACAAAAAACTGTGTTGGAGGATCTAACTAATCAGGATACAGCCCGACCTTCCAGCAAGAAATCTGTTCTTTCTGCTACGACACCCAATAATAATGCAATGCGCGTCATGTCTGGTAGGGAGCATAGTCGCTACAGAGGATCACCAAAGAATCCCATAGCAAAAGTTACTTTCCTGCCGGCTACCAAGCCTTTAGACTTGTAAGCTTTGTTTACATGCATGGTACCATGCAAGCCATTGGACCAGGACAATGTTATTTAGGTTTTGTCAGAAGCACCTTGCACGCTTGATATAACGCCGTTTGGAACGGTTTTGTGGAACTGATGTCTCCTATAGTATTCAGGAGGCGGTAAAAGCTGTTGACTTTTTCTGTTCTATTTTGGTCATGTCGCAATTGGAGACAGATGAGAACCTATGACCTGATTTGTGTTTCCATGCTTCCGAGCTGGAAGCCTAATCCTTTCCTCATAGGTATGACTGGACCATCTGTCTGCCATTTGAGAACACAGGAGAAAAAAAAAAAAAAAAACTTGAAGTTCGCTCTCGTCATGATCGACCTTATCATTATGCTGTATACACGGGTAACCAGGCTTGGATTCTACTTTTTGGGAGACTTCTCTTCTCAGTATTGAACTGAATCTTTAGTTTACGCAGTCTATATCTAATGTGAGCTTTCATTTTATTCTTTTAATGGTTCGATTCAGGACGTATGATGATTTTTTTTTTTTTTTTTATTTTTTTTTTTTTAGTAATAATTTAATTATTGATTGATAGATTACACCAAATTATGTCTTACATGGTTTCATTCATCAAATTGCACCCAGAGAGGTTTACATTTTTTGGATGCATGGAAAGTTTTAACTGTAAATTGAATACTATTTAATGTTAGTAGGTGGAATGGATGCTGGGTTAATGCAGATGATAGATTGTATAGTCATTTATTTATTGCATACTGGTGTTATTTTCTCTTCCCTTGCAGTGCAGCTTTAATATTAGGAGGTCTAAAATATCTATTGTTTGAGCTAACATTGCAAAATTACCCAGAGCACGTCATCTTGGCCATATTAGAGTATCTTTCCCCAACTCCAACACACTGCATCTTTCAATAGGTGGCGCTCAGACACAGTTGTAATTTTTTTCTGTAGCCCCCACTGTTTTTGGGCAATTATTTCTGTCAGTTTCAGCATCCAATATGCTTATTGGGCTAACAGAAATGATTGCTCAGGAACGGTGGAGGCTAGAGGGGGAAAAAAAATCCAACTGTGCTAGAATCGGTGCAGCGCCACCTATAGGAGAATGCAAAGAGTTAGAGTTGGTGGAGGTAGTGAAAGGTCCCCATTAAATATACAACTTATTAAAATGTTTTACACTTGAATGTAAAGTACTTGCCTTGGTTCAACCTCTATCTTTTATCCACAGCATAGGTGATAAGTTGCTGATCATTGGGGGTCAGACTACTGGGAATGGGGTCCTGCTTTCTCCATATGAGTGGAGTGATTCTGCACTTGGCTGTCCCTTAGAGATGAATGGAGCAGTAATGCATCTACATGCCCTGCCACTCCATTCGTTAAAGTGAAAATGGGACCTCGTTTCCAGCAATTGGACCCACGCTGATCTGCAAGTAATTAACTATCTTGTGAATAGATGATACTGGCTGACTTGGCTCAACCCCTTTAAAGGGGTTTTCTTGGTTTTAGCAGTTGATGACCTATCCTTTAAGATCATTGAAGATTAGCAGGGATCTGACAGCCAGGACCCTCACAGATCAGCGTTTGAGGCAGTAGCAGTGCTTCGAAGTCACAGGTCATATGTTGTCACATGGCCTGGTTGCAGCTCGGTCACCTTCAAGTGCGTGAAGTTGAGCTGCGATACCAAGTGCAGCCAATATACAGTGTACAGCACTGTGCTTGGTTTTCTGTGAGGAAGCTGCAGCATTCTCCTGAACGCTGTGGTCTCTTCAGACTGCTGTTTGAGGATCCCGATTGTCTGAGCCCCTCCCATCTTCAATTGATGACCTATATGTAGGATAATCAGTTTATAAGCTGGAACACCCCTTTAAAAGGTGGCAGTAGACCTTAGAGATGGTATGTGGCCAACAGCTATTCCTCCAATTCCATCACCACATGTACATGTGCATACCATAGTCAACCAAGCATGCCTGTGGTGTTAATGTGGAGAATGAGCTGCTGCCAGACACCTCTGACAGTGACTCATCACCCTTGAGAACCAAAAGATCAGGCATGTTTAATTTCAATATCCCCAATCATTTCCCCTGCCATCAGGGAATGTCAAGATCTTTCCATATACACAAGATGGTCGGCCGGTCCCGCTACAATCAGCACGTCTCAGCTGACCTTAGTCTAATGTGTATGGGCACCTTTAGCGTGTCTGTCTGTAACTACTGATGCTTTCACAATGGTTCTGGAATATTTCATAAGATTTTGCCACTGTTTTAGAAAGAACAAATCATAACATCTAGGGATAACATACAAGTCTTACTCGATATGGCAGCTGTGTTTTCATCTACATGGGTTCAATAGCTCTTGTAGCATGTGTAACGTATTTTTATGTTCTGTCTTACGTGACTTCAGAGATTTTATTTTTCTGTGATCTGGCGCAAGCTTATTCCTCAGGATGTCTGACTTATGGCTAAGCAGGAACGTTGTTAACATGCTTTGTACCAGGCAGGGCTAACCTTCTGTTAATAGACTGTACAATAGTTTAATTTTCAGTCTTTGTTAACTGGTACGGATTGTGATAAAATGTCACGTCACTCTTATCACCTGTAACAGAGATTGATGATAAAATAAATTTTCTGCAGAGGACTTTGTTTGCTTTACTTGCAGGAAAACACGATCACATGAGAAGATCTGGATTGGCTGTATAGAAACTAAATATAGCCAAATCTGGTGGGGACAAACCTAGGAGCTAGTTACAAAGGTTTGGTTGGTCAAGTCCACTGGCGTAGTGTACAAAGCTGGCTATACATTTTCAGGAGGTTGTGCACCCCACTAGTCTGACTAGAGCTCTCCTTACTAATAAGAGAAAAGTTCACTCCATTCAGTAGTAAAAATTGTGTCCTGTTACCCCCTTTCCTTAGTAGTCATAGCAGGGCCAGCAGCATGACTCCCAGGTCATACTCTGCCCTCATGTGCTTGACTTATAGACACTCTTGATATAAACCCTCGGCTGGCAATAAGCTACATACAAGGTGCCAGTTGCAGTATGTAGCTTACTGTATTGGTCTTTGACAGCGTATAGCTCACAAGGAAGAGTCAGCGGTTGTTAACATCACTTTCAGCAACTTCTTTAGTCAGGGATAAGATTAAAAAAAAAAAATCATCCATCGTGTATGTCACCTAAGAAATATCATTTGTTAGTATTACTTTTATTAAGTTATTTCTTTGTATCAAATTTTGTGACCTCCTTCCCATTTCATTAGGTCATGTTATATAGTTTTGGGGTTGAAAAAATACCTTCAAGTGTAACCTTTTTATACTTATAAATCTAAGTATATTTAGAGAGAGGCAAAAACTACTTGCACTTTTTTTTTTTTTTTTTTATGTGAATTGCACCTTTTTGTGGTCTTTTTCTGTCTGTGCTTCATTTATGATGCATTTGCGTGTTTTTTTTTTGTTTTGTTTTTTTTTAACAAAGGGGAAAGTGCACATAGTTTGGATGTGCTTCTGTAAGATAACACGTGCATAACATTTAACAAGGAGGTGTGCCTATATCATAAATGGACACCACAGTAAAAATGGTTTAAAAAAAAAGAAAGTACACCTGTGAAAAATATGGCCAAAAAAAGAGCAGATAGTAAATAACCCCCCCTGTATTTAATGACACAGAACCAGTTCACCATTAAGTGGAAATTAGTTCACCATTTAAGTACTCTTTCCAGGTTTATGTACTTCTAACTCTCTCCAGTCTATACTTAGAGGTTTTCTGGGCAAAAAATCTTTTCAAAAAAGGTCAGTTAGTGCTATTAATAGGTTAATAAGTGCAACCAAATACCTTTTAGCAGTGTTTTGAGTGATTTCTGGGTTTCTCTGTGAGCTCCTGGCATCCTCTGCATTTGTTTACATGTGTAGCTTCCTGTTCTGTTTTCCTACAACTACCATGATGCATTGCATGAGCTGACTCTCACTACCTCCCCCTCCCTGTTTCCCTAGCTAACCTACACCATCATACTTGCCTGTCTTCCTGTCTGGATCTCATGGGCACGGGAGATTACTTCCCTCTGTGGGGCCGGCTCCTCTTTTTCTTGACGTCTGCTTGTGCAATAGAGCTGGAGTGCTGGCATGCACTGTAGCCGGCACTCCGGCTCTATTGCGCATGCGTCGGAGGTCGGCTAGAAGGAAGTGATGTTTTGGACAGGACGACAGCGAAGTATGATGGGTTGGTGGGGTATTTTTTGGCAGGGTTTTAGTATTGGTGACGTTCTGTTTTTGGAATGTCACTGGAAGAACTGATTTATATAAAAAAATAAAATAAAATTTTTATATATATATATATATATATATATATATATATATATATATATATACACACCCACAAAAAAAGATTCAGACAGCACATCCCAATGTGAACAGGTGCAAGCTACTGTGGTAAAATGTATAAAAAACAAAAAGGTGTAGCAGCACTCTGACACAGCACAAGGGTATATAGAGAATAGAGATAGCATTACTGCTATTATTGGCACCCACAAATTAATATGGTGTATAAACTAAAATTTTGAGGTTCTTAGTTATACATATTTGATCAAACAGTAGGAAGCCCACCTGCCCCGACAAGGCGACCTCATTAAGATGGGACCCTATACTAATACCTCTATTAAACCCAAAATAAGTCGGGGCAGGTGGGCTTCCTAATGTTTGATCAAATATGTATAACTAAGAACCTCAAAATTTTAGTTTATACACCATATTAATTTGTGGGTGCCAATAATAGCAGTAATGCTATCTCTATTCTCTATATACCCTTGTGCTGTGTCAGAGTGCTGCTACACCTTTTTGTTTATTTATTTATATATATATATATATATATATATATATATATATATATATATATATATATATATATATATATATATATATATATATATATATATATATATATATATATTTTTTTTTTTTTTTTTTTTTATTATTATTTATTTATTTTTTGTCAAGTAAGTTAGAAGGCAGCGTGAGGGGGTGTAGCTTAGTGTAGAAGCATCATTTTATCCCAGACAACCCCTTTAAAAAAAAAATTTAAAAAAAATTCATAGATATTATATAATACCTATCTCTACACTTCTCTACTATTTTGCTGCCTAAAGGCTACCGAACAATATGATCTCTAAATAGACTTCTAAGCAAATTTCCAGCTGTAGAAGCTAAAGGTGTTGTCCAGTTCCAGGCATGTATTCCCTATGTACAAAGGTGGCCTTCTGTTACTCATATCCCCTATACCCGGGGGAGGCAACCTTTGGCACTCCAGCTGTAGTAAAACTACAACTCCCAGCATGCATACTTTCACAGCAGCTGGAGTGCCAAAGGTTGCTGACCCCTGCCCTATACACAGAATAAGCGAGAAGTGTCAGACTGCTGCAGGTTCTATTGCTAGGACTCCAAGCAATACGAAAATGGGAAACAAAAAGTCCCCCTGAAGCCTCACTGTAAATGAAAGGTGCTCCATTCACCTATATGGGGCTGACATACTGATCTCATTGTGACCTACTGGGAATCACTTGTTTGCTGCGTTTATCCAAGGCTCACCACCTTGTGTTCCAGATACTGCATGGATTTCTCCACACAGGTTTTTCCACAAGGATATCAGAATTATTGATGAGAAGACTGCAGATTGTTCCTCCTGACTATTTATGGTCCTTTAGAGTATTAATAAAATATGGGGTAGAGGATAATCCTGCTGTCCTCCCACCAGGCAAAGTTGGTATTGGCTTTAGCTGCCAATGTGATACTGTGGATTGACAAGAAAGCATAATGGGGGGAAAGCAGGGGCAATTCTAAAAATCGAAGTGGAATCTTATAGTAGAAAGTAGGGGGAGTATAATATGCATACAATAAGTGTATACAACTCCTCAGTGACCTATTTATAAGCAGTGAATGTCTATAAGATGATCACAGTATAATTGAGAAGACACATTATGCTTTCTATATAGTCCATGTGGTCATTACTTCATACATTGTCTTCATCATGTGGAATGCAAAAGTGACTGCTTTGAAATAGTCATAACTTGAGCAGTTTTGAGAGTCTGAACAGCTTCCTGTTTGCTCTGCATCTACAATATTTGGCTTTGAATGAGTTAAAGGAACAGAAAATGAAAATGCTGTACAGAGATGATGACAAATGTCTCATCTATGATTTGTACAGACACTGAACAATTTAATGGAAGGCCAATTAACCCATAATACATTTTATTTTTATAGGGCCAACATATTCCGCAGCACTGTACAATTTGTAGGGTTCAGGTACAGGCAAAAAAAAAGATACATTACGAAGAAATAGTCAATTCACACACTGGGACTGAGAGCCCTGCTCGCAAGATTATTATGTTCCTGGAATCTGGGAGTAAACCCCAAAGACTCACAAGAATTGAAGAGCATACAAAGTTCAGTTTTGGTTCTTGGGTATATTAAAGTTGTTTCAGAAGGTTTTTGTTTTTTTTTGGGGTTTTTTTTGTCGTCAGTTTTTGAAGAGAGAAATGTGAGTTATCAGCATTTTAACCCTTTCCTGGCATCCGCTGTACTATTACAGTATATATTGGGGTCTTAAAATCTGCCATAGCTGCTGCATCTCTGCTATATTATACAGTGGAGACCTGGTGGCACTGATTATGGGCATTAACCCTTTTGATAACTTGGAAAAAAGACGAGTAAGGCATCATTTTACCGGTGGCGCATGGGTGTTGCCATTTTGGGAAGGGTTGCCTTACCCCCAGAGGGGGATCCGGGGGGGGGGGTGTTTTAACCAGGGGGGGGGGAGGAGGATGGGGGCCCCCCGGGTCTCCCCTGTAATACTTTTATTATCAGGGGTGGGGGGGGGGCGGAAGAAAAAAAAAAAAGGAAAAAAAAGGGGGGGGGGGGGAGTGGGGGGGGGGGGGGGGGGGGGGGGAAAAAAAGGGGGGGGGGGGGGGGGGGGGGGGGGGGGGCCAAGCCCCGACTCCGACTCCTCAATTTCCCCTGACTCCGACTCCGACATACATGGCGCATGTTTAAGAGATAACTTAATTTAAGCTTTTTATCATCCTTATGATACAATAATCAAGCTATTTAGGTAGAACATAAAATATATTTATTGGATACAACTTTAGAACACAAAAAACTTTAATAAATTGCAAATATGCAAAACGCTGCAGTAAGTGGTAAAAAAACAGTTTTCAACAAAAACGTCCTGAATAACATTTGTGGAGTCTATGAATTTGTTCTGAGAAAAAGTATCGCCTCCATCAGATCCTCCTTCAAAGATGACCTCAAATCGGATCGAATTATTTTAAGGCTAGAGAACAGCCTCTCTACACTAACTTGGGTTGGTGGCAAAGCGGTGACCACATGGGCAAGATCTCTAACAATCTCGGGGTATAAAGGAATTGCCTCCTGCACAGTCAGTTTTGATGATCGGTTGAACTCTTCTACTTCTTTGAGAGCAAGTGAAAAATTTTGCTGAAATACAGTCAGTTTGTTTGCTATGGGAATGGAATCTTTTTCTCTGCGGCAACGCTTTGCCTGATCCATGTCATCCAAATACTTTTCAAAGTTAAACTCTTCATCTGATGAGGCTGAAGATATGGTGGCAGTAGCACTGGCAAGACCCAATTCCTCTTGCTCTTGGCAGTCCTGTAGCCCACTCATCCTAATTGCTACCTCAGTCAGAGCTTCTTTTCCTTTAGTAATCTGTTGATCATTCAGCAATATACGATGACTTGGGTCCACATAAACAGCTGCCAGAAGAATTTTGTTATCTAATAACAGTGTCTCTCTCCTTTTCATTGAAGCAGCAATGCCCTCTGCGATTAAGCCTTGTCTTTGGGACATGCAAAACAGCAAGTTCTTCCACTCCTTTAAGAAAGTTCCAGGAGTTAAATCCTCAGCTTGTAATTTTTTTGTTACTGTGAATGGGTGATGAAGCAGTTCCATTAATTCAGCCACCTGTGTCCATTGACCTTCTGTTAATGTTACCTGAGGGTTGGCCATGTCCACAAGAAAGGGCTTCAGCTCAACTAATCGCTCAATCATTAAATAGGTGCTGCCCCACCGAGTGGCTTGATCTACGATTGCTCCTTTCCCAGCACGTCTCTTCAAGATGGAATCAATTTTAGGGGTTCGGGCAGCAATAGCCAATTTCCTCACCTTGCCAATCAGAGTTCCAGCATGTCCCTCTTGCAGACTGTCTCTTATTGCCAGCTGCAGTGTGTGCACAGCACAGCGCATGTTATAAATATGAGAGCATTTTGAAGCAGCTTCAGCAAGATCTAATTCTAAAGTATCATTTTGCTGTTGTTCTGTAGTAATATCTGTTTGTTCCTCAGTTACAGGAACAGGACTGTGGGCTTCCATCTCAGACATACTGAATCCAAAGTTTTCTTCTAACTGTTCTTCACCTTCCTTATTCTCATTCATCAGTTTAATTGTACTTATCATGTTTGAAGCATTGTCCGTTACAATAGCAAGAACCTGTTCTTTTTTGAGTTCATAATCTTCCAGAACATTTTCCACTAAGGCCTGGAGAAACTGACTGGTGTGTTGAGCTTTAGTATCCTTTACTGCCAGTGTCTTGGTAACAAATTTTTTGTTGTCACAAACAAATCTTACATTTATAGCAAAATAGTTCACTCTGTGACGCGTGCAGGCATCCATTTTAAGATATATTAAGCGTCTCTTGAGAATCTTTTTAAGATGTTCTTTTTGGTTAAGGGCTTCTTCAATCACTAATTTTCTAATACTTTGTCTTTCCAGAGAAACACCAAGTTTGCGGGCCATTTCTCCATTAAGAGCTTTAAAACTTGGTCGAGCAAATAATGATAATGGTACACCGTCCTTCACAACAAGCTCTATGAGCTGTCTTTTAAACACATCTGCTGTCATTGTTACAGTAATTTTGTCACTTAGAAAATATCTTGTTACTGATGTTTGAGACAATCTTTCATCCTCCGTTGCCTGGCGGGAAGTGCTGGGCACTGGTTTCTTGGTGTCACTCTGATCCTTCTCAGTCACAGATTTGAAAACTTCTGGGTGGAAGCGGCTTAAATGTCTTTTTAGATTGGAAGCTCTCGTAGGAGCGTTTTTCTCGCTTCCGGAGTATGCACTGATTTTGACATCACAGCATTTGTTCTCATCTGGGTCACTTATCTTACACTGACACACAAAATATTTTTTATCTTCAGTTAGTGTGAAATGCTCAAATACAGCTGACTTCATAGGAAGCTTCTTAGACATTTTATAATGATATAAATTTGTTTTCAAAATAATTTTGTCCTATAAAAAAAAAAGGTATATTGTAATATCTGAAAGAATAGCGAGTATAACTTTGGATAGAAATAAAACAAACTATGCATAAATCAATAGTACAGCTATCGATATGTCATGATAAATAAAAAGTTTGTAATATATGTTTTATTAGGTCTCTTTACTCTGAACTTTCAGTATCACACTTTTCTCTGGATACAGCTCACTAAGGGCCTGATGTGTGAAAACTGTCTTGGTCTAAGACTTTCTTTGTTACCCATAGCAACCAGTCAGAGCTCACAGCAACCAATCAGAGCTCTGCTTTCATTTCTCCAGAGCACTACATGAAAGGGGAGCTCTGATTGGTTGCTATGGGCAACAAAGAAACTTCTACACCTAGACAGTTTCATACATCAGGCCCTGGGTGTTTTACATCATACTGCTTCACAATCTACAAAGTGAAACTACTTGCAGTGCTAGATAACAAAGCCTTGGCAAGTGGCAACAGCTTCTACACCTATAGTACTTTCTCACATGTGTGTTTCTGTATTTCTAAGTTTGAGATGTTAGAAAACAGTTTCCCCCTTATATTCTATGTATAGCATATATAAGCCATCTGAGCAGAGCAGCTAACCTCTCCAAACATGAGCTCAGAGGAGAAGCAAACTAACACAAAGCATACAGAGAGAACATACACTGGACAATTGATTTATGCAGTTTATTGAAAGTTTAGATATACTAAGAAGAAGTACTTGCCTTAAAGGAGTTCTCAGTCTCAGCACAATGATTCACTTGCTGACAAGCAGTCACTCTGTGTCCTTGGGCTGTGGGTGGGTCTCCAGCACAATTACAGATAAAGTCAAGCTTTTCAGTCCTCACAATCACAACACTTGTATCTTTTGCTTACTCCAGATAATGGTGCTAAACCTTATAGGTTCACTCAGAACTCAGTCCCATCATTATATGAGGAATAGAACAGACCTTTACAGGACATTTCATCATTTTCAACATTTCATCATTTTCCCTAATTCTTATGAAAATATATTCAGCACATACTGCATTGTACTACTAACTGTACCAATTTATTATATATTTTGGGAGTCGGAGTCGGTCCATTTTATACCGACTCCGACTCCACGACTTCGACTCCGACTCCACAGCCCTGCTACAGAGTGTACAAATAAAAGTAAAAAAAAAAATGTTACGTTCAAATCACCCCCCTTTCCCTAGATCATATATAAAAATAAACAATGTAAAACACTTATTAGGTATCCCTGAAACATGCTCGATCTACAAACTTACAAAAAATATTTTTCCTGTAGCTACGTGAATGCCGGAGCAGGAAATTTTTTTTTAAAAGAGCCAAATTTCTGTTTTATCGCTAATTCGCCTCCCATAAAAATTTGAATAAAAAGTGATCAAAACATCAGACATTCCCAAAATATTATAAATAAAAAGTACATCTGGCCCCACGAAAAAAGACACATTGTACATGGAAATATAAAAGTTCTGAGTGTCAGAATATGGCAACTAACTTTTTTTTTTAGGCTTAAAAACGTAAAAACTATATAAATTTGTTATTGCTGTACTTGTACCAACTCACAGAATATAGGTGACGTGTCTTTTCGGCTGCACAATGAATGTTGTGAAAACAAAGCCTGCAAGAAAGTAGCACAAATGCAGTTTTTCTCTAATTCCACCCCATTCTGTATTCTTTTATTTTTTTTTCCCCCCAGCTTCCTGGTACATCATACAGAATATTAAATG
Source organism: Leptodactylus fallax (assembly GCA_947044405.1). Taxonomy (NCBI): domain Eukaryota; kingdom Metazoa; phylum Chordata; class Amphibia; order Anura; family Leptodactylidae; genus Leptodactylus; species Leptodactylus fallax. Next base: position 301,618 of record CAMRHE010000305.1, read on the forward strand.
GTACCATTATGAAGTAAAGTTTTTCCTGCAAAAATTAATCCCTAATACGGATCTGTGAACAGAAAAATTTTAACAAAAATTTAAAAATGGCTAATGGTTAAAGTGTTGAAATGTAATATAGTCAGTGCTTCAGAAGCTCTACAGTATATGTACAATGTCTATGAGAGTGAGCAGTAAAGAAAATGAAGACTCAAAGGTTTGCTCGTGTATACAACAATGAAGAAATGTGTTGGAAAGATGAGAAATAGACAAGGTAAGTAGCTGTAGTATCTTAACCTTTAACAAGCCATGATGTAAATGTACATCTGGGCCTGTTAATGGGGTTGTGTCACGTGACATTTAGCCCACTGCACATGTCCACTGTGCTTTATTCCGGTGCAGTCCGTCAATACAGAAGTGAGGTTTGAGGTCTCTTACAATGTTTGTTAAAGGCATTTTCTGAGATTTGCAAAATACTGACTGGGGAGGGGGATGACAGAATAATAAAAGAAGCATTACTTATGGTGATATTCTGCTTTAACTCTGGTCTTCGTCACGGGTTTGTTTACTTCAGTACAGTGATGAAATATTGCCTGTCCGTGTGACCACTGCAGACAGCCTTAGCAGTATACAGCATAGGACAGGTGACACCAGTAGTTGGCTACAACAGTCATGTGACGTATATAGTATATTACCGCTGCAGGCAAGTAAACACAGACTTGTGCTGATTTTCACTATTCATTGGACCAGTGCTGCAGCTTTTGATCATGGGTATATTAGTATTTTTCAAGTTTGTAAACCAATGGAAGGTGAAGAAATGTGAAAGATCACATACAACTTCTATGTTACTGTTCAGATTTGAACTGGGGAATCAAGAAATCCCAGGTTCATTTCCCCTTGTGGGACAGTAAAAATACAGAAAAACAAATTGGTAAAAATGTATTTATTTTTTTCAACAAGAAAAGTATAAAAAAAAGAATAAAAAGGTAAAAAAAAAACTTTAACATTTTAAAAATATAAAAAATAATATAAGCAAAGATATTAGGTATCCCTGTGTGTAAGCCTGCACTATCCATATGGTGAATGCTGTAAAAAATGAAAATAAATATCACAATACACACATTAATGTGTTTTAGTCACCTCACCTCCCCCAAAAATAGCAATAAAAATTATCAAAAAGTTGAACATAACAGAAAATGGTACCAGCCAAAACTACAGCTTACCCTGCAAAAAAAGAGCCTTCACATTTCAGAATTCAGTGCCCTGTAATTGCAATGACCTTTCATTTTCCAGATGGATAGATGCTCTTTGTAGTGACTCTCCATTCTGGCAAAACCACCCTCAGCGCACTTTATTTAATCTTCATGTTATCTTGTGTATTTTGCTGTTTTTTTTGTTTTGTTTTTCTCAAATAGGAATGAATATGAACAGATGGATGGAAGAAAACCTGTCCCAAGGGAAACAAGCCTGTGTAAACAAGCCCTAAAGATAAGGACATCTTTACATGATAGGAAATGGCTGTGAAGCGATACAAACCACATATTTTGCAGTCAATTTATGAGACAACTGTTTTTTTGCTTTTATTTTATCACTTTCCAAATCTTCCTCAATCCTGAGGGACTGTGTCTATGCCTTTCTGCATCACCTTCTCCATTACCTGTTACATATACAACATTGCAGCCACATTCTGGCTATCCATAGACCCTCACAATGTGATCACGTGGAATCCCTTGGAGTGGTAAAATGACATATTTGGTGATCGCATATATAGTATGTCATTTGTTATACATTTGTCCCTGAGCACACACCAATAGTTATATACACACAGGACAATCCTTAAGGATGTACAGGTGCATCTCAATAAATTAGAATATCTTTGAAAGGTTTATTTCTTTCAGTAATAAAATTAAAAAAGTCACCTCCTATATTTTCTAGATTCTTTACACACAGAGTGTTCTATTTCAGGTGTTTTATTTCTGTAAATGTTGATTATGGATTACAGGTAATGAAAACCCAAATCTAAGAAAATTAGAATATTGTAAAAAAGTTCAGTATTGTAAATTCAGTGTGTCACCTGCCAAGGTTTCCTAAGCCTGTAAATGGTCCCTCAGTCTGGTTCAGTAGGACACACAATCATGGAAGACACTGATTATGGATTGTATTACTGAATTACTGAAATGAATGAACGTTTCAAAGATATTCTAATTTATTGAGATGCACCTGTATTCACAAGGGGCAGATTGTAGAAATTTCTGCAAGTAAAAATCACCTCTGGTCTCATCTCCATGGGGTTGTTTTGATGGCAAACACTTGAATTTCTGCAAGTTGCATTCAGATGAAAGGGACAGTTGCAAACATTTCTGCAACAAATCAGCTGTGTATGAATTCAGCCTAATCCTTCTATTCAGATGCTGGGATGAGTAGAGTTTACGGTCTACATTATAGAGGAGAGGCCATAAAGCTCCAGGGCTGGAGGTTCTGTCTAGCACTGAGATCCTTCCCCCCTCACCTGTCACTGTAGCTTCCCGCCCACATCTCTGCTCCATCTGCATCCCCCCACCACCACTGCTTCCTCCTCTCATTTCAGATCCTGCATCTCCCAGCTGTCAGCCTCCATGTTTGTAAGTCTCCTGATTCTGTTCTCAATGCACGACCTGATGTTTTTTGTCTTTCTGCTTAGATTTCTAGATTTCAATCCCTTACAGAGAGCTCTTTGTGAAATAGGTCGGTCAGACATGGTTTTGCAATGTATCGCAGGGGTTTCCTATTGTTGAATTTCATTGTATTTAAAGTGATGCTGGGAACTGTTCGGCTGCTTTAACCCTTTGCTTAGTAGCGATGAGTGTTATAATACTTGCTTACGTTGCTAGTCAGTAGGAGACTAAGCAGAAGAAGGCCATGTATGCATCTGATAAGAATAGTGATGGAGATGTATACCTCTTTCTTACATACAAATAGTATTATAGCTAAAAGCATCCTATTATACATTTAAGTATCACCATATCTCAAATACACATGTCCACCAATCTGCATGAATACCTTCCCAAAAGACCACCCCTTTGGAAAAGCCGCCCACCTTATCCACACCACATTTCCTATGATAGATGTTCACTTTCATCATATACAGCGTTATGTATACGGAGCATCCTTTTTGAGAAGATCACTGGACCTAGAAGACCACTTTTCAATGTAATTTTAGGTGGTCATCTCAAAAAGGTTTTACTGTATATCTGGCCTACCCTAATAATGTTTAGTTTGTGCTTTAATGCATTGTAAGGTCTGCTCTCCAGTGGAGAAATAGGGAAACTACTAGTAGCTTAGTCCGATGCTTGTTCATCCCTAAACTAGATAGATTGATAGGTACGGTTTAATGACTGAAGGGAAAAGAAAGTTTCTAAAGTAGTTAGTATAGTATAGTATAGTAAATAAAGTAGTACAATAAATAACCAGTAATCCTGCATCCTGTGGTCTAGAAATTGATTGGTTTCATATATCATTCAGGCAAAATCAAATCCAAGTGATTCTTTATTGACCCCATATCTAGCTGGATATTGGGTGAAAAATCCAAGTAATTTTTTTTTTAGCTATTGGTGTGTTGCCCTTTCCTTTAGGAAGTTGGAATGCACCATTATTCAAGCTTTGACTGCGCTTTTTTTTTTTAACATTCTGTGTATTTATGGTTGAATTTTGGGTGCTGTCCAGGGGGCGTAAATACCAGGGTAGCGGCTGCCACGAAGCCCCGGACATTAAGGGGCTCGGTGGGCCCCTGATGTGTGTTTTTTTTTTTTTTGTTTGTTTTTTTTAATAGGCCCTTACTTGCTGGTGTAATCCCAGCAGGTAATGGGCCCTATTTACTACCGATCCCCGCTCCTGCTCACAGCCGCCTGCGCTTTCCATTCTGTGGAAGCGGAGGCGGCTGTGAGCAGGAGCGGGGATCAGTAAGTAAGGCCGCGGGCCGTGAACCCCACAAACACTGCTATTATTATACTCTGGGGTCTTTTTAGACCCCAGAGTATAATGATCGGAGCCCCAGGGGAGGTGAGGGAACATAAAAAACATTGTTACTTACCTCTCCTGGGCTCTAGTAGGCTTCGGGCCTCCTTGGTGACGTCCCAGACATCAGCCGACGTCATTATGCGTCGCAACGCCGGCCGTGAAGTCTGGTCCAATATTGAAGAAGCGGGGAGTACGCCGGAGCTAAGGAGAGGTAAGTAACACAGTTTTTTATGTTTGTATCCTCCCCTGGGTCTCCGATCATTATACTCTGGGGTCTGTGGTGGTGGCGCTGCAGGGGAACTGAATACTGGCAGCTTACAGATAAAAGTGAAGTAAAACAAAGTAGTTTTTTTTTTTAAAAAGTAAATATTCATATCACTTCCCCATATTACAAATAAAAATAAATAACCAAAAAATATGATTTGGCACCTTTACATGCAGTGATCCCAAACTATTAAAAAGTTTTTTTTTCAAATATGGTATATGCTGTAATGGAAAAAAATCTAAATATCCAAATCTCTGTATTTTTGTTGCTTTGCCTCAGAAAAAAAAATGTAATAAAGTGTGATCAAAATTTCATAAATCTCCTAAGATGATATTAATAAACTACAGCTTGTCCTACAAAAAAAAACCCTCTGTAGACAGCAATATATAAATGTTACAGGTATCAGAATATGGCAAGAAGTTTTATATTTTTTTCAAAAACAAAACCTATATAAATTTGGTACAGGCAAAATCATACTGACGATTATAATAATTGTAACATTTCATTTATATTGCAGAGTAAATGGTGTAAAAACAAAACCACATTAAAATGTCACTACTTCATGGTATGTAAAATGAAATGCTGCCATTAGAAAGAACAAGTTATCCTGCAAAAAAAAAAAGTCCTCGTACTGCTATTTAACAGATAAAAAAAAAAAAAAAAAGTTATGTTTTTTTGGAAAGCAGGGAGTAAAAATAGCACAAAAATGGAAAATGGCTGCGGAGGGAAGGTATTAATGTACTTTTTCAGTCAGAGCTTAAAAATGACATGAAGTCAGAACATACAGAGGATGTTTACTAACTATGAGTTTTCCTCATATTGGCCTCAGTTTTAGCTCCGCTCTAATAAGGCAGAGTTGTGATCTGTGACTGTGGCCTATAGGACACTTATGAGGGACACATTACTGAACCACCAGTAAAAAAATATGGTTAACCATAAACTGTAGAAAATGCGTCTTTTTAAGGAAACATTTGGAGGGACTCACAATCACAATTTGTCAGCTGTCCAGGATAGGTGGTAAGTGTCTGATCGGTGGGGGTCTCATCACTGGGACCTCCACCAATCAAAAACTGGAGTCCTGTATCCCCCTTCTAAATGGAGTGACACATGTGCACTACCACAGTATTCCAACTTGATGGTACTGAAGGAAATGGCACACAGCTTGGCTATCTTCATCGGTCCTACAGACTTTACATGGAGCAACAGTGTGCATGCTTGATTGTTGGGGGAGACCAGTCCCATGTTTTTGTGGGGGTCTCAGCAATGGGACCATCCGTAATCATACACTTGTGGATAGGTGATAAGTTGTGAGTATGGGACAGTGCCACTACAAATTAACTATTCATCATCCTATCCCGGATGTAATATTTTTCCATGCATTGGCTATGTACCATAAATTTTGACTTTTTACTGATTTATAACACCAATTTGTGGCATAAAAATAATAATAAATTTCCCCTTTGTGTTTGTATTCAGGAAAAGATGGAGACCAATGTTTACTCGTTGGTCTACCCAATCCTGGCCATAATGCTCTGTTCAATGAATCCAGCTTTGGGTCACAGTATACGAAGTCCAGATCGAGTGTCGGAGGCAGACATCCAGCGGCTGCTTCATGGGGTGATGGAAGAGCTGGGTATTGCAAGGCCAAGAGTGGAGTATCCTGCACACCAGGCAGTGAACATTGTGGGGCCACAGAATATTGAAGGTAGCCAGCAACCTGCAATATTATAAACCTCTTTTTGTCCAGGAATTATCCAGACTAAGAAATGTCTGAATGGGTGTTTAGTGGTCAAATTACAAAAGTTATTCTTATATTTTAAACTAGGTGCATTTGCCTTGCATTGACTCATGGGTACTACATAAGTCGCATAAGGCAGGGGAAATGGGGCTAGGAGGGGAGACCAACCTGACCTACTGATCACAAAAAGAAATGTAACATCAGAAAATGACCTGTTGCTTACATCTTTTTTTTTGTTAAACATAACTTTTTACAATTAAAAAAATGTTTTCACATCACCATATCATGTATATAATATATATCAGGGGTCGGCAACCTATGGCACGCGTGCCACTCTTGGCATGCGAGGCTTTTTTCCCTGGCACGGCAGCGGACTCCTCACCCAGCAGTTTCGATCGGACCAAACACGGCCAAAACGAAACTGCTACTATTATACTGTGGGGTCTCTTCAGACCCCCGAGTATAATAAGCGGAGCCCCGGGGAGATGATCAAACATAAAAAACAACGTTACTCACTATTCCGCGCTCCGCAGCCGCTGTGTACTCTTCAGGCGCTTCTGCCTGAAGTCAGCTGACAGGGTCTCAGGGGTCGCGTCTGCGTCTGACGTCATTACACATAATGACGCGACGTGACCCCTGAGACTCAATGAGCGGTCGCTGACTACAGGCAGAAGCGCCCAAAGATACAGAGCGGCTGCGGATGGTGGAATGGTGAGTACATTGTTTTTTATGTTTCATCACCTCTCTTTGCCCTCCACTTATTATTATTATACTGTGGGGTCTGAAGAGACCCCACAGTATAATAATAGCTAGTGAATGTGCAGGGGCCACTATAGAGCATAATACCGTGTGCAGGGACCACTATGGGACATATACCGTGTGCAGGGGCCACTATGGAGCATAATACCGTGTGCAGGGGCCGCTATGGGACATATTGCTCTGTGCAGGGGCCGCTATGGGACAAATACAGTGTGCAGGGGCAGCTATGGGACAAATACCGTGTGCAGAGGCCGCTATGGGACATAATACCGTGTGCAGGGGCCACTATAGAGCATAATACCGTGTGCAGGGGCCACTATGGGACATATACCGTGTGCAGGGGCCACTATGGAGCATAATACCGTGTGCAGGGGCCGCTATGGGACATAATACCGTGTGCAGGGGCCACTATAGAGCATAATACCGTGTGCAGGGGCCACTATGGGACATATACCGTGTGTAGGGGCCGTTATGGGACATATTGCTGTGTGCAGGGGCCGCTATGGGACAAATACTGTGTGCAGGGACTGCTATGGGACATAATACCATGTGCAGAGGCCGCTATGGGACAAATGCTGTGTGCAGAGGCAGCTATGGGACAAATACTGTGTGCAGAGGCCGCTATGGGACATAATACCGTGTGCAGGACCGCTATGGGACAAATACTGTGTGCAGAGGCAGCTATGGGACAAATGCCGTGTGCAGAGGCCGCTATGGGACAAATACTGTGTGCAGAGGCCGCTATGGGACATAATACCATGTGCAGGGACCGCTATGGGACATATACCGTGTGCAGGGACCACTATGGGACATATACCATGTTGCAGGGGCTGCTATGGGACATAATACCGTGTGCAGGGACCACTATGGGACATTATTCTGTATAACGGTGTGTTTTCTATATTAAGGATGTGTTTTTGCACAGAAAACTCAGGCTTTGTTTTTTTTTGTGCAAAAATGCACCAGTTTTACATTGAATGAAAAAGTTCCAAATATAGCTGCATCCAGATACATAGTGTGTTTTCACCATAAGACTGCTGCCATACGGTGCTCCTGGACACATTTACCACTAATTGGGGGCTGCACATGTACTTTCATTGCTTCTAATCAGAAAGTACAGGAGTGTCCCAGGAAATAGCAGTAAAGACATGTGTCCTAAAGCTTCTGGTGGCAGCACTTCTGTGTTATGGTTTGTGGTATATGACTTTAGTTTAGGGGTCGTCAGACTTACAATTATTGACCGGCACTCCGAGTACCTCATCTTTGATTTTTTTTATTAAAATTGGCACGCCGAACAAAAAAGGTTGCCTACCCCTTATATATAATGTATATAATAAAATATTACCTTTCTCACACCAACCACTGATTCTCAATAGGCTGACACATCGTGTTCTGTGGAGACAACTTCTCATCACATCTAGTTATCAGCACAGGCAGGATTACAAAGACTGTTATCGCCTATATAGAGATAACACAGGATCCACCATTCACAATAGGTGATGGTCACAGTTCCCTCTCCTCCACATTGACCTCTGCACTGGTCACAACGCATGCCCACAACACTCTTCCATACACATCAATAAACATCTCCATTCTATAGTTCCTATAGTACATGTGTAGAGATGGGCGAACCTCTCAAGATTCGTTTCGTGTTTGGGTTTGATAGCTCAGGTCCCAGGTTCGTTTTGGGACGAACAAGTTCGATACGAACCACACTTTAAATTGGCTTAAAATACTGGTAGGGCTCCTAGAAACCTATCTATCCAATTTGTAGCTCTCTAAGGCAAACACTGCCGAAGTTATGTCAAAGTGAAAAGTGACATTATTATACTTTGGGGTATCTTCAGACCATGGAGTATAATAGGTGGAGGCCTAGGGGAGGTGTAAAAAATAAAAAGCCTTCATACTCACCTTCCCTTACCTCTCTTGGGTCTTCTCGCAGCGTCTTGCACTTCCTTGTGATGTCCAGCACTGTTCTGTGATATCATCGGTACGGGGGTCATGGGCTGAGGCCTGTGATTGGGCCACCAGCAGTGACCTGGGCACACCAATCATCATGACTTCACAGAAGAGCGCCAGACACCATGAGGAGGCCCAAAAGAAGTAACGGAAGATGAGTATCAATCTTTTTGTTATTTTTTTCACCTCCCCTGGGCCTCTACCTATTATACTCTGGGATCTGAAGAGACAGACCTCAGAGTATAACGCAGCGGCATTTTAGTTTGCCCAAGACAAATCTCTATTTGTTTGGTTTTGTAAAAAAATGAACAATTTGGGATGAACCCACCTCGTTACGAGCCAATTCGCCCAACTCTATCTATGTGGCTGCTCTAAAGAAAATCTCAGAATGCTATCAAAAGGCAGGTGCTTCCTTACATAGCGCTGTACACAGAAATATTAAAAAGTTTTAATACTTTTCATTATAAAACACTTCAAAGTTTTAAAAGAGAAAAAAAATTCTATATAAATTTGGTATTACCGTACTCATACTGACTTGCAGAATAAGTAATGTGTCGTCATTATTGTGAATGCTGTAAAAATGGCAATTATTGTTTTTAACAATTCCACCCCAATCTGATTTTTTTTTTTTTTTTTAGCTTCCCAGTACTCTGTATAGAATAGTCAATGGTGGCCACAAACAAGCCCTTATACGGCTCTGTGAATGTAAAATGTGAAAACAAAAATGTATTCCTCTTGGAATGTAGGGAGGGAAAAACAAATGCAAAAATGAAAATTATCCCGGTCTGAAAGGGCAAATTCTCACCAGGCAATGGGAATATACACACATGGACCTTCGTTTAATGAAAGAAAAACCCACAATGGTCACAGAAATAACTTGAATCTGACAAAAGTAATAATATATAAAAATTCTATAAAAATGAACAAATGAAAGTCAGACATTGCTTTTCAACCATGCTTCAACAGAATTTTTAAAAAAAAAGAAAACTCATGAAACAGGCCTGGACAGAAATGATGGTTCCCTTAACTTAATATTTTATTACACAACCTTTTAAGGCAATCACTGCAATCAAACGATTCCTGTAGCTGTCAATGAGACTTCTGCACCTCTCAACAGGTATTTTGGCCCACTCCTCATGAGCAAACTGCTCCAGTAGTCTCGGTTTGAAGGGTGCCTTTTCCAGACGGCATGTTTCAGCTACTTCCAAAGATGCTCAATATGATTTAGGTCAGGGCTCATAGAAGGCCACTTCAGAATAGTCCAATATTTTCCTCTTAGCCATTCTTGGGTGTTTTTAGCTGTGTGTTTTGGGTCATTATCCTGTTGCAAGACCCATGATCTGCGACTGACCAAGCTTTCTGACACTGGGCAGCACATTTCTCTCTAGAATCCCTTGATAATCTTGAGATTTCATTGTACCCTGCACAGATTCAAGACACCCTGTGCCAGATGCAGCAAATCAGCCCCAGAACATAACAGAGCCTCCTCCATGTTTCACAGTAGGGACAGTGTTCTTTTCAAGATATGCTTCATTTTTCCGTCTGTGAACATAGAGCTGATGTGCCTTGCCAAAAATTTCAATTTTTGTCTCATCTGTCCATAGAACATTCTCCCAGAAGCTTTGTGCTTGTCAACATGTAGTTTGGCAAATTACTTTTGTCAGATTCAAATTATTTCTGTGACCATTGTGGATTTTTCTTTCATTAAACGAGGGGTACCAACAATTTTGTCCACGTGTGTATTATAAGGCTTATATGGCTTGTCTGATGTGGAGCCTCCTTTTCACATGGGCCCATAGCAGACACATGGGTTATTTCTTTGATATTTTCTTTGGTATTTTGACAAACCCTTAAATGCCATAATAAAACGAAAATTACGATATTGGACACAGAAAGAGACCAAGTCATGGAAGAGCTGCTGGGCCTACCTAGACCCTGCATAGATCCTATTCTGAAAAATGATACAGTACTGTATCATGCTGTTTTCCATTGGAACTAGGGCTGCAATGTTTCTACTATTAAACTCCAAAATACCCCTAACATTCATCTGGGCACCATGTGGATCTATCCAGGCACAGTGGGATACTATTTTTAGTGTGTCTGTGAAATATTTATAAGGATTGTACCATTTCTTTAACAGTTAATCTGGCACTGTATGCACTATTTATAGCATGTTTCATCTGGATGTTCTTTTCATATGGATAATGTGTGTCACCATTCACCTGGCTACTGTATGCACTAGTTATAGCACTATTTATCAGGATGCTATACAGTATAGTATGTCACTGTTCATCTGACCAGGCTGTCAGGATATCGTAGTATATTTTTGAGACCACTGTCTTCCAATGTATGCCCTCTTCATTTGAGGTTGTACACTCATTGACAAAAAACATTCTGTGCCCAGAATGTTGGATTGTTGCAAAATTCATAATCATTTACATATCTGCCTGAGACATAACTGCATACAAGAGGATTCAAATGTCTTTCTCCTGCTGCATTATAAAAAGGCTCTCTGAGGCCCCTTTTGGGTAGTGTACCTCTTTGATGAGAGTGCGTTTTCTGCTCTAGGACACACTTAAAGACTTTTGCCCAGTTGACGTACTTTGAGTGGGAGCACATCATTGGACTGAGAGAAGCAATACCTTCTATCAGGCCATTGTGATAGGAGGTATTGGGAACAGTGGTTATGTGAGGGCACACACACATTACAAATAGGCTCAGTGTAGCCCAGCCAAACCACCAGTGGGGAGGAACATTTAATCTGCCTACAAGAACGAGTAGTTTCTAGAGTTTCCTGGTCTACTATCTAGACAGGTGGTACTTACACCTGTCTCTGCCTGGACTACTTCCAGGTACTCAGCAGGAGGAAATTTGGTGTCATGGCCCCCATTACGTGTCCTGTCATTGACGTCCAGCCACTGTCACCTTGGTTTGTAGTGGTGTTGTGAACAAACCTAGACTTCTGCAGACTGGAACCTTATAGTCTTTAACAGCAAATCCAGTTTCTGTCTGGGATCTGACAATGGTTGGGTTCAAGCATTTTAATCCTGCCTCTGCTTTGGAGCAACAAACTACCCTAACTGCTAGTGAGATGATCCAGGAAGCTATCGCATATGACAGTCTGTTACCCCTAGTAGTGATATGAGGGACACTAACAGGTGAGGCTCTATTTTATATCACATTATTTTACATCTGTTTAATGGATACAAACTAATGCAAACGGAAGCCATCTGTTTACATCAATGTTAAAATAGAAAATGGATTTGTTTCCGTTCGTTTTATTGTATTTGTCCCACCTCATCATAAATCATATCTGCCGTAGATTTTAGGCTTTATCTCACGGGGTTGGGGCCTCACCCACGTCGCACCCCCTCACCATACCCCCTTTCAGGAAAGTTGCAAGGGCTGTGTAAAAGAGAAAAAAATTCTGACTTGTGCAAAAGTTTTGCAACTTTTAGATTCCTTGTATGCAAAGAAATTAGAGTATAATGAGTGCATAATAATATTTAATGACCCTGCCGTTCTTCAGGTGCATGCATTATTTGGGAACTATGTGATAAATTTAATTGGGAACTTCATGTATTATTTATCTGGGTACTATATGGCAATATTAACTGTGTACAGTCATGGCCAAAAGTTTTGAGAATGATACAAATATTAATTTTTACAAAGTCTACTGCTTCAGTTTTTCTAATGGCAATTTGCATATACTCCAGAATGTTATAAAGAGTGATCAGCTTAACAGCAATTACTTGCAAAGTCAATATTTGCCTAGAAAATGAACTTTATCCCCCAAAACACATTTCAACATCATTGCAGCCCTGCCTTAAAAGGACCACCTAACATCGTTTCAGTGATTGCTCCATTAACACAGGTGTGGGTGTTGATGAGGACAGGGCTGGAGATCAATCTGTCATGATTAAGTAAGAATGACACCACTGGACATTTTAAAAGGAGGCTGGTGCTTGCCATAATTGTTTCTCTTCTGTTAACCATGGTTATCTCTAAAGAAACACGTGCAGTCATCATTGCACTGCACAAAAATGGCCTAACTGGGAAGAGTATTGCAGCTAGAAAGATTGCACCTCAGTCAACAATCTATCGCATCATCAAGAACTTCAAGGAGAGAGGTTCCATTGGTGCCAAAAAGGCTCCAGGGCGCCCAAGAAAGACCAGCAAGCGGCAGGACCGTCTCTTAAAAGTGTTTCAGCTGCGGGATCGGGCTACCAGCAGTGCAGAGCTTGCTGAGGAATGGCAGCAGGCAGGTGTGAGTGCATCTGCACGCACTGTGAGGCGGAGACTCTTGGAGCAAGGCCTGGTCTCAAGGAGGGCAGCAAAGAAGCCACTTCTCTCCAGAAAAAACATCAGGGACAGACTGATATTCTGCAAAAGGTACAGGGAGTGGACTGCTGAGGACTGGGGTAAAGTCATTTTCTCTGATGAATCCCCTTTTCGATTGTTTGGAACATCTGGAAAACAGCTTATTCGGAGAAGAAGAGGTGAGCGCTACCACCAGTCTTGTCTCATGCCAACTGTAAAGCATCCTGAAACCATTCATGTGTGGGGTTGCTTCTCAGCCAAGGGAATCGGCTCTCTCACAGTCTTGCCTAAAAACACAGCCATGAATAAAGAATGGTACCAGAATGTCCTCCAAGAGCAACTTCTCCCAACCGTCCAAGAGCAGTTTGGCGCTCAACAATGCCTTTTCCAGCATGATGGAGCACCTTGCCATAAAGCAAAGGTGATAACTAAATGGCTCAGGGAACAAAACATAGAGATTTTGGGTCCATGGCCTGGAAACTCCCCAGATCTTAATCCCATTGAGAACTTGTGGTCAATCATCAAGAGACGGGTGGACAAACAAAAACCAACAAATTCAGACAAAATGAAAGCATTGATTCTGCAAGAATGGACTGCTATCAGTCAGGATTTGGTCCAGAAGTTGATTGAGAGCATGCCAGGGAGAATTGCAGAGGTCCTGAAGAAGAAGGGTCAACACTGCAAATATTGACTTGCTGCATTAACTCATTCTAACTGTCAATATAAGCTTCTGTTACTCATAATATGAATGCAATTATATTTCTGTATGTGATAAAAACATCTGACAAACACACATAAAAGCCAGAGGGCAGCAGATCATGTGAAAATATAATATTTGTGTCATTCTCAAAACTTTTGGCCATGACTGTAGTGTATGAAGCGTTATTCTATTTAGTTGGACATTATAGCAGTGTTATGCATCTGAAAAATCAATCATTATAGCCAATGAAAGAAAGAAATTTATATATCAAGGTTTGAATTTTATCCATGTCATTTATACAGAATGGTAGCTAGGATTTTCTTCCTTCCATGGGGAAAAGTTCTCATGGGGGAATGTGGAAAAAAATAATGGTCACTGACTAATACCATGATGTTACATGGTGCACAGCAGCATCTTTCAGTGACGCAAGAAGTCATGTTTTTAACCCAACCTTTGATGTCAGAGTGCCCTAGAGATGATAAAGTCTGACTACCCTTAGGCCAGAGATCGAAAGTTTACAGCTCTAAATCCACCCTACAAAATGTGGCAAACTTGTACTTGCACTGTACCTGTGATTTTGAAGTCAATGTGAGTTTTTCTAGCCAAGTGGGCAAGCTATCTGGGTCAAATATAGAGTATAAAAATGTAATTTTCCACCTTCATACAACAAGAAAGATCTCCATCACTAATAATCTAATAAAACTCCTTCAAAGACTGAACAAAGTTACTCTGAGACGACATGGTCCACATGATGGGATCTGAGACATTGGAAGGTCTGGTAACACTCAGACATATATTTGCTTTTCATCTCCTCTCTTTTGGGAGCAGGATTGCAATTACGTCAGGTACATTAAAGGAAACAAAGGATTATATAATGCTGTCTGAGTCGTCTTTAGCCAGTTGGACTTTTCTACAAAGGAAGAGATGTCTTGAGCACCAATTTGAGTACTTGAGGAAATGGCAACTTCCATTTACAGGGCGGTCATGGCTGAACTTCATCACAAATCAACCATCAATTCCACTTACGGAAAAGAGCTGTAGTACAAGGATGTTCATTAGAAATGTCAGTGCCTGCGTGCCTAGGACGAGAGCTCATCAAGACGCTCACCTAATTACTCAGGATTATCAGCCATTAGGGTTCCCAACTATAATTAGTGAGTCGGACTATCAGTGTGCACATAATGCAGGAAACCTGGCCTCGTTGTCACATAATGCTAGCTGTTTTAGTGGGTTGTATATGCTGTATGTCTATCATCAGATGCCATGCTATTATGTTATCGAATTGTATTCATTTATGTATTATGAAAGCCCTGCATCAGAGTAATATGACGTAAAATCCTGGGTAAAGCACAACATACCTAATATATAATCTACGTTCCGTTAAGACAATGGCTAAAATATATTATATATATATATATATATATATATACACTGTGTGTGTGTATGTGTGTGTATATATATATATATATATATATATATATTTATATATAATTTATATATACTGTGTGTATATATACATATATATATATATATATATATATATATATATATTTTATATATGTGTTTATATGTGTGTGTTGTATATATATATATATATATATATATATGTATAGTAGGCAGTTATATATAGTATACAGTATATACTGTATAACATATATAGTATATGATGTTATGCAATAAAAACATGCGTTTTTATTGCATGTTTTTCTGCATTTTTTTTGAGCCAGGACTAGGTTTAGCAGGAGGAAGAAATATACGTCCATCCTAAATATTTCCTATTCGTTTTGAAACCACTCTTGACTTTGGTTCTAAAAAAAAAAAAAAAAAAAAAAAAATCACAAAATCTGCAACAAAAGATGCAGCTTTTCCACAATGTGTGACCTTAACTTTTAGGCTAAGGCCCCAGTTTGCAGAAAAACAGCTTTTTTTTGTTGAAGGTTTTGCTACGTTTTTTAAGGCAAAACCAGGAGTGGATTGAGCAGAAGGTAGAAGTATAAGAGCTTACTATATATTTTCCATTCCTTTTGTAGCCACTCTTGACTTAAGCTCAAAAACCTGCAGCAAAATCTGCAACAAAAAAAGCAAATTTTTCGTAACGTGGGGCCCCAGCCTTTGGCAGGGTTCACACTACCGTTGGATTCCGTTATGAAGGTGTCTGTTAAAAAAGACAAAAACGGACACCTATCATAACAGACACATTAATGGACACATTAACGGACACTAACTGATGTTAATGTGTCCATTTTTTTTAACTGATCCATTTAATGGATCAGTTAAAAAAACGGACACATTAGCATCAGTTAGTGTCCGTTTTTTTTTTACTGTCCGTCTTTGGTTTTTTTGTTTCTGCATTCTGAGCATGCGCAGAAACAAAACGGACACAAAATAACGGACTGTAACTGATGGTTATCAGTTACTGTCCGTTATAAATCCATTACCCATAGACTTCAGTGTTAAAAAAAAATAACAGACACTTGCTGTGCATCAAAAATCCGTTTTTCCAAGCGAACAAAAAAGTCCTGCATGTAGGATTTTTTTTGTCCGCGGGAAAAAATGGACTTCTGACGGATTTGGTATAAACGGTCACTAACGGACACAATATAAACCCCCATTGAATTGAATGGAAATTTTAACGGCTTTCTGACGGTTCAGCTAGTGTCCGATGCTAAAATCTTGTAACAGACAATAGCAACGGACACTACTGACGGTCACCAATGGTAGTGTGAACACCCTATTAAAGAGGTTGTAGCAAGATTGAAACATATTACTGAACTGTACGCATCTGATTGGTGAGGGTCCGACCACTGGAACCCCCACCAATTTCAAGCATGTTGGTTCAGCATGTACGCTGCCATTCTACCAAAGATAGTCAAATACTGCGCTTGGCTACCTGTGGCAGTCCCATAACATTTGATACCGATTAGACTCGTATCACTTTCCCATAGCATAGATGATAAGTTTCAATCTTGGTACAAACCCTTGAACAGGTTTTTCTGGAATTTGCAAATATTAGGACAAAAGGCATGACATTACATAAAAATAAATAAAAGGAATCACTGCTCACCTTGTCACTCCAGCCAGACTCAGACTGGCCCACAGGTAAACAGGTGAAGCCTTTGGTGGGCTCCTGAACCAGGTGGGTTCCAGGTCCCTCTTGCAAGGCACAATTGTACTGCATATAGATACTAATCATATAGCATATCAACCAGGCTATACGTCAATCTATTATACTGGGTAGATAATTTGATAAGATAGTATATCTGTATAGTGAATGAGTTTTACTGGTGGGCCCTGGGTACCCCAGTCCGACACGGACTCCGGCGCTGCCGCACCAGTGAGAGGGCGATTCAGGCAAGCAGAGTTGCTTTCCATTTAGCTTTGTCTGATTAAATTGGAAAGCAATGTACCTGACTGGGAGATTTTTCATGTTGTCTGGGCTTTTTATAGCCTGTAGGCCTTTGAAAGTCTTGGATGTTTAATCATGACATATATTCTAAACTTTACATGTTAACATTAATGAGCTTTCCTGTGCTATGATCTAAGGGATGAAATCAAGAGGATCTGATGAATAGGATTCCTGGAAACCAGGCGACCTTGACTCTACTGTAAAAAATCCTGTGCGTGAGGGTCCCTCTGATCCCTTCTTATCTCCTGGGGTCTGCAAATCATTGCAGACATGGGAGGGAAAGGTTTATATACACAAGCCCCCACTCCTTACATGACATAGTGTTTTGATGAAACTGCGTAGGAATAGGCACCCGTCTGCTTTGTATTATTCACCATCACGCAGGGAAGGCATTTGCATATGATCAACAAAGATATCTCATTAACTTTTCTCATATGCAAGTACTGGTTGTAGTACCTCATGTTCAGCACAAGGTGGAGCTGCTGACTCTTTATAGTAATGGGAGTCAATAATAGGAAGGTCTAGGAGGGTAACAGATGTTGCCAGTTGTATTTTTTGTATTTTTTATTTTTTTTATAGCCTGGAGCCTTAAATCTTGTTCCTAGAGATACTTGTGTCAGTCAAGGATTAATAAGAGCAAAAACAAGCCACAGACTTCCCTTTATCCTAAAACACACTGTGGTTTGTAGTATGTAATATCAATGCAGACATGGTAGAATGACGTGTGAAGTTATCTGTGTAAATCCCTTATACTTACAGGGTGGGCAGTTGTATGATAGAGGCCGCCGCATGCGCCTCTTTTGTGCACTTAAAGTACCATTGGTGAATGGGTGCTAAGACACTCCATCATCAACTCATACATGTGCTAGGCCACTCACCCTGCTTCAGGGTGAGTGTATTCTTCACTCAATGCTAGGCACAGCGCTATAGGTTATGTAGTGGCTGTGCTTGATATTACAGTTCAGCCACGTTTCCTTGAATGGGATTGTGCTACAAACAAGCCACATGACAAACGAACGTGACATCACTGGCCTGTGAAGTGAAGCGACACTCACCCAAGCTCCACTGCCACTTTGAGAAGGTGATCTGTGTTGGTCTCACATCGATTAAATATTGATGGTCTGTCTTAAAACATCTTTAGCCACATATTGAATAAAGAAAGAAGAACATATCTCACTTTTACAAAGATATTTTTTTTTTTCATCCACATTGTTCAGTTCTGTGCATGGCCTAAAACATGGACCAAATGCAAACCATACCAAGTGTGTGAATGAGTCCTAGAATGGACATAGGCCTATACTTGTTTCAACCATGATATTGGATGTATTGCCTTTTGAGGGACTTGTGGACTGCATTGGGGACCACCATAATGTGGTAGCTTGTCCACCACTGATAATAGAGCAACCATTACAAATGATAAATATATACTGTATGCTCATGACAATGCAACATCTTAAAGTATTTTTTAGCATCTTTTAGGACAGTCCATCAATATCAGACCAATTGGGGTTGATCGCTTAGGTTTATTTACAGTTGGTCACCAAATTTCAAGCATATATGAGACCCTGACCAGTGCAGACTGGATGACAGCGCAGTAAATATCACACGTAAACCAAGTAGTACAGAAGCACAATATACTGTTTTAAGGCACAGATCCTTCATTGTACATTACATCTTGCACTACACACACATTCTAATAAAGCATCACATATCAATCAATAGGGAATGGGAACAGGGAAAATGGAAGGGAACCACAGTCCCAAAGCTTTATTGAAAGACAGGAACACCAAGGGGAGAGGGAGTAGGCCAGCAGTATCAGTCCTCTTTGTCATTGACGTCCGGACAGTCCATGATGGAATAATCTTTGAACAGGCTGTGGACCAGTCTGCAGCGGTCCTGGATGGATGCAAACGGCTACTGTCAGAGGAGGCGCACAGGTGTTTCCTCAGCGAATGGGCTCCTGGTGTTGCGTAGTCCACAGGCATGCAAGTTGTCCTTAGGGGCAGTCCCCCTGAATGGCCATCCATGGCGGCGCTTTGTTCCTATTGGTTAACCTGAGGATGCAATCATGCACAAATGATGCCTGCAGTGGAGTAGGGATGCCCGACTTGTAATAACCCCAATAATCAGCTGGCTGAAGCTGCCAAGTGTGCCAGAGCCCTCATATGCCCCTTTAGAGGGGTACAAGTTCTCATTGAAGAGGCCCATCAGGTGCATAAAAGCAATGCTCCATGGGCAAAAATATTTGCAAATTTGCTCAAGTCAACTCCTGCAAAAGTCTCTGGTTCGACTGACACAAGCTAATTTGGATATGCCATCTCAGTCAGACAATCGTGGGGGTGCCAGGTTTGGACCACCACCAATGTAACATTGTCTATCCTAAGAAGAGGACATCATTATAGAAAATCAGGAAAAACCGTTTAATGGGAAAACAAATCTTGATGGAGGACATTTTCTGTATTTTCTATAGATGCAATGCAAAAATGCTTAGAGCAAACAACTACCATGATCTCATAAAGCGAGCTGCCGCAGTGACCTTTTATATTTGCAGACAGCGAGTAGAACTAAGGATTGACGTTGCAATGGTTTCTTAGCTACAGCATGGAGACCCGGCTCATCTAAGCCCTGCTGTCTTCTATTTCCAAGTGCTTTAGGAGAGATGTGTTTTCTCAGTGGAAGGAATGCTGTCACTTGGTTAAACTTTAACTAGATATGTGTTAGCACCCTGGAGCCTGCTAAGTACCTCTGTTTTCTTTATGGGCAGCTCACGGTGCCACAGGGTCTGTGATGTGAGCATGAGGGGGATCCATGTATCAGAAATGACACATTGTAAAACAAACTGCTTACAAGTGGCGCGCTGCATATTGATCAGCAAGCATCGCTCATACAAGGAGACTGTTGCTTTTCTATTTATGGAATTCTGACACTTTATCCTGACTTCCAAGGAACTTGTATAGCCATAAGGAGCAGCCATTGAGACTCCCTGTACTGCCAGGTGCTGCTTCTTGACTCCCTTCAGGACTGGTATTATTTGTCTGGCCTAGTCAATTTGTATCATATGCCGCACACCCAGTACATTTTTTTTTTGTGCATTGTTGACTGATATTAGAAATGTTGTAGCTTCTTCTGGTTAAGGACTCTATAGGTGTACACTGAATTTCTTATAGGCTGCATAACTACGGTTATTTTTTTGGTACAGTTTATTTTTTAAAATGTTGCAGTATAAGTTGGCGCTATAAAAATTAGTCTTGTTAGATTATTTTGTGAGGATTTGATTGTGTGCATCAAACATTGTATGTTACACTAAGTTCACACTAGCGTTGGGGTCCACATGGAGACCCGAAAGAAGGAGACCATTAAAAAGTGGTTACCTGCAGACTCCATGTACTTTAATCCTTGCAGGACTTTTCTCTCCACAGATTTTAAGTGGAATCAGTAGTGGATTCTCCTACGGGTACTCCAACACAGATGTGAATCCAGCCTAACAATGTCAGAATAATGTGAAGCAATTGTCAGGAGAGCATCTAGTAAGGGAAAATTTACCAAAGATTTATGGTACTCTGTATAACTAAGGGTATTATAGGGGTTGTCAAGTCAGACAACCTATTTCCATATTTCCTATTATGGAATTCTAAGTTAGTAAGATCAGAATCCTTAACTCTTGGCCAGAGTGGAGAAAAGCTGCAAAGTGCATCTGTGGCTCTGAAGGACCTGTCCTGCCCTGCCCTGCCCTGCCCTACACAGACAACACTGATTACATTGGACACGGTGTAATGCACAATCTCACCTGTGGTGGTGCTGCAGGGAAACTGAACACTTGCTACCAGGTTTACCTACAGATTACAACTCATTTTTGGAGGTCTCAACAGGGAGAGGAATTCTTAATCTGTGTATTGTCAAGGGATGCATCTAAGAAGTAAAGATTGCCAGAAACACAGAATTCCTTTAAAGGGAATGTGTCACCAGAAAATGACCTATTTTTAAACCAAGTTTGTCTGTTAAACATCTGTTTAAAAAAATGATTATTAAAATGTATTAAATCCTGCAGTTTTCACTCTAATGATCAAGCCTAATAATAGACAGACATTTGCCAATTCTGTAGAGGTTTTCTTTGCAGCTGTGACCTCATTTAAATTGCAGACAAAATTACAATAGAAGATAACACCTATATAGATAAAACCACTGAGCCATTATTACATGCACTACTAAAAATAGATGATGTCACAGCTTATCTACTCCTCCTTCTTGCACAGAGCATATCAAGAAAACTCTCCCATAGACTTCAATGAGTTGGCTCCAAACTATTGTCTATGGCTACAAGACTGCTGTTACCAGAGTAAAGGAGAAGCTCAGGCAAGATGGAAGCTGCCATAATCATGAAGAGAGAATAGAATTAATTATTAAGAATAAATTATAAAGAATAAACTACAGAGAATAAAAACAGATTTTAGTAAATTTAAAAAATGGTCATTCTTTCAACTGACAAAATTTCCTTCTTAATAGTAAACAACTGATATTTCAGATTGTAGATTTTTTATGTAAACCTAAATATGTAGGTTTTATGGAGTTAATATTTTCTTTTGCCACAGGCGGTGCCCATGAGGGATTGCAGCACTTGGGACCATACGGTAACATACCAAACATTGTAGCAGAACTAACAGGGGACAACATCCCCAAAGACTTTCGTGAAGATCAAGGATACCCAAACCCTCCTAACCCATGTCCTGTTGGAAAAACAGGTATAGTCGTTTTATTGTCAATGAGTTTAACATGGTTTATAGAAAACTAAAAGCCCTTGCGCTCAGAGTCGGTACTTATTTCTTATACACTGCTGACTTCATACAATTTAGTGTTAAAGGCATAGACTGGGGCATTATGTATATATAGTAGTACTTTGTATATGTCTCGTATATGTTATGCAATACATATATAGACATGTTAAGTTTTCTTTGTTGGGGTCCATAAACTGGTGCTGCCAATTGTAGACTATCTTCCTTCAGGACATGACTTAGGGATCAACGTGAACTGGATCAACCAGAGGTATTCCATATGCCACAACTCATGCTAGTATTGCCATTATCCTCATGTTGTACTATTAATATGCACATTTTTTGCGTACAGGGTACTTGGCTTAGAAAACATGGTTAACACTACACTACACTCTATGTAAATGTTCTTTTTGCTGGATACTACAAGATCCATGGTCCAGTGTACAATACATACCCATACTGCTGACAATAGTGCTCTATCCTTGTACAATACAGTATAATGCTCTGTATTTCCTGCATTGAAATAGCAGGGAATACAAAATGTTTTCATTATCGACCTGACATTCACCTGCTTCGTCCATTCCTTCTCACTTTCCTCCTCCTTGTGTACTTGTTCAGTGGCGTCCCTTTGTCTGTGACTAAATGAACAAGTCATTAAATGGACCCATAGCCATTAACATTTTGCCAAAGGCACAAAGGGAAAGTGTACTTAGTAAATAAGTTACCATCATAGACAGCCACAAGGTCATCGCACCTCTGCGACTATGGCTGCATAGGAGGTTATCTATAAAATCACAGTCTGGGCAATGTATAGGCAATTGAGGTTATAGAGCGGGTAGAGTCTATGACAGTCTGAAATGAAATATACTGGATAATAACATTGGTAACATCTGTGATATGGCTTTATACAATACACTATAAAATATCATTATATTGAGCAAGTTTGTTTCCAACCTTTTTTTTCCTTGCGCGTCGCCTGCCAAGCAGGTTATGAAGCAGCCTATACTTCATAGATCTATTGTAGCCATCTTTAACTTCTAATGATCTGATTTTAGCTGAATGTTTTCCTTTTGGAAAATAGGTGAAGGCTGCTTGGCGGATACACCAGACACGGCCCAGTTCAGCAAAGAGTACCAGCTGCACCAAAACCTGTATGACCCAGAACACAACTACCCGGGAGTGAACAAGTGGGTACGTCTCTAGTTATCTCATGTGACTTAAACTCTTCTTTCCATTGACCTGATAATTGGGTTGTAGAATGTTGTGTAGCACCCTGTTATATAGAGAACCCACTTTAAAACCTAATAATCCATTAGCTTTAGGACAAAGAGGGTAAATATATAGGGTTCTCCAGGGAATGGCAGGTCCACTGCTAATAGAGGAGGGCCATGAATGGGGTACCCTGCTTTATTGGGCAAACGATATTGATGCTCCATCCTTAAGATAGGTCACCAATATCAAATCAGCAGCGATCCAACACATGGGACCAGTGCCGTAGCTATAGCGGGTGTAGGGGTAGCAGTCGCTACTGGGTCCTGAAGGGTGGGTTGGCCCAAAGACCCCTCTATAGGATAATAAGACATCAGTATTATACATAGCACATGGTAAGTGGGAGCCCTGTTACAGATATTGCATTGGGACCCAGAAACCTCATGTTACGCCTCTGCCTGGGACCCTATCCAATCAACTGTTCTTAGCAGCTGCTATACTGAGAACAGAGCTGTAAGCAGACAGCTCTGTTCTCTGTCTAGTGGCCGTGCTGAGTTACTGCAGCTCCTATACAAGTGAACAGGAACTAAGCTGCAGTAACTCAGCATGGAGAACACAGCTATCTGTTCTGGCTCTGTTCTCCATATAATGGCTACTGAGAACAGCTCAGGGGGTCAGACCTCCACCAATGTGATATTAGACAGGTTATTAATATCCATTGCCTGGAAATTCCTTAAACCCTCAGAAATCCCTTACTTGGTGCTTCAAAAAATTCTCTACATTTCATTATACCAAACAAGGGAAGAATAATGATGGTCATATTTGTTACTATGGGCAGTGGGGTTTACAATCTGACTTGTGAAACACGTTATGGCCAGTTTCATTGGAAATCAGATGCGCCCATACACCTTCAATAGCTGACAGCTACTCCTCCCAATTTCCCCATACACATGCATGCTCTGCTTGGCTGAACATTCTGAATGTGGAGAAAGCAGGAAACCACTTGCGGGACATCTCTGTTGGCGGCTTGTTTTCCCTGAGGAGAAAAAGGATTGGGCTTGAAGTTCAGCATGTCTGATCCTTCCATTATCTGTCATCAGGAGGCCCTTTTCATACACATAGTTGGCAGGCCTGCCGATATCGACAACTTTGATATTGATATTGATACTGACAACTTTGCTCTAATGGGTATGGGGGCTTTAATGTGTGAAAGTTAACTGGAGTATTTGGAGAAAGCCTATATAACCATGCCAACCATGTTGCCACTGGTCACATTAATACTCTGGACCCCAGTGCTGCCAAAAGGCAGTGCTAACCATTGAGCTGCTGCACCATTTATACACCATGCCCATATGTAATAACATTTTGTTTAATCATTTTTTTTTTTTTTATAAAAAAAAAAAAAAAAAAATTAAATATAAAAATATTTACATAGGAAACCATTAATCAAAGGAATTTATTACAGTTTTATCGTTTGATAAATCCTTCAGCACACATAGTCAGTATTAATGGCTCTCACAAAATAAAAGTCTGTTGTCACTTATCTGAAAGCCTCTATCGGTTTTCTAGTCATCGTACGTGTGGAAAGCCCCTATTTCTCCAGCATAATCTTTAAGTCCAGACACGACGGCAAGAATTACACAGATGTGAATCCCCAAGGCCAAAAATATCCTCTACCCTTAAAGGGAAAATTATAATGATCTCAAATTATGGAAAGTATCCCCAGATCTTAGACTAGATCCAGATTAGAAAGAGCAAATCAATGAGATCAGGAGACTGGCTCCAGATCAGTCAGACTAGAGGGATATAATGAGAGAAAATGCTCTGCCCCACACTCCATCAATTCCTATCTGCCATTGATTCTCTCGGGTAAATGGCACTATTAAACTATTTTAATAATTGTACAGACTTTCATTTTCTGGAGTATTTTCTGCAAATGTTTAGGAGAAAAACATGCGCTGAAATCTGAGAATATAAGTATTTATGCATCGGACACTGGCATGTACATAGAAAGTGGATAAGCCATATAGTGTTCAAAGAATTTTTCACATTTTAATATTTTTATGCATATTTGTCATAGCGCGTCCTGGCCTTGGTGTGCCCATGGAAAAATATGAAAAAATGGAAAGAAGATTTTGGAACTTAAAGAAGCACTCCCACAAAAATCTATCATCTCTGGTGTGCTAGAAAAGTACATGATGTAAATTGTAGTGAATGTAATCTTACCGATGACTGTATGTGTGATTTACCCACTCTTATTTGGTCCTCAGCTGTGTCATGTGACCAGCAATAAGGACCCATTCACATGGCAGAATCTGCTCATCTACTAATTTTGAAGCAGATTCCGTACCAAAAAGCAGTAGATTCCACCCGGATTCCGTCTCCCATTGTATTCAATGGGAAATAGACATGACAGCAGGACACCAATTCAGCCACAGCTCGAGACTCCCGGTTCCATGGCTCGTGGTCTAATGAGCAGGGGCATACCAATGCTCTGCTTCAGCATTCGATGTCCACCTCAAATTCCTTTTCATTTTCTGTAATATGAACAAGGGCTTAGGCTCTTCATGAATTTAGTTTCTTTATTCATTCCTAGGGGTCTCATATTGAGATTTTCACAGCAATAAATCGGGAAACTGATTTTCTATTATGACATCAGATGTGGGTGTAAGTTGGAGGGCCTTATTGCTGGTCACATGACACAGCTGAGGACCAGAGAGGAGTGGATAACTCACAGCCACCGGTAATTGCCTTCACTACAGTATATAAGATATATCTTTGTAACGTACCAGAGATTATGTTTTTGTAAGAGTGCTTCTTTAAGGACCACATATGACATAACAGAATGCAAATTAGCTCTCCTCCAGAAGTAAGAAAACTCATATTAGTAAAACCAGGTGTTTACAATTATGGCAATCACAACATTTTATATAGCCTTACATTGTAATCTCTGATTTCTCCTTTATGCAGAATAAAAAACTACTTTATGAGAAGATGAAAGGCGCCTCTCAGAGGAAAAAGAGGGTAATGCTTTATGGGTTATGCAATTTTATGACATTGATAATGTTGTGTTTGTATGGTTGTGTTCACACCTATTAACATTTTCAGTTAGCAGGGAGAGGCTATCTCAAAACTGTTAAGATTTGGAAACAGGACATGAAATCTATAAGAGGAAGAGAGGGGTATGGATATTTTGCTCAAGAGAGGACCATACAGTTCAGTACTTGCCACAGTGACAGGTCAAACCATATCTATAAGGATGGTAAAGAGGGCTGTGACTATCAGCCCCTCTTACAAGTTTTGGAGGAGGGATGCTTTGGCACCTATGCACCCCTTCTGCATCTTGACTGGCATTGTTTCAGCATGTAGTGTGACCTTAAGGCTGAGGCCCCACGTTGCGGAAACTCTGCTTTTTTTGTTGCTGATTTTGAAGTGATTTTTTTTTTTTTTTAACCCAAACCTAGTAGTGGCTACAGAAGGAATGGGAAATATCTAGAAAGCTCTTATACGTCTCCCTTCTGCTCAGTCCACTCTTGGCTTTGGCTCAAAAAAAAAAAAAAAAAAAACAGCAAAATGTGCAACAAAAAAAAAGCAGTTTTTCCACAATGTGGGGCCTTAGCCTAAAGCAATTTCATGGTAAGGCCCTTCTCTATGTACTTGACTATATGCATAGCCACTTTAGATATTAAGTTGAAAATATTGAGAATTATATTTTCCAAAGATATGGTCTTTATATAGTTTCCTTGTATCTTGTACCCCTATGGCCAATGTACAGGTACTATATTTTAACACTTTAAATTACACTACCTAGAAAGTTACAATGACAGAGTAATGGGTAACCAAACAGAATTTATAGTCACACTACCTGAGATACTAAAGATGATATATCAGCATCCCGATGTATCTGTTTTAGCATTCCCTACAATAGAACAATTTTTGGAGCCTATTTTTTTTTTATAACTCTACCATTCCTTTGTTATTCCACCTAGAAATTTACAAATAAATTGACAACCGGGTGTTATAAATTGGGGGAAGTCTCTACTCTGCATGAAATTATCCAATCAGAGTTCAGGGACAGGGACACACCCTTTTAACAATGGGAATGGTAACACCCAGTTGCCAATTGATTCAGAACTTTCTAGGAAGAATAACAGAAGAACACCACAACACAAAGATGCTCCAGAATTATTTTTTTTCATGGTGAATGCAAGTGTTTACTAAAAAAAGATAAGACAGAAGAGGTGACAGATTCTCAGTAAGAACTTTTTAATCCTGATGAAGGGCAGAGGTCCCTTTTCTTTGACATTTTTTTGTACAAAAAGTGAGATGAGGTAATTTTTTTGTTAAAATATATATATATTTATATACAATAGCAATAGTGAGCACAGAGCAAAGCTACTAGAGCGAGGTTTTATTCGCTAAGGGATCCATTTCAGCCCATCAATAGGCTACAGACTGTCTATTTTTAGTCTGCCTCCCACAGTATACAGTGAGTCCTCAGTTTGCTTTACAATGCACCCGCATAGCTTGTGTGACCCACTAACATCACTAACAGCAGTCTATAGCTTGCCTATGAGACTGATTTCCTGTGGCTATTTGTATGTAGAATACAAAATGTTCTAAAATGACATCAGTAAGGCTGCATGCATTCATTTATCTATGTGTCTCTCTATCTACCCAATTATATGTCTATCTATCTATCTAAAAAATAAAATCCATGCAGCACTCCAAAGGTAAGTGAAGAAAGTGTGGGCACTTTATTAACCCATGAAACATTTCAGCTCTAATCACTAGAGCCTTTCTCATGCTTGGGTGACTTCACTTACCTTTGGAGTGCTGCCTGGATTTTATTTTTTAGATCATTGCAAGGATCGTTGTTAGCTTCTTGGGGCTAGCAACTTGTTAGATAGATATCAGATAAATTAATAGATATATTAATCTATCACTTGTCTCTATTTTCCCTCTCACCACCCACCTTTCCTCTTACAGATGGTGAATCCATACCTACAGGGACAGAGGCTGGACAGCGTTGTAGCCAAGAAGTCTGTTCCGCATTTCTCTGGCGAAGAGGAAGAATAAGCAAAACCAAATGAGTGAGCGGTCTTTGCTGTGATCCGGCTCGGCGTCCTATCTGCTGCTCCAGAGCCCCACTGACTGGCAGCATGTTTATTATTTATAGACCTGTGAATGGGAACCAGCTGGATTTATAACATTATGTTGTCATAGGTAATAAAAAATATAGACTTCTGCTTTCTGTTAAATTAGGGGAACGGTATCTTTTTCTTGTGCATTTTCTGTGATGCTTTGAGAGGAAGTTTAACCAATTGCTTGCTGCCACATACTGTCAGTGTTAAGATGTAGTTACCAGTAAGACCCCATCTCCTCTTTCTGGCGGCAGAGATCACTCACTTTTTTCTTGGATTAGTACTGTAAAATCTGCAATAAATAAAGATTTATTTCCCCCATGCATTGTACATGATTTCTATTCAATGACTAATACATGTTTATTATAAGTTCACAAATGAAAACAATATAGATAGATAAATAAGGTTTATGTAAGTTTAAATGGGTTTTCAGGGTTTTTTTTATGTCCTATTGTTAGGTTCAATATCTAATCGGCCGAGAGTCAACACCTAGATCCTGCATCGATCAGCTGTTGGGGACTAATGCTGGATTTGGTACTATGTAGTGTACAGAGCTGGACGCAGATGGCTCTGTAAATTGTATAGCGGCTAAGTCACACTATTAGAGTTCAGCTTCCATTCACATCAATGAGAGCATAGCTACAGTAATGTAGCACGGCCACTATATCATCTGTATCCAGCTCTGTACACTGTATAGTACCAGGCCTGGCAGCAGTCCTGAACAGTTGATCGGTGCAGGGGGAGTCAGCCCCCATTGATCTACTGATGGCCTATCCTAACAATAGACTTTAGCATTCAAGGGGATATTAAACCTAATTGTATGAAAACTGGATCTGTTTCCCATCATAATGTACTGTATAGGACTTCATCAGGAAACCCTACTATTAAGGCCTACACTGGGTTAAAAAGAAAATCTAAAAAACAAATCCGACATATATTGTGATTTTACCACAAATGGCAGGCATACAACTCTGTTCACACTAGGATCCTGGCCTAGGTTCATAATGACAACTATAATAATGTATCTGTTTTTGTATGGATCCTTATGAATCTAATAGATCCTGCTGACTTTTAATGGGATCCATCAAGTTTCCAGTTTTGTTGCAGACAATGTTATTCTTGTTAACATTTTTAGGATGAAAAGTGCTGTTTTATATAACATTAGTAGAACTACATGATTATACCTTGCAGGACACCCCAAATTCTACACCGTCGGGAGCTCAGGGTAGGACTTGTATACATTATTTTTGTAAATACATTTGCTACAGAGTTTCCTAATTCTTCTCTTAGTACGGTAGGCAGGTATCTTGCGAGTCACTTTATCACTGTTTGACAAGGCTTTATAAACACTAACACCTTTTTTCTGTAGAAAATAATAAAAGTGACAAATATATAGCAGCACTATACTTTTTTTATGGGCTTCACCAGTCACTGCAGCAGCTGCCACGGATGTAGTAAGCCAACAGATATGACCCGGCGAGTTGTCTGTACAGCTGAGATTCACTGATAATTTCTAGTGCTCTACAGAGGGTTGAGATGTCAAGTGCCAGAGACTGGGAATTGACGTTTTAGGGGTCTTTTTTGTTGTAGTTCTGTTTGTTGTGAACCTTCCCATCTGGCTTCAATAAGAGAAAAACAACAACAGAAGACTATATACACATTAGGGCACAACTATCAATCCTGTCGAACTTTGCACTTTTAAAGAGGACCTTTCACTTCCTCATGTATATGCAGTTTTACATACCGCTAGAAAGTCGACAGCACGCTGAATTCAGTGCTCTGTCGGCTTTCCCGTTATATACCCCGGGGCTGGAGATATCGGGGGTCTAATTTCAGAAGGGCGTTACTGACAGTCTAGCTTGACTGTCAGGAACACCCTCCCTGACAGTATTCCTCCATAGCACTGTACTGAGGGGGCGTTCCTCACAGCTAAGCGTCATCACTGGGTGGTAAGGAGAGCCCCCTCTGACAGTACAAGGCTATGGACGAGTACAGAGAGTGGGGGCGGTCCTTACCACCCAGGGCGCTGTCGGCTTTCTAGTGGTATGTAAAACCGCATATACATGAGGACGTGAAAGATCCTCTTTAAACTAAGAATCCCATTCGTAGTTTTAGACATATTTATGAATCTGTCGTACGGACCATCATAAATATGGAGGGTTTCTAGAAGCTCCAAAATTCTGACTAAAATACCATCCATCTGAGAGTGTCGAGTTTCACCATGAGACAAATATTTGGCACAAAATATGTAGACCAATATTTGGCGCAAAACAAGTAAATTCTCGTAAATTCATTACAACATTTTAAATGACTACTTTGCACAAGAAAATCTGCGCCATATTTGTTCTTCTCTGTTTCATAAGTGTGTCGTAAAGTTAGACACTTCTAAATCGCGCCCATTTTGGTGCACATTTTTCAGTATCGAGCCTGTCATATTTTTCTGTTCTTTCTGGTGCACACTGTTCATAGATATGTTGTAAATGCCATGCACTTTAAATTTTGGAGTAAATATAGACAGAAAAGTGTCAAACCTCTATTGATAAATATGCCCCATAGTGTTCAAACCTTCTGTCAGAGGTATCTGCTCACAATGTAAACGTCCAAAAAAGAGGCCTGTGACTGGTGGCAAACACATGGAGAGTCCAGGTAACCCTGCATTCGCGATATGGTTAAGCACTTCATCATTCTTGCACAAAAAAAAAAAAGAGCTGTGCATCAAATATTTGGTTCACCTTCTAAATTCAGTTTTAGGCTAAGGCCCCGTGTAGCGAGCCACAGCAAAAAAAAACAAAACAAAAAAAAAAAAACGCTGCGGAAACTAAATAATTAGCCAGAATCCCATCCACTTTGCAGGTACTTTAAAATGCAGCATTTTTTGCCAAAACATTTTTGCAACGTGGGGCTCCGGCCTTATAGAAATTGTTAAACGTTTTCTAAAAAATAAAAACTTAGTATAAAATAAAAAAAAATAAAATAAAAAAAAATTCTAAAAAATGTAGCACCCAGCAGTGTAACAAATATAAATAAATACATCTTCTAAAATCGCTGCAAGGTCCCAGTGAGCTTATGTGTATGAATGGAAACCACACACACTTTCATTCACTAACATTGTAGATCTGGACAAAAAACTGCAGTGGCATAAATGTCCAAAATCCCATAAAAAGTCTCTCTTTGTATCACAGTCTGTCATGTGGCCCTAACAAAACAGACTTTTATATGTGGCATTCTTCAATAATTCATTCTTGTTCAGTGCACTCATTTTTATATATATATATATATATATATATATATATATATATATATATATATAGTTTGGCTGGGTGAGAGGACTTTGACATAGCTCTCAGGGAGGAACTATTCTTCCAAGTGGAAATTCCAACTGATATTGGTAGTTTTACAGTAGGTAGAGGTATATAAATAAGCTCTCCTCCAGAAAAAGGAAGATTGTCTCTCTAGTGCCACTTCTTACCTACCCAACCAGTATCCTTCTCTGTACGAGTGGCAACAACCAGTCAAAAGAGTGCTGTCCAGATATGGGTGTCTAGGACTTTTGGTGGACTTTTAAACAAGTTAACTCAAGGATGGTTAAAGAATGACTGTAATCACACCAGAATATAATAAAATAATAAGTGTTTAATAAATGAAAAAGAGATAATACTTAGCTGTGGTTACAAATGATGTAATAACTCACTGGATGGGGAGCCCCATTATATATCATGCACTGATATATACCCATCGTTCGATGACTTCCAGAGGTGCTGGACATCCCATGATTCCAGCTGAGACTACTCAACAATAGCTCCCTTCAGTTTTTATAGTACCTTTGGGGGAGGTGAGGGGCTAAATGGTCAGCTTGTAACATGGCCATTTATGGTACAGGAATTTGAAGAAATTCTTATCTACTGATCAGTATAGACTGACCAGTATAGTATACAGAAATACAGACAAGACTACAGAGTGAACCTCCTATAGATGTACAAGAAATACATATAGACTGATCAGTAAGACATTAACCCTGCCATATCACATCAATAAGACACTATGTCCTATAACAAGGGTCGGCAACCCCCAGCATGCGTGCCAAGAGTGGCACGCGAGGCTTATTTCTCTGGCACGGCAGCGGAGTCTTCACACAGCAGTTTCGATCGGACAAAACACGGCCAAAACGAAACTGCTATTATTATACTGTGGGGTCTCTTCAGACCCCTGGGTATAATAAGCGGAGCCCCCAGGGAGGTGATCAAACATAAAAAACAATGTACTCACCATTCCACACTCCACAGCCGCTGTGTGCTCTTCTGGCGCTTCTGCCTGAAGTCAGCTGACAGGGTCTCAGGGGTCACGTCTGCGTCTGGCATCATTACGCATAATGACGCGACGTGACCCCTGAGACCCAATGAGCAGTAGCTGACTACAGGCAGAAGCGCCCGAAGGGAACGTAGCAGCTGCGGAGTGTGGAATGGTGAGTACATTGTTTTTTGTTTTTTTTTATGTTCGTCACCTCTCTTCGCCCTCCACTTATTATACTCTGTGGTCAGAAGAAACCCCACAGTATAATAATAGCTAGTGAGTGGCACAAATTGGAATATTATAAAAGTTAGAATATTATACCGTGTGCAGGGGCCGCTATGGGACATAATACCGTGTGCAGGGTCTGCTATGGCTGTGTAACATAATACCATGTGCAGGGACCACTATGGAACATTAGTCTGTGTAACGGTGTGTTTTCTGTATTAAGGATGTTTTTGCACAGAAAACTCAGGCTTTGGTTTTTTTGGGGGGTTTTTTTTTTGTGCTAAAATGCACCAGTTTTACATCGAAGTAAAATTTCCAGTGGCCTAAGAATATAGCTGCATCCAGATACATAGTGTGTTTTCACCATAAGACTGCTGCCATACGGTGCTCCTGGACACATTTACCACTAATTGGGGGCTGCACATGGACTTTCATTGCTTCTAATCGGAAAGTACAGGAGCGTCCCAGGAAATAGCAGTAAACTCATGTGTCCTAAAGCTTCTGGTGGCAGCACTTCTGTGTTATGGTTTGTGGTATATGACTTTAGGGGTCGTCAGACTTACAATTATTGACTGGCACTCCGAGTACCTCATCTTTGATTTTTTAATTAAAATCAGCACGCCGAACAAAAAAGGTTCCCTACCCCTGTCCTATAACATCTGGTTTCACAAAATCTCTGGTCATGTTTAATAGGTTGGAAATTCTGCCTTACATGGTAGCTACTATAGATGGCATTAAAGGCGTAGCTAAGCATAGGTCATCCATATCAGATCTGTAAAGGTCTGACACCTAGCATCCCTCCTGATCAGCTGTTCCCACACACAGAGAATGGAAGATGATGCAGATCGCGCCGTGCTCTGTCTAGTGTCTGAAATAAGTCACTGCATTTTATCTCCCATTCAAGTGAATGGGAGCTGATCTGCAATAACCTTGTCTGGCTAATACAAAGAGAATAGAGCTGTCCGCTTCCTGCTCCATTCTCTGTGTATCGGCTGCTGAGAACAGCTAATGAAGGTGCTGGATGTCAGCCCACTTCTATTCTGACATTTTTAGCCTCAGAAACCAATTAAAAAAAAAAAAAAAGTGAATTTGATGTCATACTAAAAAGCTTCATACAATCTGCATTTGAGGAACGTGAATTTAATACGTAAAATAAATCTCATAATACTGTATTTATGCTGGATGGATACCATTGGCTATAATGTATAAATATTAGCTTTTTGCCGGTTAGATATCTAGTTGCTTATTTTGAAGATGTTTTTGTTAACAGCATTTAGTAATTTTGCTTAAAAAACAAAAGGCCAGAAGATATATTCAGTGTATTTCTTGTATAAACCAAATTTTAAAAAATGTCGGCCTGCAAAAGCTAAAGCGAAGGAAAATATGACAAAGATTGTCCGAGATTTAACCTAAGTGCATGCAGCAAAAACACTTTGTTGGGTTAGTATAAATTGAAACCATCAAAATAATTCATCTTAGTATTTTCAAGTTTGAAATATATTTCTTCCTCTGTAAATTGTGTACTGGCGTCAAGAAATCTGCTCCTGGTTTCCAGTTCCAGAGTATTTTCGGCATGTTTGGGTGCATAGATGACCAATGAAAGAAGGAGAGATTGTAAATAGCAATGACTCAAGCTATGTTTCCCATCAGCGATGAGGAGACGTTGTATACAACTACACAACAGAACAGCCACATGGCACTGTTTCTATTTGTGATATCACATTACTTAGTTATATGGGTATGTTTGTTTCTGGGAAAACTGGGTGGCAACTTCATTGGAGACCTTTAATGGCAAGAACGACTATCCAGCAACCCTTACACAATTGTTTGTGTAAGCTAAGCCCTATCACTGTCCACTGGACTGTTCATACCCCAGTGAGGTTACCTGTTTATTCCTGTTATGTTATTGTGTAATACCAGTTGTGATATTAAAGGCATTGTCCAGTAATTTTAGGTTTCTCTGTACTCACAGGATAAACAAGAACTTGCTCATTGGTGGTGGTCCAACCACTGGCACCCTTACCATCACAAAACTGGGGGTTCAGTTCCCTCAAGTGGAATGGCAGGTCAAGCATGTGTGCTTCGACTCAATTTATTCTCTATGGGACTGCCAGAGATAGCTGAGAACAGCACTTAGCTGTCTCCAGCAGTTTCATATAAGTTAATGGAGTGGCCACACATACACGACAAGCCCCTCAATTCATTTGGAGGTACAAAGGACCCATGTTCAGCAAATTATCCTCTATCCAATAGATACGGGGTAACTAGAAATATCTAGAATACCCTTTTAATACGCTGTTTGCAGGTACTAGACCTAGCCAGAATCTCATTCACTTTGCAGGTACTGTAAAACGCTGCGTTTTCGTAATGTGGGGCTTAAGCCTAAAAGGTCAATCTTCTAGGGGTTAGTCTGATATCCGTGGCAAATCTGCAATGGATATTTATTTTATTTTCCTTTTACATGTGGACACTAAAGTGTACCTGCAGTTATAAAACAACTGTCTAGTGATGAATCATGCAAATGAATATAAGAAACTTTCTATTAAGGAAACATATTTCTTTAATAGGATATATTACAAAGTTTCTTATATTCACCACTGCACTATTCATTTATGAAAAGTTGTTTTATAATTGGAAATATGCTTTAAAACCCCCATCTATCACCAAAATGGGGATCCTCAGACCACCATTGACCTCTCCCCATTGGACATTTATCCTACTTTTACATCATGCAGATCTAAAATGTAGTATGTTGTAGTATATGACCTTTTAGGTTGTTTTGCTGTTACAACTATAATATGGATCTCTCTCACTCATTGGTATACCAGGAATAAACCGTATAGCGCACAGTGGTTGTCTAGTATTCACAAGGCAAAATAATTAAAGGCTTTCAAGATATAATATAAATATAATTATTAACTTACTAATCTTACTAAATTATATTGCCATATAACTGAGAATAATCATGTATAACTAACAAAAGACACCTAATATTCAACACTTTTCAAAAGAGTTAGGAAGGTTTGGAAAAAATGCTGCAATTTAAGAATGCTTTTATATAGAAGGGTTAATAGTTTATTTTTGTCAATTAAAAAAAATGTAAACTAAATGAAGAAAAGAGAAATCTAAATCAGGTTAATATTTGGGGTGACCTCTCTATGCCTTCAAAGCAGCATCAGTTCTTCCCCGTACACTTACACACAGTTTTTAAAGGAACATGGCAGGGAGGCTGTTCCAAACATCTGCATTTCGGTGAATAGAATTAGGGATTTGGTCAGGATTAATGGTGTCCTCAATGCTGAGAAATACAGGCAGATACTTATCCATCATACAGTTTTATCAGGGAGGCATCTGTTTGGCTCCAAATTTATTTTGCATCAGGACGACGACCCCAAACTTACAGCCAACGTCACAAAGCCCTGATCACAACATCATCAAGTCTGTCTGGGATTACAAGAAGACACAGAAGGATTGGAGCAAACCTACATCCACAGAAGATCTGTCCTTAGTTCTCCAAGATGTCTTAAACAACCTCCCTGCCGAGTGCCTTCAAAAACTAAATGCAAGTGCACCGAGAAGAACTGATGGAAGGCAAAGGGCAAAGGTCACACCAAATATTGATGGGATTTAGATTTCTCGTTTGCTCATTCACTTAATTTTGTTAATTGACAAAAATAAACTATTAATCCTTATATTTCTGAAAACATTCTTACCTAGCATTTTCTACACACCTGCTTAAAACTTTTGCACAATACGTGTACATAGATAGATATTTAGTCCAAATGACATTATAGGTATACGTGAAGTGTGTTACAATAAATATTAAAAGATATTAACATTAGAAATTTTCTTAAAGAGAAAGAAGTGGAAGATTACTCCGGATTTTCCAAATATTGTGTTAACAAGATAACCTATTTCTTATGTCATTTTCCTGTATAAAAACTTGGTAAATTGATCCATTGAGAAAGCCGAGCACTGATTACAAATCCAAACAGCAATTACAGGAGGTAAGCGGTCATTGCAGTGATTGCCGCCGCTCATGGACCAACCTGGAGACATTTGTTATGTTTAACAGCAACTTTTTAGCCATGTTTTGCTAAAGCTTCAGAACCTGTTATGTTCAAGCATCAAAATCGGTTACATGAAGACATACAGGAGTGGAAATAGACAGCTCCAGAGCCCCCCCGAGCAATCACAGCATTGAGATGATAACATCAATATAATGCATCAGAATATTTTGGCGCTTACATTCGCCAGCTAAAACAATTTAGACAAACTCTTTGTATTGTTTGCTTAGTTGAGTTTTTATTTTGGCATATTTAAGAAATGTCTGGAGGAAATTTTTTGTAAGATATTATTGTCATTTTTTTTTTCCTTAGGGAATGTACACATGGCAAAAAGTTGAAAAATTCTGACGTGCAGTTTTGCCATGGAGCCAGCTGGAGAAATCAGAGGCTGAGCCTCAGGTTTCTGCCCCTGTTGCTACTACATTCAATGCTTAGCTACCCGATGTAATTTCGATGCTGTTATTGGCACTGACACTGTGGCAAGATAAGGAAGGAAGCTTCTTTTCTCAACGTGCTTGTGATGATTCTGCTTAAGTGTGGCTATAACTCAGCTGTATTTTGATCTCTGGGTATAGGATCTCCCTTCTTGCATGCACTCATTCATACTGTGCGCAGCTATAAGCCTAGGTGCATATTGGCAGTAGTGGCCAGGCTGGAACAATAGGGCTCCATTGTATTCCTATACAGCCCTGAGTGATCAAACAATAGTGCATTGTTCAAGCCTGGGCTGTTGATCAGATATGACTGATAACAGTGTATCAATTCACTTTGTCTCAGCTCTATACAAAAGATCTGGATTTGATTGAATTAACTCATCAGACGTACTGTCGCCGGTGACCTCATTCTGGGAGGTGGCATAAAGGGTATAAAAGATGAGGTAAGAGGTCTGTGGGAGGAAATTACACTATGGAGTTTATACTATAGAGTTGATGCTATGGAGATTATGCTATGGAGTTGAGACAGACCATCACAGACTACAAGAGACTGAGAGAGATTTTTTGTGATGAGACTATTGGACTAATGCTGAGAGACTGTGAGGAGAGCATGCAGGCTGGATTATCGTATTAGTGCCACATGCTAAACAGCCTCCACTAGTGACTCACACATGCCATGTGTGAGTGTTGGACTATAGAACCACATCAAGGACATGTGTGGTAAAGTAACTATTTCACCTTTAATCCCTTTTATTTTATTTGTACTGTATCTTGTAACTAGTAACTGTTAATGCTTGCATATATCTGCATATCTGTTCTGAACTGTATGTGTTAGATGTTAATACCGACCCATTTAGGGGTTAATAAATATATAAAATTTAGAAGGCTTGTCTTGTATTTATCTGGTGAACCCGACATTCACTGGCGGTGAGTGTGGTTTTTATATGAAAGAGGACTCAGGTGTGAGCCAAAGCGGTTTGGCGCACTGAGGATCTTTCACAGTGCTGAAGAAAAAAAAAAAAAAAAAAAAAAGAAAAGAAAGAGTTGGCCGCTGCCTTCTATTGAAATCAATGGGGGTAAGAGCTGATGAGTTTTTCCACACTGATTCATATGTATTTTTTTCCCATCCTGGGATTAGCACAAAAAAACTTCAGTGTGAACATACTCTTATAGTGTATAGCGATATTACACAGAAATATAACAAGTAGATTACATAAAAAGTTGGAATGTAGTTTTGTAAATACATTGTGCCAATTTACTAATGAAAACGCACCAGTATTCTGGCACAATTTGTACCAATCATCTGGCATACATTCGGCCCCCTTGAACTTTTCAACCTTTTGCCACATTTCAGGCTTCAAACATAAGGATATAAAATTTTTATTTTTTGGTGAAAAATCAACAAGTGGGACACAATCGTGAAGTGGAACCAAATTTATTGGATATTTTAAACTTTTGTAAAAAATAAAAAAAACTTAAAGTGGGGCGTGCCAAATTATTCGGCCCCCTTAAGTTAATACTTTGTAGCGCCACCTTTTGCTGCGATTACAGCTGCAAGTCGATTGGGGTATGTCTCTATCAGTTTTGCACATCGAGAGACTGAAATTCTTGCCCATTCTTCCTTGGAAAACAGCTGGAGCTCAGTGAGGTTGGATGGAGAGCGTTTGTGAACAGCAGTTTTCAGCTCTTTCCACAGATTCTCGATTGGATTCAGGTCTGGACTTTGACTTGGCCATTCTAACACCTGGATACGTTTATTTGTGAACCATTCCATTGTAGATTTTGCTTTATGTTTGGGATCATTGTCTTGTTGGAAGATAAATCTCCGTCCCAGTCTCAGGTCTTTTGCAGACTCCAACAGGTTTTCTTCCAGAATGTTCCTGTATTTGGCTCCATCCATCTTCCCGTCAATTTTAACCATCTTCCCTGTCCCTGCTGAAGAAAAGCAGGCCCAAACCATGATGCTGCCACCACCATGTTTGACAGTGGTGATGGTGTGTTCAGGGTGATGAGCTGTGTTGCTTTTACGCCAAACATATCGTTTTGCATTGTGGCCAAAAAGTTCGATTTTGGTTTCATCTGACCAGAGCACCTTCTTCCACATGTTTGGTGTGTCTCCCAGGTGGCTTGTGGCAAACTTTAAACGAGACTTTTTATGGATATCTTTGAGAAATGGCTTTCTTCTTGCCATTCTTCCATAAAGGCCAGATTTGTGCAGTGTACGACTAATTGTTGTCCTATGGACAGACTCTCCCACCTCAGCTGTAGATCTCTGCAGTTCATCCAGAGTGATCATGGGCCTCTTGGCTGCATCTCTGATCAGTCTTCTCCTTGTTTGAGATGAAAGTTTACAGTGACGGCCAGGTCTTGGTAGATTTGAAGTGGTCTGATACTCCTTCCATTTCAAAATGATCGCTTGCACAGTGCTCCTTGGGATGTTTAAAGTTTGAGAAATCTTTTTGTATCCAAATCCGGCTTTAAACTTCTCCACAACAGTATCACGGACCTGCCTGGTGTGTTCCTTGGTCTTCATGATGCTCTCTGCGCTTTAAACAGAACCCTGAGACTATCACAGAGCAGATGCATTTATACGGAGACTTGATTACACACAGGTGGATTATATTTATCATCAGTCATTTAGGACAACATTGGATCATTCAGAGATCCTCACTGAACTTCTGGAGTGAGTTTTCTGCACTGAAAGTAAAGGCGCCGAATAATATTGCACGCCCCACTTTTCAGTTTTTTATTTTTTACAAAAGTTTAAAACCAGCCTTAAACCAGTAACATTTTATCCCTCTTTGCATTCCTATGCTCATAACTTTTTATATTTTATTTCAATATAGCTTTACGAGACGTGAAATTAACAGAAAACATCAATTCTGGCGTCTGAATTTAAAGGTTTATGGCGTTTATCATGTAGCATAAATAACATACTAATTTTATTTTAGGAGTTGTCACGGATATGTGTGTTTTAATTAGTTTTTTTTTTTCATTATCGGGGGGAATCTATTTTTACTTTTTTCTGTAAAACAACTTAGGTACTGTGGTCAGCAAGGGGTTAAATGGTAAGTATGCTTCTGATTGATATTGGGGGAGGGGGGTATTATCATGAACAAAAGTCCATGGTATCCCCTGTCCAGGGGTTATCTGAAGTGACATGGACAGGAGAATAATAAAATTATTTTCTGCTCTCCCTGCACTGTCAACTGCTCGTGTTCTTCTGCAGACTGGTTAAAGTGAAGTGTGAGTATATGACTCTCTGCTTTAACCAGTGATATCTATAAATCTATTTAGGTACAGACATGATCTTTGTCTTACTTTAAAGCCAAGATTCGCAGCTCCAGATGTAGAGCCGTTAAAAGTTACAGTGTCCCTGACTGGCCGTGTCCTTCTCGAGATGAACTGTAAGGCACTTTGCTTAAGCCCTGATTGGGACACATTCAGAACTGTAGAGGGGTTAAAGGGGTTTTCCCATAGGATAAGGGATGACTTGCAAATCAGTGATGGTCCAACTGCACTGATTAGGACAACGAAGCACTGCTCCATTCATTCCAACAGGAGCAATAGTAATAGCCGAGTGCTGTACTTCGGTGGAAGTCCTCTATTCTCCTAATCAGTGAAGGTCTGAGGGGTTAGACCCCCACTGATGTGCAAGTTATACCTTGCTTTCATGAGAAAACCACTTTAAGCCACATTAGGGCTCACTGCAAGAGCCATATATTTAGGGTTCAATAATATGGCCAATGTCTATTCCAAAAATTTCAATGCATTTTCCAGGTTTGGGATATTGATCACCTATCCTCAGGACAGGTCATCAATATCAGATCAGTGGGAGTCTGACATCCAGTTCGCACCATCAGCTGTTTGAAAGGGTCACAGTGCTTGTGAATGGGACAAAGCTGTAAATCTCTACACACAGAAAACTATTTGGATAGAATGCATGTAAACAATGAAGAGGAAGTAGTGGTCACATGATTGCTGCAACCTCTTTGAGGCGACCTGTGGTGATGGCCTCAGATGGTGCTTCATGGAATAAACTAGCTCACTTCAGACTGGCCTCTGCTGCTGCCTTTAGGCGGCGATGCACTTATGTGATGATGTTGCACATCCTAGCATTCTTCAGCATGGGCTACAGCGCACCCTGGAGGTGATAGCAGAGGTTGGCCAGGACAAGAGCTTGGATGAGTGAGTCAATTATCGGCCACTACCTATTGATATAATACAATAGGAAAGGGGTTCATATACTGTGTGGTGGGCCAGAAATAGAGGGTCATATACCGTGTAGAGGGCTAAAGAAAAGTGATTGTATACCATGTGGGGGCCAAAAAAAGGAGGTATACCATTTGGGGCCAAATAAGGGGATTTTTTTTCTGCAAATAGGGGGGCATGTCCTACAATTTTTAATTATGCCTTTCTATAGTTTGCCTCAGGCAGCAGAGAGGCTAGGTTCACCCCGGCTGCAACACCTTCAACTAGCTGATACATGAGGTACCAGGTATCAGACCCCATCACTGATATTGGTCAATTTCCTAAACCTGAAAAAAACCCTTTAAGGCCAGGGTCCCACGTAGCGTAAACGCCGAGATTTGGCCACGGAGGAAACGCTGTGGCAAAAACCGTGGCGTTTTACAGTACCTGCAGATTGGATTCCGGCTAATCCAATCCACACATTGCAGAAAAATATCCACAACAGAAATGCTGCAATTTCAAAAACCATTGCGTTTTTTAA
Organism: Leptodactylus fallax; assembly: GCA_947044405.1. Taxonomy (NCBI): domain Eukaryota; kingdom Metazoa; phylum Chordata; class Amphibia; order Anura; family Leptodactylidae; genus Leptodactylus; species Leptodactylus fallax. The sequence goes on from CAMRHE010000305.1 coordinate 343,610, forward strand.
ATTGCAACATGTCAATTATACCTACGGAAATGCTGGCGTTTTCCATGTAGCTATAATAGAAGCAGAAAGTCTGCAGAGGAAAAAAAAAAACAAAAAAAACTTTTCAGCAGCGGCACGGTACGTAGGGCCTTAGCCTATAGGGACATTCTGGTAACAGCAAGCTGCTCATTGTAGAGGATATGACCACTTGGACCCCCACCGATCATGAGAACTGGGGTGTTTTGAGTGGAATGGCAGGTTGGAAATTCATTCTACCACGTCATTAATTTCAGTGGGAAAAACCAGAGATAGCCAAGTGCTGTACCACCTACTGATGGGTGGGAATCCTAGTACTCAGATTGACACCCATCAACAAGTTACTCTCTATCCTTTGGATAGGGAATAACTTGTTGTTACACGAATATCTCTTTAACTTAATTATAGAAAGTCTGTTTGTCTATCATCTGTACTTCATCAAAAACATCAAATTGGAGACCATTACATTTTACTCCCATTTTTGAGGTCAACAAACTATGGACACCAAAAATCCCTCCTCTATAATGACTTGGCTAAAAAGTGTCTTAGTGTTTCTGTGTGCAGCTTTGTAATTCAATGTGGATAGAGAAAGCGGATGTAGTGTCGGATCATGTTTATTTATGATGTTAGTTGTTCTTCTCTGACCCAGAGATGGTTCAGAAGATGATGCCCATATGTTGAACACATGTTGTTGAAAAAGAAACTGCAGTGAAGGTGTGTAGTGTGGCTATTGTGATCTTTACAGAAGAAACTAGTGTATGGAAAGCTCAGGATTACTCACTATTTAGATTATGCTATAGCATTTTCACTGCCAGTATGAGTTATCTGTAGACCTCCTAGTGGTTGACAGTGTGCAGCCTTTATCCTCTGTCCATATTAGCAGCAGTAGTGTTCACAGCCACATTACTGTTCAGAAAACTAGTGGAAAATCCTAAAACTGCAGACATCACCTCTTCTTGCCATAAGAAATAACGACTGCCAATGTGTTAGATATTTCTACTGTGATAATTTGGGGGAATTAGACTCAAAATGGCGGCTTTTCCTGGTCCGGACAGCGGTGGTTCATGGTACTGGGCGCCGGAAAGATAGCTTTCAGACAGTCCAAGCGTAAAATAAACGTGGCTTTATTCAGCTTAACTGCAACATAACAAAACAACAAAAAAACCTATGCCACAGTTAGGGCCTAACTCACTCCTTGAGCCCCTAACTGTCCTGACTGTTGCTCAGCTCCAGCAACAGTCCTCTGTGGACGCCAGACCTCTGGGACAGAGCCTATCTCTCTGCCCTAGCTGGTCCACCCCTGTGGACGCCAGCCCTCTTGGGACAGAGCCTCTCTCTCTGTTCTAGCTGGTGTGGTAACCAGGGGCAACGGGTAGTGTAGTGTCACTTGGCTCGAGGGGTAGTCCCGGTGTAGTCCCTGATTCTCCACTCCCTTTCACTCATCTGTGTTACCCAGGTGCAGTGTGCAGGAACATCGACCACACAGAGTTAGGATAACCAGGTAAAGTCTTTACTTAGTGCAAAAGTCAGTTTACAACAATACAGTGCTTCAGCAGCTGGTCAAGTAGTGCAAAATCTTATGCAGTTCAAGGCACGTTCAAGTATGTGATTCACCAATGCACCAAGTCTATAATTCCCCTTAAGGCAGATGTTGGGGGCAGTAGTTGGATGGTTGCCAATAGCAACGACAGAGTTGAGAGTCTTTTAGGAGATTGAAAATAGAAGAAAAACAGAGTTCCGGCCCTTGTGGGTTACAACAAGCGTGAGGCTTCGTGGTTTGGCTCGCCACGGGAAAATGGACTTACGGTTTTGCGCAGAGTCCTTGGGGTGCGGTAGCTGAGTGACTCATTAAAGGCTACCAGCTTGCAGGGAGGCCCAGAAGAAGTAGTGTAATCCTCTCTGTCTGCGGAAGGAAACCTTTGGGAGGCAGGTAGAAGGTTCTGGAAGAGATAATCCTCAGCTTGCGGGGCTAGAGTAGATACTTGGCTGGACAGGCCCTTGGTGGAGTGCAGGCACTTCAGTACGGTTGCCCTGGCGGGATACAGCTTCCTGGCCCAAGGTACAACTGGAAACCAGACCTCAACTGAGACCTAGAAGGGACCTGCAGCTTCTGGATTGAAGAAGAACGCTCAGAAAGGATGATGAGAGCAGTAGTAGTAGTTTTGGGGCCTGTACAGGCCTGAGAGCAGAGTACAGGATGTGTCCTCCTTGGACTCTAGGTCCACACACACACACACACACTGACAACAGGGGGAGACTAGCTCCTCCCTAGGGGTGGAGATAGACTGGTGATTGGTGGAACCAACTTAAGGTAGCAATGTACAATATCACATGTGAAATTCTTAAGGAGGAAATGCAGTATCAACCATTTAGTACATGTAATACACAATATACTTCAGAACCCAGAAAATGACGGAGAAACATAGGGGAAGTGCTGTTGGCAGCACCCAGGTGGAAGTCCATGGCCACAGGAGCAGGAGGGCCCTAGATTAACCCTCAGTGGCCGCTCTGGGTCACTGCACTGGTCCACCACCATTTCCTGCTTCCTGCCGGATGCTCCAGCCCCTCTGGAGTTACGTGCCACCACCCAAAGGCGTGGCTGAGAGCCTTTTCTGGCCTGGCCTGGGTCGCTCAACAGCGCCCTCTGGCTCACATACTTACATACCCTCCCCCTCAGCTCATTACCCATGGGGTGAGCTACAATGGGACGAGACATCCTATGATGAAGTCCCTCTTCAACCAAATATGCCTGTCCAGTATCTCTCCAGAAGTCCCAATCTGGCGGTCTCTTCTTCTAGATTCCGGTTACTTGACACTTCCGGTTTCTCATCACTTTTCTCATCACTTTAACTGCTACGCCAAGATCCTGGCCATTCTGTGCAAGTTTTTCTTCATCACCTTCACAATTCGCCATACAGGGGATCACATCATTTTCATCCCATTTCTCGCCATAGTCTTCAGCCATCCCATTGCATGACTTTGATCCCTTTAGTGAATAGCCGTAAAAATTTTCATCTTCACCTATCATGAATTCACAGGAGCTCAGAGACCAACTAACACGTACTTCATGCACATCAATGTCTTTAGAGTATAACTGTATCACGGGAACTTTTTCCGTAACCTTCATCTCAAAGCAAACTTTGCCATCACCATCAAGGCTTAGAAGTTTAGGAGACATAGGCTGCTTACTCTCCTCTTTGTTTGAGATACACAAGCTCTGTACTGCAATATCTTCTCCTTCTGCACGAGGGCCATACCGTACACCCTCACATAATAGATCACGCTGAACTACATTTTCTGGCATGTCTTTAACAACTGTCACATCATTGGACAGGTCACTCATGTCTGTCTGACTTAATGATTCTCCTTTCTCTGCCTCTATGCTGGCAGCTTTTTCCAATTCTAACGCCTTCTGTAGCGCACAAATCTCTGATTCCAGCTCCAGAACTTTCTTCATTGCGACATTTTTCTGTGCCGCTTCCATCTCAGTCTTTACTAGTGCAACTTGCAGCTCTGATTCTTTAGAGGTTAACAGGCTCTGCAGCGAATCATTCTCAGCTTCTAGTGCTGACAGCTTTGAAGATAGGGCAGATGCCGACTGTTCAGTATTGGATAGAGACTGCTGCAATCGATCCAATTCTTCTCTTTTAGATTCCACTTCAGTTTTTAACTGTGCTATCTGAACAGTGCTCTCTTCCAACTTTATTTCTGACTCGCGCTTCACGTGATCCATCTGAAACTCCAGCTGTTTCTTGATGCGTGCAATTTCCTCCTGCTTGTTCACTTGCACCTTTAGTTTAGCAACAAGCATTTTTAGATCTACAATCTCAGCAGACAAATTAGACAGGTTTCCCTCAAACTGAATCCTCATGTCTTCTATCTGGAGGTCCAATTCTCTCTTGGCCTTTTCCAGCATCTCATAAGCATTAGCTTTGTTCTCATACAATATCTGCACAGATTCCAGGTTTTTCTCAACTTCATCCTTGGAGCTAACCAAATTCTCCATTTCAGTGCACAGTTGCTTGTTGAGCCTCTCTAACTCGGCCTTCAATTCAAGGGCCTCTGCTTCAGCACTGTCACGTTCTTCTGCATATCTAGCAGAAAGAGTCTTCTCTTCACCAAGCAGCTGATCAACTTTTTTCTGCTTTTTTTTCCAAATTTGACACCATCGGACGTTGATGATCAAGGTCTACACCTACATCTTCTAGTTCCTGCTGCAGTCTAATTTTCATCTTCTCAAGTTTGTCATAAGCAGCAACCTTCTCCTCAAACCGTTGATTTGTAGCTTCTAGCTCCTTTTGCAACTTTTCCTTTAGTTCTTCAACAGAGTCCAAGGACCCAATACTATCCTCCATTTTTTTCTTCATATCAGTCACTTGAGCCTGTAGTCTGTTTGCCTTGTCTAGCAGTTCTGCTTGAAACCTGTCCCCTTCTGTGACTTTTAGTTGCATCACTTGAAGTTGAGTCTCTACCTTTTTGTGACTCTCCTGTAAGGTTTGAACTTTCTGAGCATGGACAGACGACATCTCCATCAATTCTTTGTCTTTTTTTTGCACCAAAACTTCTCATTATCTTCACAAGATCCTGACAGCGCCCTCTCCAGGCTACATATTCTAGCTTTGAGTTCCCTTTCTCTTTGTTTAGCAGTTTCAAGCTCATCTCTTAATTTTTCAATGACACTCTCTTTGACAATGGTGTCTTGAACATGCTGCTCCTTTAAATCCTGCAATTGCTTCTCAAGCACTTGCTTTTGCTCTACACTCTGTATAACTTCATTAGATAGAGTACATTTCATGTCAGCAAACTCCTTCTTAGTGACACAGTCCATTCCAGGCAAACCCAGTACCACATTTTCACAATGACTAGAATATGAACTCCTCATAGATTCAAGATATTTCTTTAACTTCAAGTTCAACTTAAGGTTCTCTTTTTCTAATACCTCAAGTTGCCATTTCCAATCAGATATTTTATCCTCATCAATGCACCTGATGGTTTTATTCTCATCTTGAAGCTGCTGCACCATAACATTTTCATCTTTGGTGCATTCATGCACTCCATTATGAGACACACACTCAGCAGGGACATATTCCATCATAGAACAGAGGTGCTTTAGAAAAATTGAGTCACCATCATGCAACCCTTTATCTTTACTTGCACTCCACCTGATCTGTTCCGGGTTTTGTGTCTCTCTGCATTCAGACTGCTGCACTAATAAACCTGTGCATAACTTCTCTGCTTTTTTACAAGCTGAAATTCTCTTTTTCTTGCCCATGGTTTACTAACAAGATTACACAATATTCCACAGCAACCTTGGGTTCAACCGGCTGCAACTTCTTGCTATCTTCTGCAGTCACCTGTATTCACACAGTTAACTTGTGTGGCACTACAACAACCAGCATTTTCTTCTGTCTTCCACAGAAAACACCAACATGGCACCATAGCCTTTCACATAGACTGTTTGCAATATCCAGCTTCTATACACATTGCTTACTTTCTTGCCATCAGCAAGTACTTTATAGACTTCTGTGCCACAGTATACACAAAGTCCATTCCCTGGATTCCTCATCCAGAGTTTTACTTTCACCAGTTTTTTGCAAACACTTTTGCTATGTTGCAATTCACTCACCCCATTCTGGGCTTCTCAGTTGAAATCACCGATTTCTTCCAGCTGTAGGCCACAATGCACACTTAGCAGTACTGCAGTCACCAAACACTTGTCTTCCAGGGCTTGCGTGGATCTCTTTATGCGCGCGTTCTCCACCATATGTGATAATTTGGGGGAAATAGACTCAAAATGGTGGCTTTTCCTGGTCCAGACAGCGGTGGTTCATGGTACTGGGCGCCGGAAAGATAGCTTTCAGACAGTCCAAGCGTAAAATAAACGTGGCTTTATTCAGCTTAACTGCAACATAACAAAACAACAAAAAAACCTATGCCACAGTTAGGGCCTAACTCACTCCTTGAGCCCCTAACTGTCCTGACTGTTGCTCAGCTCCAGCAACAGTCCTCTGTGGATGCCAGACCTCTGGGACAGAGCCTATCTCTCTGTCCTAGCTGGTCCACCCCTGTGGACGCCAGCCCTCTTGGGACAGAGCCTCTCTCTCTGTTCTAGCTGGTCCACCACCATTTCCTGCTTCCTGCAGGACACTCCAGCCCCTCTGGAGTTACGTGCCACCACCCAAAGGCGTGGCTGAGAGCCTTTTCTGGCCTGGCCTGGGTCGCTCAACAGCGCCCTCTGGCTCACATACTTATGGCCATACATACTGGCACTACATATGGCATTTTAATGGTACCGTAGCATTTTCCTGATGTCAGACACTGTAATAGTCAGCAAGTATTAAGATATGAGAACGTATTTGATAAAACTTTACATAAAAATATAAAAAAAATAAAATTAATGTCTTTGCTAGCAATTATCTTGGCCGACAGTTGTTGCCCAATTCCTGCCAAAAATAAAATTATTTAGGTAAACTGTCAGAATAAAAATTAAAAACTAACTTACCTTTCACATCTGTTCCCTTCCAGCACTGACAACCCGGCCTTTGCCATTTTCAGTCCATGCCAGACTGGACCCGGTAGCATTTAGTTTGTATTTAGGTTACCTTGGCCTCAGTGGTGACTGATATAATGACTATACACAGCCCAGCAGTCACGAGCCCTTTGTGTACAAGACACTGCTGCAACAGCGCCCTGAATACAATCTGTTCCGACATGGACCAAAAACAGCGTGGACCAGGTTGTCAATGCTGGAAGGGAGGATCTATAAAAGGTTAGTTAGCTTTTTATTTTTTTTTTTTTTTTATTCAGACCGTTTCATAGTCAGAAAACCCCTTTAATACCTACATTTACATATATTAAATACATATTAAGAAGGTTGTCTGATATGATCCCTATCCAAACACCTTTTTGGAGCGTCTGGATGTTACCATGGGTACGATAAAGGGTGGTGGGCAGATTGGGACTCCCCTCTATATGCAAAAGAAGTTCTATGTTATATTCAGTTGTTGTATTACACAAATGATAATTCATTTAAAAGAAAACTGAAAAGGCAAAACAGGAGCATATAGAACAGTTATATACCAGTAACCTTTTAACCTGGTTTCACCTGCAACACATGTCTCCTGATTCTATTCCTGCCATCTCCATCATGGGCCCTTCCAACATCCAGCTGGCTCAGAGTGGCTGAATATCGAAAGGAAGAGCCCTAGGGGAGCTACTACCACCACTATCAGGAACTCTCTAGGCCCCCTTAGCTCTGCACCAGCCCAGGAGGTGAGCTGGAGTAATTGGTCGAGACTATTGGCCACCTGTCACAACTTCCATCATTCCTACCATTACTCACAGCCTCCGGGTCCCCCCAGCGTGCTTCTGCATAATGTGTACTGATGCTCTATTATGGTATACATATGAGAAAGTATGTAGATATGTACTCTGCATTAGTTGTTGTTCTTCAGCTTAGAGCAATTTTCATACTGTGGGCATCTCCATCAAATGTGGTCCTGTCATTGAGACCTCAATAATTGACTTTTAGGCACTAGGTCAGCAGAGGGGCTTGTAGAACAATGTATTCATTCACAAGGTGTTGCCTGAATTATTGTCCATCTCATGGGTAGGAGTTATTTTGTAATTGATGTTTTAACACAAATGTAAGAGTTTCAGATATACTGAGTACATCTACTGTAACACAGAGTGCAAACTGCTGGCGCCTTAGAGGGTGCTGGTCCTACCACCACAGCTGGCCCAATAAGCACAGGAGGAAACATGGACCCACGTATTGGTGTGCACTTGGTTGTTGGTGCACAAATCATCATAAGGTAGGGGGTTTGTCTCCGTTTGTGAAGATGGGCTGAGGAGAGCCCCAAGAAGTTTAATGGGAAGTTTTGGCTCAGATAAGTGCCCAGCATTAACTTGGTTCCCAATGAGCAGACAGCAAAATCCAGCAAATGAAGACAGCTCACCCAAAACCACGACGTACCCTGTCCAAGGTAGACTATCCTTGTACCTCCCAGGCAGCTGAAGATGGACAGTAGACAACCTCTGAGTTAGTTGTTTTCACAGTCACCAAATTGTTTAAAGTTTTCTAACTTTGCCATGTTACAGTAAAGTATCTTGAAACTCTCATATTGTAGTCATTCCTGTGTCCATACTCCTGCATGTTATGACGATGGATGCTGAAATGTCAGCAATGTTGAAATTGTAAATGTCAATTCGTGCATCACCCTCAATGACAGATTCTTATTGAGAAGATTGAGTCTTTACTGTCAAATAGTGACATGTGAACAACGCGTTTCATGCCTGAACTGAGACCTTCCTCAGATTATAAATAATAAATGCTCAGATCCAACATGAAACACCCTGGAGATTTACTAATCCCATCTCACATGAATAATGCCCTGCTCTCCGAGGTAAACAAAACTGTCGTGAGATATACAGGGGCTCACCTGGGAACCTATGCCCCTAGTGTTGGGTGTTAGAAGGATGCCAATAAGTCATCCTGCCATTGCTAAGGTGCTTACATACAAGGCTAGGACAGTGACCTGAATCTTTGCCCCAGGTGAAGTAGTGCCTAGCTATGTTATTTTTTAATTTTTAATTTTTTTTTACCAATAGAGGGAAAAGATCCAAAAGGGAAGAGAAAGTGTCACTTCATTGAAATGCGCCATGTGAAGCACAATTTACTGGACTGCATTCCACTGTTATACGCTCAATTTACTTTACTGATCTTCTAATGATTTTCAGTTGCTTGATTCTTTCTTCATCATTCATGTGTGTAGTGTTCAAGGGGAAGGGGGGGGGGGGCTTCCAGGACTTAAAGGGGTATTCCCATCTTGGTCAAAACATACATAGCTCAACTTTGGGAGCAATGGCAATAGCTGAATGTGGCAGTCCTACACTGTTTCCTTAAAGAGGACCTTTCATATCCTTTAAGATTATGAGTGCTATATACTGCTGCAGAGCTGCCAGTGCTCTGAATACAATATACTCAGTTTTGTCGCTATCTGCCCCAGCTGCAGAGATATCAGTGCCATTAGTTTAGGAGGAGCCAGCCTTACAGCTCAGCATCATTGCTGATGTACACTTCAAATCTATAGGGGGGCGGCGATGATGCTGAGCTGTGAGTCCAGCGCAGTGATAGTGGTAACAAAACTACACAACAGTTTTTGGCAGCTTTCAGATGGGTATAATAGCAGGTGGTGATGGGTGGGGGGCGCTTATGAAACCTTTGCATTGGGCCCACCAATGTGTTAAAACGGCTCTGGCTATATGTGCAAATGCAGACCGCGGCTTACACTGACTGCAGAGTGTAACCTCTGCCCCGACGCAAGTCATCAATGCCTGTGATCAGAAGAAGAAGGAGGCTGCTCTACGTGGGACAGCAGCCATACTGGGTAAGTAGCATAAACTACTGTGTGGGAGCCACTGTGGGCATATAATACTGTCTGGGGGCCACTTCAGAGTGCATTGTACTGTGTGGGGACCCTTCACTATTTATATCACACAGTATCTGTTTTATAGCAGAAATGTGATATTATTACAGGCTGTAATAACATTGCACGGTCACTATAAAACAGATCCTGGTTAATTTAAGGTTAAATTGCCATGTTGGCACTTTACGATAATTTAGTGGGTTTTGGGTTCCAGTTTGGGCACTCGGTCTCTAAAAGGTTCGCCATCACTGTCCTATAGTATTCTAGACATTCAGTTGTCTTATATGGCTGTGTGTAAATACATATAATTTCTCCCATCTTTCTGTAACTTTCCATCCCTAAGGTTAAGGTCACATTAGTCTATATGATTCTGTTCCCTTTAGTGTGACTGTCACCCTAAATCCTATGTTCCCCAATATTACCTTTACAATTGTTTCTTTTTTTTCTGCAGTACCTGGAATCCTATAATCTCTTACCATCCTTGCATGATGTACGGACCAAGATCCTTTTGCTCCTGACGTTTTTGGACAGCTGGTCTCAATCTGGATACCATCCGCTCTTTCATCATTGAGCGCATTGTAGCTACCATCCGCTTCTACATACAAGGAGGCAATGAGACTGAATATACCCATGAGATTGTGTATCAATGTGGCCAAGGATTGGTCATAGAAATAAGAAGACGTACAGGATGAAATGTGCCGGTAAGATAACCGATCCCCTTTTGGGAACATAATAATGTAGAATAGATTGATATCAAGTCATTCTATTTATATATAATATCATTGTTATAGAAATTTTATCAGAAATATTTTTTGTCACAAGCCATTTTCCAGCACTATAACTTCCACCTTCAAGGACTGTGGACATGAAATACAACCTGCGTCTTCAGGACAAAAAAAGACAGTTCATAACCATTATACAAATGGTAACTAATATCTTAAAAATCTCTGAAAACCAGCTCTAGCATATACCACATCAGCCCATAGTTATTATGCTTACTTGTATAGCGCCATCATATTCCGCAGCGCTTTACAGACATTGTCCATCACTGTCCCATATAGGGCTCACAGTCTACATTCCCTATCAGTATGTCTTTGGACTGTGGGAGGAAACTGGAGTACCCGGAGTAAGCCCACGTAACACAGGGAGAACATACAAACTCCTTGCAGCTGTTGTCCTCGGCTGGATTCGAACCCAGGACTGCAAGGCTGCAGTGCTAACCATATACATGTACCACATACTTAGGTCATAAAGCAGTGGGACCTGGGGCAATTGATAGCTCCATGGGATAAGATTCAGGATGATCTTGATCTAATTAAATTACATTTTTTTCCTATCCTGGTTTTAGGAGTCTAGTGGGTGGTCTCACATAATGATTGACAGTCTCCTCTATATGTATGTAGAGTTATCTGTAAATCTCTGATTAGGATCGCCTGCTGGACTCCTTATCCCAGAATGAGTAGAGGTTTACATTAGTTAGTTACAAGTTATCCTGACTCTTTTCTCACAAAGCTAAGGACTAAGTTAGAAATTACTAGGAGTATATTCTGTGTCACTTCTATGTAATATTCTGCTAATTCATGTTCAGTCATAATCAGTTCTACGTATAGTTTCTGCAGACAACTATTTTGTAGCAGGGTCTCGCTGTGTTCCCAATGAGAAAATGGAATCCAGCTGGAGATGACGTCTCTACAACATGTCAATAGCATGCCGGGCACCATGTTAGAATCTGAAGACCTTCGCTACAGAAAGACGAGGCAGATTCTAGGTTTGGTCTCTGTTCTCAATAACGGTCGTGACATTTACCGGACTTTCCTCAGGACACAGATTCCACCATTGCTTTCTGCTCTTACGACTGGATCTGACATTTTATCGGACTGACAGCAGCTAGAAGTGTTCACACCTCAAGTGGATACTCTACTGTCATCAACCTACCTCTACTTGAGGTGCCACCATATTCCTAGGGTAAGGCAGTCCTCAGCCATGGTTCCCTAGAGGTTTCCTCCACTGGGGTTTTTTCCTCTTGTCGCTGAAGGATGACTCTTCATGAGTCAAGGGCCTTGCACATCAAGGCCCCTGCACATCAAGGCCCCACCCTGACTTCTAATGGAAGCTTCTACATTTCATCTAATTGAAGATAATAAAGAAGTCAGTGAATATTAAGTAGCCATGTGTCTGAACCACTTTATAGATCTTACAGTGCTTAATAGCGCAAAGTTTGTCAACCCAACACATTATAGGAGCCTCAGGTGTGGCCCTTGACTCCCGCTGCCAGCATTTGCTATTTTTATATATAGGCTCAATTGTACCCGGTCTCAGTCTATATGTTAGCACAATCCGCTCATTATTATATTCTCTGCCCCAGACATTTATACTTACTGAATATAGTGCTTATACATGTTTTTCTTTAGCACTTTCTGCGGTAGCTCTAGATAACTATTACTTGCAGCATATTATGCTACATGACAACTTCCTTATAGCGATGTTAGCCAATCTTTTCTTTATTCGAGCCCGTCTACCACAATTTTCAATGTTTATCTGCTACGTTGCTGATACTCTATAAGTTGGTTAGAATACCATGATATGACTACACTTAATGTTACTTTGTGACCTTGCTGCTATAGTGTATTATCCTTAATCAAGATATACTGTACATGTGTCATGAACTGAATAATCCTGAGATGAAGATTAGCCTGCCTTGCGTCCATTTCTATAGACACATATATGTGACATTACCATATCAATTTGTATATATCTGTTTATGTTATATGCTTTCTATTCACAAACTATTTTTTTCATATAATTTTGTAAAGTCTGATGAAGGTCAAACTGACTGAAACGTCACTTGTATTTACTATACTTGAATCTTCACTATTTAAGTTATTCACATGCGTCTATAGAATGAATAAATACACTGCTATCATTTTCATCTTTACACGAGTGTGAAGTCTCTTGCTAGCAGAAAACTTCTCCTGCTCCAATTCACTGTGTCAAACCCTGCTAAAACTGTGCCATGAATGTGTGCGCAGGCCTGACAAGAACTGATCCTACTCCGATATATAACCCATCTGTACTAAAGAACGATGAGTTGACCATTCACATTAGTTGAAGACCCGGCTTTGCATTTGCTTACAATTTGCTTGCCCATGTACTGTCTGTACTATGATTCTTTACATCCTTGTCTGATCCCTTTAGTTGGCAAGATGTTTTTACATGATCCTCCAAGGCACCAGGGCCCAGATGGCACTACTACCCTGCAGACCCTTTAGCTACACCTCCGATTATCCTCCTTATATTCCCTTCCACATATTGCCTGAAGCCCTCCCCTATTCCATGTGGACATCATCCATTATGTGCTGTTATGAGTGTAGAATAGAGATTGGTGAACCTCTCAGGATTACTTTAGTTTCGATTTGGTTGGCTTGGGTCCAAAATTCATTTCAAGTCGAACAAGTACATTATGAACAACACCTTAAAATGGAAGAAAACATAGTGTATAACACAACACTATCTATAAAACATAGTGTAGCATACTCTTAGGGCTCCTAGGGACCGATCTATAAGACATAGTGTGTAACACTGTCAGGGCTCCTAGGAACCTATCTATAAGACATAGTGTAGAATACTCTTAAGGCTCCTAGGAACCTATCTATCCAATTTCTAGCTTTCTAAGGCAAACACATCCATATGTCAAAGTGAAAGTGATATTATTATACTCAGGGGGTCTCTTCAGGCCCCAGAGTATAATACGGTGGCCATTTTAGTTCACTGAGATAAATCTCCATTTGTTCATCATAAACTGAACAATTTGGAATATTTGGGTTGAACCCAACTCGGTACAAGTCAGTTCACCCATCTCTAATGTTGAAGTTACAAAAGTGTGAAGATGCTGAAAATATTCTCAAAATTAGAATGAAACCCATAGTAGTTGAAGGAAAAATAAAAAATCACAGGTTTTGCACTGCTTGCTTAACATCTTAAAAAATGTAAATAATCATGTGTCAATGTATCAAAGCTGATTAGACATCACATGTGAGTTAACACCGGAACGTTTCGGTCCAAGATAAAGCTATGCTCACACGGAGTTTTTTTGCAGGCGGATTTTGAAGCGGAATCCGCCTCAAAAATTCACCTGCAAAGACGCTTCCCATTCATTTCAATGGGAGTCAGTAGCAGTTTTTTTTCGCGAGCAGAAAAAAAAAAAAAAAAAGCGACATGACTTATCTCCAGGCGGATTCCACCTTGAAATCAACGAGAGGCGGAAAAACCGCTAGCTTTTTTTTTTTTTTTTTATGTGGTTTTTAAAGAGAAGCTTCCAGGTCCATACAGTGTGCTGGAGCAAAAAAAAACATGGCAAAAACTGCGACGAGAGACGTAAAAAACATTTCCTAATTCCTGAAGCAGATTTTTTCAGCTTGCAAAAAACTCCATGTGAACATACCCTAAGAAAAAAATAAATAATTTTATTATAACATCTTAAAGAATGTAAAGAATCATGCGGCAATGTATCTACATTGATTAGACATCACATGTGAGTTAACACCGGAACGTTTCGGTCCAAGATAAGACCTTCATCAGCAGGATGTCTGTAACAGATGACAATATTTACAATAAAATCACTCAAGATGTCATGTACTATACAATATATCATAACTAGATCCATATATAAATGGCATAAAAATAGTATATGTATAGATAATAATAAGAGATCAAAATAAATTCAATGTATAATAACACAACTATATACATATATCATAAAGAAAGTAGGTCAAATATTGTCCAATCAGCAGAGAATAAAGTGTCTCTAGAGTATACATATTATAGGAAACAGGCATTGGTATATAACCCCAGAATCGCTGTGGAATAATAAATACATATACACCTAAATAGTCCCAGTAGTCAAACTAAGTTGAGAGAGCGCATAAAACAATATGTAACATCATATAGCGATGTCAAGACTAAAGGCATAGGTTTACCCTCACCAAGGTAAGCACACAGGATCATTCAGCCACTGACTGAAGCACACTACAAGCAGGGAGTCTTATATAGTGCATTGAGACAAGCCCACTAGTGTCATATGACGCCCTTGTACTAGAGATTACATGACACTAGAGGTCTGAGCATGTGCAGTAGTTAATTTTATGTGTAGATCACTATTGTAGTGCTCTGGGCTTAATGGTTAGTACCAAAAGTCTCAGCATGCCTATAATTGATATTTAAACACCCATGAAGCAAAAAAAGAAGGGGATGCAGCTTGCTATCAGATCAGTAAGAGTGGAAAGCTATTAGCCTAATGCATATTAATCCAGCCCAACATATAGTACAGATATGATCAATAGCAACAACTTGTCAGTCTTACTAGATGATAACGAAGTGGAAATCAACCAAACAATGATCCAATTGCATTCTAAAGATAGTGTTCATCTAAAGTTATATCATACCGTATACATAGAAATAAGGTCTCAAGATCTGATCTATAAGGAGAATAGAATTTAGATTAATATTGTTTATATCCACAGCTATGCAGAACAAAGCCACATATGCTCAACTGGCAATCCCATCAGAAAATAAACATATCACATTCACAGTTTAAACCGCTCGGTGACAAAGTGCGTAATGTCCGAATCCAACATGATTCGCGCTGTTTCAAAGTCTTCCTTCATCTGCCACCAGCTTAATGTCCCCTCTAGATCTGCCACCAGTTTAATGTCTTCCTTAGTCTGCCACCAGCTTAATGTCCCCTGTAGATCTGCCACCAGTTTAATGTCCCCTCTAGATCTGCCATCAGTTTAATGTCCCCTTCATCTGCCACCAGCTTAATGTCCCCCTTCATCTGCCCCAGTTTAATGTCCCCCTTCATCTGCCCCCAGTTTAATGTCCCCCTACATCTGCCACCAGTTTTATTGCCCCCTACATCTGCCACCGATTTAATTGCCCCCATAAATCTGCCACCAGTTTAATGTCCCCCTTCATCTGCCACCAGCTTAATGTCCCCATTTATCTGCTATCAGATACTGATATGCTGCCTCCAGTGGGAGACATCAATTTACAAGCCCCTTGAAGAGCAGGGCCAAGAGCACTATGCGTCCCCCTTCATCTTCCCCCAATTTAATCAACCCCCCTTCACCTGCCCCAGTTTAATTACCCCTACATCTGCACCCAGTTTAATGCCCCCCTTCATCTGTCCCCACTTTAATTGCCCCCTACATCTGCCACAAGTTTAATGTCCCCCTTCATCTGCCACCAGTTTAATGTCCCCTTCATCTGCCACTAGTAAAATGTCCCCCTTCATCTGCCCCTAGTTTAATTGCCCCCCTTCATCTGCCCCCAGTTTTATTTTCCCCCTACATCTGCCACCAGTTTAATATCCCCCTTCATCTGCCACCAGTTTAATGTCCCCCTTTATCTGCCACCAGCTTAATGTCTCCCTTCATCTGCCCCCAGTTTAACTTCCCCCTTCATCTGCCCCAGTTTAATTGCCCCCTACATCTTCCCCAGTTTAATTGCCCCCTACATCTTCCCCAGTTTAATTGCCCCCTACATCTGCCCCAGTTTAATTTCCCTCTTCATCTGCCGCCAGTTTAATTGCCCCCCTACTTCTTCCCCCAGTTTAATGCCCCCCTTCATCTGCCACCAGCTTAATGCCCCCTTCATCTGCCCTCAGTTTAATTGCCCCCTTCATCTGCCCCAGTTTAATTGCCCCTTACATTTGCCCCTTTAGCTCCCCACAGTCTAATGTACCCCCAAAAGTTTAACATAATAAAATCACTGATACTCACCTCTCCTCGTTCCCCTGCTGTCTCTTCTCCCGGAGTGTCCCGGGAGCTGCAAGCGTGATGTGAGTGACGTCATCACATTGCGCCTTCAGCTCCCATGGCCAGAGCATGCAGAGAGGTACAGTGGTGAAGCAAGATTCAACCTCTCTGGACGCAGATGAGTTGAATCCGGAACATACCTCCCGCTGACCGGGACAGCGGGACAGGACCTACAATCCGGGACTGTCCCACAGAATCCGGGTATGGTTGGGAGCTATGAATATGCATTAGTCTATTAACTTCCCACCCTTAATTATCTGATAGCAAGCTGCATCCCCTTCTTTTTTTGCTTCATGTGTGTTTAAATATCATTTATAGGCATGCTGAGACTTTTGGTACTAACCATTAATCCCAGAGCACTACAATAGTGATCTACACATAAAATTAACTACTGCACATGCTCAGACCTGTAGTGTCATGTAATCTCTAGTACAAGGGCGTCATATGACACTAGTGGGCTTGTCTCAATGCACTGTATAAGACTCCCTGCTTGTAGTGTGCTTCAGTCAGTGGCTGAATGATCCTGTGTGCAGACCTTGGTGAGGTTAAACCTATGCCTTTAGTCTTGATATCTCTATATTATGTTTTATATTCTTTTCTGCTCTCTCTCAACTTAGTTTGACTACTGGGACTATTTAGGTGTATATGTATTTATTATTCCACAGAGATTCTGGGGTTATATACCAATGCCTGTTTCCTATAATATGTATACTCTAGAGACACTTTATTCTCTGCTGACTGGACAATATTTGACCTACTTTCTTTATGATATATGTATATAGTTGTGTTATTATACATTGAATTTATTTTGATCTCTTATTATTGTCTATACATATACTATTTTTATGCCATTTATATATGGATCTAGTTATGATATATTGTATAGTACATGACATCTTGAGTGATTTTATTGTAAATATTGTCATCTGTTACAGACATCCTGCTGATGAAGGTCTTATCTTGGACCGAAACGTTCCGGTGTTAACTCACATGTGATGTCTAATCAATGTTGATACATTGCCGCATGATTCTTTACATTCTTTAAGATGTTATAATAAAATTATTTTTTATTTTTTGTTCAATTTTTGGAGTGCCGGAGTTGATTTTCTAATCTGTGACAGTTTGTAGCCTGGATCTGAAGGATTTCCTCTGCATGGACAGCACAGCAAGGAGACAAGTCCTGTGAGGCAGGAGCCGCACACACTGCACACAGGTAACAAGCGCTCTGTATGGGCTATGGACTAGTACAGCTTTGCAGTATATAGTGGACACCATGGGGCTAATGTATAGCAAGCAGTTCTCCTATGGAAAGACTCCTTATGTATGAGAGAAGCTTCATGTAGAGCATTTTCCTTATACATTTCATGCATAAGTCCTAAACTTTTTGGGAAAGTATTTTTAAGGTTGGGTTCAGAAATTCAATAAGACATGTCTGTGTTTTAGGGTCCATGTTAGTGTGGTATTGCCTGGTCCCCTATACTTTTGCTTACGTTGGTCCCTATGGAGATTTTTGCTTCCCCAGTCTAGCTTTTAATGTAAAATAAGTGTCTTGTTTGACCAGTTTCACACACAGCGTTATTTAGGAAAAGTTTTTTTCTGCATTTTTTTTTTATTCGATGAAAGCCACTGGTAGATTATAAACTGCATTTTATTTGTGCTGTTTTTCTTCACTTTTGGTGTGGTTTTGTATTTTTTTTTTTTGTTTTGTTTTGTTTCCTAAAATGCTCTTGGTATGGAATTTTTACCTGCATTTTCTATAGATTTCCACATAAAAAAAATACCCAAAATACACTTGTGTACAAAAAAATTCACATTCATTGTGTTTTCTACCTGCCAAAAAATTCACAAAAAGCTGGGGGGGTCTCACAAGGCTATAAGATGGCTGTATTTTAGGGTCTGTATTACTGCCGTAACACTTGGACCCGCTATAATTCTATTAAACCTAACTCTGATCCCTATGGGGAATTGTTTGCTTCCCAAGTCCAGATGTTGAGGTGAAAATAACAAAAAAAAAAAAAGTTTTAATGTAAAATAAATGTCTGGTTTCTATATCTGGTTCTGCTTCACATCACTTGTCTTATTTACTACACTGTTTATGTCTTATACGTCTAAGATGTGACTCTTTAGATATTGTGTTTTATACTATACCTGATGGAGAGACCTAGGTAGTCCCCAGAGCTGACTATTGACAGGACTATCTATCATTTATATGGCCTGTATATCTATATATAGTGCTACATATGTCCCATATATATTTATATAGTGCTACATATATGCCATCTATATTTATATAGTGCTAATGTTCTACATGATCACTAGTATATAGAGGATCCTTCTAATACTACCTGACATGCAGTGATGTCCATTGGGCAGTAGGTAGGATTTAGGTGTTACTCTGGTGCTGAAGATGAAGAAACCCCATTCTTGCAATGACCAAGATCTCTGCTGGTTGCTGATGCTTTATTTGGGTGGATGTACACGTCTTTCAGGAATTGTCATATTAGTAATTGCCAGGCTGTGATGGGGATTTGCTGTGGATGTCACTCTAAGGATAACGGACCTGCATATTTTGGGTTAGATTTTGTTTGTAGTGTAAAATTTTGGTACAGATACATAAATCTCTGCACATATCCTGGGGTTTTATCCTGCCCTATAAGGGGCATTGCGCCTATTAAGAGGGTCATAGATCCTATTTATTTATTTACATGGATTTCCATTGGCAATATATTTCTAATTCTATATTAGTTTGTATCATTTGTGGTGGTTGATGCCAGTGGCTCCTTTTGCTACTCGATTGCCTCCTTCACTTGCACAGTATTATCTATATGTAAACAGCTTAAAAATTTTCTTGCATTGCTTACATAACTTTAGGTTCTTATATTCATGCACGACACTGGTGTATATACTGTATTTTTATATCATTTGTACGATATGTGGATTTTGTACATCTTTAACCTAGTAAGGTTTAATTCACACAAACCTGAAAAATGGCCGTCACGTTGGCAATTTTAAAACCATGACAGTGAATGGGTCTATTCGCATCCATTTATTTAAAAAATTCTGGGCATGCTCTATCTTTGTCAATTTTGACAGATACAAAAACGTGACATGTGAATACACTCATAGACTTTCCTGCCCTTTGGTAACTGTAACGTGGCTGTTTTTCACAGTCGTGAAAGAGGCCAAAGGAAATATCGATGTATCTGTTTTTTAATGGATGTTAGATTGGTGAAAAACTGTTGTGTGAATAAGGTCTAAGTCAGGGATAGGCAAATCTCAGGAACTGGGGATAAATGTGCTTAGAAACATGGCCAATAAAGATCACATAGATGGCAGGGTTATAAGCTGTATCATATAGGTAGAAATGCGTGTCAGTATGTATTGCTGTAACTAGATTTACATAATCTATTGCATTTTGCTATAACATTTAGAATGACTAGGTTTCCGTGTTAGTGTTTCATTGTCTCCTTTATGGTGTGATCACACACAGCAGATTTGTTTTGGACATTTCAGCAACTGCAGACCTGTTCCATAAGATCTGAACAGGATTGTTTCTGCAACATGTGTCCAGATTTTTACAAACCCAGTTCGGCTGTATGGAACAGTCTGAAGAAATTCAACAAATCTGCCATGTGTATACATGCTCTTGGTGTGGATTCACACATAGTGTAATTTTACGCCACTGATAAATCTGCATGATTTAGATAAGGACTTGCTGCAGATTTCACCCTTTGCATTGCTGTAATTGGAAAGGATGAAATCTGCAAGTCTACAGCAAATCCACATAGAAGACATGCAAATTTTGTGTTTGGTTTGTTAGTGGCGTAAAATGATTCCATATGTGAATCCTCCCTTATAGTCAACATATGTATAGCACATTTGATAGTCTGAATATAGAGAGATGGCACATAGGACTACAGATATGTATTGAAGCTTTCATCTTCGATTTATCAAAGCATAATGCATGGTTGCGGATTCAGTTCTGCTACATCTTTGTCAGTGAAGCTGAGTCAATCATTTGGAACAATTGCGCATTATATTTCCTAGACCTATATTGTATATATAGAAGTGTTTGCAAATTAATCTCTGCAGCATCTGATTCTTTTGGATACTATAAGCTAAGCAGGTTTACTTGCAAACCACAGGCAGGTATCTCAATTTTAACAAACACAACTCTGCTACATCTGTTAATATATTAACCAAGTGGCATGATTTGTTAGTCTGCCAAAGACTTAATATCTATATACAGATGTAGCAGAGTTAACCTGAACTTCTGCATTTGGTTAAACTGCTGCACCATGACGTCTTATCACAGAAAACAAAAACCTATGAAAAGTCATCGAAAGATATATATATATATATATAATATATATATATATTTTTTTTTTCTTCTTCTGTGATAAGATATCACGCTGCAGCAGTTTAAACAAATGCAGAAGTTCAGGTTCACTCTGCTACATGTGTATATGTAGTCCCATTGAATTTACCAATGACCCTGCTACAGATCTATGAAAGTCCTCTGGTTATAATGACATTTATCATGACTTTACTGACAACCTCAAGACTGTTAAATGTATTTATGATGTGAGTAGTCGTCTACATGTTGCGGAAAAGCTGTATTTATTGCAGATTTTGTTGAGTCTTATTAGCTAAAACTGGCGTAGATTTAGCACATGGGAGAAGCAAGTCTGTTCTCTTATACATTTCCATTCCTTTTGAAGCTACTGTTGGCTTTGGTTCAAAAAATGCAGCTTTTCTGCAATGTGTGACATCAGCCTAATACTGTATTTGATAGAGATTAAGTTCTTGTAGCAGTCATCTATAATTCACTAGATTGATAGATTTCTTGGACTCCTGATCCCTGGGATCTATATGAGTAGACCAATAAAACTGGTCTATGACTGTCTAGAGACTATAAAAAAGAGCCCCGTATATGAAACATACCCAAAAGCTCAGAGGTTTCCTTTACTGCTTTTACACAACTCCTATCCCTCTGTCTCCTAAAGCAGGACACCATACTACATAGGTGGATGGGACTTTTTTGTGTTATGTTGTCCCCTAATATTGCGGTATAGTCTGCTTACAAAGTGTGTGCTTCGAGTATGAAAACCTCTAAGTTCACAGAATGTGTCCGCATGAGGGTGACAGACAGGGAAATTCAGTATTTCTGTATGTACTGCATATACACCAGGGAAATATTGCACTGTGTAGCCCAGACTTTTGTGACTGTATATTATGTATTTCTATACATCTGTCATTGAATACTATTCTAAAAGAGCAAAGAGAGCCTGACCCAAGTAATACTTGTTTTTATGGGATGCGTAGTAAAGCATAGTTGTTTACCATTGGGAAAATACACCGACCAGACTTATGCTGGGCACTTTTGGAGTACATCTAGCCTTTCTAGTCTATGCACATACAATGCATTGTAAGCATTACCTAACCTTGTACTTGATGTAAGCGTGCTCACTAAATCACATACACATTGAAGCAATGCTTTCTTGTTTTAGACTAAAGCCCTATGTAGCGAGCCACAGCCAAAAAGCGTTTTTTTGTCAGCAGTGCTATTTACAGAAAGTCTGCAGAGTTTTCCTCTGCGTACTTTCTGTCCCTATTACACCTATACGGAAAACGTTTCCATAGGTATAACTGACATGCTGCGTTTTACAAAAACTTAACTGTGGGTATTTACCACTCTGGGTATTTTTTATGCAATGTGTGGATCGGATTAGATAGAATCCCATCCACTTTGCAGGTACTGCATAATGCCGCGGCAAAAAACTCCACGTTTTACAGTACCTGCAAAGTGGATGGGATACTGGCCACATATTGCAGAAAAAATATCCAGAGCGGAAATGCTGCGGTTCCAAAAAACGATGTCAATTATACCTACAGAAACACTGGCATTTTCCGTATAGGTGTAATAGAAGCAGAAAGTCCGCAGAGGAGAAAACTGCGGACTTTCTGTAAAAAGTACTGCAGAAAAAAAAAGACGTGATGTGTTCCTGCCTTGGTCTTTTCTGTTTTTTTGCTGTGGCTCACTACGTGGGACCCTAGCCTTATACAGCCGTAGGCTGGGGCCACACATCGCATGATGGCAGCAGGTTAGCAACTGAAACCAGCAGCATTTCTATTACTGCTGTAAGTTTCTCCCATGGTTGTCAGCCCTTGCAGTGTAAAGGTTGAAAGATGCGGGAAGAAACCCCATGTGGTCCTGGCTTTGAAGGTATTCTTCCACAAACAGCACTTCACATTATCCACAGGATAGTGTATGTCTTGTATCACTGGGGAAAGCTAACTTCTGGGGGCTCAAGTAGTGACTAGAATGAGCGCCTCAGAGGTTCCCTGTGTGAATAGAATGTAGTATAGGACCATAGCTCTATTTACTGTACTTCTACAGACTGACAGAGGTAGCAGAGTAAGTGTAAGTTTACAGAGTTTTTTGCAGGCAGATTTTTCAGGTGGAATCCACCTGAAGAAAAATCAACTAGAGGATAAAATCTGCTACAGACTCTCGAGTGAGTGGGGATGCAATAAGACATGCACCTGACCTCTGTGCTGCTCTGTCCTAAATGATCATTCTTATCTCTGCCCTGATAAAGAGGACAGCAGCATGGAGAACCGAGGTGCTTATCTACATTAACTTATTTGCCCCTCATTGCTTGGGTCTGTATCTGAAAGTTTACCTTTTTGCTGCTGGGTTTTCTGTTCTGAGAAGCAGAGGATGACCTGTGTGCCTAAATGACCTCCCTACTTCTTTCACTAAGGATACAGCAGAAGCTGTACTGTACTTACTGTGGAAAAATCTGCTGTGTATTACACTAGCAACAGAGTGGACGATATTTTAATAAATGCATGGAATAGGGTGGATTTTGCAGTGAAATCTGCATGTAACTCTGATTCAGCCACAAACGTGTGATAAATCCATAGCTTAAATTGGCATAGGTGTACGGCTTTAGGGTATTCACATGGGCAAAAAAAGTATTTTGGCTGTGAAACCCGCAATAGACAGCCTTTATTTGCCGCAGATAAAGACCAATTTAAAGGAGCTTATCTGTGTGCAGCCACCCACCTGGTTTTGGTGCTGACACCCTTTTTTTTTTGTATGCCAAAAATTCTAAAAGCCTTGCAGAGAAAATTTGTGCTGTGTACACACAGGGCAGGTTCTCATTGCATTTTATGGCACTGTAATGTAGGTGATTTGTGGATTTTGGAATGGAAAACGCTCTAAGATCCATACTGAAAAACCTTTATTCTTGCGATCTTCTATTCGGTATTTCTAGGTATTAGACATTTAGACTGGGAGATAAATATAACTTTATAACTAGAATTGTCACTCGGCCATTTGTGACAGACTAGATGCTTTGGATACACTGCTCCAGGAGTAATGTAAGCATGGTGTGGCAGAGGTAATCCCTGCTGTTGTAGGGGTCCTCCAAGTAATAAGCTGGTGAGCAGGCGTTTAGCTTTCCTGCAGTGCCTCCAATGGCAAAATTAAGAATTGCACAGTATGCTAGGTCCTCCAAAGCAAGAGATGCTCTTTGTATATAGATGAGGGTCCTGAATGGTGGATTTCCTCTATACTCAAAATTCCCAAGTAAAGTACTTGGAAAAAATAGGTTTTCTGAGTAGTGAGAGAAAATGATGTTTTTCGTCTCCGTTGCTATATGGAGTTATTTTAGACCCATGCTGTTTCTTGATCTTTCTGACTAGACCTTCCAGCTACAACAATATGTAGTCCGCATGGTTCTATAGATATGTGGGTTCAATTCGATAAAACTAATATTTGGCTTTTATGACTGTAATACTATGCATACACAAAAATTCCAGGGCATTACAACCTAAATGTATGTGAGCTAGTCTCCCCATTCTGCACACACTACTTAGGTCGCCTCTCAGGATAATGATATGTTGTGTGTTATCTGTTGCAGATGTTGCTGTCATTTCTGTGCTTATTATACTCTACTTCACTTTCTCTCTTTTTAACCATGTTGTGCTATATGGTGATCTGGAACAGTGGTCTCCAGCATGCGGCTCTCCTACTGTTACAAAGAACCCTGATAGAGGATGTGACAGAACACAATCTGTAAATCTGTAGCCAAAACACTGCATGGGACATTTGTCTCATTGTAGCAACGGCAAATGTCACAGCATTGCATTGTGCTGAACCGACTCGGCTTCAAAATAAAATGAGTAATTCTATTTAATTATATAATACAATTTTTCGTGTCTTATAAATAATTAGATGTATAATTTGTTACATATTTGCTTTTATAGGAACTAAATCACTAGCCTTTTAATGAATTAGAGAAGCTTTACTGCTTCTGACTGACACTGGCTGTCAGTCATGTGTGTCATAGTTGGAGCAGGTTTGTGGAAAAATCATTGGCGGTTTTACCTGCCGACTCCACAGCCCTGCCCACCAATCCAACCAATCAGCTGGTCTCAGCAGCAGTCGGTACTGAAACTCTACAGTGCATGGAGGTGGAAGGGGAAGCAAAACTGTGGAAGGGAATGAGTGATTCAGGATGCAGGACTTAAAGGAGCTTTCTGGTTCCATATTGACGTTTCATAAATCAATTGATCAATTGATCGGCCCCCATTGATCATTGTTATCTGATCAATGGGGGCCGACACCTGGAGCTTGCACATATCTGCTGTTGCAGCAGCCTCCGGGTGCCAGAAGTTGCTAGTGAATCCTATACAAGTAATTTCTAGCAGCTTCTGGCTTTTGTCCGGAGTGTATACACAGAAAAGTGGGGAAAACGATTACATTTTTGATAGGCTAAAAAAAATTGTCTTGTAACCAAACCAGTGGCCAGACAATGAGGGCCAAATAATAGAGGAAGACTTAAATGTTTCTCAAATCTTATATTTTCAGCATTCTACCAACTTGAGGGAGTATCTCATGACTGGAATTTGAAATATGGGGTTTCATTGTAGAGTGTTTCCAACTTGGAGCAGAGATGGTTAATGCTGGCCTGGAATGATAATAGCATTGCTTCCATTTAAGTGAAGGAGCGCATCGCTGCAGTACCACTCTGAATGTTAGTGGGAGGTGTGGGCGGGGGGTAGCTGGGAGTGGGCGTCCCATCAGTCTGATATTTGATTATTTATCCTAAAAGAACCATTTTAAAATATTCCATTTAATTTTTAATTTTTTTCCTTTAGAAGAAAGAAAAAGCTAATTTGGCTAATGATGGACTTTTACAGCATACCTCCAGTTATAAACAACTTTCATGAATGAATAGTACAGGTTAGTATAAGAAACTTTCTAATATATCTTAATGAAGAAATCATCTGTTTTCTTCTCCACTTTTCAGGCAGAGTTACTTTCTACATATTAGTCTATGAAGAGGGGAGGTGGATAGAAAAGACACGCAAATAATTGCTTCTTCATCCTGCTTTTCTAAACTAATTAACACTGCTAGGTTGTAGATACGAGGCTACTAGTGCACAGAATAAGGCAATAAATCAACTAACCAGCCAGCAGGAGGAACCAACTCCATCCCTCCCTTCTCCATAGAACTTTGAGGCTGAATATGGAGATGGATGTAATGTAAACCAGCATTCAGATTGTAAGAGATCTTAGAAAGGATAGCCATTTCCTTATCTTTAAAGTTTTTTTATATTCAAAGGAACTATTCATTTATGAAAAAATTGTTTATAACTGGAGGTATGCTTTTAAAGAATTTCTTCAGGATTTTTATAGATCACTTTAGCAAGTAGATCAATGTATTCCCAGCACCTGGCTATAACAAAGGAGACACATGGATTGCCATGGCCTTGCATTGTTTACGCAAGCACTGCAAGAGTGGCTGTGCCTGGTACTGCAGCTCAGCCCAATTAGGTGAGTGTTGACAAGCTGTAGTACTAGGCACAGCCATGTTTGCATGAACAACACTGTGCCTGTCCCAGAGAACTCCACCAATCATATGGCTCATCCAATGGCTACTCTAGCATTCTTGCCCTTCTTATTTGAATTTAATTTATTATTGCTTTTTTATTTAAAGGGGATGTGTAAGACCTCATGTGTTTTGTATACTGATGACCTAATCACATGATTGGGTGCTCTAACCATAGGGCAAATGGTGAACTTGCATTGGGCCTTATGGTAGTGGGGTACCCCCCTGCTGCTGAGTTGGATTGAGCAGGATAGTCCCCCATTATAGGTGCTGTTCCAGGTGGCAGATAGCGATTTCAACTCTATCTGTGTCCTTAGGGCTGAAATAAAGTTGAATACAATGGTGGAGCACAGAGTTATCAGCTCCATGCTCCACCATTCAGGCTTTAGCTGATGTCTGTGCTGTGGCAAGAAGGTGCGATGAGCATTGAGCCAGAGACATTACTATGTGAACCGAGAGCAAGGCAGGTGGTTTGGTCTCCGCAACCAGAAATGAACGCACACGCGGTAGTTCAAGAAAAGAATATATATTTACTATAAGTTAATAAAGGCTATTTGAAGGTAAAATGACAGGGATAAAGACAAGCAAAATATACAATATAGCATGAACAATTTCAAGGCAAATCTGCAATGGTTTCTACTTTTACTCTGTCCACTTCTGCAGTATGGACACTGAATGAAAAATATACTCAAAACTATCCCTAACTGACCCTGACTTCACATTTGGGTGCACCCCCTTTTTCCCAGTGGTCCAGGTGGACCGCTACAGTCCGAGAAGCGCGCGGTGGGGCCCAAAGTCGGTCCTTTCTTTTATAGTGAAGCGTCCTCTCCTCACGGTTATCAGGATCTTGGGAGAAATGAAGTCCTCTTTAACAGACAGGGAAACCAACTGAATGCAATGTAATCCAACAGCAGATTCCACTCAGCACACTGACAGTCCTGCCGAATCCATACACTGAGCTGGGTGTAAGCCGGGATTTAGCAGGTGCCGCCAGTACATCAACAGCACTGCGAGTCTCTATCTGTGGTATCCATATACACAGTCACAATGTCAGTCTCACTGATCAGCCACTGAGCACAGTTCCTTTCACGTGGACTCACTAGTCCTGTTGTCTCTTTACACTCTGTTTGTCTCTGGACCAAGATACAGCTTAGCTGACAGAAAAATCTCCACACCAGTTCAATACAACACTTGCCAAGATGGCTGCGCTCTCTCTCTCGTCACTTCCTGCTTCTCTGCTCACACTCTGTCTGCAGAACAGGCAGGCTGACATAAAAGGGGGGGGTCTCACTCCAGCATCATGTCACAATTACAATGGCTGCTGTCTTAAAGGAACAGAATCACAGAAATACATTCAACATTAACAGTTTATACAGACAAATGAAGCTTAAGACAACATTGGCTGTCTCTTACATATTCCCCCCCACTTTAAGAGTGGCAGTCCCGCCTATGACTGTATATCCAGAGGGTTGTACTTTTATGCACAGGGTGGTAGTATACCGATGTATGGCAGGCCAAACAAACTCATCCTGCGCATACCGAACAGGGGGAATACCAGCATTTGGCCTAGTGGTCCGTCTGAGGACCGGGGTATATTATGGGGGCTGCAGCTATGGGCGAGAAGGACCAGCGGATTCCGCACCAGAGGGGGCACAGGCCGGAGATACAGTAGTCACAGGTGGGCATCCCAGGAGCAGGGATGGCCAACAATCATCCTCCCGCGGAGGCCCATTCGCACCTCCATCTCTGACTGTGGGAGCTCATTCACATTGGCAGGCCCACGTGATTTGTCCCCAGAAGACACAGGCGCAACATATTCGGTGAAGTACCGAACACAATCAGTTCCTTCTTTCTGGACCTGGTACACTGGCCCATTCGCATACTTGCGGCCAACAACACGATACGGCAAAGCCTCCCATCTGCTTTCCAATTTCCCTTGGGGTTTCTTGACACGAACAGCACCAGGTCGCCTGGTTGCAATGGTGCTTCTTGCACTGGGGTCTTATCAGGATGGGGATGTTCTTGCAGGCGCTGCGCACCAATCGATGGATCGTCTCAAGTCTCTGCCGATGCGCCCGCACCCAAGAGGTTGGATCCCTCGGAGGGAACCCATCCACATCATTCAACTGTAATTCTCCTATACTTCGCCCAGACCGCCCAAAGAGAAGTGTATAAGGAGAGTACCCCGTTGTAGAATGGACCTGATTGTTGTAGGCCCACACCATTTCAGACAAGAACTGAGGCCACTGTAACTTCTTGTCTTCCTCCAGAGTCCGCAGCATCTGTAGCAGAGTTCTGTTGAATCTTTCACAGGCCCCATTTCCCTGAGGGTGGATGGAGTCGTGTGCGACTTCTTTATCCCGTAGATACGTTGAACTTCTTTCATTACGTGTCCCTCAAAGCAGGCGCCCTGGTCGGAGGGATGCGTTGGGGGCACCCATATACCGAATGAAATCTTGGCACAGAGCACGAGCGCTGACTCAGCTGTCTGGTCCTTGGTGGCAGTTACCACCGCAAATTTGGTGAAGTGATCCACCATTACGAGGCAATACTGGTGTCCGCTATTGGATGGGCCCACCATTAGATAGTCTATCATGACGATTTCTAAAGGTTCCTGGGTCACGATGGTTTGCAGGGGAGCTCTCTGTTCTATTGCCTTATGGATCTCACAAGTTCGACAGCTGCGGCATACTTCTTCGACCATTTGACGAAGACCAGGGCAGTAAATCAGTCGCTGTAACCAACGAAAGGTCTTCTCATGACCAAAATGTCCATTCTTATTATGAGCCTCAACTGCCAAGGAGCGAGCCAGTTCACAGGCACACAATTTGGTATCGAATGTCGATCTCAGAAGGTAAATAGACCTTTCGGCATAGCACTCCATTTTCATCTCCAACTTTCCCACTGACTCAAAACAGATAATATCTCACGTGTCAGTCGTTCTCTCCTCTCTACAGGGCTTCGGCCTTTCTCAACACACTTGATCATCTGCGCCAGCCCCTCATGGGTCTGTTGTATCTGTGCCCATTCCTGTCGTGAGGGACCAAAGAAAGGAGCCATTTCAGTCCCCCCATCTCAAACTGATTAGTGGCGGCAAGGCCGTGAAAATTGCTGAAATGGGCACCTCCACATGCTCCAACTCATGATCCACGTCTTCTGTGGGGGTCTGGGCAGTTACCCAGAAAGTCCGTCAGCATTCTGGTTCTCTGTCTGGACCGATACTTAATGCGGTAATTGAATGTAGACATTGGGCTATCCACCTCTGCTCTAACGCCCGAGCTTGGCATTTTCCAGGTGAGCTAGTGGGTTGTTGTCAGTCAGTACTAAAACTTCAGCACCGGTCAAATATTCAGAGAATTCTCGGTCATGGCCCATACCAGGCCAACAGCTCCAATTTAAATGAACTATAATTCTCGGGGTTTCTTCAGAATCTCTCAAAGACCGGGCCGACGCTATGACCCTCTCCTGGCCATCCTGAAGCTGGGAAAGCACTGCTCCAAGACCATACAGGCTTGCATCTGATATAGCTGGACGGCAAGTGGTAATCAGCATATGCCAAGATTGGGGCTGTTGTCAGTGCATCCTTCAATGCCTGGAAGGCTTGTTCCTGTTCAGGTCCCCACTTCACGGACCGGTTCTTGGACCACCGGATGTGCCTCGTAGGAGAGCATTAAGTGGTGCTGCTACCTTGGCGAAATCCTTAATAAACCGCGATAGTAACCGGCACCCAAGGAACGCCCTCACTTCTCGCAGGGTAGTCGGTATCGGCCAATCTTGAACAGCCGCTATCTTGTCTCTTGATGGTCTCACCCCTTCTCCTGATACGCGGTGACCCAAGTAATCAATTTCAGATTGGAACAACGACATTTACTGGGTTTCAATTGAGCCCATGTTCCGCAATCTTGAAATACTTGCCCAACTGGTGGAGATGGTCTTCAAAGGTCGCAGAATACACTATAATGTCATCCAAGTAGATGAGAGTGAACTCAAAGTTGAAGTCACCGAGACATTTCTCCATCAACGCTGAAACGTTCCGGGTGCATTTGTCAACCCGAAGGGCATCCGGTTAAATTCGTATAGTCCCATGGGCAAGATGAATGCCGTCTTCTCCTTGTCTTTTGTGGCCATCGGCACCTGCCAATACCCACAGCCAGATCTAGTGAGGAGAAGTACCGGGCCTCCCAGCGCTGAGAGGGACTCCTCAATCCGTGGCAAGGGGTAGGAATTGTACGGTGCAAGCGTTTAACTCCGATAGTCTACGCAAAATCGAATGGACCCATCTTTTTTCTTACTAACACCACAGGAGCCGCCCAGGGACTCTGGCTTTCTTGGATGATCCCACCCTGTAGCATCTTAGCTAACAGTTCTTTCACTTCCTGATACAACTGTGGAGGAATTTGTCGGTAGCACTCTCTAATTGGAGGGGTGTCTCCTGTGGGAATCTCATGGTAGATCCCTGTGGTACATCCAAAATCTTCAGCATACCGTGCAAAGGTGGCTTGGTTCTCCCACAACAGCTCATCTACCTTCTGCACCCATTCCAGAGAACATGAACTTACATCCATCTTCATCTGTTCTCGAAGTGCACAGCCATTCCATTCAGAGGTGGGTTCCTCATCTTCTCCCATGGACACAGTTACGGTCCACTCATCCCTTTCAGTCGGCTTCAGCTGCATTGGAGTTACTTTCCTTACTTCCTCCGGAGTCACATAGATGTTAGCCAGCAGCCTCCCTGGGGTCAGGTCCACACTCTGGTCCTGAGTGTTTACACATCGAAGTGGTACTCTTCCATTGCGAACTATTGCCAAGGAACGGGCCACTAGCGGATCAACACCTCCTTCGGCTGCCTGCAGTGGTTCTACCAACACAGCTATGCCCTCTAGTTTCCGACAGGTGCCTACGGGCATGGACACTATTGTCTCCCGACTGGGTGGCAGTGTAACTTTTGTATGCAAAGGAACTGAAATTCGAGCCAGAGGACGCTGTGCATCTGAACTTTTCTGTAAGCCACATGTCCGGATCAGCGCTGGAAAGCTGTTTGAGTAGGCCGATGGGTGGTGGTTTCTTTCCAATAACCGTGACCTTTCTTTTCAAAGAGGATCTGATCTAATTCTTTTAACACATTCATCCCCAAAATGACAGGGACCTTTACTTCATGTGACTCCTGTACCACCACAATGCCTTTCCTACCTAGATCTTGGCCACATACCCGGACATTCATCCAGGCCACTCCCACGACCGGAACTGGTAACTGGTTAGCTGCGACCACTCGTACGAATGTATGGGGATCATATTTCACATGTTGCCGGAAGTACCGTTCATAACAGTCTCTACTCAAGGTCGTTACTTGAGAACCCGTGTCAATCATCCCGGTAACCGGAATACCCTCCATTTCCACCTGTATGACAGGACTTGCAGCGATCAGGTCATCATCAGGGCATTCTCCCCACATAGTCTCCTTGTCAGTCTCCCCTACACACGCCCCAGCAGCAGGGGACCAGAACGGCGGTCCTCATAAGTTTGCGCTGCTCTGGACATCTAGCAGCAACGTGGCCCACCGTCCACACCCCAGCAGCGTATCCCCGTCGCGCATCTTGGGCCCCTCGGTAAGCCCCGATTTCTCCTGAGCACTGCACTAAATGATTTGGACCCCTTCGGGAGGTCCTAACCTCAACCCTCCAGCGGGGGGGGGGGGGATTCTGATTTTCTGGGATGGACGGCCACCCCACCTCCAGTTTCTGGAAGTCTGCAATTTCATAGAATGTTCATCACAACGGGTGTGCAAGTGTTCCATTTGCTCTTGCAGTTTCTGCATTACTGTGAGAATTTCTTTAACCGTCCCCTTCTACTGTCTCTGAGCCAGAACTAGCCCCCTGTGACAAAGTAACTCCAACTGCGGCTGCGGCCTCGGGACCATACTATTGGCACGGGAGATGGCCTCTACCTGTACATCATGGAATTTAGCATCAGTCTCTCGTCGATAAAATCCTGCATAGTCACAGTTAAACTGCCGTCACGTATCCCCAGGACAAACTGGTCACGGAGAGTCCGATCAGGGTTACAGAAGGCTGGCGAGCCCCCCTTTCCTTCACTTGAATATCTCGGAGCAGTTCTTGTAGGGCATTTGCATATTGGGGAAGGCTTCATTCTCCTGTTGTACCCTCTGGAAGAACCGAGCCTGCAGAGACCCCAGCAATGCAGTTCTCCATAAATGGTTCTAGAATCTGGACTACTTGCTCAAATGTCTGCCTTTGTTCAAATGGCCTCAATATCACCGTGGTCTTAGCATCCCCTTGAATGTCAATATTGCTAGCTCTACTAGTACCTGGTGCGGCTGGTACATTCGCTGTATCATTCGTATCTGTTCCACCCACATACTCACTGACATATTATTGCCATCAAATTTAGCTAACTGACTCATTATAGCCCCTGCTGGCATCTCCTCTAGCACCATCTCCCGAACGGGTGCGTCACCGTCCATTCTGGTAAGCGGATCCTGCCGACTACGCCAATTTGTGAACCGAGAGCAAGGCAGGTGGTTTGGTCTCCGCAACCAGAAATGAACGCACACGCGGTAGTTCAAGAAAAGAATATATATTTACTATAAGTTAATAAAGGCTATTTGAAGGTAAAATGACAGGGATAAAGACAAGCAAAATATACAATATAGCATGAACAATTTCAAGGCAAATTCTGCAATGGTTTCTACTTACTCTGTCCACTTCTGCAGTATGGACACTGAATGAAAAATATACTCAAAACTATCCCTAACTGACCCTGACTTCACATTTGGGTGCACCCCCTTTCCCAGTGGTCCAGGTGGACCGCACAGTCCGTAGAAGCGCGCGGTGGGGCCCAAAGTGGTCCTCATAGTGAAGCGTCCCTCCTCACGGTTATCAGGATCTTGGGAGAAATGAAGTCCTCTTTAACAGACAGGGAAACCAACTGAATGCAATGTAATCCAACAGCAGATTCCACTCAGCACACTGACAGTCCTGCCGAATCCATACACTGAGCTGGGATGTAAGCCGGGATTTAGCAGGTGCCGTCCAGTACATCAACAGCACTGCGAGTCTCTATCTGGTATCCATATACACAGTCACAATGTCAGCTCACTATCAGCCACTGAGCACAGTTCCTTTCACGTGGACTCACTAGTCCTGTTGTCTCTTTACACTCTGTTTGTCTCTGGACCAAGATACAGCTTAGCTTACAGAAAAATCCCACACCAGTCAATACAACACTTGCCAAGATGGCTGCTGTCTTTCTCGTCACTTCCTGCTTCTCTGCCACACTCTGTCTGCAGAACAGGCAGGCTGACATAAAAGGGGGGGGGGGGGGGGGGGGGGGGGACTGGGGGGGGGTATGAAATTTTTAAATAGGGCTAAGTAATATGTTAAAATGGCCTAGCCCATCAGCATCTGATCTGTGGGGGAGAGACATTGAGACCCTGAAGCAATCAACAGTTTCAGCTGCCTGAAGCTGTATACAGTATATACTGTTGGAAGCAGCTCTGCTCCCATTCACTTGAATAGGAGGAGTACTATCTCCATCTGTATATGGCTTCTGGCAGCGGGATCAGCTAATCAGTGCAGAGTTTGGGTGTCAGACCCCCACTGATCAGATACTGATGACCTATACTATGGATAAGACATGGTGTCTTGGACAACTCCTTTAAGACATGTGCATAGTCATGTATAGGAGATTAGGGCATTATATCCCTGTACAGAGTCGCCATTAGGAAGCTTAGAGACATTCTGTATCAGGCATAAAAAAGAAACCCAAGAGGAACAGAATCCAGACTAGCGACGGTATTGGCTTTGTTTACTCTAGAAAAGTGGCGCCTCTAAGGTGATTTAATTAACTTGTATAAATATATACAGTCTCTGAACAAGAACCTCCACAGACCAGTCCATCAACCAGCCTGTAGCTCTGTCAGTGGGCTTCTCACTATAATGCTGAGCTGCTCACATGAAGAGGTTGTATATATTGGGCTCGCTTACTAATTTGGGTTGCAGTCATTCCTGATGCCTTAGGGCAGTACAAACTGTAATTAATTTGAGAATAAATTCCCATAAGCTGCACAGCCAGACCTATGTAAACACGGCAATTAGCTGCGGTCAATGTATATTGTGAATGAGGCAAGTGTATAGACATGTGACCTCTGCGGGGTCGATACAGAGTGTTTATACAGTGTGTCATATCATCAAGCATTTCTGGGGATCTGTTCTCCATTTTGTCTCTTGAAAAATTGATGTTATACAAATTATTAAAGGGGTCTTGCTCAAAATCGATTTTTGTATGAGCATGTGATCTGTGGGTGTCCAATGCCTGCAGCCTGCACAGGTCAGCTGTTCTGGCAGCGTCTGGGCAGCTGTAGCTACAGCAATGGATAGGGGGTGCATGATGGTTCTCCTTTTCAGTTAATAGGAGTGGCGCAGCAGCCCCATCCTCTGTTGTAATGGTGTTCAGGTACACACACTGTACTACTGATTTATGTCAGGTTTCTTTAAAAGGAAGGTACACTTTAAGTTCTGTAATTTACAGATGGGTCCTTAATGAATTGGCCTTGAGGATCTGTGGGATGTGACAGATTAAGAAATTTGGAGGCCAAGTCAGCACTTTGACCTCTGTCATGTTCCTCAAACCATTCCTGAACAATTTTTCTGCAGTGTGGCAGGGCACATGATCCCACTGAAAGAGGTCACTACCATTAAGAAATACTGGCATGAAGTAGTGCATGTGGTGTGTACAATGTATACAGGAAATACAACCTAAATTCAACCTGTGACTGACTACAGTCCTTGCATGTTAACACAACCCATTATTAGAAGTATCCAGTAAATTGAGACCAGCTAGGGATCAAGGGAAGCCTCATCACAATACAGGACAAGGAAGAGGATTGTACACCATAGATCAGTTTCCATGTAGAAAATTTTTTTGCAGCATGAACAAATTTCAGCAAACCTTATCCACTCTGATGCTACTGTATTCTGCTGCAGATCTGGATAAGAATCTGCAGCAATTCCGACATGTGGGGATGTACTCATAGGCTTTGAGCACACTAGACAGGACTCCTTTACAAAACTGGACCACTTACACTATGTTGTTCTACTTTGGAGGGTCTGTTGCTGTTGCTGATTCCATCTTAAATCCCTGACTTGCGGCATATATACCCAACAGATCCATTGGGATCTGATTGTTTCAGTCATATGACTGATACATCCCTTTCTGGATTTCTGTTCCTGTAGCATAACACAAAAACAGAAGTCTTGACAGATGTGAATACAGCCTTATTTAGATGTACCAACCAA
Organism: Leptodactylus fallax; assembly: GCA_947044405.1. NCBI lineage: Eukaryota > Metazoa > Chordata > Amphibia > Anura > Leptodactylidae > Leptodactylus > Leptodactylus fallax. The sequence goes on from CAMRHE010000305.1 coordinate 379,087, forward strand.
ACATGCACTGCTCCAGTTTTATTTATGGGACCCCCTTTGTGTAGCAGAACGCACCAGAACCATGCAGTTACTACTTTGAAAGGCAGTTTCTAGAAAATAATCCCGACAGCCATTATCGCTATGATCCTCATGAACTGAAAAAGGCCCCATGCACACAACAGTGGTCTGTGGGAAACTGAATGGATGGCATTCATCTATAGTCTGTTTTATATGGACCCTATCAATAGAATAGATGGGCAGAAATAGGACTGACTCCATATTTTGCAGTTCGGTTTACTGGATCTGTGTGAATGGGTCTTTATGCTATCTGTAATACACCCTGATTGCACACCCACCAAAACAAGGGCTGTGTGCATGGGGTCCCATAGTATGTATGTACATATAGACATTTAGTTTGCTATATATATTTCCACCATTTTTGTTTAAATCCACTTACAATAAGTTCACTGGGCCCTGCACATAACCGTGTCTATATGGCAGTTCATTGTCCATATGACTAACCTAAATCTCTCCATATGCTAAGCTTTCCCAGATGACTGGGAATAGTAATATGTTTTGCAAGACATGAATCAGACCTTATAATCCTGAATGTGGTTGAAAATGAAAATTCCTGGGGTGCCCTTTACACGAGGTTAGCTTTTCATCTGACTTTGTTTTACTTTAAGCCGCGTTGTTTCTCCTCGTAATAATTTTATTACTAAATACTTACACCATGAAACGCTTCCTATACTACGAACCACATAGCGTCTTCTAGCTTGTATGTGACAGACCGTCCTCCGTTTGTGTTTTATTTAACAAGAGGTAGTAATATTTCATAGCGTAGCTGCACGTGGATGTTAACCACATTGTATACATAGGAGAACTATGGTGACCGTCCTTGTTTGCAGTGTAACTGTATTTGCTTTATGAAAACTAGTGATATGTGACAGAAGATGGCAGCACATACTGGCAGCAAAGTCAGTGAAATGTGTTAACTTCCTGATATAGGGTTACTATGTTATGGATGTGCTATTTGCATTGCATTGAAAACTTTTGTGATGTGGTTTAAAAATGTTATGTACAAGGTACAAGGTATTGGAAGAGTCATCCAGTTTAGATACAATATATAACATACCCTATTAGGGAATGAATAGTGGGGTTGGTCAGCATGTTTGCAAAGACAGTCTCTTACTTCAGAAGACCTGTGCTGTCCTGCATACACAATCTACCCATTGACTTGTATGATCAGCAGTCTCCGTTTAGATGGTGCTGCAGGGAAATTGAACCTTTTTTTTTTTTTTTTTTTTTTTTTTTAATCCAGTTTTCCCTGCAGATTACAGGTGATCACTTGGGGCACTTTGATTAGTTTATTGAGAAGGGAACCTTGTAACAAATGGAGATTATTAAAATGCTTCAAGGAGTTCTCCACTGTGAACAGTGAGGCTGAGCTGCCTATGGACAAGAGTAGCACTTGTTATGGAAAAGAAAGTCCTTGACTAATTCATTTACAGATTTTAAATGATTGCAGCATTTTTTCCATGCCTAAAACCTTTGAACAGTAGTGTATTAAATGCATTGATTCCTGTGTTTTAGGGGAAAAAAAAGTGAGAATGTTTTCAGAAATAGAAGTGTTAAAGGGAGTCTATCACTGTCCCCAGCTAATTTAAACCTCTCCCATAGTGCTGTTAGCAGAATAAAAACCATACCTTTCTTAAGTTTCAGAGCCCCAGGGATGGGGAGAAAAAGCTCTTTTATTCTTTATTCAAATGAGGATCTTGGAGCACATGGGGAGTTTTCTTCTAATACTAAGCACTGCTGCATCATCATTAAACACTCCCATTCCTGCTCCTCCCCCAGGGCAGTGTGATTTGATCGTCCCAATGTCAGTTGATCTTCACAATGCCCAGGGGAACATTAAAAATCCATGGATTGTCACCCATGTCCAAGATCACCATGTGCAATGCCATCATGTAAAATATGTTAGCTTTGAACTTTTGGAGTACAGGAAGTGTGCTTTGTTATAAACCTGTTCTGCCTTGTGGATTAAGTCAATGTAAAAACCAAAAATCGGAACATGTCAAAATCCTACTTAAGAATCTCTAATGGATGGAGACCTAATTCATAATTAAACACATATAAATAAACCTACAATAATCCATACACACTGTAAAACAAATAATAATAAAAAATATTAATATCCATTAAAAATGTACATATGATTAAAAAGAGTCAATCAATGAACAGGAAAGCAAGGACAACCCCATCAAGTACACACATCCAATACTCTATCCACCAAAATCCATGTGTTAGCCAGTTCAATGCAAATGCATATTATAGTCTAATCCAGCTAAATGGAAAAGAGAATAATAGCATGGACACTGCATAAATGTATATCGATAAAAACAATTATATATAATGGCACTATACATCAAACAGAGGACTAGTGTCACATGGTTCAAGGGTCCATGGGTGTGTGGTGTGTGTGTGGTGTGTGTGTGTGGTGTGTGTGTGTGTGGTGTGTGTGTGTGTGTGTGTGTGTGTGTGTGGTGTGGTGTGGTGTGTTTTGTTTTTTCCTTTTTTCTTTCTGCAGTTGCTTGCACAGGAATTGCAGAATTTCACTGTGTATGACCCCCCCCTACCTAAAAGGGTTTTCCCAGAATTGACATTTATCATTTATCCACAGGATATGTGAAAAAAGTCTGATCTCTGGGACCCCCACCAATCACTAGAACAAGGGTTCTGATATCCTCCCATTTATCCTCATTGATCACGTGGCCACCCGGCCACTCCTTTTAGTATCTGTGTTTTAGCAATTGATGGGGTATCAGTGGTGAGACCCACCAGAGATCAGTTCTTTATTGCCTATCCTGTGGATAGGTGATGAATATTTATTGTGGTATTATTCCTTTGTGCAGTAAAATACGGGTTTCTAGACAGCTGCTTTTTGTATTTGCTATAATATAAATACAGCTAAAATAGTTATAGAAACTGCTATAATTGTAGGGGGTCCAATAATACTCAACTTAGGCAAGTGAAAATTTTGTTAGATTTGGACCCTGTTTTATTTTTTATAAATACTTTATATTGCCATCTTTGCAGCTTTCCAACTTGTAGCTATGAAGATGGGTCAAGCTGATAATGGTGGCAGCACCGTTTAGCCATACAAAAATGGCTCGTAATATTGTGAAAGACACTAAAGCAGAATAGATCTGCAAGGGAGAAGATTGTTCAGTCACAGATGTGATGTGGGACAATTCACAGAGTCCAGGATGGTCTCCTTGAATCTTGTCTGACACGATGTTGGGTAGTATACAGAAACTTGTAGCTCACAATCCACATTGTGGCCTCCCTGGTTATAGAATATAGCAGTAGACTTTAACGTTGGAAAAAGGAAGATGTAGAATGATGTCATGGTCATTGTGAGATTATTCTAATGAATACGGAATTATGTATCAGGATTACAGTGGAGTCTAGACCAATATATTGTTACAGTACCCACTTCCTCATGTTGCATTAGAACATGACTTAATGTCTCTACTATGTAAGAAATTTAGGACTCATTATCTAGGATTTTCTGAAGGTCAGTCAAAGGTTATTCATTAAAAGAAACCTGGCAACTCTTGGATGCAAATATACAATTCAAGATGAGCAGAAAATGGGTGTTCAAGACTAAAAATGGGCAAAATATAGATGAGAACAGATCTCAATCTGTGCTTTTTTCAGGTTAGTATTAGGTCATTGTTTCACCTGCTATAAGACTCTTTTCACACTACTGAAGTTTAAAGGCGAGTGCTTTCTGTGATCTGTGAAAGTAGAGCATGCTCTACTATTTTATGGACCAGAGACACTGCTCGATTTTCAAGATTCAAAGTTAATCGGTCCGTGAAAAAAAAGTGTGCCACAATGGTGCTGACTCTGCCGGGAAAAAAACACACTGCAGTCATGTGAAAAATTTCTGCAACTCATAAATCATTTCCACACGTCTTGTTTCTGTAGTACTATATGTGCAGGTATTTCTGCAAGCACTATTTAGATGAATGGGACAGTAACAGAAATGTGTGTAGCAAATCTGCTGTCCTAAAAAGGGTTTTCAGCCCATAAAAAAAACATTTAATTATCAAAAGAGGGAGCCTGGAAGGTGAGTATGACTTGTTGATTTGGAAACAAAGTCATACATTCCTCCCAGACCACTGCTTCCCAGTACCCCGCTGGTCTCTGTCCTGGTCTCCAGCAATGATATTTAAACATGGTCATGTGCCCTCTATAGCAGACACCACCAAGGTCATTGCTGGAGGCTGTAATGGAGTTTGCAGAAGGAAAGCCAGCACATCATCACAGAAGTGGTAGGGGTCGGAAAGGGAGTATACTATTTATCCTAGTTGCCCTAGTATCAGTGAGTATTTGTCATGACCTCTACAACTTGGGACATCTGGTTGAAGCCCCAGTAGAAATCCAGCAGTCCAGATGCCCATTTTGGAGTCTCTCTCAACTGACTGACAAAGGGAATTGTAAAACCACATCCATGATGCCATTCTAGCTCAGCACTGTAAATGCCACTTACAATCTTACACCAAAATGGCATCCAGATGCAGTTTAGTAGGCACAGTAGCACTTCCTTTTTTTTTTCTTTTTTTTTTTTTTTTTTACAGGAGCTTTCAAAGAAGTGTTTGTCTATCTACTGGGTATGATTCATCAGACCAGTGTCCATTCCCACAGATGTGGCCCTGTAAGCACACTTTCTATATTGTGGTGTAGAAGGGATACACACTGAATACCGAGAGGGCTGCAAAATTGTTCTTGTAATCCATGTAATTCCATGCTATCTCTTTCCAATGTGGATTTCTTTATGGTGACCTACAATGAAAAACTAGGCTATTTGTTGTTATCATACTTCTTAACTTCTGAGAACTAGGAAAATTCTAAAGAGCGCGGTACAAAGTACTTCATGCCCTTCCCCAAGTTATGGAATTTGAATCATAAATTGTACGTACAACCCTATTTATCACCACCCTAAATACATATCCCTCCCCCCAAGCCCTAAACTATATTGGCTCTTTATACAGACCCCAGATGTACAAATACTCAGCTCTTCCAGCTCCTGCACTCTTCTGCGCTCCCAGGTTCTGCCACAGAGAATAACTTAAGGCAGGAATGGGAAAAGGTAAAGTTGTTGACCTGTAAGCAAAACTTATCAGCTATACTGTTAATAGGGGGAATAAGTGTCTGATTGCTGGACCCCCACCAATAATTTATTCATTCATTCATTTCCAGGGAACTGCTGAAGAGAAGTATATAGCCCTTGGCTGGCTCCAGCAGTCCTGTCAAGGCATTTGGAGAGGCGTTGTGAAGACCCCAACACAAGGGTCTCGGGGAGCCTCTCTGATCATATCCTTATCCTGTGAACAGAGAATATGCCTTGTTTATGGGACAACCCTTAAACTTGTAGTTGAACTCCTTCTGCGTGTGTGGCCAGGAAGAAAATATAGCGTTGTGTACACTGTTCCCACTCCTAATGGTCCCGTCTGTGATCTGAGCTCCTCTTGTACATTTTACACATTTCAATATGTTCCTGGCATCTCTCCTCCTTTCTATATCTGAGAATTAAGGATATGTATGCCATCTTTTTCTTATTTACATTAAAGCAAGGTTGTTGGAAGATCTAGACTGTGTTGCTTTGAAGCCATATCTTGACAAAGGATCAGTCAGGAAACCTACTCCTAGAGTCAGATTCTGCATATGGCACTGAATTTCATGAGTAAATACAGCACTATTATAGACTTAGTGTAATTGTATAAATGGATCTGAAGATGCCTTTTTTTCTATTCTGTGATCTTGAAGTATTTAAAGTGATCCATTCTAGCTTTATTAGGCTGAAGATGCGGGAGACCAATTATAAATTATTGGTGCTAGTGCAGATGTCCTGTTAATAGTCGTGATTGCAAATGTACCAAACATATGTTCACGATGGACGATGGATAAGGGGTTGTTTCACCATTATTCTCCAAATTAAGACCTTTCTACCTTTTTAACAGAAAATCTATGTAATTCTTCATGCTTATCCAAAACTTACTGAACATTAGTCCGAGTTTTAGAATGTCTCCTGCACTCATCCTCATAGCTATTGTACAGGAATGTTCAGAGGGGAAAAGAATCTCCAACTAAATACCTAAAGATTCTCATGTAGCATAAATGATGATTTGGCCACGGTTTAAACGTGGGCTTTTCCGCAATGTTTTTTTTTGCTGTGGCCCAGTACGTGGGGCCTTAGCCTTACAGAGGTTGACAGACTCCCTGTAGAAAAAAAAAATATAATTTTATGTAAATAAATATATTTTTAGATAGAGCTATATAGAAATATAATATGTACTCTTCTCACAATACCCTTGCTGTTCTCAGAGCACTGTTCAGGTGTCCCCAGTTTCTACTCCACAGTCCTTATAGACACACAGAAAAATACTGCTCAGCCAATTGGTAGCTGCTGTGGTGACCTACATCAGCCAGTTTTCTAAGAGGCATTTCCCTTTTGGGAGCGACCTGGAAGTATGGACCTGGTTGAGGAGAGGGCAGTGTCATAACATGAGTGGCGGGAGGATTGTGTTTCCCCATCCTATAAGGGGTTAGGGTTTTGTAAAAATTCACAAAAGCCTCAGATGTCCAAAAATGTAAGAGGATAGTAAGTGCATCTTTTCCAATAGATGGCACCCAAATTGGAGCATTGCGGGGTACCCCACTACGTTTCCTTCAGTTCAAAAAGAATTGAGCAAAATATGACGTTCACTCTATGTTCATTTTGCATTTGGGACTTGGACTATAATGAACCTCATTTGTTGACTTTGTCCAGCTTTGTAGACTCCTTCAAAAGTGAGTCTGGGCAGCTGAAAATACAGTATAGCTAATACATGTTCATACATATCAAGTGACTAGTCTACTGTAAAGAACATGGTACACTTTTAGTTTTAACAAGATTCAGGTTAGAGAAGCTTCATGGATCACTGATGTCACCTGTCGGGTTGAAAAGGTACAAATTCCAGCCACCAGTTATAGTGTGTCTGCCATTCTTGCCCCATCTTATTACTTCTGGTCTTTGTGGATTTTTTTTCTTGCTTGCACCCTGTTTGTTTATATAAGACCTTTTTTTTCTCTTTTCTAGGATGTACCGTTTGATTTATTCACTGGGACCTATGTTCCTTCTCTTCGGACTCCTGCTACCAAACATTGAAGGGAATAAAAAGGTTCGTGGATCTCAAGGGGCCATTCCTCCTCCTGACAAAGGGCAGCCCAATGACTCTGAACAAAGTCAGACAGGGCCAGGGACTCAGGTCAAAGGTAAAGGAAAAGGACAAGCTCTGGTAGCTGAGGAGGTGCTGGAGTCCAGTCAGGAAGCACTACATGTTACTGAAAGAAAGTATCTGAAGAGGGACTGGTGTAAGACACAGCCACTGAAGCAAACTATCCATGAGGAAGGATGCAACAAACGCACCATCCTCAACAGGTTCTGCTATGGGCAGTGCAATTCTTTCTACATTCCCCGACATATCCGCCGGGAAGAGGGATCCTTCCAGTCCTGCTCATTCTGCAAACCTAAAAAATTCACTACCATGGTGGTTACACTCCACTGCCCTGAGCTACAGCCACCCACAAAGAAGAAAAGAATAACGCGTGTCAAGCAGTGTCGCTGTATCTCTATAGATCTGGACTAGCATCAAATTGGTTCTTCTCCATGTTGGACAAACTGATACATGATCCATCCATACAGCTGGACTGCACCCATGCAGATGGTAGTTTCATGTGTATCAAGCTACAAATGTTTTTGGATGTCAAATAACCTTCTGTGTCTGAGCTACTTTCAGGCTCCCTAGGGTAACCCAACAAACGTTCTGCCCACCAAAGATGGACGGACTGCCCCAGTAAAGCACAAAGTGCACTCTTACCTGGAGTACAAAAAAAACCCTGAGTGCAAGTTTCCATGTATACAATGTGTATATATCTTATTTATTCACACTTACATGTTTGTGATGCACATAGGAGGGTCAGTGGGATGGAAGTGTCTGTGTGTAACAATTTTATAACCTAATAGATCTAGGCAGGAGATGGTGAATGAATCCTGCCTATGATCACAGCAGAAGAGCACATTTGCCTAACCAGTGACTTTTGACCAATTTCACAACTTATTGAGGCAGAATTGCATCAAGTAAAATAAAATTTCTGTACCTGGTTCAAGCTTTAAAGAAAGGAGTATGTGTCGTGTACTTTGCTTTAACATCCATTAAACAACTCAATCTATTTAATGAGGTTTTCTGACCACTATTGTATGTTTAATACTGACTACTTATCTATAGATATCTGATCTGTGGGGGTCCAATACTTGCACAGGCTGCTGTAAACTTGTTCGGCTGTTTGCAGCAGTTTCCGTATGTTGTATGCTGCCCAGTTTCCCCAGTGCCACTGCTATAGAGTGGATGGGGCTGCAGCTCCGCTTCTATTACTAGAATAGGAGCAGAACTGTTTCCACTTCCCTTCCACTAGTTTCTGGCACCCAGATGCTGCCTATGGATAAGTCATCAGTATCAAATGTGCATTAGGGGCTGGAGAATCCCAAGAACAGGTTAAGGCTAGGGCTATACATCTCACTGCCTACATTGCAGCTAATAAATATGTAGATACCCAAAAACCAGTAAGTTTGGATTTCTGAGGACTATTGTGTCTGGCAACTTTTGGGTGGCAACAAGATTAGTTAGGCTGCAACTACACTGTGTCATGTATCGTGCAACCATAACCATTTGTGACTAGTGTGCAATTTTTTTTTTCTGTTGTGTGACCATCTTTAGAGGTGCAATATTGCTTAAAAAAACAAAAACAAAAAACAAAACTTAAACCAAGCCCCCATCCCGCCTTGCCAATCTCAGATGTGGCTCAGTTGCACACAACTTCCATTGTAGCCTGGGTTGTTAGTTATGTGTGACTTGTGACCAAGGGTTCAACAGGTTTGTATTTTCTACTACTGTCGTGATCACAGGTTGTAACACAACCCCATTGTCAATCGTTAGATGGGACACTGACCTTTGTGCTGCACAAGAAAAATAGCCATCTAGCACGAACATTACTTTCATTACATGGGCTTGTGTGGCAAATTTAATGCTTGCAAACCAAGTCATGTCATGGTCACTACCCTTCCATGCATTGATATTTTTAGCTATAATAGTGTAGTATAAATGTGCTCTTAAATTAGACTGGTTTTACACTTGAAGGATTGTGAATGGCAAGGCCTTATTGAACAATGCCAGTGCCTAACCTTCCTATTGCTCTTGTGGCTAATTGGGTTAAAAGCCTGTGTAAGGCTAAATCCCCACGTTGCGGAAATGCAGCTTTTTTTGTTGCAGATTTTGCTGTGGTTTTTTTTGAGCCAAAGCCAGGAGTGGATTGAGCAAAAGGTAAAACTAAAAAAAAAAAAAAAATATATATATATATATATATATATATATATATATATATATACAGTACAGACCAAAAGTTTGGACACACCTTCTCATTCCAAGAGTTTTCTGTATTTTCATGACTATAAAAATTGTAGATTCACACTGAAGGCATCAAAACTATGAATTAACACATGTGGAATTATATACTTAACAAAAAAGTGTGAAACAACTGAAAATATGTCTTATATTCTAGGTTCTTCAAAGTAGCCATCTTTTGCTTTGATTACACTCTTGGCATTCTCTTGATGAGCTTCAAGAGGTAGTCACCTGAAATGGTCTTCCAACAGTCTTGAAGGAGTTCCCAGAGATGCTTAGCACTTGTTGGCCCTTTTGCCTTCACTCTGCGGTCCAGCTCACCCCAAACCATCTCGATTGGGTTCAGGTCTGGTGACTGTGGAGGCCAGGTCATCTGGGATAGCACCCCATCACTCTCCTTCTTGGTCAAATAGCCCTTACACAGTCTGGAGGTGTGTTTGGGGTCATTGTCCTGTTGAAAAATAAATGATGGTCCAACTAAGTGCAAACCGGATGGAATAGCATGCCGCTGCAAGATGCTGTGGTAACCATGCTGGTTCAGTATTCCTTCAATTTTGAATAAATCCCCAACAGTGTGACCAGCAAAGCACTCCCACACCATCACACCTCCTCCTCCATGCTTCACGGTGGGAACCAGGCATGTAGAGTCCATTCGATCACCTTTTCTGCGTCGCACAAAGACACGGTGGTTGGAACCAAAGATCTCAAATTTGGACTCATCAGACCAAAGCACAGATTTCCACAGGTCTAATGTCCATTCCTTGTGTTCTTTAGCCCAAACAAGTCTCTTCTGCTTGTTGCCTGTCCTTAGCAGTGGTTTCCTAGCAGTTATTTTACCATGAAGACCTGCTGCACTCCTCTTAACAGTTGTTGTAGAGATGTGTCTGCTGCTAGAACTCTGTGTGGCATTGACCTGGTCTCTAATCTGATCTGCTGTTAACCTGCGATTTCTGAGGCTGGTGACTCGGATGAACTTATCCTCCGCAGCAGAGGTGACTCTTGGTCTTCCTTTCCTGGGGCGGTCCTCATGTGAGCCAGTTTCTTTGTAGCGCTTGATGATTTTGGCCACTGCACTTGGGGACACTTTCAAAGTTTTCCCAATTTTTCAGACTGACTGACCTTCATTTCTTAAAGTAATGATGGCCACTCGTTTTTCTTTACTTAGCTGCTTTTTTTTCTTGCCACAATACAAATTCTAACACTCCATTCAGTAGGACTATCAGCTGTGTATCCACCTGACTTCTGAACAACACAACTGATGGTCCCAACCCCATTTATAAGGCAAGAAATCCCACTTATTAAACCTGACAGGGCACACATGTGAAGTGAAAACCATTTCAGGTGACTACCTCTTGAAGATCATCAAGAGAATGCCAAGAGTGTGCAAAGCAGTAATCAAAGCAAAAAGGTGGCTACTTTGAAGAACCTAGAATATAAGACATATTTTCAGTAGTTTCACACTTTTTTTTAAGTATATAATTCCACATGTGTTAATTCATAGTTTTGATGCCTTCAGTGTGAATCTACAATTTTTATAGTCATGAAAATACAGAAAACTCTTGGAATGAGAAGGTGTGTCCAAACTTTTGGTCTGTACTGTTATATATATATATATATATATATATATATATATATGAACTTCCTATATATTTTCCATTTCTTTTGAAGCCATTCTTGGCTTTGGCTCAAAAAACCACAACAAAATCTGCAACAAAAAAAGCTGCGTTTACGTAACGTGGGGCCTCAGCCTAAAAGCTTAGTATCAATGCCAGTGGTCTTGCAAGTTGATGTACAGCAAACACATATGTCTTTGACAACTACTGAGAAGTATGGCCAGATTTACTTTGTGTGTCAGTCGAAGGTCAATTGGCTTCCTTCCACCCAGTTTTGCGGAGCATACCTGTGTTCTCAGTGGGGAGTGAGAAGTAATTTGCCACTAGACATCTCAGACAGCAGCTCTTCTCCACTGACAATAATACATGGGTAGGCAACCTTCGGCACTCCATCTGTTGTAAAACTACAACTTCCAGCATGTATACTTGCTCTGCTGTTCTTGGAACTCTTAGTATAATGTTATATCATGTTAGCCTAAGGAAGTGAATGGAGCATGTTGGGAGTTGTAGTTTCACAGCAGTTGGAGTGCCAAAGGTTGCTGACCCCTGCAATAATGGTTCAGCATGTCCAAGCCTCCTTTCCTCCAACATCATCTGGTTGGGAGGGGGGAGAGTAAGGACAACACCATACATATTCATTTCAGCTGAATCCGGCAAGCATGGTATGGGTATGGCCAGGTTTATTTTCCACCTTGGCTCCTCCAAAATCCACAGTCCAATAGGCCCATAACTTTATACAGACATCACACAAAATTCTTTTTCATCCCCTCCTCCATGGACTGTAAGGAACAAAAACAATTACCTGTGTAAATACAGTTTGTCATATTCTCACCTAAAAATCATTGCGGGCCTTATTTCTCTTCCGTACAACAGTAAGGGAAAGCAAGGAAACCTCTAGTGTGAACAAGCCCTAAAGTTGTACACCTCTCTATCTGTCAATGTTTTAGAAGCCTGATATGCTGCCACTATATAATAAGCTGAGCATTCTATATAGTGTGCACCCTACAAAACATTATAGACCTTACTCTAGCCTATGGGATATACAACATGTGAGGGATCATATATACCCCTAGGTACAGGTCAGATTTGGGCAAGCTTCTGAACAAGATGTAGTAATTTTAATGGCCTCTCTCAAGCCCAACCAGATGTTGGTTTGTCTTTGATCTGAACAACACGTCAGGCTCAGACAATAAGATTAGTTTACAATTTATTATGCCTTTGATTCCTATTCACTGATGAGTTTTAAATTTGTTACCCAGCGCGCCGGCCGCACGAGGAGGGACCACAGAGGGGCAGAAAAAGCCTAGAGGCAGCGGGCAAGTGTCTGATTTCAAAGCCGTTTAATTCAGTTGCTTTTTAAGTAGAGTACGGTTCACACCTTTTATATAAAATATATGTTCCAAGTGGACTATTTATCGGTATATTACAAAGTCCATTGTCATCGAATTTTAACATATACCTTATTGCATGGCATCACAGCTTACATAAACCTCCAAAGTAAACTACTCCAAACTTCAATAAGAATGACTACATTCATTTGTAGATCAGAAAACATAGCAAAGACCTGAACCCACTACAGTCTGCAGAATAATGGGGATGGGGAGGAATCTATAACCTGTTATCATGAATTCCCGTTGTCACATTAGGGTCCATGCTTCACCAGGTACTGTCCCATTATCACTATCATTGCTGTATTCAATGTTCCATCATGCTTTTGAAAAGAATAGATGGTGAACTGGAAAAATGTATGGAGTTAACTAGCTGGCCACAGTAGGAAGCCATCCAATGCATCAGTGTAACCTTTGCAAAAGTGGTAACTTAAATCATATTATTTGTAAATGTAATTTGACATATATAGGGTTGTCATACTATGACTAGCCCTTTTTACAAATTTAGGCTATTTTTTTTTTTCTTTTTAAATGCATACTGCAAAAAATATACATGTACACTGATGCGACAGGATTTCTATATGGTTGGCTTTTCTAATAACTTCCATTGGGTGGGGGGGGGAATCACTACTGTTGTATACTACTTTGACAGAACAGTGTAGCACCCAATTGTATAGAAGTTATGTTGTAGCAGTATGTGGTTAAAAAAAATAAATAAATTTATGCTTCACCTGTATGGCTAACACATGATATAAACCTAAGCTATGCCAGCCCATTGTTAAATTGTTGTTTTTTTTTTTTTTTTTTTTTTTTAGTAAACTTCTTAAAAACAGTAACGTGAATGTGTATCCATCTCACATGTGGCTAGCCATGTTCACCAGTCAGGGACTGTTAGCAAATCTCTGCTCTGACTAATAGAGGGGTATCGTGACTTGTGTACCCCCTCCTATAATCCATAGTCTCTAATATGGCATATAGAAAAAGGGGTTGTCTTCTTGAGATTACCCCATATCATTTTTTTCCCCCAAGGCTTGGTATATTGGAACGCTATGACAAGCAGGGCTATGCTCACATAGGGTTGTGTGCACTATCTGTACACTGTATATTATAGAGCAGGAGGAGCTGAACAGATTAATATATAGCTTTGTTGGAAATTATTCAGTATTTCATTTGATTAAATTCCTGCTTTTTCTATGCTTAGGAGTCCAGTGGGCGGGTCTATTTAGTGATTGACAGCTACCTTTGTACGTACAGTCATACACAGACCACCCACTGGACTCCTAAAAGTTATTTTTGAGAGAAAATATAAACTTTATCTGTCTCCTCCTACTACTATTATAGAGTGAGACACCATCTTCAATATGACAAGTGTTAAAAAGTGTTAGCCATTTCTTCCCTAAGGCAGAAGGATTATGGTGGAGATTTACCAATGTGTCAAGCACTACCCCCTCAGCCCCTCAGGCAGAACACATAAAAACATCAGATTTACTTGGAGTGTTTCTTAAAGGGGGTTGTGAATTAAATAGAGTGTTTTTGTAAGGGAAATCCTGTGCTTCGATAGTGGGATCATTTGCACACACACCACATGTGATTATATTGTAGGACTATTTGCCTTTTTTCTGCCACAATTTGATTAGTTTTTAGTGTTCCTTAACAGATTGACCCCATGATGTCTGAGCTCGGCAATAAAATACAACATCTTATGGCTTTGCAAGAAAGGGATTTTGCAATGTTCAAACCATCAGAGGTCTGAACGGTGTGTAACTTCCCTCCAAATCCTTAGAAGTCGTCCCATTTCTGTGATGAAGCAGTATATTACGGAGAGGAAATTTAGAACCTCATAAAAACAAACAGCATGAAGCGGCAGACACATGAGACAGTTTTTATTAAAAGTGACGCTGGCCATATTTACATCTGTGCACCATAAATACTGTAAAAAAATAAATAAAAAATCACAAGTTAAAAATATAAGTGTTATGTCAAGGGGAAGTTTACAAAGAACAGCAAAGCTCTACAAGTGACATCATCAGAGACACAACGCATCATATCCCAGACACACACACAAAAAAAGCAGCCAATTAACCTTTCCACATGGAGCCGTCGATGTAAAGAGGAAATGACAAGACTGGGACATGTCAAAACTTCCAAATAAACTTTATTAATAACAAATACTGATTCCGTCATTTCTGCAGATTTCCAGCATAGACACAGCATGATCTAGAGATCATATTTTTTTCATACAAAAATACACTTAATAGTAAACAATATTCTGAAATAAGGAAAATGTAGACATTTCCTACTATATACATGTAGCACACCATCTGAAAAAATAGCAAATAAAAATACCTTATTTGGTTCTAGAATAAGAACTAGATTTGAGAAAAAAGAAAAAGATTCTTAGCGGTTCTGCCAGGCACATGTAATATATGGTTAGTAAGTGCAAACCTGTGTCATACACACACAACATAAAGGGAAAGCAGTTTATAATGTACCAGCGTATGCAGCCTTCGCAGAATATTTATGAGGTATCTAAATGTCCAACTAGACAGTTTCACATCATCTGTTCATGCCTGTCAAATTCAACACAGGGCACTATGGCATCACCCATCATCACAAGGGTTAAACACAAAGGTTAGTGTTTCCCTATGGCAAGAAACCTCAATGTGTAAAAATCTGACCAATGTTGCCTTGAAGCCTTACACCTTTAGTAAAATTGATAAGAGAAATACTTTTTGTGGACTCTGTGTTAGGGACTCTGTGTTACGTCCTTGTTCAGATGTCCAGCTGACCCCCATAATGGTGATAGTTGCCATAGTTCGTAACCTATTGCACTTGCTTTACAGCCATGATGTGCTGCTCCCTCAATCTGCCCTGCACTATAAAGGCTAGGTGACTTTGGCCATACAACCATACTCTGTTCTATAAGGCTAGGTGACTTTGGCCATACAACCATACTCTGTTCTATAAGGCTAGGTGACTTTGGCCATACAACCCTACGCTGTGCTATAGGGCTAGATGATTTTGGTCATATAACTAAAAATGTGTGTGTAATATGGTTAGGGCTATACAGCGACTCTTAGTAGCACAAGAAAGGTTACAATGTCACGCTGCTACATTACACTTAAAGATGATCACAGCTGAAAATGTACAGTGCTCGACTCACTCAGCTCTGCTGCCCCTTCAACTACGTGATTGAGGAGGTCACTGTGACGTGTCAAAAGTGGTCATACGTGAGATACTTACAGTAGAAGATTATAATATGTTTTTTTCAGGGTACTGTCTGGGGCAGAGGCTCTTGGGGAACCCATAGTCACCAAAATCTCTCACCAACTTTTACAGGTATATGCCACTTAGAAGTGGCCTGTGGTGGCAGTAGAATTTTACATGTGCCTGTAAATACATGCACAGCTGCAACTAGTCATCCCATAAGCAATAGGACAGCATCATAGTGAGGGTAGTGAGAGCTTACTCCCAGAATAGCAAGGGAGCCTGCCGCTCCTGAATCCAATGGCCATTAAACTCATCTGATCTCTGGGTTTAGCAGCATCCCAGGTGCATGTTGTACATATTACATGTGAAATGCCACAGACATAACATTATCAGCAAATTTCACCAACTTTCTTAAAAGCCGCACGCGAGTGATGAGGCCTCAGCAGTCACAGAAAAGGACTCGGGATGTCACCGATGACATGTTAGTGACATACTGGGTCCTTTCCTGTGACCGCTGAGGCCATGGATTGGCTTCAGCTATTATGTGCGGTGAGGACTTCTGCCAGACCAGACAGCAGCAAGGGACACGGGGGCACCATGGACAGGCTTTTTTTTTTTTTTTAAGCTTCACCTTCCCCAGCCTGCTGTCCCAGAGATCTTGGTCTTCACTTCTGAAAAATCACAGTTCTTGACCATCAGTTGGTCCATTTTTGGTCATGATGTGAATTGGCTACTGGCATGAAATTAACCTCTGCATAGCCAGTGTAGTAGTCGTAATCTATGTCTAGGATAATTCCCAGACAAAAATCAACTCATACGGTTCAGTTTAGTGTTTTCTTTATATGACATCACTAATACATTATCATTAGGAATGATGTGCGTTACATTGTAAAGCATAGAAACAAACAGACTTGTTCTTTGTTGGGACAAGGGGCTACAGGGAACCTGACACTGTTTGCGGTGTGTAACTTAAGAACCACTAATGGGAACGCTCATTTTTATGTGACTCAACTATTCACTAGGACGACAATGTGCTGGAATTTGCCCCATGAAACCATAGACAGGCTTTAGTCTAATAACATTTTTCATAATTACCAATACTAATTATAGTTTTACTATGTGTCATATGAAGGACCTGATCATATATGCTCAAGTGACTGTCACATACTAGATCTATACCCAACATCACAAGTTACAGGGAGTCTGTCAGCACATTTTACCCTAGCAAACTGCTATACAAGTGCCAAGCAAGTGTAAAAGTGGTCATTTATAGTGGCAGCATAATGAATAAAATGAGGTTTTATTCCATCTTGGCAAGTGTCTGTAGGGTTTTGCTCATGCTGGGAAGTCTCCTGAGGTTTAACTAGTAAAACCTGTCAACCCCCCATTGCATTGTTCAGTGGAGGTGGGGATGGGGGGCTGACGCATGCACAGTATATCACTGAAGCTGATGTCCAGAGAGGAGGGGTGCACTGTACATATACTGCCCCCTCCACCCCCAAACACTGAGCCAGCCAGGGATAAGCTAAAGATGTCAAAATGATTAAAGGAGGGGTTTGGGAGGTTATACTAAACAAATTTCAGTGTACATTGAATAAAACATCATTAGGCTATAAAAGACAACCTATGTTTTAACTTGCTTTCATGGCACCTATCTAGTAATGTGAGCACTTTGGCAGAATAAAATCATTATATCATGTTCTGATGAGGTCACCAGCATAGGCGTAACTTGAAGGGGTACAGAGGGTGTGGCTATTCCTAGTCCCAGGAGCTTTAGGGGTCTCATTAGGTATCTCTTCCCAATATAGGGAGACCAGTACTATAAGTGACCCATTACAGTTGGGGGGGTCTGGTCCAAGTTTTGCATTGTGGCACAGGAGCTTCATGGTCAATGACTCCGATACAGTAGCGGTGGACCACATGGCATGCCACATGTTTGACTACTGTAGATTTGTCAGTGTCAACAAACTATAAGAAGGCGGAAGCAAAAATTTAATATAAAAAAAAAAAATAATCAGAGTAAAACAATTGCTGTGTTCAGACACACAAAGTTCATAAAATAATATTACATGTAACATTGCTTCAACAAATAATGGACAGATAGCTTTTTTTCTTGGCCAAATTCACTTTCAACCACACAATGAAATACCTAGATTTGTTTTCAATTCTTTAGGCGCTCTAAGGTTGCGGGGATATATTTCTGTCCCCACTCAGTCACTGGCGGGGGCTGAGGGCTGTCACTGGATGATGATGTAATGGCGTCTCAGAGCAGTGTACACAAGATCAAGTTACCTTCCCTGAAACATCTTGTAACTCCCAGCACAGCCTAGTGATAGCTGATACTTAGCATCACAGGTAAGTTATGTGGAAAAGTCACAAAATGCCAAGGGTCAGATACATAACCTTCAAACAGGACATAAAGGGCCCATAATCTATTATAGCTATCAGCAGGGGAACCATAACTGTTGTAACAGAGATCTTCTTCATATATATATATATATATATATATATATATATATATATATAGGCTTTACTGTGGAAATATCCACTGGTGAATGTAGCAAAAAGGTCAAAATGCAATATATGATATATAATGCATATGATACAATACTTAACAATAATAACACAAAGTCAAAATGATAAGATGTTGCTAAACAGGCTGAATGTAATGAACCTCAATAAGGCCCAGTTCACATCTGCGCTCAGGGAGTCCATTTGGGGACCCCCCTAAATGGAAACCTATACGCATAAAAAATGCTGGGTCCGTGTGGTTTCCGCATGAAACATGCAGAGAGAAAAGTGTCGCTTGCAGGACTTTTCTCTCCGCATGTTTCATGCGGAAACCGAGCAGAAACCACACGGATCCCATTATAGTCTATGGGGTCCACGGGTTTCCCAGGAAACCGCTTTTTTATGCGTATAGGTTTCGGTTCAGAGGGTCCCCAAGCGGACTCCCCGAACGGAAACCCAAACGTAGAAGTGAACCGGGCCTTATTTTTAGCCAGCAAAACTATAAGTATATAAATTAAGGAAATATGCAACTTAAAAAATATCTATATCTATGTATTTAGGGGACAAATGCCAAGATCTCCAGTACAATGCACGTTTGTACTCTTCACATAGACCACCACTTCCAGTCATTTGAGGTTTATAGTATATTTGTGGAGAGCAATTGGAAACCATATACTTGCTTTAAGGCCAGTTGTTCATGTATATGGTCTTCCCTTAGGTTGGTTTTTGGGGAATTAATAATTATAAGAATTGTTGAATTCATGATAATATTAAATAGGTATTCTCAACTTCACATCCACAGGATATGCTATAAAAATATAAAAAATGATAAATACATTAGGGTCCACATGATTTATTTCCAGGGCAGGAGACCCCGACTGCCTTCCAACCTATGGAGTCAGCTGCTGCGGGCATAGAATGAATTTAGAGGTAGTTGTGCATATGATATGATAGGATCCTGTGATGAGAAAGCAGAAAAACTTTACCTAAAAAATAGGTAAGTCCGGGTCACAAAATATAGAACAGGTCCTATTCCTGTCCTATTTTGCTTCCGCGGATCCTATTCATTTAATGAAAGGAGCCGCGGAAGCACGGCCAGCACACGGGGGACATCCCCTTGTCCTCCTTGTGCCACCTATGCTTTTAATTCACGGCAGTCCGGTTGCAGCATATTCGTCTGCAACTGGCCTTAAAGTGTTGACCAGACTCCACCCAGAGCTTATGACAAGGGTTTATGTTGGGTTGAGCTGTATGGTGGACTGGATAAAGTGAGGTGGAAAAGCACCAAAGACATATACTGTATGAAGGTTATTTGTTTCTGTAGATGGC
This sequence comes from Leptodactylus fallax, assembly GCA_947044405.1. Taxonomy (NCBI): domain Eukaryota; kingdom Metazoa; phylum Chordata; class Amphibia; order Anura; family Leptodactylidae; genus Leptodactylus; species Leptodactylus fallax. The sequence continues at coordinate 398,629 of CAMRHE010000305.1, forward strand.
GAAATGCTAAGCATCACACATAATGTTTATTTTTGGGAATGTTTGTGGGAATTTTTAAAAAATAATTTCTAGGTCTTTGATGAGTAGTTGTACATATAAAACCTGTAACACATGGTGTATGATCACTGCGTACAAAATTATCAAATTGACAGTAAATGACTAGATATATACATGATGCATGTATGTAGGTCTATGATGATGCAACCAGTATCCATACACAAATACCCCCCAAGTGCACACTACTTTTTAAACAAAGTTTTTATGTTAAACATATTTATTAATTTTTGATTTCCTTGTCACTAATATATATATTTATATTTATATTTTTTTAGGAAAAAATACTACATCCTGCCATTTTCATTCAGGCCACTAAAAGTAATGATAAACTGACATTTACCAATTCTATAGGGACTTTAAGAATGATGTCCCATTGGACTCCATACAGAATAATGTCCTATAGTGGCCCCATCAATACAGTATAAAGATCTACAGTGACCCCTTCACATAGTATAATATTCCATAGTGGCCCCTCCACACAATACAATGTCCCTAATGGCCCCTTCATACAGTATTACAATCCACAGTGGCTCCTCCACACAGTATAATGTCCCATAGAGGCCCCCCACACATTATAATGTTCTATAGCGGCCCCCTCTTCAGTGCTTCTGCCTGACGTCAGGGTCTCAAGGGTTACGTCAGCATCATTATGCATCATGACTCCGACGTAAACCCTGAGGCCCTATCAGCAGTCTCTGTCAGGCAGGAGCCTCGTAGAGAACAGGGAGCCTCCTGGGCTAGGTCTGAAGAGACCCCAGAGTATAATAATAGCAGTTTTGTTTCGGACGTGCTTGACCAATCATCATTTCAACTACTGACAATATATGATGTCACAGCTTACCGACTTATCAGCTTATCACTATCTGGTTTTAATAAATAAATAAAAGTAGTGTATTGCCAATTTATTTAAGTAGATATGGGAAAACCTGGTTTGTTTCGGGCAGAACATATTCGGCACAAACTGGAAGCACTATCACTATATACTGGGGTCTCCTCAGACCCAGAGTATAATAAGCGGGGGCCCGGTGGTGGCGAGTAAAAATAGACTGCTGTTATATTCACCTTGCCTCACATCTCCTGGGCATCCTTGTGGTGTCTGGCATTTCCCCGGCATCCTCTTCCAGATCTCACTGCGGAGGTCCAATCAGTCACGTGGTACACACTGGGCCAATCAGACCTCAGCGGTGACCCAGAGGAGTGTGACGTCATCCTGAAGAGGACGCCAATGGGACTGCTGAACACCCAGGAGAAATTAGGCAAGGTAAGAGTTTGATATTTTTACTCACCTCCCCTGGCCTTATTATACTCTCTGGCTCAAAGGGAATGATATAGGCATTTCCAAAGTAGGTCGGATTATTCACATTGGCTGTTAATGCCTTTTGCAGCTTGTATGTACAACCCTTTAAGGTAAAATCCAGTTTTACTCCCATATACCCATCTAGCTAACTGGTCACAGAGCAAGGAGTCCAACTTTGATAGACCCCTTTTTTTTTTTCTTGACACATTGACAATGCTTTTATGTCACTCCTAGCCCTGTGTCACCATGACTTCAGGAATCTTAAATAGAATGGGAGAAATTTAAAGGGATTGTCCAGTAATTAAAATTTTTTTCAAAAACGGCAAACTGTAAAATAAGTCATACTTCCCTGACTGATCGCTGCAGCTCCTTACAACGCCTCTCAGTCACCTGTCTGTCTCTATACTTCCTGCTGCACTGATGACCTGGCCCATACAATTTTTTTGTCCTGGTGCAGGGATCAATGGACAAGCAGATGCCTGTAGACATCTGCTCATGTAAGGTCACCTCTATAGAGACTGTCTCATACGTACATAATGATTAGTGCTCACTAAGAATATATTTGCAAAAGGTAAGTCAGAAAGATTTACAATGAATTTAAAAGACATTTTATTGAATTCATATCTGTTGCTTTGACTTTTTAATTTGGATGCATATTCAATGTTGTACTTTCTCCAACTATGAAAAAGCCATACAACAACCCAAAAGTCATTCATAGGGTAAACAGTACACAGTAGTGGGGTATCTTTACATGCTATGAAGAGCGACGTCATCGGTGCCACATCTCTTCCGCTCTGTCCCATAAGGCATGTCAGTAAACTTCACTACACCTGCACACAGTGACTATAAAAGCAACATAAATCATAACATTTCTGTAGTGCAAGGTTGTAGCTGCTCAATGAATGTCGAATGTAAAAGAAAGACAGAAACAAAACATACATATATAGTATATACTTGGCTGCAATGTCCTTGTGGACCTTCATGAACCAGTTACAAAGCAGTCGTCTGGCGAAGTCTGTAAAACTCAACTATATATTGGACACACGGACAGCGTTTATTAACAGATATTATCCTGCTTACATACATAAATAGATTTATATTTATAGATATATATATATATATATATATTTATCTCAAATATTCTATACAAGAATATACATATGCATTCTATAAAAGTAACAGAAATAAAACATTTGTAGCAAATAGGTTTAATCCTCCATCTAGGATTACAGACAGTCCAGATTAATTTACTAAACCTATTTGCCTGGTTAAAGCTTTCTCTTTCTCCCCTACTTGGGGTATATACACATTGGCGGCTATATAAAGGCCCCTATACCTGAAGGGCCGTATAAGGTCCTGATGTCTATTTACATATAAAAGGAGAGGTCTTAGCTTGGGTGGGGAAGGAGTCATCTCTCAGTACTGACATGGCATCTTTGCAGTGGCGGTGTATGGATGAGGTGCATATATTGACACAGCTCAGTTGTTGGCGACACTCGCTTCTTTCTGTCGTAGTCTTTCTTTCTGTAATTACGAAAGAAAAATATTAGAAGCAGTTTCATGTACAGGCAGCTATAATGTAATGAGACTGGAAAGACCTTTCTCATGTTATTCACTATACAACCCTTCAAGCTTAGTTATCACCTGCTTGACAGATGTCATTGTGACCGAACTCTACAAAGACTTGGTCAAGAGCAACTTTCTCTAATAGGTTACAGACTTGACATGGTTCCTCGCACCTCAGTGAAAGTGGTTTCGAGCCACCTCCTAATCGCATCCTTGCCTTTCAGACTGGCTGCAGCACCAGACATAACACAGAGACATCTCTAGTTAAGGCCGTCTAATGACGTCTTTCTCTTTCTACAAGCTGGATCAGATTCTCTCCGTGCATGAAGACACATTTTAGCCAATACTTAGATGGCTTATGCAAGCCTGGGAATTTCCACTGGATTGGGGCATCAATTCAAGTAAGCAGCCTCATAGCAACAACCTCATTTGTTTTATTGTAATGTAACTACTACTTTGTCATATAAAGGCATAGATTGTACGTCCTGGAATGAGGTCAGATATTGTAGAGTCGCTGTCTTGGGTAATTACAGGTTGTGACCTGTCAGATTGTTCTGGACAGTGTATGTCTGGGAAGTCCCATAGGATGTTTTTAGTTACTGTGGTTTGACAGAAATCTATAGCCAGTCATGGCTTAAGATAGTTGTTGGGATGGTGCAGTCAAATGTCTGGAACTTGCAGGTGCCAGTGCAGTAGCTATAGCTAGGGTTTCCATCACCCAGGCCAATGTTTAGTTACAGCAGCAGTAGGGCTTGTTGGCTCCCCTGTAACACACAGGGCACAAGCTTGCCAGCCCCCACTTCTCACCATATTTACTTAAAAAAAAAAATCATCATCATTCATTTCCTATCCTAGGATATTACATAAGTGTCCTTCATAGATTGTAAGCCCTTACGGGCAGGGCCCTGTATGCCACTGTGCCAGTTGGTCACTGTTAGTATTACAGGTGCATCTCAGTAAATTAGAATATCTTTGAATATCATTCATTTCAGTAATTCAATTCATAATCAGCGTCTTCCATGACTGTGTGTCCTACTGAACCAGACTGAGGGACCATATAAAGGCTTAGGAAACCTTGGCAGGTGACACACTGAATTTACAATACAGAATTTTTTTTTACAATATTCTAATTTTCTTAGATTTGGGTTTTCATTACCTGTAATCCATAATCAACATTTACAGAAATAAAACACTTGAAATAGAACACTCTGTGTGTAAAGAATCTAGAAAATATAGGAGATCACTTTTTTAATTTAATTACTGAAAGAAATAAACGTTTCAAAGATATTCTAATTTATTGAGATGCACCTGTATATTTGTTTTGTATATCTGGTGTACCGTATGTAAACCCTCAAATGTAAAGCACCATGGAATTAATGGCGCTATATAAATAAAGATAATAATAATAATAATAATAATAATAATAATAATTTGTGGGAAACGTCTTTATCTCTGTGGAATTTGGAGTTCTCAGACAATCAGAGCAGCAACCCATATAAAAGGTATATAATGAAACCTATCAGCACAGATTATGTTTTAATTGGTTAATATAAATATTTGACACCTTTATAATTTGCTTACTATCAATTTTATGGAATGCATATAGGTGTTGTGCACAATATAGTAAAATTAAAGGTGTTGTCCTGGATTAGAAAAATATAGTCTTTTTGTCAGAAGAAGCATTAAGTTTGTCCATAGGCTGTGTCTAGTGAATAAGTTGAAGCTACAATATAAGCCGACCAGACAAGTTGGGTTCACATCTGCACGATTATTTCCGATTTTTTGTTCCATTGTAGGAACAGTAAAATGGCAGTGCCAGGTCCACCACATGACAGACATCACGAATGCCTGATGAACTGACTATAATGGGGAAGGCCAGGTTTCGATCAACGTGTCATTTTGTTGTTTTTTTCTTTTACAGAATCTGTGACAGAGGCTCCTAACAGCCTTAAGTGCAAAGGTGAACACTTCCTTAGATTGTGAGCTCTTGTGTTCTAATTTGTAAACTTGTAAAAAGTTCTATACTTTGCAGAAGAATTGAAGTCAATAATGCTAAGTTTTTGTAAAATGTAATATTTACCAGACTGGCCGCTGGGTTAATCTTTTTAGTCTCCACTTTCTTTTCTGCTGTCAATTTATTCACAGACTCTTGAGCTGCACGAAGCCTAAAAAAAAAAAAAAAAGAAAAAAAAAGAAATTAAAAGTCTAGTTAAAACACCCACAGAAGGATTATACAATGAGTTGTCCAATGACCTGTAGTACATTTGTCTGAATCTAGGATGATAAATGTAGAAAATATTAGGAATTATAAAATACCCAGCATTATGGACATGTAATGACTGTACACTACATGTATAAGTAAGCACTATAGGTACTTACTGGTTGGCAGATTAAAAATTGCATTGACCTAATTGAATAATCTAATGATCATTGGGCAATAGCCGCCACTAGACGTCTGTCTGATCACAACTGTATATACGTGAGCCATGTACAGAAGTGCAGTATACATACTGGACCAGTGGACTGTACTACAAATATGTGGTAGAATGGGCATCAAGGCCCGCCTTGATAACTCTGCATGTATGGTGGGTATGTAGGGAAATATGATGCATGTACTGTATTAGAAAGAAGATTGGCCATCCAACAACTATTATGTTAGAATTTAGGGAACAAGAAGGAGGGGCACATTCTGTCGAGAGCTCCTCCAGCAGAATACAGACCACCATTTGTAGAAGTTTATGTTGCCAACCCCGTAAAGCTACATTTTGCTAAACGTCTGCTAGGAATACTTGTGTCATCCTGGTTATGTCTGTGCAATTGACTGTGTGTTACTAAGGGAGTAGATAAAAAATAAAACTCTTCGTTGGCACGACTCCCAGCGCCAGCGCTGTTCTTCAGTGAAGCCAAAGATGGATACTCCGGCTTCACTACGTAATTGCGGGGCATGCGCACTGAAGCCGAGGTGTACCCATCCAGCTTCATTGAAGAACTGCGCAGGCGCGGGGAGTATAAAGGTTTTTATTTTTAATGCGGCCATGGATTGCGTTATAACGGTGATTTGGGACCATATGGACCTGTGGGTGGTTTAGTGTCCCAAATTGCCCTAACAGATTCCATTTAACTTTTACTCCAACTTCAATAAAACATGACAAAACGTACATGAACTAGTAAAATAAGTACATCACGTAGTACCGTAATATAACGATTGTTTAACCACCCATACTCAGGCATGGCGTCTACGTCCTGATGAGGGCTAACACTGCTGCTGTATTGCTGGATTAATAATACCTATGCCTCAGGATGGTCCTCAACCAGACTATACCAAACCAAGACGAATTCACATTGGGCAACACATCCAGCAGCCTTGTGCCCTATTATCATCAGACCTTTCGTGTTTCCTAAATTCTATTCATCAGGGGTTGATGGATAGGTATAGTGTGGCAATAACCTATAGTAGATTTAGCATGCCCACGATTTATAGCGGTGTCATGTAGAGTCTGGTCTAGACTCTCTGGTTAAGGACACTGAGTATTGTAAATAGAGCAGTAGAGTTAGCCCTCATGAGAACGTAGATACCTGCCTGAGTATGCGTGAGTAAAGAATTATAGAAGGGTGCTATGTGATGTACTTAGTTTACTAGTTCATGTTCATTTTGGGATGTATTATTGAAGTTGAAGCAAAGTTAACTTTTATCCTTTATCTACTTCCTTAATAACACACACTGAATTTGTTTAGGCCATGATAAGGGAATTTATCAGTTGCTGTGATTTTTGTTATGTCTGAGCAATAACATTTTTTTCTATCTATCGTGATTTTTAGTATTCCAATTCTCTACTTAGAATTCACAACTTTGAATTATTGAAGAAATTCACATGCAGAAATATGCAATATAGTAGGGTATTACATGTCATCCTGTAATATAAAATTGGATGGATGGTCAGGTTTGGATCAACCGAAAGGTAAGTAGAATAACTCCTTTCATCACCTATCCTAAGAGCCCTATGATCAGAATGCAAGAACCTGAGCCCCAGATTCCAGAGAGATTGGAAAGGAGCGGTGGTCATGCATGCATCATGTTCTTTTGTGGTCACTGCAAAACATTGTCCAGGTTACATGTAACTTTCTCTCTTTTGGGGGCGGCACTGGGTGGAGACCATAAAAGAAAATGCTTCGCAGGTGTGGCCCTGCACTGAAAAGCTCATTTGCATGTAATGTAATAAATATTTCTCATGGGGTTATCACCTTTAAAGTCTGCTTGACAAGATTTTTTTCTTATTCTTTAACTTGGTTAAACTACATTTTATAACCTTTTAATGCTAAATAAATAAGTAAAAAGGTATAGTAACAAATATTAAGTGTATGTGAAACAAAAAAAGGAAATGAGCAAAAAAAATATAATGTAGACAAGAAGTAGATGTGTTATGCAAAATCATCTGGAAATGTCTGCATTAAGTGTGTCGCCAGTTAAAAAACAGCCCCAGCTCCCCTGCTGAAGCTTTACATGTCCCACAGGAGGCTGCAGATTCAACTCCAAAGTATTGCATGCATCTGGTTAGCCTATTCCCACCGCACCGAGTTACACTGCTTAAATCTCTTAATTGATTTATTCAAGTCCATAAAATAAATGCCACGGAGCCCCATGCTGCTCAGCTCCCAAGTTTATGGTGGAACAAGACATTCAGACAACATTAAAGGAATGAGACATGGGGACAGGGGAGAGAACAGCGTGCAGAAATCAGCACACTTTTTATTGGCCCTATATAATGATATAACTAATACATGGTCAGGACGCTGGAGGGTGGCCACCTAGGTGTTAAACAGTGGCGGTTTATAGAATAGCAAGGTTTTCCAAAACAGCTCAGTGACTTTGTGGGTATAGAGGGCAAAAAGAGCCCAATTACCTTTAATGTTGTGTAGGTGACCCTGACATGGGAAAGGGGCAAGCTTTAGGCTTATAAACACTAATAATTGAACGTGAACCTCTGAATTTTGTCAGAAGTTTTCAAGAGCTTGGAGACCTTTGGACATGGGAGATGTTCAAGCTAAAAACTGAAAAGGAGGGTTATAGGTACTTAAATGTTAGACATTTCCAAAACTTAAAGAGGACCTTTCATGTCCTCTAACATTGTGCATGTTATATAGCACTGGGAAGCTGATAGTAAACTGAATTTGGTCAGCTTTTGAGGTATCTGCCCCGATTGCAGAGATATCAGTGCTGTTAGTTTTGGTACCAATATCGCTGCATTGTCAGAGGGGCCGGCCTCACAGCTCAGCATCATCGCTTGATGGTGAAGGACACCACCCTGACAGTACAAATCTATAGAAGTGTACAGTCAGAGGGGCATTCCTCACGGCCCAGTGCACTGTCCGCTTTCTAGTGGTATATATACAGTGGGGAAAAAAAGTATTTAGTCAGCCACCAATTGTGCAAGTTCTCCCACTTAAAAAGATGAGAGAGGCCTGTAATTGACATCATAGGTAGACCTCAACTATGAGAGACATAATGAAAAAACAAATCCAGAAAATCACATTGTCTGATTTTTAAAAAATTTATTTGCAAATTATGGTGGAAAATAAGTATTTGGTCACCTACAAACAAGCAAGATTTCTGGCTCTCACAGACCTGTAACTTCTTCTTTAAGAGGCTCTTCTGTCCTCCACTCATTACCTGTAGTAATGGCTCCTGTTTGACATTGTTATCAGTATAAAAGATACCTGTCCACAACCTCAAACAGTCACACTCCAAACTCCACTATGGTGAAGACCAAAGAGCTGTGGAAGGACACCAGAAACAAAATTGTAGACCTGCACCAGGCTGAGAAGACTGAATCTGCAATAGGCAAGCAGCTTGGTGTGAAGAAATCAACTGTGGGAGCAATAATTAGAAAATGGAAGGCATACAAGACCACTGATAATCTCCCTCGATCAGGGGCTCCACGCAAGATCTCACCCCGTGGGGTCAAAATGATCACAAGAACGGTGAGCAAAAATCCCAGAACCACATGGGGGGAACTAGTGAATGACCTACAGAAAGCTGGGACTAACGTAACAAAGGCTACCGTCAGTAACACACTATGCCGCCAGGGACTGCAGTGCCAGACATGTCTCCCTGCTTAAGCCAGTACATATCCGGGCTCATCTGAAGTTTGCTAGAGAGCATTTGGATGTTCCAGAAGAGTATTGGGAGAATGTCATATGGTCAGATGAAACCAAAGTAGAACTATTTGGTAGAAACACAACTCGTCGTGTTTGGAGGAGAGTGAATGCTGAGTTGCATCCAAAGAACACCATACCTACTGTGAAGCATGGGGGTGGCAACACCATGCTTGGGGCTGTTTCTCTGCAAAGGGACCAGGACGTCTGATCCGTGTAAATGAAAGAATGAATGGGGCCATGTATCGTGAGCACGGGCATTGAAGATGAAACGTGGCTGGGTCTTTCAGCATGACAATGATCCCAAGCACACCGCCAGGGCAACGAAGGAGTGGCTTCGTAAGAAGCATTTCAAGGTCCTGGAGTAGTAGCCTAGCCATTCTCCAGATCTCAACCCCATAGAAAACCTTTGGAGGGAGTTGAAAGTCCGTGTTGCCCAGCGACAGCCCCAAAACATCACTGCTCTAGAGGAGATCTACATGGAGGAATGGGCCAACATACCAGCAACAGTGTGTGCCAACCTTGTGAAGCCTTACAGAAAATGTTTGACCTCTGTCATTGCCAACAAAGGATATATAACAAAGTATTGAGATGAACTTTTGCTATTGACCAAATACTTATTTTCCACCATAATTTGCAAATAAATTCTTTAAAAATCAGACAATGTGATTTTCTAGGTATGTTTTCTCATTTTGTCTCTCATAGTTGAGGTCTACCTATGATGTCAATTATGGCCGGCCTCATCTTTTTAAGTGGGAGAACTTGCACAATTGGTGGCTGACTAAATACTTTTTTTCCCCACTGTAACATGCACAATGTTAGAGGACATGAAAGGTCCTCTTTAAGAAGGGGTGTGCAAGAGTACCAAATACACATTGTTGCTACAGAGTCTGGTATATTTACCTTTGACAAGGGTTCCAAAGTTTTCACTACTACTTAGGATAGGCCATAAATATCTGATTGGTGGGGGAAGGCGACAGCTGAGCCCCCCACACATATCATTTGTGGTTGTGTTTGGTCCCTGTACTATACAGTGAACAGAAGCAGATGAATAGCCCATAAATAAATTCTTAGGACCCTCTTTATAGCTATATGTTTTTTTCTTCACAAAATTCAGAAAGGGCTTGTATTTTGCAGGATATGTTGTATTTTTGTAATGCCACCTTTTTGAGATGGCCATAATTTATTGACTAACTCATTTTGCACAACATTTTACAATAAGTTTTTAATTTTTGCATCAAGGCAGCCAAATTAGTTCTGGCATACTTATTACTTGATCGCTCTTTAGTTCATCTTTTTGTGCTGTGAGATGACAAAAGACTAGCATTTCTGCCATGGATTTTTAGCTCTATTCTTTACTACATTCACTTTGTTAGATAAATAATTCACTATTCTTATAGTATTCGTCTTTTGGTCCTTATGAACATAATACTAAACCTTTTTTTATTGTTTATGTATACATATTTATATATTTTGTGTTAAAAAAAATTTTTTTTTTAGCATTTTAAAACATTTTATTTTATTTTTTTAAATCCCATTAAGGGACTAGATTATGTGCTCTTCCGATTCCTGATAGAATACACTGTATTACTGATGTACTTTAGTGTATTCTGGCTGTCAGCCAACCAATCAGGTCCTGCCTGGTGCATTGAGGTCAATAAAAGCTGAGCTGCCATAATGTTGTCCCGCCACAATACAGTTTATGAAACCATCTGTTTCCAATGCTGTACACTGTTTTGGACAGGGATCGGGCGCAGCCCATACAGCTAATACTTACAGGGGTTGGCTGTTGGCTTTCCTATTGAGAGGCCATTAAAAAAGGGCTTTAAAGAGGACCTTTCACCACCCCCAACAATTCTAGTTCTTAGGGTTTGTTAATAGATGCTGCTTCACTAATTCCAGTGCTGTTGGAATTTTTTTTTTCTAACCCCCACTATTCCCAAGCAACAAGTGCATGTAGTTTTGGTGCCTGATCTGCTATTTATGCTCTGTAATGTCAGAAGGGCAATGTCAGAAGGGCGGTGTCAGGCAGGGGGTGTGACTCAGAGCTCCAATCAGAGGCAGCCAGTGTCAGAATTCAAAATCACACCCCTTGTCTGCTCCTGCCTGTCACCGCCCTTCTGACAGTACAGAGTCAAAATCGCATACCAGACACCAAAACTAACAGCACTGATTGCTCAGGAACGGTGGGGACTAGAAAAAAAAATCTAATGGTTCCCACATCAGTGGAGCAGCAGCTATTAATTGATGTAAAGAGCTGGACTTGGCAAGGGTAGTGAAAGGGCCTCTTTAAGGGGTCAAAGTGGACGTACAAGTTATATAGAAGTAGATTGATGGTTAAACAAAACAACTGTTAAACAAGATATTGTCCATATTGGCCATTACAGTCATTCAGCCTGATCCCTACGTGTTCAGTGACATCAAGCGAAAGACAAACAATCTTTAAGGGAATGTTCTTTTGAGGAAATACAGCTCGAGGATGAAAGATCAGCTGCCTATTTTCCAGAAATTTCTAACAGTTTGATTTCTTTCCAGTTTACTATCAACTAAAACAATGGGTCATGGTTAAATTTCACGCAATGAACATTCACTATGGTCTAAATCATCTACCTCATCTAATGTGTATTTGCACCTACAGTCTTAGGTGTCTACTCCACGCATTTTATTTGCTTCACTTGAGTCTTGTGTTACATTATACTTATGCATATCATAAAAATACTTTATGGTGTTACAGAAATAATAACGGTCGTAATTGGTCGCATTTATTTTGGAAGTACCCAGAGTTTATAGCACAGCACTTCCACACAGTACAGTAATACCTCGTACATTCACGAGGTTAGGGTCCAGAACCGGTCGCGGATCGCGAGGAATCGCGAATGTTTGGTACAAGCGCTTAGAAGCGCTTACAATGCCGATTTCTAATGTTTAACCCCTAAATATCAATAAACTTTACCCTACAGTACTGTACAGTATACTAAAGTATACTGTACAGTACTGTATATTAATACATTCATTCATTTTTCTTATACACTCACAGTAAAATGAAACTAATTACCGGGTACGTAATGAACAGGACGCTACTACCCAATAGCGAAGGTGTTTTTTTTTTATTAAATTTCACAGATCTGAGAAAAAAGAGCAAAATCTATATATGTTAGTTGCCAAAAAAATATCGCGAATCTGTGAATTCGCAAATTCGGAAACGCGAGTGTACGAGGTATTACTGTATAGCCAAAAAGCCTGAGCTCAAGTCTGCTCACATCAGACCACAGAATGACAAATCCCATTGCCTATACATTGATCATACCTTGACCTGCTACTACTGAAAACAAACATCCGGCATGTTCTGTCCATTCAGAAAGACAGGTTTTTGTGGGGTTTGGCTGTTGTAGCAAACATAAGCTTCATTTTAAGTCAGACACCAGAGAAAATGAGAAAAAGAAAAAAAAAAAGATAAGAGGGGAAAAAGCAGCAGAGAAGGCGGAGGAATCTGTTCCAAATTAGCAGAGGTCTCCTTTCATTTTACTAGCAAGTAATTGGAAGCGGTAAAGAAAAGTGTAACTTATCGGATCTGGCGTGTTTATCTTTTCGTGAGGACAGGCGGCCGCTGGCGGGTTCCCTCTGGAGCCCTGGGGGGGAAATCACCTTCCCTTGATGTCCATTTGATCCGAAAAGAAAACAAAGGCGCCTGTGGAACGAGCGAGTGTAATTTGGGCGGCCCAGATGCTGAGTAATGCAAGGAAGGGCCTTGATTGGAAACGTACCTTTCTGTGGAGAAAGCTTTGCTCTCTCGTTTCCATACGGCCTTGAAGTCACTGCAGAATTCGTACCACACCACAAAGAAGGAATTGGGGTTGATTTCCTTCTCACCGGCCTTTGGCTTGGCTCCAAAAAATCCAACGGTTTCTTCAAAGCTGTGAGTGGGAAGAAGAGCTGTCAGCAAGCAAGATCTCCTGGTGGAAAAAATATATCCCTTCAAGCCCCCTGACCCAGCAACCCTGATTAATATAGCATTGGCTGAACCTGTACAGTCCTGCAACTTTAACCCTATAGTAAGAAGAAGGATTGTGTACATAAATTCAGGCCTATACAGTGACTTGATGAGATTTTATAAGTTTTAGCTTTCATTTCTCTGCTAAGAGGAGATGAACAAAAGGTATCATGACTAGGAACCAATTTGTAGGTAGCCTTACCAGGGGCAAAAAAAAATAAATCAGTGTACTGCCTTAGCCTTTTATATTGAAGGAGTCATCCCAGACTCAAAACTTATCACCTATCTACTGGAACCCACATTGATCACAAGAATGGGGATTCCATGATGGAAGAGGACCTGTCATCAGGACTGAAATTACATAAGTCAACCAATCTGCACTGCCACCCTGAGTATTTTGGGGTTTTGTTTATCCAATTCCATTTAGCCATTCCAAAGATATAAGCCCTTTTATTGTTGATGCAAATTAGGGTATATTAGCCAAGTGGGCGGTAACACTGTGGTTTTTCTGGGGATGGGGTCTCTGCATGTTGTATGTCATGCAGTGTTACTGCCCACTTGTCTAGTATACCCTAATTTGAATCAACACTAAAAGGGCTTATATCTTTGGCGTTTAGCCATCCTAAAGTGCATTCCAGGGTAACAGCACTTATCAGATATTATCAGATAAATGAGGTCAGTTGGCTTTTCAGATCTGGTAACATGTCCTCTTTTAATGGAGCAATGGTTGCCCACACGTGCTGCCACTATTTTCAACCTATGGCACTAATGGACATAGCCTAGAAAAGCATAAAGCTCAGTACCACATGCTATGAATGGAGCAACAGAGCATTGTTACATTTAAAAAACAGATATGGAACTCCCTTTTAAAAGATTGGGGGGGGGAACCCCCAACAATCAATTATTTATCACCTATTATGTAGGCAATAAGTTATGAAACTGGCAAAATCCTTTTAACAATCTGACTAAAAGTTAGGGTCTACAAGCCAAGTGGGCGGTAACACTGTGTTTTTCTGGTGGTGGGGTCTGCGTGTACCATATGTCATACAGTGTTACCACCCACTTGGTTAGTATACAATAATTTGCATTAACACTACAAGGGCTTATATTTGTGGAATGGCTGAACAGATGTGGATAAACAAAACACCAAAATGTTCAGGGTGACAGAACCTATCAGATGATTTATATAACTGGGCTTTTCAGACCTGGTGACAGGTCCTCTTTACTATATCTACAGCTTGCTTTTACAGATATTATTGCAACAACCAACCAAAAGTGACGAATCCATATACGAATAACATAACGTCTACCCTTCACACCAGACTTGTGTTCATAAAGACGACTTTATTCTAGGGCATACAGGTGTAAGTTTGCTAAAATAGGTATTATTTTTGCTGTAAAAATTGTTAGTTTAAGATCTCTCAGCTCAATTCAATAAGAATACTTAGGATGCTGGCTTTAGGAAGTCAAATTTGTAAGGTGTTCACGTATATCATTTATTGTGTCTGGCCATTTGTCTTTTGCCTGAGTCAGACACACTTAAGCTATCTGGCGCTCCATAGACTCAAATGAGGCATGGCATCAAACCACTGGATTGACATGCTGGACCTAAAAACGCTGCAGTGGTTGGTTTTTGATCTAGTGCAACCACAGAAGTGGAAAACTATACCAGATTGATACTTAAATGTGAATTCTCCTTAACGTTGTATTCCTACATACTATTGCTATCAGAGTTAGGCCATGTTTTTACCTGCAGTTGATGCACTCAATTATACTAAAAAATATGGGACAAAATGACTCAAAATAGCTGGGCTCCATACAGTCAAATGCCCTACATCACTTATAAACCATTTTGTGGCCATACAGATGGATGGCAACCAACAGGTTAGCTTGACCTCTTTCCAAAGTTTGAGCTCTTGACTATACAGTATACTATTGCCCTGATGACAACGCTGCATGTGAACACAGCCTTAGACAGGTTAATTTCCTATATCAGCATTATACACGTACAGCAACTTTGTAAATCCAGCATTTCTGGGACTATATGACACTGGGCTATTGGATTGTCAGGGTTCAGTAATCACAACAATATGGAAAATTAGCAATTTGACGTCAGTGATTAAGCATCATATTTTTCCAGATTATTTGAATTTAGCAGTTTTTCCATAAAACTTTACAAACACGACTCATTAATTTTTATTACTTGGAAAGGGAACTGGAAATGAATTTTAACATGGAATAGCATTAAAATGTACCTGGTTTGTGCTTTGCTTAGATTATTTTCTTCTGTTTTATGTTCATCTTTGGCTGAAAAAAAAAACAAATTTTAAAATGAGTGATTGACGCAATGACAGGATCCGCATCACCACCACAACACAAAAGAGAATTAATCAAATTTTTTTTTATTTAACACCATTCACTTCAATGTAACATATGGCAGCTCAAGGACAGGGTATGGATAAATAATGAATTAATATTCCTTAACAGATTGGTTATGGTCCACTTTGGAGCTGGCAGATTCCCAGGTAATTTAATAGAGCTGCTCAGTAGCCATGTTGATAGGACAGCAAAATATTGCTATAGCTGAAATGGGACAGATTGTGCTGGCCAAATATAAATTTATAGAGTAATAATTATATTTATAGAGGAATTCATAATTTATAGCGGAATAAGATAAAAAAAAAATATATGTTATAGAAAATAGAAATATATTTTTATTAAAATTGTATTGACTTTCCAAAAGTTATTTTCCATCAAAGATTAGGGCAACTGCACATGTCATGGTCGAGTTGGCCATCTCTTTTGCCAAGTATGGTACTTGCTGAACATGGTTGATCAAACTGTGGGCGCCACATGGCTTTTGTGGCAAATTATGACACTATCAGGTTACAGTTTACAGTTACTTTATATGGTATTGTAGTATACACTATGGCAACTCCAAAATCTTCGACAGCCTTATGACAGCATAACAATGATAGATTGACCTTTTATGCATTAGTATTCTGTTTTTCAACAGAAATTTGGAAGACAGTTAACATGAAAATACTGGCACTTTCTGTACTCATGTCCTGTTTGCAACCAAACTGTTCATAACACAAAGTTCTTCAGCTCATTGGCATTAGGATCCTGCAGTCAGCTATTAAATCTTTGGTCGGCACCAGCTAAGCCCAGATGGATAGTATCATATTTTCTTAAGTAATACTGGCTTATGACATTGATTGGAAAGCCAGTAATCATGTGGTTGCCAGTAAGGATGAACCAAAAGTATTGATGTCCTTTACTCTCCTTATAGCCAAGTCACATACTGTGTGAGAGCATATATAGAGGATCCCACTTAAAGGGGATACCTAGGAATTGGATCAACCTGTGTGATGGCTGGGGGAGGTGTAAAATGAATTTCACACCAGGGCCTGAATGCCAGAAGTCTTGGGCCCCCAAGCGACTACTGAGACAGATTAGTGGATCGGTGACTCACATAAAGACGTGGACAAAATTGTTGGTACCCCTCGTTTAATGAAAGAAAAACCCACAATGGTCACAGAAATAACTTGAATCTGACAAAACTGGAATTTGCCAAACTACATGTTGACAAGCCAAAAAGCTTCTGGAAGAATGTCCTATGGACAGATGAGACAAAAATCGAAATTTTTGGCAAGGCACATCAGCTCTATGTTCACAGATGGAAAAATGAAGCATATCTTGTAAAGAACACTGTCCCTACTGTGAAACATGGAGGAGGCTCTGTTATGTTTTGGGGATGCTTTGCTGTTTCTGGCACAAGGTGTCTTGAATCTGTTCCGGGTACAATGAAATCTCAAGACTCAAGGGATTCTAGAGAGAAATGTGCTGCCCAGTGTCAGAAAGCTTGGTCTCGGTCGCAGGTCATGGGTCTTGCAACAGGATAATGACCCAAAACACACAGCTAAAAACACCAAGTATGGCTAAGAGGAAAACATTGGGCTATTCTGAAGTGGCCTTCTATAAGCGCTGACCTAAATCCTATTGAGCATCTTTGGAAGGAGCTGAAACATGCCGTCTGGAAAACGCACCCTTCAAACCCGAGACAACTGGAGCAGTTTGCTCATGATGAGTGGACCAAAATACCTGTTGAGAGGTGCAGAAGTCTCATTGACAATTACAGGAATCGTTTGATTGCAGTGATTGCCTCAAAAGGTTGTGCAACAAAATATTAAGTTAAGGGAACCATCATTTCTGTCCAGGCCTGTTTCATGAGTTTTATTTTTTTTAAAATTCTGTTGAAGCATGGTTGAAAAGCAATGTCTGACTTTCATTTGTTCATTTTTCACAGAATTTTTATATATTATTACTTTTGTCAGATTCAAGTTATTTCTGTGACCATTGTGGGTTTTTCTTTCATTAAACGAGAGGTACCAATAATTTTGTCCACGTGTATATCACAGGTTCCTAACCAGCGACTGCTGAGGCCACTGATTGGTCTTAGTGGTCATGTGGAGTGCAGGACATCAGACAACAAGGCCCCGGATATTGGTGGACAAGAAAGTATGCTTTTTTTTTTTTTTTTTTTTCAATTTCACACCTTCCCTGGCCTCCACAGGTGTTGGTCAAATTCCTGAACAACCACTTTAGTATTAACATTGAATTATATCATGGTAGCTTATAGTGGATTTGGTTCAAAAAGATAGATTTTGCTGCTCTTGAAACAGTTAAAGACACTATTATTACTATATATTAGTAATATATATTATCACTATATATTACATTACTACCAATTATTTTAGTTGTAACCAAAAATATGCATTTTGTCTAAAGGTTCTCATACACCCACCCAGTGAACCCACCAACTGGATAACTCTCTGTTGTGTATGGGGGTATGCAGACTCTCTCAACAAGTGATGCCACTTATTTGACAGAACCAGCTCTGGTTTTTTTTTTTTGGATTTTCTGCTTCTGTGATGGAAAGAAGACACATCTGTATCTCCTGGTATTTTATTAGTTTCAAACCTAGCATGCATTGTTCTGGTCCATCAATGAACCGTAGGTCATTTGACATTAGGTGGAGTTGTACGATGCAGCATTTACAGCAGTTTCCTATGTTCCAATTGAAGTTTATGTAAAAGTTGAACATGGTTGTGTGGGATTGGGCATGTAAAATGTTGGGTATGTTAAATTTACCCTAAATGTTGGGCATGTTAAATTTCAGATTTTGTTGCCAGGAGGTCTTGGATGTCAGTGGTCTTGGATGTTGCTTACTTCCCTCTATCCATTGAGAACACGTACATAATCAGTCATGTATAGGGAAGATGGAAATAATAGCTGGCAGTCGAATTGGCACTTGGTCAACAGATGTTGAATATACAGGTCCAGCTTTAAAACTCTACTGAAAACAAGAATTATATATCACTTTTGAAACTGGGAAAAGGAAGTGTCAAATAGTGTGTTTCATAGGATATTGGAGGTGACTGCAAAACTGAGTCACATTAAATTTATAAGAATTTAAAAATCCCACACAACCATGTTCAACTTTTACATAACCTTCAATTGGAACAAAGGAAACTGCTGTAAATGCTGCATCATACAACTCAACCTAATGCCAAATGGTTCATTGATAATGCCTATGGTTCATTGATAGACCAGAACAGTGCATGCTAGGTTGGAAACTAATAAAATACCAGGAGATACAGATGTGTCTTCTTTCCATCACAGAAGCAGAAAACCAAAAAAGACAGAGCTGGTTCTGTCAAATAAGTGGCACTTAAAAAGACCACCTTGACTCATAATAGGGGCCATAGATTTATGACATGCAGCACTTTTTTTTTTTCTTTCAACAATTATGCTGTGATGAAGATGGCAAATGGAGGCGGCAAACAGAGGTTCCAACCCAGAAGTGAATTCTGTTTTAGATGTATTACGTGTTCACCAGAGCAAGGATTCTTTGTAGATACTTCCTTCTCTGGCTAATAGGCAAGGGTCCTGATTGAGGGGTCTCCCTCCTGTACTTGCTTAGAATTTCCTAATAAGGCATGTGAAATGTAACTTTTAAACTAGACAACCCCTTCAAAGGGAGTCTGCCACTTTCCTCAAGCTTATTCAACTGCTGCCACGGCATTACAGAGTACATTACAGAGAAACAATAAACCATAGTTTCGTAGCTTTGAAGAAAAATATAACAGAAAAAAAAATTTTGAAGTCTTGTGCAAATGAGGCAGTGGGCACTGTGGGGCGGGCCTTCAGCCCTGGGAGCACTGCTTTTACTGCTTAAGTAGGATGGGTATTGTCATAACAGTGGGAGGATCAATTCTCACTGGCACAGAGTGGCACAGAGAGGAGATGATAGGGGTCTGTGTGGAAAGAGCAGTGCTTCACGTGCATCATTTGCAGGGCACTTCAAAGTGTTTTTTCTCCACATCTACAAAAGTGACATATATAACAAAAGTATGTTGTGTCGTGCTCTGTAATATGGTGGTGACAGCTGAAGATGCTTGGGGGAAGTGGTAGACTCCCTTTAAGTTACAAAATACACCATCTGTTGGTGTGATGTGATAAAGTATTCGCACACATGAAGGATTGTGGGAGAAAGTTATTGATGGGATGACTATAGCACCGTCATGCCTGGTGAGATCTCCATCAGATGTTTTTCTGGATTGAGAAAGACAGTATCTTTCTGGCAAAAATGTCAAAAACTCCACATAACAAGCTATTCCCTGACAGACCTCAGTTGTTGAAAAGGACCTGGAACTACATGAACAGGTTCTTGACTCTTGAGTACTTGCACTTCCAACAAAATGTTACAAGGTGCCTGAGCATGATCTGCATGTTTCACAATTGTAAAGATCAGCGTCTTCTCCACTTGCATGCCATCTGTCCAAGAAGATCTCCTTCACACAGCACACATCAAATACCATTTACGTGTAGGTTGCAATACTGCCAGAACATGTTGTAACAATATGATTCTAATAAAATAAAATAACCTCAGAAGAGGAACGGGATGAATTATAAGTCTGTAGGGGCTCGGGAAGGCAGCGGAGTGGCAATCACTAAAGTAGGTAGAGTATGCCAGACATTTTGGAAGGAAATGTGAATCTGTTTGTAATATTTTAACATGCAAATGAACTCAAGGGAAAGTGCTGGCATCTCCAAAAGTGAATGTGACCTACAGTGTGGACAAGCAGCTCAACAAGAGATCTTTATGTAATACAATCCTATCCATAGTTGTGGTTTTACATTATATTAACATTCTTGGACATCTAAGACGTACATTAACAAAAGAGCAAAGTTGGCTGAACCCGCAGTCAAACACGTGTATGGTGGTGTCCCAACTATCCCTTGACAGTATGTCGGGGAAACAAGGATCAGGCATGATAAATTTGTGTAACAAGCCACTGTGTCTGGCAGCAGCTCAAACATACACTTGTAAGTGAATGGGGGTATATAGCTACTGACTGTGTTTGAAAAGCTTTACACACACGTTACAGTGATATACCAAAAAGTAGACAGTTAATGGACCAGCATGCTCATACTCTAATCCAGAACCAGTCCTTTGTGTGGAAATGTAGAGGTCCTAAACATAGACTGTGACAAACGTGACCTACAGTGTGGACAAGCAGCTCAACAACAGCTAAAAAAACAACAACAAAAAATGTATTAGCTACCATAGATCTGTTGGGAATACTTTGCTCCCACCCATGATTTGGAAAATCTGCTAATTTATATTCTCGATCAAAGCGTCATAATGTGTGAACACACCACATCCCGGGGTGGGCGACACCACCCAGAGGCCAGATGAGGATGCCAGGGGACTGCTGGATGTCCAGGAGAGAGGAGTACAATTGTTTGTTATTTTTACTAATCTCCCGTGGGCCTTCACTTATTATACTCTGAGGTCTGAGGAGTGCACTTTTGGTTCAAGCTGAACAAGTCTGGCTAAAAATAAAACCGGAGTCCAAACCTCACAAATATTCGTGAAAAAGAATCTCTGTACACCAGTATTCATCAGGGCACCATAGGAGATGGCCCTATACAACCAAATTGATATTTTTTTTTATGTAAATATGGATGCATATTTGTATCCATTTCTCCAATTAAAAAATAGATCCGTTAATTGGATCTTCTTAATGGTCAGCAGAAACAATATGGAGCTTTAAAAGCTCTTAAAATTAGACCTCAGATGAACACCACCACACAATAGTTTCCACAATTTTGTTACTTAACCCCTTCATACAAAATCACATACCTGTATGTCATTAAGCATGAGGGGGTGTATGGAGTGGGCTCGGGAGCTGAGCCCTGTCTATAGATGGCGAATGCAGGTTGTATAATACAGCCAGCATTTGCCGCTAAGAGCTGCGATCGGTACCAACATAGATTGCAGCTATTAACTCTTTAGATGCCGCAGTTAAATGCGGCATCTAAAGTGCACAGGCACCATGGGCACCGCCGTATTTAACCGATCGCCACCCTCCGATACTACCATAGGCAGCATGCAATAGAAGTCAATGCATTTTACTATACACTGCAGTACATTAGTTTTGCAGTGAATAGTATTAGCGACCAGACCCCCTAGAGTTCAAGGACCCTAGGGGGTCTAAAAATAGAAGCAAAAAAAAAAAAAAAAAAAAGTATAAAAAAAAAAAAAAAACACACAAAATATTAAAGTTCAAAAACACCACCCTTTCCCTAGATCACATATAAAAGTAAAAAGTAAACAAACACTATCTATCAGCATGCACAAAAATGCCCGAACTATTAAAATATAAAAATATTTATCCCAATCGGTGTATGTCGCAGCAAGGAAAAGAATCAAAATAGCCAAATGACTGTTTTTACAACATTTTGCCTCCTATAAAAAATGTAATAGAAAGGATCAAACCATTAGACCTTCCCCCAAATGGTATCAATAAAAAAAAAAAAAAAGAAAAAAACAAAAGTCATCTTGTCCTGCATAAAAAGACGACATACCCAGCTCCATACACATAAATATGAAAAAGTTACAGGTGTCACAATATGGCGACACAACATTTTTTTCTATTTTGCAAAGTTAACATTTTTTTTTAAAGGGTATCAAAATATTGCAAATACTATATAAATTTGGTATTGCTGTGATCGTACCAACCCATAGAATACAGGTAACATGTAATTTTTATCACATAGTGAATTCCATAAAATTTAAACCCATAAGAAATTGGTGCAAGTGTGTTTTTTTTTCCAATTCCACCTCATTCTCAATTTTTCTCCAGCTTCCTGGTACATTGCACAGGATATTGAATGGTGCCATTACAAAGTACAATTTGTTTTGCAAACAATAAGCCAACATGTGACTCTATGAACTGAAAAAAATATGGCTCTTGGAATGTGGGGAGTGAAAAACGGAAATGTAAGAACGAAAATTGGCTTGGTCCTGAAGAGGTTAAAGGGGTTTTCGAGTCCTAAATAGAATTTTTTATACCAATGACCTATCCACAGAATAGGTCATCAGTACAGTATGTGATCTGTGGGGGCCTGATACCTGGACGCCACATAAATCAGCTGCTCTGGGAATGTCTGGGTGCCAGAAGCTATAACAAACTATAGGGAGTGCGTGCAGGCTGTTCAAGTAATAGGAGCAGAACTGCAGCACCGTTCCTATTACTTGAAGTACTTCCGTGAGTACTTTCACACATTGATTCTGCATTTTGTCCTAGTTCTTGGTAAATAAATAACGAAACAGTGGAATCTGTTTGCGGTTTTTCATTTGTGGTTGTAGTTGCCTAATTTTAAGACCTTCTAAGCGACAGTTTTTATTATGACCTAATATGTAAAAGAAGCTGTACCTTGTTTTTCTCATGACTGTATTGCAAATTGTAGATACAAGTGACTTATCCAAAGTGAATGTAGGAGGATTGAAAAATGGGGTTACCACCTTCTTACAAACCCATAAGAACTCCACTGTTTAGCATTGAATTGCTATTCTTTACTGTTGTTATGGGTTGTAGTGGAGCAATCACCTGGTTACTGTTGCTGTATGCCATGATGTTATGCCATATTATCTAATAAAATAGTGTAGAGAAAAACAAGAAGTATGGGGCACTTACCGGAGCATATTTGTAAAAGGCAGACTTTATTCCAAACGTCCATAAAAACATCCACAATATTGCATGGGAGAGAGAAGATGCATACAAGGCCAGGCAATGACTGTTTCATGACAAATGTGCTTTTTCAAGCCTCAGAAGAGATTGAGTGTGAGGGAATAATCCATGGTGACCAAGCTAAGGTAGGTCATGAGAAGCGCATAGCTATGAGGAAGCCACACCAGACTACTGCAGGTCAGTGAACGCAAGACCGGCTACCACCAATTCACCCAGATAAAGGGGTTAAGAAGAGCAACCCAGCATAGGAGACAAGGACATAACTGGCAGCACTGTGACTTCATTTGCTATTCAAAAGACCTGTTTGCTATTGTTTTAAGAAACCCGTTTGCCTCTTGTGAAATTTAACCACCAAGATTGTTGCCTTCTCATGAATAAAATCCATCATAAATCTGCTACCACTGCCTCTATTTCAGTGCTTCTGCCATCTCTGAACCTATCAGTAAACCTACTAGCAAAGGCCATAGTATCCTATACCATCATATTTTGTGACCACATTACAGACACTTTGTACTTAAAGTATCACCCCCTATTGTCATAACCTATAGATTTTAAGCTCTAATGGTATGCTGTACTCACTGACTTTCATCTCTTACTATTTGTCAGTATGTTTACGGCTTCCCATGCTAGAGTAGAGTTAGGGAATACATTGAGAACACAACTTATCACAGAAGACAAGAAAAACCAATGAAAAGTCAGTGCAAAATATTTTTCCCAAGCCTTTTCATTGGTTTATGTTGCCTTCTGTGATAAATTATCATGCTGCAGCAGTTTAATCCCTTGCAGAAGTTTTGGTTAACTCTGCTACATTTATACACACACATGCGCACAATTTCTTGTTATGGTGCCGGAATGTGAAATGCTCACCTTTCTGGGCAAATTCTGTCATTCTGTCTTTGAAGGGCTGAAGATGATCCTCTGGGGAATCTTTCATCACCATATTTGCTTGCTTCTCACACACTAAAGGGAGAAAGAATTAGGTTTTTAATAAAAACTGAATATGCAAAATGAGTTATTAGTTGAAGGGTAGTAGAGTATTAAGAAGAGTGATCCTAGGGATTCTGCATTAGTGTGCCACCAGCTATGAAACAAAAATTCTGTTTGGTGAAAATCTGGCATTAAACAGATTTTCTCTGATAAGGAGTCTACTAGCACCAGAAATCTTTTCTAAACCACTTATATGCTGCTGTTGGAGCAGTAAGTGACATGGGGAACATACTTTTTTTGTGTCACAGTGCAATCCTGATGCCAAAAAAAAAAAAAAAAATCAACTTTTAATCAATATGAAAATCAGTTCAGTGCAACCGGGACAAGGCAGCGCAGAAAACTCATTTTGGCCCTGTGATTACTGCATATCAATACCTAGCAGTCAGGTATATGGTATGCCAGGGGACAGTGCTGGGTGGTGACCACAGCCATGGACAGCTCATTTATGGATGGATTTTCTTGGCAGAAAGATTGCACATTGACAGACAAAAAAATCATGTTCACTATGCCACTAACAGCCCCAGTGTATAAGTGGTTTAAAAGCAATAGTAGTTGTGGTACACCCTATAAAAGGGGATGACCAAGATTAGAAAACCATGACTGCTTTCTTCCTTAAACAGTCCCACACTGGTCCACAGGTTGTGTCAAGGAGACTAAGTCCAATGCCATGTACAGCCTAGAAAAAGGTATGGCACTGCTTAATATACTGCCCTATCAAAGAGCGTACATGCTAAATGTCCATACAGCTAAAACGTGTCCATACATAGCAGCCTGTCAGTCAGTGCGCTGAGGGGCATGAGGAGACAAGAGAAGACAGGAGGAGCGCTCCCCTTATGAATGCCAATGATCATACTATGTGGTAGGTATATTAATCCACCAGTCCTAGTAGACAAATTATAAATGTTTTTGTGTAAATTTTGGCCACTACTGGTACAGATCTGTAACTCTAATATGTCTCGCTTACACAGGACATCATATTAGAATAGCAGATCTGCTTAAGTATCACTCCGACTGCATCTGGGTGAAACTTTAGACATCAAAAACTGTGACAAGCGGAGAGAGAGGGAAAGAGCAATAGAACGGTTTAGCCCTAGGAGTCATGGGACCAACAGATGACTAGAAAAGTAGACGATGGCGTTGGTTTTGCTGTAACCAGATTCTGAGTCACACAAACTACCTTACTGAGCCCCTTTTTTTATCTATTAACTGTCAATCCTAAAGGTAATCTAAGGACCTGGAAAACCATTCCACAGCCGAAACCAGGGACATCATGTATGGGCTTGGTACAGATAAACTTGGCCCATGCACTACTGACGTCAAGCTAGAAAGTCTTGTGACACAAATCAGTTCTTGTATTTTCCATTGGAGATTAAAGACAACATTTTACAATCTATTGTCCATTTAAGTGTTTTCATTTGCATTTTTTGTTGCCAAAGTCTATGAGCCACAGACATTCCTTTTTTCGCTTCTAAAATTAAGTCATGCATGATCTCATAGTCACATGTTCCTTTGATCTCATTTCAAATAGGATCATATTATGTACAATAATTGAATAAATAACTTCACTTATTTTATTTAGAAATTTGATAAGAACCAAGAAATACAAGAACCATGGAACTAAAACAGATCTGGCAGATCATCTGTTCTTGTCGATGAACATCCTGCTTGACAGTTGTTGCAATGCCTTTACTACTTGCCCCATTATACCAGTCTCTGTTGGAACTAAAAACAGAAAATACATTGATAATTTGTGAATTAGGCCCACCACATCTGTACAGAAAAACAGCCAGAAGCTTCAGCTGAAGTGCAAGTACCCAGATACTAAAAATTGATGTCCTATCCTATGGATTGAAATATGCTACTAAGGTTTTCCCCTGCATATAAGGGTAAGTTAAGTGAAAATGTTAGGTGTTCCTTCAACGTTGCCCTTTCTGCTCAATCTCACGTCAGTGATGTGCCACCCAGTGTGGCTACTTGTTTCAACTACTGAAACAATAGGTCACCCATGAGTATTATCTGTAAGCCTTATTAATCCATGCATGATGGACTGCAGAGGTCCTGGCAACTATACCACCCAGCATAGAGGTACATCGCTCTATGCCCAATGTATGGCTGGGTGAACATTGGAGGGGCACTGTAATCCCTTCCATCATCATCATATACTTTGCACAAGATAAGGTAAATACACCCTTCTCATGACATACGCACAAATGCAGCAGAGTCAACCAGAACGTCTGCAATCGGTTAAACTGCTGCAGTATCACAGAAGACAACAAAAACCTATCAAGTATCATTGATAAAGCATTTTCAGTGGTCTTCTGTGATAAGATACCCCACTGCAGAAAATGTAACAAGTTTCAGAAGTTCAGGTTGACTCTGCTACATCTGTATATTTTATTTATATATATATATATATATATATATATATATATATATATATATATAGTGGTGGTCATGTGAGGTATCTCTTCAATCAGTCACTGGAGGACGGTTGCGATTGACATCTGTACTTGAGTATTAATGGCAATGATTGGAGAAAACGCTGATCCGGGCCATTTAACCCTTTCTGCATGTAGATTGCGGTGTTTGCAAAGTGAGGGTTCTCCCTTTGTTCAGTTCCTTTCAACCTCAGCAAGTCAATAGCAAGGGAATAAAAAATAAAAAACTATTTTATTTAGTAAAAATAAAATGCTTTAAACAAAACCCTTTACATTTTGACTGTCATTTATGTTAAAAAATTAGAAAAGAAAATCTCAAGAATTTATATCTTGTGTGCATGTACAGCTTTTCATCCTCGTTTCTCAATTTTAGTCCATGAGGGGAAGTCATTAAGATTATTATTTTGATGTGACCTATACTAATCAGTGGCGGTAATCAGAAGTGTTCGATGCTAATTGACAGTGGCGACTACAACCATTTGCTGGATGGGGCATTGGGGATCACACTGGTGTCATGTTAGGGCAACCTTTGAGAGGAGAGGTCAGGAAACTTAAGAGGATAAGAACACAAAGGGGTCCAGGTTATGCAAACAAACCTCCAAGTTCTGGAAGATCAAGTAAGCCTTTAAATTTCCTCTTGTGAGTGGTTTATGCTTCTGCATGTAGACATTGGGGCTACCGAACAAGTTCAATGAAGACTAACGTTACACTAAATACGTTAGGAAAACAGAGACAATTTTGGCCAGTGTTATTTGAGCTGTAATAATTGTGTTATAGGAAAATACCCATGGAATAAGGTAAGAAAAGTCTTCATGTCCATTATTCCAGTTTTCAACATTTTCAGCTTGACAAGAGAAAATTTGAACTCTGCTTCCATAATAGAGAATTAATATCAAAGATAATACTACAGTTTTAATAAAAAAAAATATACTGAGTAAAAAAAATCTAAAGTCAATATAAAGTCTATTAAAATATACAGTACTACACAGAATGCATGTGAACAAAGAAGGTAATATTTCATAAAAACTGAAGGGCTAAAATGTGGGCACAAATGTATTGAAATCATATAAAAAGCTTGTAATATCGCATGATAAAATAATTCCCTTACACACAAAATAAATGTTGACAAAACCAGTCAACCACTTAAGCTCTTTCCCCACTGCAAATGTGGTGGGAAAGCATGGCTGGGCATGCTGGATTTCCACCATGCTTAATTGTTTTCTTCTTAAGGGAGATAAGATGAGATCAGACGAGTCTACCAGCAGCTTACACCCCTAGCCTTACTGGGGAAGTCATAGGCAATAGTAGTTGATAAATCCAATATTCAGCTGACAGCTATTTAAAATGTATGGCTAGCATAAGGTTCTGGTTCACATACCTTAAATTAAAAATACTAGAAGCCCAACAGATACCTACAGACCCTATAATAACCAAATTTAGCTAAGATTTGTCAGGATCGGTTTGTTCCATCTCAGATATCCTAGATCAGTTTTCAAAGTACAGCAAAGTTCAGCTGAACTGTGTGCATGACAGTCAAGAGAACCTTCTTTGTTTAGGATGCATTTAATGCATGATCATATTAATACTTGAATTTTAGATCCGTAGAGCGACTGTCTGAAGATTGGTCAACCATGTTGGGTATGAATGGGTTGGATCAACTTAAAGGGGTTGTCCAGGATAACCTGCAATCTGATCCTGCTACTCCCTGGTCTTGTTTTGCCAGAAGCACTTGTTGCACGTGACTGCCAAGACCAGCGGCCAGAGTAAAGGAACCGGAACTTCTGGTGTCCTTTTCTTAGGCCGCTGATTGGCCTCATCGGTCACATGCGGCGAGGTCTTCGCCAAAACAAGACCCGGAATCAGCGAACCAGGACCGCGGTGGGAGACACTAGAGCACCGGGGACATGAGAGTATGTTTTTTTTTTTTCACCTTGCTTGGCCTCCTTGCCAAAAATGGGTTATCCTGGACAACTCCTTTAAGCTTTACAAAGCAGATGGCCCTATTGACTCATATAGGGGTGTTTATATGCCCTTAAAAAGCATAAGAGAGAATAAAAACTGAAATTTCATAGCATAACAGATGTTGTGGCTGACAACTGTAGTAATGCAAATACTATGCTCATCAGAGGAAATTGTGCAGAACATGCACAACTATGGCTTTACACGTTACATTTTGGACAGCTGTGATGTGGCTGTCCAATGAATGATCCCATCATTAACAACTAAACTGCCCAATTAAGGGGAAAAATTAGTAGTTTAAAAAATAAATAACTAAATAGAAAAAAATAATACATACAGTGAGTCATTTGGCTGATGAACGGGACACTGATATTTTCATCCAACCACTGGCCATAGCCAATAATCTTTTGGCGCATTATACTCTGCCATCGTTTTTGGAATTTTCAAGGCTGATCAATAGTGGCCAAAATTGGACATTTTAGCCAACAACACAACATTGCAATCTTAAGTTGCATGACTACATGTTGTCGGGTGGACCTATCCTACATGAGGCCACAAGAAGCAGACCTTATGTTGTAGTTCTGGTCAAGCATAACCATAAAATGATTTTTTTTTTTTTGTTTTTTGTGTATAGTGCTTAAGGAAAACATTAACCAAGATCCTTATAAAACATGAACAACAAGACTTCTTTAAATTAAACGTTTTTCTTTTAATAACATATTAGCAGAAGAAAAACCTTGAAATTAGGAAACCCAATCTACGTGGTGCTGCTATGGCCACAGCCTTTGATCTCCCAGCCTCAAACATACCCGTCAAAGCATAAGCAAAGCTTATAAACTGTTTATTTTATATCCCGGCTTTAAAACTCTCTCCCCTCTCTAATCTTGGCCCCGTGCTTTTCTTCCACAATCCCTTTTTACCAATTGAAAATTCTTTTCTTGGAGCTGTTAAGTTGTTGTTACACAAGCATGGGGAGAAGTATTTCTCTTATTAAACAAGAAAGCTCTGTGGAGTTAAACACATGGCCTTACAGATGACAGAGAGGAATTCTTGCATGCTTCAAGTCCATTTCCCACAGATTTGATGTACACGGGTACTGAACCTCCCACCCCCAAGTTCATTTTTATTATTGTTATACACATCATATATTAACAAAGTTTCCCTATTGTTTACATAAATGCTATCATTTCATATTGCCGAGAAATTAGATATCCATTATTATCAGCTCTATTAGAGCAACGTTTTTTTTTCCTTCTGCCTTCAGATCCCAGACTGAACATTCATCTGCCTCCCAGCAATGACTGATTTTTTGTTTCTAAATGTTAAATAATGAAATTCAGTGACATAAATATTTACTTTAACTACAAATTTCTGACATAGAAATTTTAATATAGCATATTTTAGCAAAATAACTCAAGTGATTCCTAATGCTTACAATGGTTGTCCCAACTGGACAATTTCTCTAAATTAGAACTCACTGGCAACTAGTTGCTAACTGAAATCCTTGGAGATCAGCTGGGGTGTCTACTGCAGTGGCCACTGCTGGAGAAATATGGTATTGCATTGCAATCATTCAAATGTATGGACGGGGATGTAATACATGGTCATTTGAGTCCCCCAGAGACAGAATAGCTTTTCCCAGCAAGTGCAGAGATTCCCAATGAGCAGAGATTTAACAAAAACAACATATTCCATTTAGATTTTTCCAATTGCCTTCATATTTTGGGCATTTTATTATTACTGCATATCCCGGAATATTCATCAATACACTAAAAATAAATATTTTACACATCAACAATTGACAGCCTATCATTATAATGTCATCAAAATGAGGGTGTTTGATAACCTGATTAAAAAAGTTTTTTTTTTACCTTCTAGATCTTTTTTGAGCTTTCTTAAATCCTTTTCCAGATCTTCAAACTTCACCTGTGCAGCCAAGAAGAAATCTTGAGGCTCAGGCAATGGAAACACACTGTTATCGGTCCCTGCATCCTAGAAGAGAGGCCGATCTCAGAACATGAAGATAAAAACCAAACTGAATATTTCCATACAATTAAAAATAAATTATGATTTATAAACAAAGTACACAAAAGATTAAACATCATATCCGACTAGTTTAAGAACCCCAGTTACCTTGTCAAAGTGTCGAAGAAAATATCGGACCACATAATCAACAAGGTTGACTCCATTATCCTAAAGAAAGAGGAAAGGGAGGCAACATAAGATATAATAATATAAAGCAAACCTAAATATCATGCTTCACATATTAACACACTGATAAAGAAGAAAATACTTTGGCTTGCCAACAGTTATCTAATGTATATGGCCATCTTAGAGTTGACTTGCAAACATACTTTACTATCCTTCGATCGCTAGGCACACTGTAAACAAAGGCGGTTCAATCATTCTGCATTTTTCTGATTGTGGACACCTTGGCACCCAGAACCTCCCTGATCAAAACTTTGGCCTGTCAATATGACAAGTTTTTTTAAAAAAACGTTAAAGATATAAGCCAGGGTTGTGGAGTCGGTAGGCTTACTCTGACTCCTTTATTTTTCCATAGCCCGATTCAGACTCCTCCATAATTGGATGAGAGTCATGGTCAGACTGAAGCAGTAAAAATTATCTAATTCTTAAAAAATCTAGTGATCGAAATGATAAATATGCAACAAGCTATGCAGTTATTTGTACAATTTCAATAATTGTATAACAATTAAAAATAATTTTATTTCAAAGCTGATGTTACCGACTCCAACTCCACCCTAAGCTGGCCCCGAGTCCGAATGGACAATCCTGGATAACTAGGAGATTTACCTCCAACAATTATGTTACCCAAGTGCTCATACAAGGCAGACATTCCTCAAATAATTCCACGCATCACTGTATACATGCCCAGCAGCCAGGCATAAACCACTCGATTATAAATAACCAGACAGATAAGGATCCACAGTCATCAATTCACACATGTAAAACATTCAAGTTACATTTCTTGTAACACACACACACACACACACACACACACACACACACACATCATGATAAAACACATATAGTAAGCTGTGTTTATACAGTTCAATCAAATTCCAAACTACCAGATGGACACAATGTAGCATAACTAACCATTCTGAGAAATTCTCTTTAAATTAAAGCTCTGGTTTGGAGCCAAACCTGCTTGGTTAGTGAATTCTGCAAACATATCATGAAATTTATCTTTCATAAAGCATATTTGGAATCTCTCATTGTAAAATCAGGAACAATCTAATAACTGTGCAGAAAATACCATAGCACCATTAATAGCAATCTTTATTCTGTCAATAGGAAGCTAACACAAGGTATCACAATAAGCAGACAGGTCGAACACTGTCATACAATACAGGCTACTAATATTGCTCCTGACTGTAAAGGAAGTGCTTCTCATATTTGGGAATAGTTCCCAGTAATAGGGATGAGGGGTAGCATCTCTCTCCAGGAAGAAATTGCAAATGAGCCACACCTCATAAAGCGTAACTAAACCTTCAGACAACTTTTGACATGGCCCCCCCCCCCCCGGTTATGGATCCCCAAACAGTAAAATATGCTCAACAGTGGCCCCAGATAGTATTATATGCTCAACAGTGGCCCGCACACAGCATTATATGCTCTACATTGCTCCCCACACACACAGTATAATATGCTACCCACAGTGGCCCCACACAGTATAATATGCTCCACACAGTGGTCCCCACCCAGTATTATATGTTTCCCACAGTGGTACCCACCCAGTATTATATGCTCCCTACAGTGGCCCCCACACAGTATTATATGCTCCCCACAGTGGCTAATGTCCCAGGCCCTGTGGCAGCCGCTACCGCTGCTACCCCGATATTTACGCCCCTGGTGTACAGGATGTCTGAAACGAAGAGCATATAAGAGTGGAGAGGGTCACTTCAAACTGCTACATCTCGGCATTATAAAATATAATTTGCTTTTGATGTGATATGAAACAGGGGAATCTCATCTTTCACATGCAGTTCTAGCTGTATGAGATACAGATATATCGCTGGTTGAAAACGCTGTTGGGATTGGGATATTTATATGCAGATGCATACAAGTTTCTGCATTTTATAATGCTGGAGATATGGCTGTTTGAAGTGATCCTCCCCACCCTTATTTGCTCTATTTCCCATGCACCCTACACAATGATAAGCAGGGAACAGCTCTCAATAAAGAAGCAAGGGAAAGTGAAAAAATGCAGGGTTTCACAAAAAAAAGAGCCAAAATTTGTTCATAAAGTATATAAAAAAAATTCTTAATGATGCCAGAAAATCCAAAGTTATCCAAAAGCTTAGTTACATTTTAAGGGGTTTTGCAGTTTTTTTTAGTGTATTAGATTGTGAAGGTCAGACTCTCGGCACTTCAGTTGATCAGTAAATGAAATATTTTTTTTTTAATTTAATTAAGAGTCTAGAGCTTACCCTACTCTTGACATCTTTTAGTTTTGGCAGGATTTCCAGCCCAAATCCATCAGCTTGTCCTCGTGTCCGGTTACCTCCATTCATGTAGTTTCCAAAGGCAAGAACTAAACCCATGATGTTTTTCACACTATCCATCTCCAACAAGCTCTGGAAAAATAAGCATACCAATGTATTTCAATCCACAGAGACATCACTGATCACTAGAATAGAGTTCTTCAGTCTCCATTTCCTCCATACAATGATACAGCATGCACGCTTATGCTGTATTCTATGGGGCTGATGGAGACATAAGAGGACTCTTCTCAGCAGTTTCCATAAGACACATAGGAAGGCCTTTTTGTATGACGTGCCAATTTTAAAATAGGACAAAAAAAAAAAAAAAAAGATGAGGTACTCCGTGTTGTGCAATAATCAAAGTTGTCAACCCCTATATGATGGTCACATAAAAGAACTTGTAACTACAATACAGAGCCCAGAAAATGTTCATATTACAGCCGTGAGAACCTGGCCTAATGATATATTAATATCTGTACTGGATGCTGTGTTAGAAGCTTCGGTTGCAGGTGAAAAACCTGACAAAATAGCTTATCGTGCTGAGGTAAAATGTCTGGTTCCCTATACATGCTATAATTTCCCTCAGTGCCCCCCCCAAGCAATATACCCCCTTATGCACCCCCATAGTATAATGCTCCTAATGATCTTCCACTTACTGCAAATTTATCTTTCCCCCTCAGTGCTGTGTTCTTTATGGACAACTGTTTTTATTAACTTTTTTTAATATAAACAAATACTTTTTTTTTTTTTAATAATTTGATGATCACCCTGCCCCCATACTGCCACCCTCCATCTCCTGTGGTCAGCGTTCCTGTCCATAACATGGCAGCGGGTGGACCATGTGACCATAGATGTCACTCAGCCTCCTCTACTGCACCTGCACTAGTTTGCAGAGCACAATGTGTTATGTTACTGTGGAGAAGACTGGGTGATATGTATAGTCATGTGGTTCTTTACCCACTGCCATGTTATGGATGGGAGTGCCGACCACAGAATACAGAGACCGGCAAACGAATGTAAGGTGATTATCAACTATAAGGAACATGGCAGAGAAGGAACAAGGTACACAGATGGTGAATAGCTGTGTTGGGGAAATATAGCCTGGGTATCAACCTTCGGACACATGCTGGGGGCTACCAACCTTTGTCTTAGAGGCTTAAAACCAAAGAGAACCATAAAACGGAAGCAATTGCAGTAAAAACTTTGTTACATCATACCTGTAGACAATTGCTAGGTAAAACATTTAAGTTTTCATTTGACAAGGAATTTAAACCTTTTGCACCCATTTTTGAAAACTCATCATGGTTCCTTATATTAAAGTCGTTGTCCAGCTCCTTAATATTTTTGACGAAAAACTCAGAATCGCTTATAATAACAAACTGAGTAACACTTACATTACTGATCCCTTGCCAGTCTCTGTATTCTGCCCCCCAGCAATGACATGTTGCCTCCCAGTGGACACTGCTAAAACACATACTGTGCTAAATTAACTGAATTGTTATGTCAGGTTCTACATGCACATACAGTAGTTCCTATTGCTGTGATGCAACTTTTCTTCTAATTGAGCTGTTCCACTTGGGTTCCCACATGAGTCACAATTCAGTCCCCCAACGATTGCTGTGGTAAGGGAAGGAGACTCAGAGTCTTCAGGTAACTGCCAAGCTGTACAGATAAATAACTTGCAGCTCTGAGACAGAGTAGGAGAGTAAAGCCCAAATGTGTTGCTGCAGCCCTGAGACAGGAAGAATGTATATGCTGCCAGCCTAAGAAAAGTGTGGAGAATCTTAAGTGCCAATGCTGAGAAGAATCTACGGTTGTTCACAGCCTTAGAGCGAAGAACTCACTTCCCCACATGATGGACAGAACCATCCTGGAAGTCTATATAGTACACAAAGAGATAGAGAAGCAAGAGTTCTGGGCTTAAATTGCCCAGCTCGTTGGTCAGCCCCATCCTACAGTTGAACTCCCATTGAGAACTGTACCTCCATATTGGAAGCTGTACTGGTTGCAGTTACAACACCTGCAGTAAAGTTTCAACCTGTTTTCACCGGCAACCTATGTCTCCTGAATCCATTCCTGCATACACCATCAAGGGCCCTTCCGACCTCCATCAGGCTCAGAGAGGCTGAAGACCCAAAGAAAGTGCCCTGGAGGAACTACCACCACCACCACCATCATCGGGTACTCTGAAGGCCCCCTCAGCTCTACACCAGTCCAGGTGGTGAGCTGGAGGAGTTGGTTGCGTACAAGGCCACTCATGACAACTGCCATCATCCTAACTACAACTCCCAGAATATGGATTGCTACTGATTGAAGCAGTAAATTTAATTGGTGTCTGCTGCAGTGACTGGCTACAGTGGTTACTGTGGCCAATGTTAAAATGTCATTGCTAGAAGCCAGGATACAGAGTCCGCTGGGAAACACAGGAAGCAGGTGAACTGGAGTGTCAGGGATTGGCAAGTTATTCTTTGTTATTTTAGACCATTCTGAGCTATTTGTCAAACATTTTAAAGGATCTGGGCACTCTCTTTGTTTTCACTACTAAAATCAAAATGCTATTTTATGCCTTAAAATCCTCCCATTCCTGACGATCTGCACAGAGTGTAAAATACCAGACCGTGATGGTGAAAGATGACATTCAGTAATACTTACTGTGCAGGTCCGGGAGACAATATCTATTTTCCTATGAACTGAGCCAATTCCCTCAGCAAAGACGGATTGGAAAATAATGCACTTTGCCCGTTCTGTAAAATTTGGAATCTGAGATAACTCGTACAAAAACCTAGATAAAAAGATGCAAACATGGTTGCTATATATTAGCCATAAAACAATACAAGCTATATAATGTAATAGTTACTCCTCAACCTAATTTTTCTGTTACTTAAAAGTCTTGCAAGACTAGGTGCATGCATCTAACATGATAAGCATGCTAAACAAAAACACAAAAAAGAACATAAACACTCAAACATGGCAAGCACTTATTTACCTTTATGTTGGTATACTCAGTGTTATAATATGAAGGCATTTGTGTAACATTAGGAACAATATTACTATAACAAGACAAGGAGCAGAGGACTTATTTCTTACTGTTCAGGTTTATCTAGCAGCTTCACATCTTCTGCCGTAGAGTTCTCATAATGCTTTTTGATTGTTAACAGCTCATCCTTCTGAGCTCGCTATATATAAAGATGTAAAAATAGAATTTTACATGTTAAATTTTATTTGCATAGTGAAGTTGTATCAAATGGAGGAAAATAATGAAAATGGTATGCCAGAACAAAAAAATAAGTACAAACTAACATATTTTATGTTGTAAGAGAAGTTATTGCTATTGTACATTCATCTCACTGGTTGAGTTTTAGTGAATACAGAGATCTAATTTTGGGATATACAGTATCAAGTTAAAGGAGGACACATCTGGCATACACAGATTTTAACCTCTTAATAAATGGTTGCACAAAGCAACACTAGATTTTCAGCCCACATAATTTTTTTTAACCACTGGCATCACTATTTTAACCACACACAAATGACTTCAAACTAACTAAGTAACAAACTAACCAGGGACAGGGACAGCTGAAGGTGGATGTGCGCATTTCTATGAGTAATTATCACAGATGTAGCTTGAACATTTTGGGGCTCAATGCAAAAATCTATAAAGAGCCCTAAATTACTATACTTCATTTGTAGTACTGGCCTCTTAATATAGGAACTTTTTGGATCTTCCTTGGGCTTCAGTGCCTAGGTGTGACTGAAACCTCTACATCCCCTACAGATACTCCGTCAAATAGCACAAAATTTCAACAAGTTTAAACAAAAACTTAACTACTGACAATACTACAAGACAATCTGAACTTGCAGCAAAATTCAAAAAGTTGACCCTTTGCAGAAATTATGGAGATTTGAAGGATTAATTTTCTACCTCTACTAGTCAATTTAGTTTAGTCTCTCTTCTGCTTGGAGGTCCCATATACTCAAGAACAAGGAGCTATCCTTGGCTCTATTATTACATGATACCTGGACCAAAAGCATTTCTATGCAAAAACATTATCAATGTAAAATATTCATTCCCTACATGTGATCATTATCACAGTCATGATATTGCTAGTGCTTGCCAAGTGTTTTCTGGCCAGATATTATTAGATAGCATGTTGCATATACGGTTAGCCTAGAATCTAAAGTAATCAGTAACAGAAAACTGAAAGAGTCTATAAAATAGACGACTGTACCAAGTTTCCAAATATGCTAAATCTACATGACCCCTTTAAGGCTGAAAAACTGTTGCATCCAAATGGGAGGATCTATACAAAAAAAAAAAAAAAAAATCTAAATACATTTTTTTTAAAATTTCTATACAAAAGCTTCTATAAATACAGTACAAACAAAATCCACTTACATTTTCATACAAAGCTTCTAATGTTTCCAAATCCACAACTGAATCATCTACATTTAAGATGGCTGTGGAGATAAAAAAAAAAAAAAAAAAAGCACAGGCTATTAAAATGAGAGAAAAGATGAAAAACGCTTCCTAGAATTCTACAAATTTATGGTTATTAGCGTAGAATTTATAAAATTTGCATTTACGTGGAACAGATTTCTTTAAGGATAAGAACTAGAAAGAAAAGTGTTTTATTACTTGTTTTCAGCTATTTTTTTTTTTTCATTAAAACCTGTTACTAGTACATATTGTTTTTCTGACTTGTCTTTATTTTCTATTTGCAGAATTTTTTATGCCATTTTCTGTACATGAACTTAAGGTCAAGCATATTGCCTGAGCTTATGTTAACAGCATTCAGAGAATGCTTTACAGCAGCCACGTGGACCAAGCAAAGCTGTAGTAGCTTGAGATATTCATTGAGGAGAGTGTTGTGTGCATGCTCTACGACCAATGGAGATGTACATGGAAGGAGAGAAAGTGAGCTCTGACCATCACCTGTTTGAATAATAGATCCTGTGTTACTATGTTTTTCGTTGATAAGTCCTGATAATGAGATTACTTCTAAAAAGTGATCTCAACGGAACTGGAAGTGAAAAATTTCAGTATGATTTTAAATATATATATATATAGTATCACCAAAATAAAAAATCCTAAAAAAAATATATGCAACATTAAAAGGAGTTAAAAAATAAAAATGTGTTAATTTTCTGATGACACATCCCCTTTAAGTGCCCTATCCCTTAAGTAACCACAGACTGGTTGCTAGGGAAGAGCGGTCTAATAATTAAATTTAAAAAGCTGTAGCTCCCAGGCAATGTAGTGTTATAAACCAGTTTGCCAATCATGACTTGGTAAAAGGGAGAAAAAGGTATAAGAATGAATATAGGTCAACAAAACTGTATCCAAACAATGTGTTTCAGGATTAAAAGTCCCTGACATGGTTTGTATTAACCCATAAATTATCCTAAAAAAATTGTTGAGTCTACGTTAGCATTCAATACACTTGTTATTCCACCCTAGCTTAATCCTATAGACCTACAAAAGGGAGTAGCCCCCTCTGCTAAGTACGTGCATTAATAGCGTTGTGCCTATACAGTATATTTGCTATACATCATCATCAGGTGCCTTATAGAAGGCTGCATGTGTTCTGCTGTATAAATGCCTTCTAAGCATGTGTTATTAATCAGATTTTCCTAAAAATAATTTTAATGGAGAAGTTCCTTAACAGGCAAATTTAGAAAACAAAATGATTGCCAACATTTTATAACTGCAAGAGGATTATATGTACACAGCTATAACTTTGGTATTCTTCTTAGCTAAATAATACTTTAACAAGTACATCCACTAAAAACAGTTTGTGGGATGCGGACTGTGACACATATGGTTCTTGTAATCTGTCAAGTTGCAGACAATTGCCCTAAAACTGCATTTCAACGATGTGGCCAAAACAGCACCCCTCTGTGGTGGTCTATATCCATATGCAATTGCTCATAATTCTTCAACATATTCCTTAAAACAGATTTTTTTTGTGTGTGTGTGTGCGTGTAGAATGTGCTTGTAACTGGTGCACACTGAACAACGGAGTAGGCGTTCCAGGTCACACTTATGATGAGTTTTAGGTTTTTATGGGTATAAACTTCTTTATGTTTGTCAATGTGTACGGAACAAGTCAGCAAAACAACATACATTGTGAAGGACCATTTTTGGAACACAAATTTACTAGCGCTAACAAAGCCAGACGAATTTGTGGTCTCCATTGCAAAGAATGTTTAATCTAAGTTTCTTCCAAACCAGTCTACATACAAAAATTTAGTGTACAACCCCATGACATAAGTGATGCGCTACACAAAGCACTGGGTCTTCTCTTGTCATGTCTCATGTCACACTCGACAAAATCCATTTACCCGAATTAGACTAAACAAAGATGACACAGACTGGTAATGACTTCATTGCGGTCCCTCTGAGGCATCTCATAAGTGCAAGATATTACAAGCAAATTCCTATAGGACAAAATTGAATTAGGAGCAAAGACAGCACCCATAGTGGTTAGGAATTTTTATACTCCGATTGGACCTCAAAAACCATTCATGGAGGTCAAAAAATAAAGTTTAGACCTGTCAATGCTGCCCGTTCATAGAAGTAGTACTCAATACTGGTACTTGGATGAATGTCTGTAGTCAACATTAATGTATGGTGGAGGATCCCTACGGCATTGTGGAGTATTCTTCATCTAACTTTTGAATGCATCAATTTAGAGGAATTTTTCCCAGTACTGTACATAAAGACCTTTTTAATATTTTATAGGAGATTATTAATTTAGAAATGTAAGCTCCATCTTTATATGTAATCCTAGAACTACATATACATGGTGTTCAATAGTCTCTTGTGATTTTCATCTTAAGTTCATCTCCTTCTTCATAAAAGTATTCTCCTAATTTAAATGCAGTTGGCCAACCCAGTGTGCCAGAATAGTATTTAGTTTACAGAAACATGTTGCCAGGACATATTTTCCCATTGTAAATTTCCAGTTTGAAGTAAAGGGATCCTTTTAAATTTTACATGTTTTTCTTTCTTCACAAAGATCATTCTCTTTCTGTTTCCACTTATGTTTGACTTGGTTTTGGACTCCAAACCTTGCTTCTCTAAAGCTGTTGGCTATACCCCTTAACTTAACATGCTCGCAGCTGCCCAAGTTTCCTATATCTAAGAATCAGGTTTTTAACCAATAGTTCAGTTTTCAATTAATAATGCACTTTAGGCTGAAAACTAAATAAAAATCTCTTTTTGATAAAACAGAGTCCTAAAGGTCTAATGCGATATTAAGATAAAAAGCACTTGGAGATGTAATATTGTCATTGTTTCAGCATGTGCATGGGTTCCAACAAAGAGGGCGAGGTTTTTTTTTTACATTTTCTGCAATAGATAACAAGGGGCACTTCCTAAATCTTCATACTTGTGCATTCATAGAACTATGAGTGAGATTTACTAATGCCAACATTTAGATAGCATAGAAGCAACGTGGCACATTGGTCAAATCTATCACAGTGGTAGGAACTGATAGATTTAGCACATTTATAGTACATTAGACTAATTTTTCTTCTGTAGGTACCTTGAGGGTGGAAGAGTTTAGACCAGTAGTGCATCTCAAAAAAAAAATTAGTTACGTATGCATCATTTTTTTTTAATCACATTTATTGCGTCTATTGAAAGGGACAGTCAGTTAGTTGGTCATCACATGAATAAAAAGGTTATTTTGCTTGCCAGTCAGTGCCTCTATTACTGAAATATTAGCTTTTTTCTAATATGCTAATGATCTGTTTGGTGCAACAAGGGCTGTTGCCCTCATCACACCAAAGAGATACCTCACTGCTATGACTGGCAAGGCCAGGCAATGTACTTGCCAATCATAGCAGGGAGGGATGGATAGACAGATGGGGCGCACAAAAAGACATATGGGGCGCTGGAAAGACTAGGTCTTTGGTGAGCCAAACAGCTGATTAGCATATCAGAAAGAAAAGCCAATATCTCAACAATGGAGGGGGAAAAGCAATCCAGTTTCCCTAGAGGTGGCCATACACAGACAGAAGTAGGTCGATGCTTGAACAACTGTTGAATGAGCAATAGTTTCACAGACTGAGCCATACCCATTTCAGTCCATATGGACTGTTACAGTTGTTCATACTGCCCATAGATGTTCAATGACACCAGGCTATAGGTGATCAATATTTCAATGACTTTCTTTAGTTGAATGAAAGATTTGTATTCCATCTATCAGCTGGCAATATCAAACATGGCTGACTAGTTTTTAGATGACAATTTGTTCCTTAAACATTTGTTTCAGTACCACCCAAGCAAGGTTTGTTTTGGTTGAAATTGTCCATTCTCCTCAACTTTACTCTAATTTGCATATGAAGCTTCAGGGATTTGTCCAGTTGATTACCAATTGTCTATAAAAGAATTG
This sequence comes from Leptodactylus fallax, assembly GCA_947044405.1. Taxonomy (NCBI): domain Eukaryota; kingdom Metazoa; phylum Chordata; class Amphibia; order Anura; family Leptodactylidae; genus Leptodactylus; species Leptodactylus fallax. The sequence continues at coordinate 440,087 of CAMRHE010000305.1, forward strand.
AGAGATTCTACAAAACCATGACTAATCTTCTCCTGTCCTACTCGTACTGCCAAACCAAAACTATGTTCCTCGAGTGGCTTAGACTCCCTTTAAGACACTTGATCTGTTTATCACCAGAACAGTTCCTATTGAGCTATAAACTCAGATAGCCAGGATTCAGCGAATAAAACATTTTGTCGACACCATATTTAATGGTTCTCAGTGGGATTGATTGAATTATTATGCAACCAGTGTGAGGTATAAAAGAGGTGGTGCAATGGGTTTACCATCACTTCCAACAATAGGTATACTCAAACAAGACAAATCTTACTAAGTCGTCTAGCAGAAGAAAGCTGCTTCCCATTGTACATAGTACTATAGATGACAAAGAACAGATGACACCACTTTACATCCTCATAAGTGATAAAACCGTCTACATTTTACACCACCTTTATGGCAGCTGTACATTATTAAGCTATGTACTGTTGTCTCATTTAGCAGCCAGCAGGAGCAATGTCACAGGGCTCACACCTCCAACAGTCTGAAAAGTGCTAATGTTATGAAGCTTGTCTGCATGAAGCTTGCCATGTAATGCAAATTAGACTCATTAAAGCCAGTCTTTCCTGGTGGGTTTTCACTTCCCTCCAACACACACTGTCAACCTCCTGAATATCTCACCTACACCTAACAATAACTCCAAAAGGAAGCAGACGCATGCTGTGCAAGGCTGGTAATTTTATTGGGTTCCTCAACCTTTAAAAAATCCGTTACAAGCCTGGTCTGGTTTCTGAAATCCTTTTTTGCAGGGAAATTAAGGCAAACGTTTTTATGTGGCCCTACAGTGTCTGCTCACTGCAAGAAGAATTTATACACAGCAGCGTCATTAGAGCAAACCTGCTCCCATTAGAAAATAATAGCCGTCAGATGGGACACAAAGCAGAGCAGGGCCCAGCTCCCAGGCAGGCAGGCGCTCATAAAAAAACACTCGCCAGCTACATTTCACACGCTTCGGTTATTGAATTGTTTTAAGTAGAAACTTTCCTTTGCGCCCTGTGCTGTAACACACTAAATCCAAAATGATTATACAAGTCTTTCCCTGAACACCTCAGGGCTGCAGATGCCACCAGGGGGATGTTTTACAAGGTCTTTGAGGATACACGGCTCCCGTGACAGCCCAAATATTATCCTGGGAGCTTACGGAAAGTCCACATAAAATAGCATTATGAGAGACACGGGTTTGCAATATTAGACTTATGGAAAAGATGTTATCATTCTTAAGGCGCCAATGCGTTCCATCGCATAGTCAGCCCATGACAAGGGGAATACCATTAAAATGATATATGCATCACCTGAGGGTAGCGTAAGCACTGAGCTCACTCCTATAGAGGCTATATAGTAAATTCTGCAACAAATGTGATCAACAAATTATGATAAGCAGTAAAAGTGAAACTTCTCCGCAAGACCACCTCTTTGAGAAGACCACCCCCTTTCCAAACCAGACTTTATGACATATATTACGTACCCTGGCCATTTTTCTTGAAAAGACCACCTCCCTAGAAGACCCAGCAAGACCCTCCTCTACTATCCAGAGAAAAGAACAGCTAAAAGGAGCTTCTCTTTCACACTCTCTCTGGAGGACCAGGAACATTTAGGCATTTTAACGACAGCCTATTAATGTCAATAGGCATAATGTTATGCTTCATTTCTCCTAAGGAAGTGCTGCAATAGGTTCCCCCTGGGTGTCCCATCATAGGGATCACCTGTGATCAGTTGTTTTTCAAGGGCACATCTATGCAGATGATGCAGTATCTAAGGTCAAAGATCATAGTTAGAGCTTAAAGGGGATGTCTGAAGAAAGAAACCAACCATTCTTTAGTTATCGTCAAATATAAATTAAACTTACAAAAATACTCTAATTTTGAAACCTTTAAGAATGACCTGATTTTAGAGCTTATTTCACCTTTCTGTATGTGGATGACATGCTTAAAAAGAAGTCGGCTCTCTGGCTCAGTTCATTAGTTAAGTCAGTCCCCTCCTCCATCATGGCTGAGGCTATGACAGAGAAGGGGGCTGAGCTATACAACCAAAACCTTCACTGCATCACCAACACTAAGAGAGGGGGGAGGAAGTGTTCTTCGAACGTTACAGCTCACACCAGAAAGATCAAGAAGAATTAAGTTTTTAAAGTTCCGTTTAGGCAAATTGAAAGCTACGTCAGAAGAACTATTCTTAGGATAGGTCATCGATAAAAGACTGGTGAGGGTCCAAACCCACCAATCAGTTGTTTGAAGGGGACGCAGTACTTAGTTGAATGCTGTGGCCTCTTCATTACCAGGCAGTGCTGTACATTCCATAGTGTCTGCAACCCATACTACATGTAGCTCTATCCATTCACTTGAGGCGATGCCAGAGTTGATACAAAATGTATGTCACTGTGTCTGATAAACTGTTAACCAACAATAAACCCATTCCTTTTGAACCCACTCTTGGCTTTGACTTAAAAAAAAAACAAAAAAAAACAAACAAACAACAAAATCTGCAACATAAAATGCAGCTTTGCTGCAATGTGTAACTTGCAATGTGTAAATCTTTACTTTCTTGATGGAGCACCTGCCACCATAAAAACAATGTTTCTACAGTAGATCCTCTCTGTCTTACTTCATCTCAGCAGAGAATCTGAACATTGGAGGCGTATGGAGGTATAGGGTGTCTGTATTAGGACTCAGAAGTTGCACACAGCCATAATATGGTTGTGTAGATGAGCCTTTGCACATCTATTTTAAACAATGCAGAAAAATTAAAAAGGGGTATTCAGTTTACCTCAATCCCTAGAACAAGGGTCTCTGGTATGCCCAAATGAATGGAGCAGGTGGTTTGTGCATGCACAGCTTCTCATACAGAAAGAATGGGACAGGAGAATAGGAACCCCAATCTTGTGATCAAAAGTGGTCCCCACAATCAGCAAGTCATCTCTAACCCTGTGGATAGGGCTCAAACCCTGTGGATAGGGCTCAATGTGGAATAACCAAAATACCTCTTTAAAATTACAAGTCCACAGTGCAAAGAAAAGTTCATGGTGCAAGACTTGACTATTGCGTATTTACTTTTAACACACGATCACCCTCTGTTTTCAAAGCAAAGTATCTTCTTGGATTGAGGGACCTGGAAAAAGGCTTTCAGTAGTTTTGCCAATGACTTGCAGGAAACATTCAGTGGATAAGATCAAGCACAATTGAGATAAATGAACAACTCAAAAGGACAGTCTTGAACAGAGATTGCAACATTTGCAGAAGCCAGAAGTCAATCCCTGGAAGCAACTTGCTGAATTCTGGGGAAAAATAAAACTTCAAAGCAAGGTTTTATACCAACAGCATTTGTAGTCATTCTCCTTTGGCCGAATTAAAAACTCATACAAGAGTCATGTTCAATTAGTGTAACAAGTGGAGAATGCAAATAAGGGCACATTCCCAACCAATAGAGTAAATAAAGAAATGCAATATCTCTACACGAACACAGCGCAACGTCTAAATCACAGTTCATCCAAGTAATCCGTATTTATCCCAGAATTTCAGAGGAATAAATACCACAGCCTGAAATGTCAGGGAGAAATGGCCTCCGGGAAGTATCAATCCAAGTATTTACAAAGCCAATATGAAGTAAATCAGGGGGTGAAGAGAGTATACCTCTAAGGAGGCACAGAGTGGCCCCCATGGCTAAACAGGGAAATCACTACAAATATGCACCATATTGTCAATTCTGTTTTCATCTACACATTCCATGGTATTAAAAACGGGTTGTGCCATTATGGACACTTATTCCCTATCCACAGGACAGGAGATAACTGTCCGATCGCTGGGGGCCGATAGCCGGGACCCCCAGTGATCAGGATGACGGGGAACTGAAAGTCACCCTAAAGCCTCCAGTATGCTTGCGTGACCAGTGCTCCATTCACGTCTATGGGACTGCCAGGACTAATTTTCGTCAACTGGAAATTGAATTTGGATTTCAATTGGAAATTGAATGGAGCGTCTGTCATGCTAGCGCAATGGTGCTCCATTCCAAGGAGGCTTTAGGAGGCCCTGTGCACAGGGGATAAGTGTCCATAACAGCACAACACCTTTAATATACTTTAAGGCTAAACAACACATGGGTGGGATTTATTAAAAAAAAAAAAAAAAAAAAAGGGGTGATTTGTATACTGGTCTTGATAATCCTTGTGCCATAGGAGGATTCACTCCATTTATGACAAGGCTCGTAGCTGGCATACATTTCAGGTATAATTTACACCAGAAAACTGGCACAAAATGATAATGAATCTAGTGGGGCTGATGTCTCCAACCACAGCATGCCCTTGCCACCCCCCAATTTTTGTTGCAAGGGGCATTTAAAAATCCCAAACAGTTAAAACACCCAACATTTGCAACATCTTCACACTGCAGAAGAGGCGCAGAACAATTATAAATCGGGTTTCTGCATAAAGAGGTGTGACTTTTTATTTTTATTTTCCTGAAAAGGGGATATGGTAGGCCCATGCAGAGGATGAAGCCATCAGCCCCATCAGATTTATCATTATTTATACCAGAAATCTGGCTTAAATGATGCTGGAAATCTACGCCAGCTCATAGCAAGGAAGATTTCCTTCCAGGAGCAAGACCCAGCAGAACGTGTGCCTCACCATACAGTGCTGGCCAAAAGTATTGGTACCCCTGCAATTCTGTCAGATAATACTCAATTTCTTCCAGAAAATGATTGCAATCACAAATGCTTTGGTAATAATATCTTCATTTAATTTGTCGTCAATGGAAAACCACAAAAAGAATTGTCAAAAAGCCAAATTGGATATAATTCCACACCAAACATAAAAAAGGGGGTGGACAAAAGTATTGGCACCCTTTGAAAAATCAGGTGATGCTTCTCTAATTTGTGTAATTAACAGCACCTGTTACTTACCTGTGGCACATAACAGGTGGTGGCAATAACTAAATCACACTTGCAGCCAGTTGAAATGGATTAAAGTTGACTCAACCTCTGTCCTGTGTCCTTGTGTGTACCACATTGAGCATGGAGAAAAGAAAGAAGACCAAAGAACTGTCTGAGGACTTGAGAAGCAAAATTGTGAGGAAGCATGAGCAATCTCAAGGCTACAAGTCCATCTCCAAAGACCTGAATGTTCCTGTGTCTACCGTGCGCAGTGTCATCAAGAAGTTTAAAGCTCATGGCACTGTGGCTAACCTCCCTAGATGTGGACGGAAAAGAAAAATTGATGAGAGATTTCAACGAAAGATTGTGCGGATGGTGGCTAAAGAACCTCGACTAACATCCAAACAAGTTCTAGCTCCCTCAGTCCGAGGGTACAACAGTGTCAACCCGTACTATCCGTCGGCGTCTGAATGAAAAGGGACTCTATGATAGGATACCCAGGAAGACCCCACTTCTGACCCAGAGACATAAAAAAGCCAAAACTTACCTGAGAAAGCCAAAAACTTTTTGGAAGAATGTTCTCTGGTCAGATGAGACAAAAGTAGAGCTTTTTGGGAAAAGGCATCAACATAGAGTTTACAGGAAAAAAAAAAGAGGCCTTCAAAGAAAAGAACACGGTCCCTACAGTCAAACATGGCGGAAGTTCCCTGATGTTTTGGGTTTGCTTTGCTGCCTCTGGCACTGGACTGCTTGACCGTGTGCATGGCATTATGAAGTCTGAAGACTACCAACAAATTTTGCAGCATAATGTAGGGCCCAGTGTGAGAAAGCTGGGTCTCCCTCAGAGGTCATGGGTCTTCCAGCAGGACAATGACCCAAAACACACTTCAAAAAGCACTAGAAAATGGTTTGAGAGAAAGCACTGGAGACTTCTAAAGTGTCCAGCAATGAGTCCAGAACCTGAATCCCATAGAACACCTGTGGAGAGATCTCAAAATGGCAGTTTGGAGAAGGCACCCTTCAAATCTCAGGGACCTGGAGAAATTGGCCAAAGAAGAATGGTCTAAAATTCCAGCAGAGCATTGTAAGAAACTCATTGATGGTTACCGGAAGCGGTTGTTCACAGTTATTTTGTCTAAAGGTTGTGCTACCAAGTATTAGGCTGAGGGTGCCAATACTTTTGTCCGGCCCATTTTTGGAGTTTTGTGTAAAATGATCAATGATTTGACTTTTTTTTTCATTCTCTTTTGTGTTTTTTCATTGCAAGCAAAATAAATGAAGATATTATTACCAAAGCATTTGTGATTGCAATCATTTTCTGGAAGAAATTGAGTATTATCTGACAGAATTGCAGGGGTGCCAATACTTTTGGCCAGCACTGTATATGAGGAGCACCGTCCACTGGCAATGGGGTTATGAAGAATGGAGTTGATAACAGCAACTAATCACCGCAGAGCTTTCATTTTTAAGAAGCAAAATTTGCAAATTTTTCTGTGAATAATCCCTGAAATCTATGCCATCTTGAATACATCAGCCTTCATAAACTCCCCCAATGTGCCACATTCTAGCCCAAAGTAAACCAACTAATATATAGTATAAACTTAGGTTAGACAGTATAAGGGTATAAGGATTTGCCAGATTTATTATCCAGCATCAGCCAATGTGAGAAATCTGATACATTTTTTCAAACTAAGTTTACATTATTGAACGATAAGTAAATGTGGGCCATAATTTTTTCCTAAATTCAATCAGACCCTCCCTGTCTTGTCCACACTCTCTCCATGTCACTCCCCTCTCCTATGTAAACATCTCTAAACACACTGAAGCTACACTTCTTACTACTTAGCTATAAAAAGCAGCCAACAATCTGTATCCTAAACCCATGTTCAGAGGTTGTACATTTTGGCACTGATTTCACACAGAGTCCATGACTATGCCAGGGAATAGGACTTCACAAAAACACATTCACACATAACAGGGAAACAACATGGATCTTAGATGGTATTTCATGTGGAGCTAAATCCTCAGATAGATAACATAGGTCAGGGTGGGTCCACATCTCCGTTGGAGTCTCCATGACTGTGTGTCAAAAATCACTGGACAAAAAGTGCGCAAGTCTGACTCTTTCATCCTGCGGTTTCAGTTTAAAAGAACAGACACCCAACAGGCCCATTATAAGTCAATAGGTTCCTTTATACACCACGGGTCCACCATTTAAGCAGCCACATGTCTGTTGTTCTGGTCCTCTTATTTAATAGAACAACAGGCACATGGGTGCAGATATGAACATAGCATTAGACGCATGAAAGGATGAAGAACTGATATATTGATTTGCATAGTTCACGACTATAAAGAGGCTCTCCATGATAACCAATTACAGGCAAGGGCCCATAAACTATTCTTGCAAATGGCCTTCTATCTGTATCCATCCAACAGATGTTTTAACTAATAAGAGTTAAATGTTAGGGAATGAATACACAAGCAATTCCTTACTCAATCAAAGGTTAATGCTAATGCTGTTTGCTGGATAGTTCTTCCCCATACACACAAAGGCTCGGCTAAAAGTGCAAGCATTCTGAATAAGAAGGGAATAAGCTGCTACTGAACACCTCAGGTGGATTCTCTCACATAGACATAGAATCAGACATATTTAAAATCAACATGCCCAATCTCTTTCCATCCTATTACAGACCGAATGAATGTTGACCAAATATCCAACACAAATTATCCGTGAAATTACCGGGTTTGGCCAACCTTTGCTTATATTAATGGCTACCTTTAGTGAGCTGAAGTGATCCAGTAATACCATGAAAAAAATAGTAAAGTTAAGAAATTGCTATCAATATAGTTTCCCAGAACATAATTATAGTTTATAATTTCTATAAGTAATATTTCTCCTATTCTACACCGCCACTGGTGGGGCCTAAGAATCCCCCGTGTGATAAGGTGCAGCAGGATATACAATTATTAGGAAAAGTTTTGAGAATGGTTAACAAGTTAAAGATATCAGTCACTACTCGCTTTCATTTCTGTAAATAAAGTCTGTCTTTAGATCTGTGCTCCTATAAGCTCAAATGAGAAGGACAGAGTAACCGGTGACTGGAAATCCTCTTTCTAGCAAATGTATATATAGAAAGCTAAAAACAGTGTCGGAGAGGAGGCAGGAAAGAGTAATGATGACTCTTCAGTCTTGTTTAACCATCTCCTGTGAACTTGACTTTTCAGACACTTCCCTCCCTGACTGTGTCTATCAGATGCCTGGTGATTTACGAGGCGGGGAACATGGAAGGTCTTATGTGGGATCAAGAGACTCCCTTGTTACATAAAGTCGTCAGCACAAAATCTCTGGCACCAGAGATACACAGACCACATCTAGGCAGACTGCAGCCCTAACACCTAACCTATTAGTTGCTATAAGACGTCTTCACGGCACAGATGGACAGCATAAGCTCTATAGGGAACCTTAACAATACATTATAATGTGACACGCATGAAACCCCTCAAAATTGATCTGGAATGTGTATTAGTATATTTACCTATATCATACTTCTATATAAATTCAGTTAATCCATAGAAGTCCCATAATTCCAACACTGAGCTATTACTTATAGTAACTCAGTGGCTGATATCTCTCTATGTAGATGTTCAAGGAGGTTCTAAGAAATGGTCCATACTACAACCTCTTCTCAGCCTTAAATAGTTACTATGAGCTAATTCAGACAGCTAAAAGGTCCGTATTACAGCTGCAAATCAAGTCCCACCTGCAGGTCTAGTGGCCTGAACTGACAGCATCAAAGGGATCTATGATGTACCTTGTTCAGGTCATTAGACCCATGGTCCCAATGGTATTTGCAGCTCTAATACAGCTCATATAATACAGTCATCAAAACAGACCCCATGGGTAAAAAGTACCCTCTGTTCACGCTCTGCATTACCTCACAGGATATGATGCCGTATCAGACTAACATTATATGTCCAGGCACCATCTGCACGTTATAGGACACGACTGGTGACGGCTCATACAGCTTTATATATGTGTAATGACAGTAACCTCTATTACAAAATTGTCTTACCATTGTATAAGCAATGCTACCTCTTTTGCTGCCCCTGCAACCTCTTGTGTCACCCCCTCTACCTCATAGATTGTAAGCTCTTGCGAGCAGGGCCCTCAGTCCCATTGTGTGAATTGACTATTTCTTTGTAATGTATCTTTTTTGTCTGTACTTGAACCCTACAAATTGTACAGTGTTGCGGAATATGTTGGCACTATATAAATAAAATGTATTATTATTACACTCATTGACAAATTTGAAAAAAATCACCCAGATAGAAATGTCAGAGTGATGCAAAACCTGGAATGCAGTTATGTCACAGACAGATATGTAAGTAATTACAGGTGTATTCTAATAACAGGGAATAATAGGGCTTCCCATGCTGTCCTACAAAGCTCCCAGAGGTCACTTTTGGGTAGTGTACTTCTCGTTCATATGGAACGTGTATACCTCCATGCCCACCCATATTTCATATTGTATCCAGGCTAGAAGCAGACCATCAGGGTATTACAGCCTCCTTTTAACTGGACAGTTTTCATCAATAAACTGGTGCTGCATCTCATTCCCAACACAATCAAGCTGATATATCTCTTTAAAAAAAAACCCACAAAACTGTCAGATATAGTGTAAAATTAAATCTATATTATAGCCCTCTGACATTACATGTAATTTAAAGGGGATGTTCAGGATTTATAAATTTGGCCTAAGGAAAGTTGATGAAATAAAAACAAAAGCACTATACTTACCTGTCCAATACCCAATGCCCTACAGTTTAGCTTCATTCAATTGATAGGGGAATAGTACCATAACCAGAGTGTATGGACAGTTTTTCAAATCACAGGAGACCTTTTCTAGCACCGAGCAACCCCTTTAATAATTGTTACATTTTTAAGTGCAGTTCTATCCAGAATTACTCTATGGACTCAATGCATAGGGATAACCATTAAAGCCAAATGGCCTATATCTTGTATTTAAACATGCTTGCTGACTACATCCACATATAAATCCACTATACTTAGAAATATCCTTTATGATTGCCTCTCAAGATGTCTTTATGTAACTAAGCACACGTGGCGGTCTACTGCAGCTAACAGGAATTTGCAATCATTGTGATATACAGTATGAAGGTTAATGTGCTGGATTCATCAATTTCAGGATGATCCTGGACAAAATGTCAAGACAGTCACGTCAGACGCTTCAGCGGCAGCCTTTACTCTTTGAATTAGCCACGCTCAGAATCATTTTCAAAGGAACAACAAATCATGTGAATATAACTCTGCTTTGGAGATCAAAGCTCTGTCTACCTCCCCGACCTGAAAGACGTCTTTATGATACAGGTCCAAAAAGTCTATAACCCATCATCCAGACCGGTTATGTATCATAAGACTACAAATCCACTAAAAAATACAAAAGGTCATCCATGAATATATTTGGTACAGTATAGATGTTCAAGATTGAGAGAACCACATTAAACTATGTAGTAATACTAAATTCTACTGAACTGTTTAGAGCATATACAATCACATATTCAAAATTACATCATTACCATATGCTGGGTAGGGCCATAGGTTTTATACCAAAGGAGAGATGGAATCCAGTTGTAAGAGAGCATTTAAGCCTTTCCGTTGCATACTACTACCGTGTTTCCCCGAAAATAAGACACCCCCCGAAAGTAAGGCATAGGAGAGGTTTCGGAGAATTGCCTAATATAAGGCATCCCCCGAAAGTAAGGCGTATGTTCCCGAACAGAACATACGGTATATACGATATGTGAGGCCGCGGGAGAACCCCACAATCTCTGTTATCATTATACTCCGGGGTCTTTTCAGACCCCGGAGTATAATAAATCGGCGGCCCAGGGGAGGTGAGCGAACATAAAAAACTATGTGCTTACCTGTCCTACGCTTCTCCAGGCTTCGGGCCTGTTTGGTGACGTCAGCGGACGTCATTTTGCGTCGCGACGCCGGCCGGATCACGTGACGCGGCCTGGTCTAACAGTGAAGGCGGCCGGAGTAGCGCACGGGCATGCACCGGAGCGAGGAACAGGTAAGCAACGTTGTTTTTTTTATGTTTCTATCCTCTCCTGGGTCTCCGATCATTATACTCTGGGGTCTGAAAAGACCCCACAGTATAATAATTGTTCATGGGTGGTCCACTATGGGGCAAACTACTGTGTGCAGGGGCCACTATGGGGAATGATACTGTGTGCCGGGGCCACTATGGGGAATGATACTGTGTGCAGGGGCCACTATGGCGAATGATACTGTGTGCAGGGGCCACTATGGGACATGATACTGTGTGCAGGGGCCACTATGGGATATGATACTGTGTGCAGGGGCCACGGGATAGGAAACTGGGGGGGGGCCTATGGGATATGATACTGTGTGCAGGGGCCACTATGGGATATGATACTGTGTGCAGGGGCCACTATGGGACATGATACTGTGTGCAGGGGCCACTATGGGACATGATACTGTGTGCAGGGAAATTAATGGTTTGGATTGTTATGATGATGTCCTAGAAGATGATGACATAACTGTCATTGAATAAATTTTACTTTCTATTCGTACCGTAAATATTGGTAAATGTACCATACTGTTAATTGTTGTACATGGAAATAATGGTACGGTAGTAAGAAATTCTTGATAGGATTCACAGTTTGTATGGTTATGCTGTACTGTACAGTACCGTATATAATAAATGTTCATTTTTTTGTTCAGCAATAAATGTGAATTCTTCTTCATTGAAAAAAAAAAAAAGACATCCCCTGAAAATAAGACACAGCACATCTTTGGGAGCAAAAATTAATATAAGACGCTGTCTTATTTTCGGGGAAACAGGGTACCACCCGTCTCTTTACCCTAACATAGTCAACAATCCCACCATTTGCTGTGGGCAACCTGTGAACAGAACCCAAAGGCTCTACTCACACAAGCATCAAAACGGCCATGTGACAGCCATTTTTTTAAAGATCTGCCATTTTTAAACACACACACTGGGGCAGATAAAGGACAAGACAGGAACAAGAAAGGGCAGATTTATGAAGAGGCTCCGACTTTGTCAGAAATAAGTCACATGCCTGTGTGCCAGAATGGGGATCTACGCCAGTCACTGTAGACTTCCAGTATAACTCACGCCATAAAACTGGCATGAGTTAGAATAAATAGGTTGGACCTATGCGCCCCTGCTCCAGCCCCCATCACTCACTTTTGCAGAAAGTGGTAAGTGAGGCACAGAACGGGGGAGGTGTCACATTTTTGACTCAAGAGAGGGCTTTGCACCAAAATGCAACATATTTTCACACATCTATGCCAGAAGAGTGGCATAGATGTGTTAACAAAGTCCCCACCCCATTGATTTCAACTGAACTATTCACATGTAAATTTTTTGATGGCCCTTTTAGTGGACTGTCAAGCGGTCTTAGATATATATATATTTTTTTTAAACACAAAAGTAGGTTAACCAGAAAAATTATGTTTGCAAGTTATTGAGCACAGAAGTTAATTCTTCAGGCATTTATAAATAAATGACTGACTGAGGAATCAAATGTATCATACCTACAACACTTTTGCCTTGTTTCATACAAAGGAATTCAAAGGGGTTAGCCAATTTCTAATATTGATGGCCTACCATTAGTATAAGTCATCAATATTAGATCTGCAATGGCCCAACAGCCAAGACTCCCACAGAACTGCGGCTCCAGGACAGCATGGCTCTTGGAATGGTTTACATGCCGTAGTTGCGCTGCTTACTCTCTGTACGATTTGTAGCAGTCAATTCAATGAGGTGGTACGAACCTGTAAACAATACCAGAAGCCATGCTGTCCCTGTGGGTATTTTGGCTGTCGGACTCTTGCAGATCTAATATTAGTGACAAATCCTACGGATAGGACATCTGTATTAGAAACTGGATAACCCTTTAACTTTTCAAGATGTTTTTCTGGCTAACACATACTTCACTATCTTTTCCTATAAAATGGAACAATCCAAAAAAAAAAAAAAAAAGGACATGGCCCATTTCTAGGCATTTTTCATCATTTCATGGCTGTTTTCTGGCCTTAGGCGGTTTCACACAACCATAATTTGGGCCTGAAAATTCGATCAATATATGGATCTGATTTTCCAGTCTGAAAGCAGCTCAGCTGAACTAAACGCAGTGTGGGAGATTTTTTTTTTGTGCAAATCTTATTTTTATGGAAAAATTTGCGACTCTGTTTTGCACTTCCACTTACTTTCATGGACGAGCGTGTGGTGTGGGTGTTGCTTTAGTTCTACTGGCATAAATGATCCCTAAAATTTATGTCAATTACAGCTAGCATAAATTTCAGTTGCATAAATTTCAGTATGCTGAAGGATGGCCCGTTGATAGAGTGTGTCTGATATATGAAGAGGCATGTGCCTTCTCATATATAATGTGTACCCTTCACCGCTGCAGTGGATATGAAGACTAGCTCTGAATGTGCCAGTCATCATAAACCTCCCTCAGGTCAATGCACAATGTCTTATTACAAATACTTTAATATTTCACATAGTTTCATTGTTTATGTTTGACAAAAATATGTGTAGCCTATATTTGAGAGATTACATCATCCCCAACTCATTTCCTTTTAAAAACTCCTTGGAAAGTAAAGAAACTTTCACAAGGATTTATGAATTTAACAAAGATTCAGGGAAATTTATATTTTAGGATGACTTGTTTAATAATATTTAGAAAATGACTACTTGAGGTTATTGTGAATGCATAGTTGGTGTTCAAGCAATGTGATGGGATCAAGATCCCTTTGAATTATAAACTGTGATAAATATTGTACTTCTAGCTCAGACAGTAAATTTTATAATCTTCACTTGTGAATAGGGCTTTCAGAAGTATTGCTAATAGCCACGGCTGGGAAGCTCCCACCTTTTTTGGTATTGTTCATTTGCTTCCTAAATGCAAAATACAGCCTTCATTCAAAAATTCTTAACATTTTTCTGCTACAGAGTCTGTGCAACGCCTTCTCATAGCTAGCAGTGCTGCTGCTTTTGACATAGACAGCACAAAAAACTCCTGTTGTGTTAGTTCCCTCTGCATTCCTCCTACCTTCTTTAAGTATTAAAAATGGCAACAGGAAGAGTTATAATGTTACACATAGCTTATCAGAGAAGAGGATTGAAAGCATCCAGGTCTTCAAGGAGGGCCGATCACATTGAATGTATTGAATAATAGCCTATATAAAATAAGAGCACCCACCGCAGAATCTGTCATCATGAGAGTGTCATCACCATCTCATGACTGTAGCAGGAGAAAACAGTCCAGAAATAAAGCTATGCTGATGCATCCTAGTCACACAGCCCTTACATCCGGTATGTATTACTGAGAGGGACATAACCAAATGAAAAAAGTCTGAAACTACTGTATAAGCAGGTAGCATACAGTAAATCGGAGTGTCTGAAAAGGAATGTAAGAACTAAGACTGCAGGATAAACCTTAGCGATTTATTACTTATTATTTATTTAAAAAGTTGCACTAATGCATGTAGAAATTTTTTTTTATGTCAAAGCTGCCCATAGTGTTTAAAGGTCAAAATACTTTTCCAAAAACATATATACGTGGGTTTCTATAGAGGTTAAAGAGGACCTATCATGTTCTCTAAGATGTGGCATGTTATATACTGTAGGTACATTCCCAGGTTCCAGAGATATCAGTGCCTTTAGTTTTGGATAGAATCACTGCACTGTCAGAAGGGCCGGCCTCACAGCCCAGTATCATTGCTGGGCGGTGACGAATGCCCTTCTTCACACTGCAAGTCTATAGAAGTGTACCATCAGGGGGGTGTTCATCACTGCCCCTTTAACAGTGGTATGATATTGGTGCTGTTCGTTTCGGCTACCAAATGGAGGCATGTACCTGCAAAACTGACAGTGCACCAAATTCAGTGCACTGTCAGTTTTGCAGTTGTATAACATGCTCCATCTTCGAGGACATGAAAGGTCCTCTTTAAATTGCATTTAGTAGAAATAAATTTGCAACTTCTTTCCTTGAAATATGCAAAGAGAGAGACTATTAAATCAATTCTTACAAAACACACTGAAAACTGTACTAATAGGCTTAATTATTAGCGTAAAATATTCTGAAAAAAATTCATCATCACAGGTAAATACATTCGTCTTGCTCAGCGCTGGCCAATACAGTATTGCTAAATTCCACACTTGACAAATGAGAGGCCCAGCACGCTCCCCTATGGTCCAACAAGCCCCAGTCAGAGCCATCATGTGGAAACTCACCAATGTGTTAAACTGATTAAAAAGTAGCTAAAGCCTTAATAATGATCAGCAAGAGGGCAAGGGGCAGAGGGGCTGGGAGTGCTAATTCCTGGAGGGAGTGTAGGGGAAAACTGTGTAAAACACAGCAAAGCCCCTGTAATACTTCCATCTAAGTGGCCCTTGAACTAACGAGCCTTGTACTTCAAAGACTGAGGTCATTCCTGCGGTAATGGGATACAGATGGATCTGTATCCAGTAGGTGAGTAGCTCAACACACACCTTCCCCAAGTCACATGCAGCTGAAAAGCTAAAAATTACATCAAACTATAGTATAAAACTTCAAAAACTTCTTGTAAAGAAATGCAGATCATCATCTAGTCATTCCCATTTTTCAGATGAAGAAGGGAGCTTCCTATATCCAGTACCTTTTGCAAAGTGCAAAATAGAAGTTGTGTAGTTTCAATGTCAGCCTCCTAATATAGTCATCTAGATATTGGGATTCTTACAACGGTAAGTGACCCCAAAAAAACACCCCATAAATCAAACCAATATCTTAATTCGTTGTCACATTTTATCGATTTCCTTATATATATATATATATATATATATATATATATATATATATATATTTATATATTTTTGCCTTTTTCTGGATCAACATTGCAACATAATAGACTGAACTGGGTAGATGGATCATTTTTCAGTCTTAAAAACTATTTTATTGTGTTTTTAGAATCAAACGACAATTCTCAAACAAACAAAATTCTCCACATAAAGCCACATCTGCTTTCGATAACATCCATAGTCAATATAGTCACATGTCATCTTGTCACTTCTCGGATCCTACTCCATTCTTTATTTGTGGCATTTATTTGTTTTTTTTATTCTTGTTTTTTTCCTCCCCAAATAGGATATACAAATAAAGCACATTTACCATAATCCCAATCTGATGGGCAAGAGTTTAGACACTTTGGAGAGCAATACTAAGAGCAATTATGTCTTTACTCAAACTCCAAGAAAGACTAAGGGCACATTCACATAGCCGAGTGTTGGCTGGGTTTACTGGCTTGCACCTTATGCCAGGAGAGGAACTCCTAGCAGTATCGTTATCTATAGTGTTAGGAGTCTCTGCCTCCCGGAGACGTACATTCCCATACAGATTACAGTATGGGACAGTATGTCAGTGGGAGGCAGGGACTCCTAACACTATAGATAACTATACTGCTAGGAGTCCCTCTTCCGGCATACTGTACAGTTCAGTAAATCCAGCCAACACATGGATAGAGTTTCACGGCTTAAACTTGGTTGCGTGAATGTGCCCTAAGGTCTTATTCACACGTCCATTCCCTTTTTCATATGAAAAACAGATATATCGTCTATTTTTGCCAATATTCATACAACTGTGAAAAACAGCCACGTGATACCAGTTTTTTGGACAGCCATCACATGACCATTTTAAAACCCATGAAAGTTTCACAGTTCGTAAACAGGCATGTGAATACACCTATAGAATTTCACGGGTTCTAAAACATCTAAGTTATGGCCATTCACAAAATGGACGTCACATGGCTGTTTTTCACTATTGTGTAAAGAAGGCCTAACAAAACTGAAAAACTGATATTCAATGTAAAAAGACTACCTACCTTGCTGAATGTCCTTCATGTCGAGGTGTAAACTGGATATTAAAATTCCTACAGCCTGCGATCTCTTTCCGTCCAGTAGTTTTATAATCTGTAATAAAGAGAAAATTGTTCCGAGTATTAACAACCATGTTAGTATACAACAATGTTCTAAATTCTGCCCTAGAAAAGGGCAAAACAAGCACCGAGGAATCAACCAGCAGAAACCAAACACTGGGTGAAGGGTATTTTTACACAAAGGATTTTTTGGACAAATGCCACCATAGTTTTTTTATACAGCTTTTTGAGGAACAATTACAAAAGGATTTAAAATAAACAGGAGATATAAAAGAAGGACTTGTACTTTCCTGCTTGCTGGATCCACCTGTGGCTTTGGCTCAAAAACCATAGTGGAGATTTTCCAAAAAATGCTGTGTGTAAAACCACCAAAAGGCTGGGTCCACAGCAGCTTGCAAGAGAACACACTACAGAAATTCCCTGTGGAAATTCTTCAGTGTGTTCATATTGTGTGGCCATAGCCTAAAGCAGGACTAAACAGAGAAGTGTAATCTGGTGCAGTTGGTATTCCTGCTTGGATTTTTGTAACAGAAAAGCGAACCTCTAATTCCAGCAACCGCAAGTATTAAAGAGAACATGTGTGTGTAACATACTGTCTCCAGACAATGGGTCTCACTCATGTTTTCCAAAACATAATACAATAGAGTGACATCTTTATAAGTACTTTTATTGTGCACAAGACCACAATGCCGAATGCAGATGTTTGAGCTGAGAATATGTCCTGCTATCATCTGTGGCAGGGGATCCTTCCATATTTAATAAGTTAACCTGAATGTCTACTTTTGTAGAGCTTCACGCTATACATGGCTTCTATGAGCTACTTAAAGCGAACCGCTCAGGTGATTTATGATTGCCCTATGTGAGATCTCTCTAAGGGGGCTAAACAGCTTAAAACATAACTTTTAATATTACCTATAAACATGACTCAAAAATAACCAAAAAGATAATAAAAACACTTCTAGTATCACAAAAAGGTACAGTCTTTCCGATACACTGGTGAACATCACATAGGGATGCCGCTTTTCTACGGCAATGATAACCACTGTGAGAGCGCGACTCGGCTAGGCTATGGTTAAGCACTATGTGAGTTAGACGCTTGGCAGGCTTAACTAGACTGCTGTATGAACTGCGATATGAATCCCGGTATATATGGAAAGAAACGCATCAGAAAGTTTAGGGAAAACTAGGTCTGTTTATAGGGCAAGTTTTGTGGGACTGCCCATGTTAGGGCAGGAGATCTAGTGAACTGACGGTCGCTTTTAGGGTGAACTGGGGTTTGAAATTTCCCAATGTCTCTGGCTTGACTGAAGGCTTCATTGGATGATATGTGGTAAACCCCTTCCCCTTGATCCCATTCATCATCTTCTCCCTATGTGATGTTCACCAGTGTATCGGTAAGACCATACCTTTTTGTGATACTAGAAGTGTTTTTTTTATCTTTTTGGTTATTTTAACTTGCATTTTTGAGGCCTTTTTTATAGAATAAATATTGAAAAGTTATGTTTTAAGCTGTTTAGCCCCCTGAGATAGTTCTTTGAGTGCTGCCAAACATATTGGGTTCTGAGTGACTTGATCTCTTTTAGCCGAATCTTGGTGAATTTGGTCCATCTGAGATCAGAATATGATGTTCATCACATGACCATGGACAGTTTTATCCACTGGGTGTAAACAGAATGTATGACATTGGTCTTTCAATATTGGTCTGAAAGTGGCCAACCAGTTTAAGTTCTGAAAAATCCCTTCAAATACTGACACCATCATATGCACCAATTTTTATTTTTTTTTTATTGGACAACATATTATAAAGGTCCTGTAACACAGCATCCTGGAACAAAGGAATTTTATAGTGTATAGTATAAGAATTTGATTATCGGCTTCATGGGAGTGATGTGTGATGTCATGTACACTTTCCAATGTAAATCACCTTGTCTTAAAATGCAGCCATACCGTCTGTCTGAGGGAAGTGAAGACTTTGCCGCACCAAAGAATAATACAGGGGTTTTACTAGATATGACTTGAGATCATATTATTTCTCACTTGCAAGACTCTGCTTAGATGCATCTGTGGGTGATTTATCACTTGGAAAATATGATTGGAGGAAATTTAGGAAGTGCGTTCTCCAGTTTTATACTGGGATGCAATGTCTGTGGTCACCAAGATGTTAGGGAAGAATGCAGATGCTTATAAATAGCTTTCTTGGGTGTCTCTATATTAGAAGTGACAGATACAATGAAGAAATTGATTACAGGGCTGGAGCCTAGCAGACGCTTTCTTTTTTTTTTTTTTGTGTCTTGGCTAATTTTCTATCCAGGGACTCTTAACCCTTTGATGAACACCTTATTTCAGTAATAAAGTCATGGCAGCCATATGTATATGAAAAATTATATAAGTGTATGATATTCATAAATTAATAGTACACATGAATATAAAATACTTTGCAGTATATCTTAAAGAAAAATGCTTCTTTCGCCATCAGGCTGCTTTTCTTAGTGTGTTATCACAAATACAACCTGTATGAAGAGAGTGGATGTGGACAAATTACTTCTAACATACATATGGAGAGCAAGTGGAAGAGGTAGATAGAGGTAGAAAGGGGAAGAGGGAGAAGATAAGAGACTGAATGGAAAGAAATAAGAGAAAAGCAGCATGATAAATAGAAATAGAAGCATTTTTCTTTAAAATGACATAACTTTTAGTATATTAATTTGTACTATTCATACAGCATTCATTTATGCCAAATTGTTGGCTCCAGTACGCATCCTTTAAAACTACCAAAGGAAAAAAACTGTACCAAACAATTTGATAGTGCCACATAGTTTCCATTATTGGGAAGATATAACCACACCCAAGCAACTGCCTCCATTCATTTTACCATCATCCAAAAAAAAGTCACTGTATAAAAAATACTTAAAAGAGTCAAAACCAAAAAGACTCAAACAGAATACCTCTAACATGGTTGCACGCCAAAAGCTATCAAGCTTCCTGTAATAGCAGGGATGTTACAAGTAAGGTAATGGTAGAAATGTAGGACACAAACAGGAATAAACCAGGGCTTCCTTAACTCTGTTATTGCCAAAATGGCAAAAATAAAACTCAAGTCTATCAAAATTTGCAGGCTTTGCCAGCAATGAATGGGTAAACATCTTCAACAAATACAGAAATATTCAGCAAATGAACGGAAGAAAAAAAATCTCTGTGATAAACACCCCACACCCAAAATCCCTTTATTCTAAATATTTGAGAAGTCCACGTAATGCTCAGCCAAGAAGTTCAGGTCTCTAAACACAAATACACATGGTCACAATTACTTATGAGACTGGGCCCTCTGGGACAGAAACCAAGTCTTTAACACTCAGTTGACCGTCCTCAACCACCCTTGAAAGCCTCTGTGGTACCAAGCAATGTACTACCTGTATAGCACACAGCTAAGGTACTTTTGGGTCTAACATGACTATATAATCTACAACTGTAAGAAAATACGGCCAACTACAGCTTCTTAACGAAACTCATTTGAGATGCCAACAACTATTGGACCAAATACCCTTGTTGACAGAGTATTTTTATTACCATGCCAGAACACCAACTCAAATCAAAACCAGAAATTTCAGACATGAACATAGTTTACTCCAATATTTACCCAACCATATCATACAAATAGGGGGCCAGGAAACTGACTCTAGATCCATGGTCCAAGCACTTATGAGCTGCCCTGCTTGTGAAATGAAGTTGAAAATTGGGGAAAATGGAAGCAAAAACTGGCTCTAACACATCGAAAGATCCATAGGCACCCACATTGTCACTACGTTTGTAACGCTCAATTCAAGTTTTAAAGGAAACCTCAGCAGGACCTTGAGGCCAAACAAAGGCAAACATTTTTGACACACAGTACATTGGAGTTGTACAGTCATGGCCAAAAGTTTTGAGAATGACACAAATATTATATTTTCACATGATCTGCTGCCCTCTGGTTTTTATGTGTGTTTGTCAGATGTTTTTATCACATACAGAAATATAATTGCATTCATATTATGAGTAACAGAAGCTTATATTGACAGTTAGAATGAGTTAATGCAGCAAGTCAATATTTGCAGTGTTGACCCTTCTTCTTCAGGACCTCTGCAATTCTCCCTGGCATGCTCTCAATCAACTTCTGGACCAAATCCTGACTGATAGCAGTCCATTCTTGCAGAATCAATGCTTTAATTTTGTCTGAATTTGTTGGTTTTTGTTTGTCCACCCGTCTCTTGATGATTGACCACAAGTTCTCAATGGGATTAAGATCTGGGGAGTTTCCAGGCCATGGACCCAAAATCTCTATGTTTTGTTCCCTGAGCCATTTAGTTATCACCTTTGCTTTATGGCAAGGTGCTCCATCATGCTGGAAAAGGCATTGTTGAGCGCCAAACTGCTCTTGGACGGTTGGGAGAAGTTGCTCTTGGAGGACATTCTGGTACCATTCTTTATTCATGGCTGTGTTTTTAGACAAGACTGTGAGAGAGCCGATTCCCTTGGCTGAGAAGCAACCCCACACATGAATGGTTTCAGGATGCTTTACAGTTGGCATGAGACAAGACTGGTGGTAGCGCTCACCTCTTCTTCTCCGAATAAGCTGTTTTCCAGATGTTCCAAACAATCGAAAAGGGGATTCATCAGAGAAAATGACTTTACCCCAGTCCTCAGCAGTCCACTCCCTGTACCTTTTGCAGAATATCAGTCTGTCCCTGATGTTTTTTCTGGAGAGAAGTGGCTTCTTTGCTGCCCTCCTTGAGACCAGGCCTTGCGCCAAGAGTCTCCGCCTCACAGTGCGTGCAGATGCACTCACACCTGCCTGCTGCCATTCCTCAGCAAGCTCTGCACTGCTGGTAGCCTGATCCCGCAGCTGAAACACTTTTAAGAGACGGTCCTGCCGCTTGCTGGTCTTTCTTGGGCGCCCTGGAGCCTTTTTGGCACCAATGGAACCTCTCTCCTTGAAGTTCTTGATGATGCGATAGATTGTTGACTGAGGTGCAATCTTTCTAGCTGCAATACTCTTCCCAGTTAGGCCATTTTTGTGCAGTGCAATGATGACTGCACGTGTTTCTTTAGAGATAACCATGGTTAACAGAAGAGAAACAATGATGGCAAGCACCAGCCTCCTTTTAAAGTGTCCAGTGGTGTCATTCTTACTTAATCATGACAGATTGATCTCCAGCCCTGTCCTCATCAACACCCACACCTGTGTTAATGGAGCAATCACTGAAACGATGTAAGGTGGTCCTTTTAAGGCAGGGCTGCAATGATGTTGAAATGTGTTTTGGGGGATAAAGTTCATTTTCTAGGCAAATATTGACTTTGCAAGTAATTGCTGTTAAGCTGATCACTCTTTATAACATTCTGGAGTATATGCAAATTGCCATTAGAAAAACTGAAGCAGTAGACTTTGTAAAAATTAATATTTGTATCATTCTCAAAACTTTTGGCCATTACTGTAGATCATAGGATGCAGACCACTGGCCTACACTCTCAGGTTTGACCTTAACACTATCTATCCATTTCCCTCCATGTGGAAGGAGCTCAAATCTCTAGGCGTATTACAGAAAACCCTGAATTTTTAAGTGAAGAAAAATATGTTATTTTTATAACAGAGTATAATGCATTAAAACATTTCTTACATCTGGCAATGTATGTGGACAATTTACCAAAGAGTATTGAGTAAATGTCATGGTGGATTAAAAAATACTTTATAACGTAGTTTACGCAAGTGAACACGGACTTGGCATTCAAATTATACACGTGGGATGTAATTGCATGATTGGATTCTATTGTTATTCCTCTCATCAAGGATACAAGACTTATCTGGCTAAACAAAGACTCCAAAGCAAGTTGTCATCAGAAACTCAGCCCTACCGCTGTCGAGTGATGAAATCGGAACATTAGCATGATGTCGAGGGGTGGGTAGTGGAAGAATGAGCCATCTAATCTTTGGTGTCCGGTCTTGTCTAAATTTTAACAAGCTTACATCATTTTCTGCAAGGCTGTACTTAACTTTCTCAAGGAAATTTACCAATAAACAATGGCAACAGAATACTGCATAAGTTTAACATTCTGTCTCTATCCCTCTTCCCTCATAGATTGTAAGCCCTTGCGGGCAGGGCCCTCTATCCCACTGTGCCAGTTGGTCACGGTTACTATTATATTTGTTTTGTATATTTTGTGTACCGTATGTAAACCCTCAAATGTAAAGCACCATGGAATAATGGTGCTATATAAATAAACACCACCACCAATCTGAAACTCACAATAGAGAACATTTTAATAGATCTTTCACTCAAAGATTATCTTGAAATCTTTATATTCAAACTAAGGGTCCTTGAATTTCATCCTTAATATTTGCTGAGCCCGATTTTAGAATTTTTGCGAAGGATCAGGCCACTAATTTAACCAGAATTTGGTGCGGATTTACAGTCTAGTTCTGGAAGGGGTTTGTTTCTACTGTGTTCTGACGCACATTTCTAATTTTCCAGTTTAAGACTTCCAATAAATAGGTAATCCACAAACAAACTTTTACCATAAAATCCATCTTTACTTGATAGTTACTGATAGATTTTCAAGATCTGCACAATATAGAACAAATCTAGCTATGTTATATTGAATTACGAACTATACACATGTAAGCATAATGTTCTAAATGCTATAGCTTACTTGAAGATCAATAACCTAAAATTTATTAACATAGGAGTAAATACAACCAGTTGGCCTAGGAACCTCATTTGTGATACTTCGAGAATAAGGGACACATAGACTGGTATAAGGCAGAATTAATTTTTTGCTCACTGCTCGGCATGGACTTACACTTCCATGGCATTCTCTCCAAGGAGAAAACTATACCCCCAGAACCTCACAAAGGCCTCTCCATCCAAGCTAACCAGTCCCCTTCTCTGCAATGAAGAAGGGACATCTAGCTTACATCAAAATAATTTTCTAAGGCCTGTATAAAAGGGTCAGATACTGATTTATAGGATTGTTATATTCCAATAGGGGAACATTGCATGTCCTCTGCACATTTATGGCGAGTTCCCAAAAAGATAAAACAGTACCCTGTTATTTCCTTGTTCGCATTACACATTTTTAGTCCAATAAGTGATCTTGACAGACCCAATTCAAGATACTCAATGTGAACACAATTTCAATGGGAATTTTTTTTTTTTTTTTTAAACAAACCCTTAATGCTCTGCATCATACTATTATGTCACGCTAAGTGCATAGTTAACACAGAAGCTGTTCCTGCGGCATTACATCTGGCACTTGGCTGCGTTACACAGCTGAATGCTGGGACCAGCCGCTGGAGTCAGAAGGTACTCGGACTCTGGCAGATTAACCCCCTGGATGCGGTGATCAATAGTGATAGATATGAAAAAAAAGTCACCGGGCATTAACATACAAACTACCCTGTATCCTTAAAGGGTTATATTTAGAAAGCATATAACCAGTTAAAACAAGCAAAAGATGTGATCCACAGGGTGTGATAGATTTGGTACATCTTACTAGTAACGTTAGACTTTTCTCTTCATTACATTACCTCTCATTTTTTTCGACCCATATGTTGTGCCAAAATTCTGGTGCAATTTTGGCACATTTAAGTCATGACGTTTTAAAACGGAGGATTACCCAAACGGTCAGTCAATGGAATCAATTCTCCAAGCATTTAAAGCTGAAAGAAGTAACATGTAACTTAAATCAGGGGAATATTTTTTTCCTGCCACACATCAAGAAATTCTTAAGGAATACTTCAGATGGATGTAAACAGGGTTGACATACATGGCATGCAGATTGCTAGCAGACTTGGAGTGAATTTAGAATAAGAATCTACTAGAAATTCAAACTGATCACATATACAAGCCTCAGATCTGATAAAGATGTTACACTGGCACATTAGAGGATGTGTTCCACAATTTCATAGATACAGCCATTTATTTGTACTCCACTTGTGTCAAAATTTGACTCTCCAGGATTAGGAATATAATGCTAAAACCTCCTCTGCAAGCACAGCCAAATGTATCTGAAAATCAAAAATTCCTCTCTTTCTTTCTTGTATTCTTTGACCTACACACGTGGACAAAATTGTTGAAACCCCTCGTTTAATGAAAGAAAAACCCACAATGGTCACAGAAAGAACTTGAATCTTACAAAAGTAATTTGCCAAACTACATGTTCACAAGCAACAAAGCTTCTGGAAGAATGTCCTAATGACAGATGAGACAAAAATCAAAATTTTTGGCAAGGCACATCAGCTCTATGTTTACAGATGGAAAAATGAAGCATATCGTGAAAAGAACACTGTCCCTACTGTGAAACATGGAGGCGGCTCTGTTATGTTCTGGGGCTGCTTTGCTGCATCTGGCACAGGGTGTTTTGAATCTGTGCAGGGTACAATGAAATCTCAAGACTATCAAGGGATTCTAGAGAGAAATGTGCTGCCCAGTGTCAAAGCTTGGTCTCAGTTGCAGGTCATGGGTCTTGCAACAGGATAATGACCCAAAACACACAGCTAAAACACCCAAGAATGGCTAAGAGGAAAACATTGGACTATTCTGAAGTGGTCTTCTATGAGCCCTGACCTAAATTCTATTGAGCATCTTTGGAAGGAGCTGAAACATGCCATCTGGAAAAGGCACCCTTCAAACCCGAGACAACTGGAGCAGTTTGCTCAGGAGGAGTGGGGCAAAATACCTGTTGAGAGGTGAAGAAGTCTCATTGACAGTTACAGGAATCGTTTGATTGCAGTGATTGCCTCAAACGGTTATGTAACAAAATATTAAGTTCAGGGTACCATAATTTCTTTCCAGGCCTGTTTCATGAGTTTTCTTTTTTTAAAAATTCTGTTGAAGCATGGTTGAAAAGCAATGTCTGAACTTTCATTTGATCATTTTCATAGAAGTTTTATATATTATTACTTTTGTCAGATTCAAGTTATTTCTGTGACCATTGTAGGTTTTTCTTTCATTAAACGAAGGGTACCAACAATTTTGTCCATGTGTGTATTTGGTCCACTTGGATCTCCTTTTTCATTGCTGCCCTTGCTGGGCTCATATCACCTTTACGTTTAGCTTATACACTGGCAAAGCTTCTATAGAATGCGCTAAAATTAAATTAGTAAAAGTCCAAAAAAAAAAGTGTCCTTATAGTTTTTGTCTGGCTAATATATGGCATTATACTGAAAAACAAAAAGTATAGAATAGCTGTAATAGCATAGTAGACCACAAATCCATATAACAGTGTCCAGCTTAAAAAAATTAAAATGAAATAAATACTACAATTAGCGTATCCTTGGGACCCTATGGATGACAAATGCCACTGTATGGCATCCGTTCAGAATGTTTGTTTCAGCATATAAATTACATGGAGGCCATAAAGATAATGTGACCAGACCCTAAACTGTTCTGTGATATAATGATGAACTGTAGTGATCTTTATGTACTGCATAACCTGAATGCCATAGTCTACAATCTGTAAATAGACACTTTTCTGTTGTGCTCCTGATCTTAAGCCCCTGAGCTACGACTGCATGACCCTCACACACAATCTCTCTCATGGGACTATCCCTAGTCAAGCTATGGTGACACATATCTCTCCAGTAGCACGGGACCCTTGTACTTCTGTTTTAAAGCTCCAAAAACACATGCAAGCAATTAGGGAGGTCCAAGGGGGAGAAGACGCCAGTGAGGCCGTTATGCTAACCCCGTCTTGAGCTTTGATATGTTAATCATGGTGCTGACAGATGCAGGGTGATGGATCACAATTCTTCATATCTCAAAAACATCCTGGTGTGTGATCACAACACTCTACAAACCCACACATGGCCTGCTTTGTTTGGTCAATCCACAGCAATTAATATATAGCAGAAAATAATAGGAAACTTAGAGAAAGTAGTAGTAAAAATCCCCTAAACCACATAAATTGTATTTCAAGCCTCTTTGTAAAAGAGCAGAAACATGTCAGAGATGACAGGACTATTTCTGCTTATGACCGTGCTGAAGAATCTACAGTATGGGACAATAATGGGCAAAACTACCAGGGTAGCAGGCAGAGTAGCCGCTATGACTCCCCAAACCAAAGGGGACCATTTCCACACAGATGCAAGATGCAGTCAGCAATGGCAAGATAATTACAGACCATGGTCGCTTTTCCAGGATTTCAAGAAACTCCCATGGCTACCCTTTCTGTGTGAATTACTTCTTCTCTTGGAAGTCCGCTCCATGTTTCACCATTCAGCACCTGTCTCTGGTCCTGGTACGTTGGGAGCAGTAGGCACAATGTGGTGATGCCACTTACATTGCGCCTGTGGCTCCCTGATGCCTCTCGGACCAGAAACAACATAGAACAGCAGGGGAATGGAGTGAGGTATTAGGGTTTTGTTTTTTTTTTTATTTGATCAATTATACTGTGGGGGCAGCTGGAAAGAAAATTTATACTGTGGGGCAACTGGAGAGGGATTTTATACTGTGGGGGCAACTGGAGAGGGATTTTATACTGTGGGGGCAACTGGAGAGGGATTTTATACTGCAGGGGCAACTGGAGTGGGATTTTATACTGCAGGGGCAACTGGAGTGGGATTTTATACTCTAGGGGCAACTGGAGAGGGATTTTATACTCTAGGGGCAACTGGAGAGGGATTTTATACTGCGGGGGAAACTGGAGGAGGACATAATGTAGGAGCATACCATGTCAGGGCCACTGTAGTGGCGTTATACTATTAGAGTGCACAAATCAAAATGGATGGGAATAGGTGGAGTCAAAGTGGAAGTGGCACACATTCTGTCCCTCTTTCACTCAAAGTTGGGAGGTATGCCCACGGCTATGGCACCCACTCAGCTCACAGCTTCTGACACAGGTGCCATATTTGAATCCCAGCATCTGCAGCACAACTACAATGGTTTTCGAGAAAATCAAATTAGACGATTCTGTTAAAAAAACATAATCGCCTGAGACACGCCACATTGTATCTCTCAGTTTAACCATGAGAAGGTATAACCATATTTAGCTCACTTATTAGTTTACCTTATCTGCTGCCTCATGTTTTTATTGTAGCTTTGTTAAATATTGTAGACTACTGCTTTTTAGGTAATTATATGTGAACAATATGTACTATATATATACAGCCTCACAAATTTGTAAAAAAAAAAAAAAATACCTGTTCCAAAATAATTAAAACATCAAGTAGAATTCACCTTTTTCGCTTTTGTCTTCTTCTCATAAGATTCAGAGAGTGGCTTCTTCTTCTGCTGAACACTGGCTTTACAAAACAGATCTTCAAATTCTTTGGTGTCTGCAATTTCTGGCTCTTTCAGAGAATCCCATAAGGAAGGTTTGGCACTAGATTTATAAAAGACACATCACATATTTGAGAAAATCAAAAAGAAAAAGGTGGGCACTGGAAAGCAAGCACTCAGTATCCATTTATGTCATAATCTTCAGGAATAATCAAAACCAGAATAATAACACAAAACATATTCATAGGTTTATCATCATAAGATTAGCTCTCCCCATAGACAATGCCTGAAGTGGCGATATACGCATAGAGCCTTCATTCCCCATGTATTTTCATTTTTCATCCACAGTTTCTATCTTGGCGCATTGAGGGTGTTCTGCATGAATTTTATAAGAATGTTGGATATATATTTATCTTTATTAAGGGTATCATGTGGAATTTGGTTTAAACTTCTTCCCTCTTTTCCCGCATTCCTTTTTGATGCCATTTGTACATACTTTTGTAAACATTTGGCACTGTCAACATTTACACATTAAGCATGTTGTCACATATATAAATATATACACACACATGCATACACATATATATACCTTTTGGTTACAAATATTATTTGTTGGGGAGGCATTTACGTCTTTATGTTTGGATATTTCACCGGATTGACTGTGGAAAGGATTTACTTTATCATCATGATAGTATTCTGGTCTAGATTATTAACCTCTTCTCAATGCAGCCATTTTTTATTTTTATTTTTCACTCCCCGCCTTCCAAACGCCATAACTTGTACATTTTTCCATTCACAGAGCCATATGAGGGCTTAATTTTTGCAGCACAAATTGTACTTTGTAATGGTACCATTTAATATTCCATATGATTTACTGGGAAGCAGGAAAAAAAAAATTCAGAATGGGGTGGAATTCAAGAAAAACTGCGTTTGTGTGACTTTCTTACAGGCTTCATTTTTACAGCGTTCACTTTGCAGCCAAAATAACATGTTACCTGTATTCTGTTCTCTAAATCTATATAGTTTTTTTCGTGTTTTAAACCCTTTAAAAAAAATTTTTTTTTAAATTGTTCCCGTATTCTGACACTCAACTTTTTTTTTTTTTTTTTTTTATATTTCAATGTACATGGACTGCATAATGCATCTTTTTTTGTGGGGCCAGAAGTACTTTTTATTTATACCATTTTGGGGAATGTCTTTCGCTTTGATTGCGTTTTAGTTAATTTCTTCTGGGAGGCAAAATAATGGCGATATGGCCATTTTTCTTTTTTTTTTCTTTTTTTTACTGCTACAGTGTTTGCCGTATGGGAAATATATTTTTATTTTTTTGTAACTCGGGCATTTTCAGACATAGGGATGCATAATTTGTTTAGGTTTATTAATCTTTATTTGTGATCTAGGAAAAGGGGGCAATTTGAATTTCACAAATAAATAAAAAAAATAAATACAGTAATACCTCGTACACTCGCGTTTCCGAATTTGTGAATGCACAGATTCGCGATATTTTTTTGGCAACTAACATATATAGATTTTGCTCTTTTTTTCTCAGATCTGTGAAATTTAATAAAAAAAAAACACCTTCGCTATTGGGTAGTAGCGTCCTGTTCGTTACGTACCCGGTAATTAGTTTCATTTTACTGTGAGTGTATAAGAAAAATGAATGAATGTATTAATATACAGTACTGTACAGTATACTTTAGTATACTGTACAGTACTGTAGGGTAAAGTTTATTGATATTTAGGGGTTAAACATTAGAAATCGGCATTGTAAGCGCTTCTAAGCGCTTGTACCAAACATTCGCGATTCCTCGCGATCCGCGACCGGTTCTGGACCCTAACCTCGCGAATGTACGAGGTATTACTGTATAGACCTGGCAGCCACTCAGCGCCATATTTAACTGCCATAATAGTATGGTGGATGTCGGGAAGGGGTTAATATTATGGCTCGGGTGCTTTCCTTTTCAATGCCCAAGTTTCACTTTTTGATTTCGACATTATTAACTTTTTGTTTATTGTTGGTATGAAACACGCACTTGTACATATTTCTTGGTTAAATATTTGGTGGGTCTTACCTCTCCTTGATTCAAGTGTGGTCACATATTTCAGAACATATCATATACATTTTGTCTCAAAGTGGTTCGTTCTCTCCTTACTAAATTCATCATGTTGCTCACAATGGTACTATAAAACACTTCATTATCAAATTACTACTTACCCTAATTTAAAAGGTATATTTTAAGCGACTGCTTTTTTTTTTTTTTTTTTAAAAGACCTGGACCATATACACCTCAAATATAAATACACATACAAATAAATACATACACATATGTTTCTACTACATACCTTACAATTTCTTACCTGTTGGTCTTAAGCTGAATTCTGGTCCAATAAAGTGGCTTCATTGGGCAACCAGGTTCTATTGGGGGTTTGCGTGGTGGTGCATCTCTTGATAAAAATCCCCCCAAGAAAGAACCAAAAGCAGGAGGTGGGGGAGGAGGAGGACCAGAACCAGGAAGTGGTGGGGGTGGAGGAGGACCAGAACCTGGAAGTGGTGGTGGTGGAGGAGGACCAGAACCTGGAAGTGGTGGTGGAGGCGGTGGCAGAAAGCCAGGTAATGGAGGTGGTGCAGGAGGTCTAAAACCTGGCAAAGGTGGAGGTGGCGGAATGAAACTTGCACTGGAAGAAGGGAGGGGAGGAGGTGGTGGGGGAACAAAAGAAGATGGTTCCTGAGTTTCTGTAGGGCTTATTAGGCTTTGATTTATTGATGAAATGTTCAACTTCTTAGGAACTATGTGGTTATTCTTTTGAGTTTTGTTCTCCTCATCATTGGGTTTCAGAAAAGTGTCTCTGTCAGTCTGTATAAAAACATTACGGAAGGTCTTTGGTGGGTTCTCATCTTCAGTGGAAACACAGGCATCCTTGAGTTCACCCTTTCCCTTATTTAGTCTGTTTTCCAATTCCTCTCGTAGACCCTGTATGGTTTCCTCCAGCCTTGTGGTTTGGACAGCCTGCTCTCCTCGTACATTGAAGATTTCAACTTCAAATTGTGACTATGGAAAACAAAGAAGAAATATGAAGTATATAGCAGGAAACCAGCAATGAACATTTCCCTAGTATTACAATAGATGTAAAGAAAAGTATTACTAGTAGCATTATGGGAGAAAATAAATTACAAAGAGCTAAGAAGGAGTAGTTTTATCTGATATGCAAATTAATATAGTGTTATACAAGTTGAATATTTACATACTACTCATTTTGCAAAAGATATTCATAGCATAAAACTGATCCATGAGCATCACAAATATGATTCTGCAGGACTGAGTAAAGTATATGTCTAAAGAGGACCGATCACCTCTCTTGAGGAGTCTGTTTTAGTAAGTATTTGTATTCTATGGAATAATTCAAGAGCATATTTTCACATAACACTGTTACGCCATTCCTCTGCTACTCTTTTTAAATTTATGAATAAATTGACTGAGTGTTACCAGTTGGGGCGGGTCTGACAATCTGAGGGTGGGTTCACACTTGCGCCGGCACTCCTTCCGCCTGAATCTGACCTAAATGTCGGAAAACTGGATAGGGAAAGGTTTGCAACGCTTTGCTTAAAAACCCATTCACTTGTATGGGTTTTTAAAGGAATGCGTGGGTGTGCGCGCTTCCACCCTCTGCGCTGCAAAGCTGGTTTTTTTCGTTGGAAACAAAGTCAGACATGCAGGACTTTGTGTCTGGCGAAAAAAAATGGCTTTGCGGCGCAGAGGGTGTAAGCGCACACCCGCGCATTGCTTTCAAAACCAATAGAAGTGAATGGGTTTTTAAGCAAAGCATCGCAAACCTTTCCCTATCCAGTTTTCCGACATTTAGGTCGGATTCGCGGCGGAAGGAGTTCCGGCACAAGTGTGAACCCACCCTGACACTGTAAATGACTGCTATTTAGGCTTACTTACTCAGGGAAGGGCATCAATCAGTAGGACCGCCCAATGGGCTTCTAAGCCAAGAATGAGCAAAGACTGAATTAATATACAAATTACACTAAATCTTTTCCCATAGAACTATGCAATCAATCTACTTAGCTGCTCCTGCTCTGTAATATGTGACTAAACAGTTCAGACACCATGTTTAAAAGGAGTTTTCCCATCTAAAGATTTTTCCTGTTCTCTCTTCTCCGCTTATCGGTGACAAGTTTGTGGGCATGCTTAGTCTGTGTGATTAGTAGGTTAGGCTAGCAGCGTGCTCCTGAGACTTAACTGCACACTGTTCACTGCTTCTGTTATCTCTGCATGTAAATCCAGTAATCAAGGCACTGTTCTAGCAGGGCTCAGTAGTTAAGTGCAATTTACATAACTTACAGAAGGCTCCATTATCCATCAATCATAGTTATAAGAAGAGAATAGAAGTGGTTAGGAACAAGGCCTGACATTACTAGCCCAGTCAGTGCTGCTAGAATAGAGGTGGTCTGAATCATAGGCACTGATCTGTAAATACTAAGGAGTAGGACACATAAGCAGTATCTGACAAACAGAGGAAGATAGGGGTTATCCCATTATGGGCACTTATCCCCTATCTACAGGACAAGGGATAAGTGTTCAATCACTGGGGTCGGTCTCGCAGTGATCAGGAGGACGGGGGACCGAAAGTCCACCTAAAGCCTTCCTGTGCATGCAGCCCATTGCCAGTCCCAGCAGCCCCATAGCAGTGAATGGAGTGCCAGTCATGCAAGTGAACTGGCGTTCCATTCACAAGGAGGCCTTAGGGTGACTTTCAGTCTCCCGTCGTCTTGTTCACTGGGGGTCCCGGCAATTAGGCCCTCAGTGATCGGACACTTATCCCCTGTCCTGTGGACAGAGAATAAGTGTTTATAATGGAACACCTCCTTTAAGCTATGAGTTTAAATATGATCCTGGAAATGGGAATACGCCTTTAATGCGATGGAAGTCTTTGAGAATTTTCCATTAGCATCAGTACAAATGTTAATGGGATTTTTTTTTTTTATAACCTATAACTATAGAAACATAAAAGGCAGATATTTTGCAAGTCTATAGTTCAAAAAATTGGATCCAAAATATAATTAAATTTACTTCCACAGTAAAAACCCCCATTGACCAATGATAGGACATAAAATATCTGGAAGAAATAATCAAAGTACTGTATTTGGTTGTAAAGTACAAAGGCAAAATTAATCAATGTCATCTTTGTCATCACTTACAAAGTTACACAGGTACCTGTATACCCTGTGGTCCATATAGGATATCTTTGATTATACTATAACGTTGAACCTTTATTAATACAACTATATACACAAAATACATGCCGTGAAGAAAGGCTCTGCCAATAAGTTCTTGCAAAAAAGAACAAAGAATAAACTAATGGCTTGAATGATAAACTGTGTTCTGAGCATCTCGACTTTTGACTTTAGCCATGTGCAAAGTTGTATATATTGGCAACATTGCACAAAAAAACAAGCGGGATAAAGACAGAATTCATTTTCCATATTGTAAACTTTTCTACTAATGTTAATCTCTCCTATTCTAATGAAGTCAACATATTAGGGATCTGGAGAACAGATGAAACTGATGCCTGATAAAATGCCTCTTGGTTGACTTTTTTTCAGACTTAATAATGCATCATATTTTCCCTGACAGTGTTTTGTAGTCATAGAGCAATTCTATTTGTGAGTAAGCTGGAAAAAAAAAAAAAAAAAAAGATTCCATGTAATGTGGCATGGGTCATTAAATGGTAATTCTGCGGGGCTCTCTCATCATCATCAAATTGCCCTCAATTAATAATGTCTATCTGGCAGTTGGCAAGAGACTAAACAACTTGCATCTGGTCGGAATTAGGACAAGTAACCATTTTTGTTCAGAAAACATAGCAACCAATTTTTCAAGACAGGTTTACTTTGAGAGAGCCATCCATACACAAGAAGTTGGGCACCACCGAGTCCTTCAAATAACAAAATATTCCAGCGAAAGATTTTAGAGCTTTAAAAACATCAAGATCAACATAGAAAGATTGGTTACAATCACATAACACCTCACTACTCAAAACTGGTCAAATCATCAGATTCACTGAAGTTCCCACGTGTAAGATCCTCCTTTTCTCCATCAGATTACGACATGTGGGTATCACACCCTCTAGAGATATTTTAATGACTGTCACTTGGTTCTTCCAATGTCTTGTCTCAGGACCTATATCCATATGTACAAGGAGAGGGAAGTAGGTCTCTGGAGCAGAGGCACATTTCCTATGAGAACAAAGGATCAGGCATGTTGAAATCCAACAAGCCTGATCCTTCTGTCACCCAACATCTTCTGTTGGAAGTCAAGACATCCCCTTTAGTCAGCAGACTAGAATTCCCTAATTCCACACAAAGGATGAAAATATAGATGGTCATAAAACAACATATAGATTCCTGTTCTAGAAAGAGAAGAGAATGTGCCACCTATATTTGTAACCAGATACCAATACATATCCACTTGTTTTAATCAATTTTATGTCCAGATTGCAGATTTATTTTTATTCTTGGTTATGATTATCAGGGCGGCCATTTTGACTGAGCTGCTGTTTAGAGGTATGCTTTACAGCAGCCACATGGAATATTGACATTGTAGTTTGGAGATGTTCATTGAGATCTATGGGAGAGAGTTGTGGGCATGCTCTGTGACCTCTGCAGATGTCACTGTGCAGGGAAGGAAGGTGAGCTGCAACCAACATCTATTGTGAATGGTGGCTCCTTTAATCGAGGTTTGATCTGTCATTGCAACCCTACATACGACGATTTTCAATGGGACGACGTATAGTGTGACTACTGAAAATAGATATAGAAAAAAAGTGAAGCTTCAGATTATTAGCCTTGGTAGACAGTGAAAACTGCAGAATTTTTTTTTTTCAAAAATACAAAGTGTGCCAAAAAAACTTCTTTAAAAAAAATGTTTAAACATTTTTATGTTAAACAATTGGTAATTTTTCATGACACATTCTCTTTAACACTACTTTACCATGATCTGTGATACAGATTCTCTTGAAAATAATCACAATGAGAGAATGCGAGTACAAGATGACCTGCACCAGTTTCCCAATGGTGTCTGGTTTGGCATTAGTTTGGAAGGTTTACAAAATAAACCATCTAGTTACAAAACTCTTTGTAAATGTGTGTGTCTGTGCACTAGGGGACTTTTGGCTTAGACTGTATGTTTTCCTAGTAAAGCTATACCCCTGAGATAAAGCATTAATATGAACCTTTCCCTACTGTCCCCTATTGAAGAGGAAAGAAACCTGGCAATCCATCCTTAGTTGGCTGCTTCCTGCCAAATACTATACATCTTTCTGACTTGCAATGTGTTGTGTAAACATACAGTATGCATATAAATAGCGAGGGGAAAATGTTAAATCAGCTCCAGAAGAAAACATGTTGCTGTAAAATGAGAAACACACCGATCCGGGGTCACAAGAGCAGCGTGTAGATGAAATGCAATCAGGGCTCAGCCAGCATCCATAAAATGAAGGACTGGAGTCCAAGTACATAGGACCATATGTGGAGATGCACATGGGGGCTTCACCTCTGCAGTAATGTAGGGCACGGCAGGCCCTCCAGGAAGGAAAGGGATGATATATGCAATGTACTTTGATCATTTCCAATGGTAAAAAGGTATAGTCAGTATTAAGAATGATACAAAGCAACATAGGATGGGTATTTGGTGAATAAAGCAACATATTTAAAATAAATAAAATAAAAAAATAAAAATAAAAAAAATAAGAAATTGAAAAAAGCTACTTTGACTCCACGAGTGTCAATTTTTTATGGATATGATACACAGATATTTTAGGCGATCAATAGTGATTTTGGGTGCTAACACGCCTACCAATAACTAGACCAAAAGAGCAGCTCCACTGATTTCTATTGCCCCCTCTTTGTTCCACTTATGTCAGACAGTATATCATAGAACCTTCATCATATAGTGAGTGGATGGGGTTTTAAAACCTGGACTCTGTTTTAGGCCATATTACAATTTAGATATGTCTGTCTAAAGGGCTGAACAGGCTGACAATCCTCAGAATACAAGCTGTCCTTTACGGTCTGATGCAGGTCACAAAAGGCACCTAGTAGTGCTCTTTGATGATCTTGCGTCGGTCTTGATGGTGTTTGGTGTCCTATGTTGCATGGTACAGCAATGCCAGGTAGCAGGTGTTACCATCTTTTATAGTGTTTAGTTGTTGCTTAATCTGATGTGTATGTGTGGAGATATATATATATATAATCGAAATGCATGTTGGAGTGAGAGTGAGCGATTAATCTATATGGATTGTTACTTTTTTAATCATTTGATTACCATTATTTGGAAACATTGGCTTCCCTGGGATTTAGGTTTACCAAACCCTATTGATTAGTTATATATTATGCCATCTTTTGCCCTTTGTGTCCCTCCTTTTTTGAGGATTTTAGCGTGTGTGTGTTTAGTGTGACATGTTTGCATATGATCAATAAAACATTTTATATTATATGAGTTTTGGTTATTGTGCCTTGGTCTTGTAGACATTACTTGTCCTTTATAGTAGTTTGCACCCAGACCTCAGACACACCGGCTACAGAAATGAACTCAGTGGTGTCAACTCAAGTGGACACATGTTGTGTTGCAATATCATCTTTGTACTTAGCACATAACGGGATGCTATACATAGAAACAAGAATGCTAAAAATATAACAGAATGATGTGCTGCAACTGGAGGTTTTCCTTCTACAATTTAGCTAGGTTAGTCATAGATACTATATTGCTATCGGTCCACTGGGGGGATAGTTGGAAGGTCTCTACACACTCAAACATTAGATGGTTGGATGATCCTGATGAAAATGTAAAGTTTGGGCAACAGTAATCTAAAGTCAATTTAAAGGGATTTCCCGGGATCACATGCTATTAGTCCCCAGTAAACACCTTTCCATGATAAGTATGTTTATTGGCAGTTCACCTCTTCACAACAGTGGTCACATGGAGCCAATGTCTCAATTTCCAGTGCTTTTGCCTCACTGAGTACTCTGCACTAGCCAGAAGTAAGGCTAGAGCAGAGTACAGTGAAAAGGGGGGGGGGGATCTGGCTGAAATGCTCTAGGGCAGGGGTGTCAAACTCATTTTCTCCGGGGGCCACTTCAGCCTCACGGGGTACCTTGAAGGGCCAAGATTATTTTACACATATATAAAAGTAACTTCTCCTTAACATTTAAGCGAGCTATTAAGGAGTAGTTACATTTGTACATTACTACTGTTACAATCAGCCCTTTGAGGGCAACCAGGAAGAACATAATGTATTGTTAAAACCTAAGACATTGGCATGTTACATACTATCCTCATCCTTTTCTGAATATATCAAAAATTAAGCAATATACAAATACCGTTTATCCCTACACACGGTATTATGCTTCATAGTGGCCCCTGCACATAGTGACCCCCCACCCATGAACTATTATTATACTCTGGGGTCTTTTCAGACCCCAGAGTATAATGATCGGAGACCAAGGTGGTGACAAACATAAAACCAGTGTTACTTACCTGGGCTCCGGTGCTCTCCCTGCGTTCGGCCTTCTTCAATGTCACACAGACCGGCGTCGCGACATAATGACGTCGGCCCGGCTCACGTGACGCCTGCGACGTCACCAAAGAAGGCCGAAGCCTGCTGGGAGCAACATCGGATCGCCGGAGAGGTGAGTAACATTGGTTTTTATGTTTATCACCTCCCCTGGGTCTCCAATTATTATACTCCGGGGTCTGAAAAGACCCCGGAGTATAATAATAGTAGTATTTGATGGGGGTTCGCCGGCCGCGGCCTCACTTACCATCCCCGCTCCTGCACACAGCCGCTTCTGCGTCCCATAGCAGAAGGGGAAGCGGGGGCGGCCACGACCAGCAGCGGGGATCGATATGTAAATAGGCCGTTACGTGCCGGGGATACTCCAGCAGGCAACGGCCTATTTATATATATAAAAAAAACTTATCCTTACCTACCTCCAATGCCTTGATGCAGCCGCCGCCTCCTCTTGTTGTCCGCGACGTCTGCGTGTCAGCGCAGGAGGCGCGATGACGTCATTGTATCGCCGCCTGTGCTGACATACAGAGGTCTCGTAAATCAGCCCAGGACAGGTATCGCGCAGCTTTGTTTTTTTTTTTTTTTTTTTTTTTTTTTTTAAGCGGCCTGTCCTGGGCTGGTTTACATTACATAGACAATAAAAAATGCCGCGCCCCTGCGGGCCAGATAAGTGCCGGGCCGGATAACAGAAGGCAGCGGGCCGGATTCGGCCCGCGGGCCTTGTGTTTGACACCTGTGCTCTAGGGGAAGCAATGCTACATTAAAGTTGAGGGGAAGTGGAAGAGACACAGTTCAGGGAGGGAAGGTTTTGGGTATTTCTTTGTGCCGGTTTCTGAGCCAGCGCAAGGAAGCTTGGGAACTGCATTAAGAAGGTTCCGGATGCTGCTGCCAGAAGTTCATTATGTAAACTATCCCGGTAAGCATTGGGGAGCCTGGGAGAGGAAATTTTGTATAGAAGGTATGTGGGAAGGGGGTCTTTCAAGGAAAATTACTTTGTGAAAGATCCCTCTTTTCAAAACAGGATTTGAGCCAGGGCTGGGAGATTATGACCTAAATCAAAAATCACGATTAATTGAACATTTTACCTCAATTACAATTATTATTTTAGGAAAGTCCCTAATTTATTTTTTTATACAAGGCACGCCATGCCACTGAATTTTGGTTTCCATTAGTCACATAGTAATCCTGATTGGATAGCGGACAGTTGTTGACATATCCTTTAGCCAATGACCGTGAGTTACAGGATGGCATGGATACATTAATGTAGGCAAGTTCATCTCGATTGATCAGACTTTGATTTTGATTATTTTTCAATTAATTGCCCAGCCGAGCTTGAGCTCAGAAAACCCCACTACACATTTATAACTATAGAGCAAGATTCAATAAGCAAAATAAAAAGTTCATGCAAATTTGCACTTGGCTCACAGCTAGTGAAACACAGTGCAGATAAAAAGCATTCCCAGGTCATGCTTCATTATCAAGCAAACAAGGTCTTACACCATATAGACAGAGGCAGGAACCCCAGTGAAAAGCAAACCTTATGTAGATTGGTTCAAAATTTCCTTTCTGGACGGTGTACAGAAATGTTATCGAGAAATCCATTGTGATGTTCCAAGTATCATTAAAACCATAGGAATCTAAACAACATCTACAGCCAAACACCATTAAACATGCAAACTGTGAAAGATATAAAGCACGCCCGTCTCTCAAAGCTTTCATCAAAGACTCAGTACTCAACGCAGAGCCAAGTTAAGGATCAACGAACGATTAAGGGGCTGAAAGATCAAGAACTCCAAGTATTCTGGTGTGAAACCAATGTTATCAGTGCATGTGACAATAACACGCTGCCTATATTACAGATAGCAAATTCACAAAATCTTATGTGAACATGATACACGTGACAGTAGACAGCCAGTCCTTCATAGCGCCTTACTTCACTACAGTAATTACATAAACATTGTTTAATTAGTCTTTTTGTCCGGTTCTGGTTCTTATTGAGGAGATCCAGCTGGTGTGTGAGGTCTGACAGACAGTAGGGAAAAAAGTATACAAACTAGCTCTCCTCCAGAAGGAAGAAAAGCACCACCTATAGGTAACTACCTTGTCAAGTCAATGGTTGACCCTTAAAGGGAACATGTCACCATAAAAATGCATTCTAATCTATGGGCAGTTTGTTATAGAGCAGGAGGAGCTGAGCAGATTGATATATAGTTTTATGGGAAAATATTCAGTATAATGTATCATTTATTCACTACAATCTCTCTATGTCAAGGAGGCCGTCATATCAGTGATTGATACTAAATAGGTCCACCTCCTGAACTTCTCAGTAAAGAGCGAGCAAAAATTTCAATGAATAAATGCTAAGTAATACTCGGAGCAGGATCCTTGGAGTATTTAGTGTGGGAATGGGCCCTCAAGTAGGATGACATTTCAGCCCTGGGTAATCTTGCCAATGTCTGACATCAGCGTCACACCACAGGATAACAACTAACAACTTCTTTCGCAGTGTAACTTCATTCTGTCTCTGAAACGCACCAGTTAAAGAGACAGAATGAGCATATAATAATGAGCATATAATACAATACACAGATCAATGCAAGTCCTTCAGAACACATGATACACCAATAAACCTTTTGTGCATCTGTAGGTTTGTGTACAATGAGCTCCCGCCATAATTGCTCACAAATTCAAGACAAGGATTTAATACTTCCCATGCAACAAGCCATACGTTTAAAAGGTCTGTGTCCTCACCTTAACATCTAAACCAGTTATAATACTGAGATGTTATATGGACTATGTCCTTTAGGCACTTCCTCAGGCACCAGGGCCTGGCAGCTACTGTTACCTCTGTACCTTCTATAGCTCTTTTGCTGCAACAACCAGCTATCAGCAATAGTAACTCTTTTGTCCTATCTAATGCAAGCAATGTCGGGTAAAAAACACATCCTTACTTGGTACCTACAACCCTAATATACCAATACCCAAAGTTTACAGAGCTGGTTATTTGGAACCTCTCCAGACAAGACATGGAGGTGCCTTTATCAGTGCACTATATTTGTTACAAATAAAAGATTTTTCCATTACCATTTGTGATTAACCTCTTAATCCACCCGTTAATAAGATTCTGACACAACGACTGACCCCGTGGTCCAAATCCTTTGACTCTTTCATCTTGGGGAGTAACATAAATTCAAAGGTTTAACACATTCCCCACTTATATTAGCACTGCTGAGGGCAGTGCTGGGTGTTATTGCTTTCTAGAAACCGGGGAACATGTTTTATATGAGTTTTCAATAAGGAACTTGAACACATAGGAATTAACAATGTCAATTACACAGCAGGACAGAAGTTACACATTAATAGCAAGACTACAGAAACCAGAGAACAGGAGGATTGCCCTCCCAAATCTGGAATCGCTAGCAGTTATTTGCCATGGTCAAACACATTGAATCTTAGTATTTATTGGGGCACACTTATTAATGAGTTTACACCAGATATCTGGTGTAAAAAGATTGCAAACTATATAGTGGAGACTTTTTAAATTACCAGTTTCTAAAAGAATTGCTCCCATACCACTTTCAAGAAAGCAAAAGTGGCGTGGGAGTTGTGTAATATCATTTACACCAGTTTATTGCTATCACGGAAATCTATGCCAGCCTTAAGCTGGTGTAAATTTCAGCACCCAGTAAATTTCAATACTCAGCAAAGGAGCCACCACATTTATGAAGAAGTGTGTGTGCTGTAACACCTGCACCGGGGAACTGGAAACTGATGCCAGTGGTTATAAATATGCTCCATAATGTTTAAACTGAGGATGGGGTCAATGGGAAATAAAGCTTTAAAATAATCAATTAGTAGTTTAAAAAAAAAAATATATATATATATAATTATATATATATATTTAATAATAATAATAATAATAATAATAATAATAATAATAATACAAAATTAGGATAGGTTCACATCTGCGATTAATCACCATTCGGGGATTCTGTCCCCCATTCCCCATTCTGTTCCCATTCCACTTTTTTTGGGCGGAAACCAGGCGGACCCCATTATAGTCTATGGAGTCCATGGGCTTCCACGGATAACTGATTTTTAAGCAAATTGGGTTTCCATTTTTCGGTTTCCCCAAGCGGACCCAAAGAACAGAAACCCCAACGCAGTTGTGGACCTTGCGTCAAGAACATCCAACAATCTATCATGTTATGGATCCCCAAAACAGCTATAAAAGGGATTTGATTGCAAAGTTATACGACATACCAGGGTAAATAAAAAATTACAAAACATCAAACCTGTATTGAATAAGCTATGATGGCAGGATACTATAGATAATATGCCCAAAGCAAGCAACAGTTACCTAAAAAAATAATCAGAATGTGAAGCTTAGGTTGGAAACACACATGCAATTACTGATGTAGTTTTCTTAGCCAAAGCCTTAAGGTATTCTGGCAGGAAAAAAAAAACGTCCATGTCTTTTGAATTCACTTCTGGCTTTAGCTCAGAAAACTGCAACAAAAACTGCATGTGTGATTCCAGCCATATGATCAGGAGGAATTGATTTCCTTGCAGCTACCCAAATCCTGGCAGTACACACAGGCTGTTCTATGACACTCTGCTGTACCACTGGCAGAATACAGACTGCAGTAAAAGGGATTTGTATACTGCTAATAGACTAGGAGTTGGGACGGGAGGAAAACGTGTTGTCAACAGATAGCTGAACGTTATGGCCAGATTTACTGAGTGGCTCTCTGCTCAGGTTAACAAAAGAAGTCCTGAGCGGGGCACCTCGTTCAATGACATCAGTATACCCAATATGGTATATGGACCAGAGATGCCTTCATAAAATAACCCCTATACATAAACAGTAGAAGCCTCTATAAGATTAGATCTTTCCGCTAACATGAAGTTACATGGGTTATATCTCCTGCGTTCTATCCATGAAAAAGATGCAATTATTTCACAACTACTCTTGTCAAGACTACAAATGTAATCTTATAAGGCATCTGCTTTATCTTAAATGCTGTATTATCAATGCAGAAACTACTTAAATGTAGGCTTTAAGAGATAGCAATAAACACAAGACACAGATCCTCACATCCCTGAACTGACATACAGGGTCACACGATAACCACATACACATGAACTGCACTTGTCTGTCTGGGGTGCGGGATGATTGCTCCACTCATTACAACTTTCCCTTATTAGTTGCTTCCTCATTGCTTGGGACTCCAGAACATTGCATTATTGCTCAGTGAAGTAATCCTCTATTTTTCCTTTTAACCCCTATAGAACAGTGTTGCAAAGCAAAACTGTGAAATAATGAAGTAGTAATCATAAGCACATATTCTATGCACATCAGCAACAGCTAAAGCTGTCCAAATTCACTACAGTCAGATCATAATGATGTCTCCTAGAATGTCCCATCACTTGTGGAATGCATCCGTCAG
The DNA here is from genome assembly GCA_947044405.1 of Leptodactylus fallax. Lineage (NCBI taxonomy): Eukaryota > Metazoa > Chordata > Amphibia > Anura > Leptodactylidae > Leptodactylus > Leptodactylus fallax. The sequence continues at coordinate 483,250 of CAMRHE010000305.1, forward strand.
GAGCGAGAGTCTGGGAACAAGCTATATCCTTACCACAAACATATGAGGACACTCACATCATCGTAAAGGTGGAGCTAATCCTATATAGGAAATTGCTTAACTAATAATTCCCACTGCAAGCAATAGAGTTTTACTAACACGTGGTATGGGCAATGGGCCTGGTCCTGAATGTCAAGTACTGCAAAGTTTCCCACACCATGTATACGGACATTTTAGAGTCACTAAAGGGGGAGAAAGAATAGATTGTGGTATCGCTGACTAATTTCCAAGGAACCTTTCACATGTAACAAATGATTTTTACAAATTACATGTTAGTGGTTAACTTGAGCAAAAATAAAGTTGGATTAGTTTTCAGACTACAATTTTATTACTTAATTTAATTAAATTTTAGAACCCTTTAATATTTAGTTTGCATCCTGATTCCATCATGCTGAATATAAGGACGGTGTGTCCAGGATGATGTTGCCTTCACTAGCTCCTACATATCAGCACAGCTTCATTCCTGAACTTCTATCTCCTCCTACAGCACACAAGGGAGAAGAGATCCGACAGACAGAAGTGTTCGATTTTCACCCCAAGTATGTATTTCACCCCATGACTCTCCATACTATGGTGTGTTCTCTTCATCTGATCTATGCTATGACTCAGTACACCATGTGCTCTGCCCATCCGAAAACTTAGATGCTACCCCCCACCTGATTTAATCTACATTCCACACCCACCTCCCTGCTGCCATCTTTATACAGGGCAACGATCATAGGAACAATTATTTGTAAGAATTTTCATTCCCGATCACTGTCCTGTGTGAACTTATCCACTGATCAGTCAAACACTTTTTTATTGTTATTTACAACTGTTATGCAGAGGTTAAAAATCATCATTTGTAGGCAGCATATGGCCTCATGTAAAAAAAAGGATGTTGTGCCAACAAAAATACAAAGTATTGGTGATGAATGACTGGTGAAGGAAAGCAGGGAGAGTTGATGTGGCCAGGAACAGTCTGGTGTCAGAAGCACCAGGATAGCCAGCTATGTGAAGAAGTTACACAAACTCTACATCAGCAGATATTTAAATAAAGGCTTTTTGGAAAGTTGTTTAATTTTGCATTGAGGAAGCAAATGAACTATAAAAAAAATTGCAAAGGTTTCTATATTCTGTAGCTCTCAATACCTTAAAGTTAATGTTAATACAGAATATTATGACCAAAAATTCAGAACAATTCTAATTGATGCATATGAGATTTCTCAACCGGAGCAGGGATGAGATGCCACTGTGTACTTACACTGTGTGGTGTAAGTCTGACTGATTGGACTCCCACTATTTCAAAGAATTGGGTACAAGGTCCCTCATTGCTACATAGAGTTGACCACACATACAGGCATAACTTGTAGCTTATTTGGACCAAATACAAATTACATAATGCTTTACAGCATGTACCATTAATAAACCTGGTATCAGTCTGAGGTGCCTAGGGCTTACGAGTGAAATAAATTTTGGGGGCCCACTATACAATTACACACAAGTATTAACTGACACTTTTAGGCAAATTCCTAAAATGTTGTCAAAATATATCATGCTGACTGATAATCTGTTTGAGATGCTGTTTGCTGAGTATATGTATAAAGTAAAATGAGTGTACTGTGACATGAGCTGGGGTCCCACCGGGCTTCACCTGTGGGGTCAGTGCAATTCTGCTTCAAGCTGCACCAGCCATCAGTGTCCAGGAGTGATGACTACATCTGCTCCATGTATACATGTGCTTTTAAATGCCTTCTATGAACTATTCCTATACAAAACATGGGCACAACGTGACTGAGGGGAGTAGACTTGTGGCTTAGCCTATGTACATTTGTAGTGGTGTGCAGTCTCTGTCTCTTCACATTGAGCAGAATTAGACATACATAAAATTAGACAGATATGCAAGTTTTCTCCTTCTTTCATTCCCTGGGGGGTTGGCACACCTTCAGGACAGCCTGGGGCCCAGGGTACCCTTAATCTGCCCCTGGATAAAATATATTACAAAAGTTTCTTACAATCTCCTGTACTATATAGTTATGCAAAGTTTGGTGAAATAAGAATGCCCATTTCTTTCATTTACTTATTCACAAGGCTTTCAACTGTAGACAATTCTGTCATATAGGACTAAACAGATAGATAAAGACTTTCCAAGGCCAGCCCACATCAGAATTCAGGCAGCTGTATTTCTATACAATTGCATACATCTCTCATTGAATTCACACACACATATATATATTTTTTTTTTTTAATTCTTATGTATAAATAATAGACCTCAACAGATTTTATTAGATGGAAGGAAGGATATATAGTATATATATATATATATATATATATATATATATATTACACACACACAAACCTATCTTACGGCTGAGTGCATCCCAACATATCAAGCTTTTTGCTGTTCGTATCTATAGACCACTACAATGCTACTACATACAGTACCATTTCTCACTTCTTTAAGACCAGAATGCTTCTAGAGAGTAACATTGCCCTCAAGTGGGAAGAATCAGTACTACGGTCTATATTCAACTTTCATTCTTAAAGCTACACTGGAAAACTGGTTGTGGTTAGGAGTCAGTTTTAGAACACAAGGGACTATGTTACTAGTCTACACTACTAATGTTACATAGTGTTTTCTCTTATATAAAAGTAAACTGAGATGCAGAGAGTTGTGAAAAGATCTGAATATCAGAGAGCAGGTGGCTCACTTACCTTTAGGCTTTCCAATTCTTCCCGGTGATTCCTCTTTTCTTTCAAAAGAGCAGCTTGGTATTCTGTAAAAACGTAAGAATTAAGAGTAATTGCCAAGGTAATCCCGCTACTACAGTGTAACAAATCATCTATACTTGATGTGATGGCAAAATTACAGAAATTTACAGCAGCTAACCATTTCATGTACAATATTTTCACTGCGTTTGCAATGTATAAATAATATAATACTATGCAATATGATAAATATAACAATGAATTTTCCTATTCACTCAGCTCTGACAGTGGGAATAACAGAACAGAGTAAGGGAGCATAGTGTGAGGTAATGTGAACATAACCTTATAGGGAGTTTCCATTCTCTATCACTTAAGACTGGACATGCAAAGTAACCTAAATAATGAATACATATGGACCAGGTTGCTGCCTCCCCATATTGTCATAGGAGGGAGTAGGACATCCTTTCAACCATTAGCCTGATCCTTTGAAGAAAGGGTGTTAGTACAGATTACCACCAATTAAACTTGTCTATGGCTAGTCATACACTTTAGACAGCCCACAACTATACCTTCACAACCCCTCTCCATACACATGCACACTTGGCTTGGCCAAGCATTTATGTTCTAAATGGAGAAAGGGGAGTAAAATGCTGGAAAAAAAAAAAAATTTAATGTGAATGCGTGGTGTCTTAAAAATTCTTTCTGCAAATAAATGTAACTACACCATGACTACCATAAATAAAACATACCAGAAAAAAAAAAGCATAAAAAAAACAAAACCCAGCAATACCGTAATATTTTCTCCAGTGCAGAGGACAGCCAACCATCTTCAACAGAAGTGTGGATGATAAACTCATAAGTACATTGCAGCAGCTCCTTTGCTGTACAGTCATGGCCAAAAGTTTTGAGAATGATACAAATATTAATTTTTACAAAGTCTACTGCTTCAGTTTTTCTAATGGCAATTTGCATATACTCCAGAATGTTATAAAGAGTGATCAGCTTAACAGCAATTACTTGCAAAGTCAATATTTGCCTAGAAAATGAACTTTATCCCCCAAAACACATTTCAACATCATTGCAGCCCTGCCTTAAAAGGACCACCTAACATCGTTTCAGTGATTGCTCCATTAACACAGGTGTGGGTGTTGATGAGGACAGGGCTGGAGATCAATCTGTCATGATTAAGTAAGAATGACACCACTGGACACTTTAAAAGGAGGCTGGTGCTTGCCATCATTGTTTCTCTTCTGTTAACCATGGTTATCTCTAAAGAAACACGTGCAGTCATCATTGCACTGCACAAAAATGGCCTAACTGGGAAGAGTATTGCAGCTAGAAAGATTGCACCTCAGTCAACAATCTATCGCATCATCAAGAACGTCAAGGAGAGAGGTTCCATTGGTGCCAAAAAGGCTCCAGGGCGCCCAAGAAAGACCAGCAAGCGGCAGGACCGTCTCTTAAAAGTGTTTCAGCTGCGGGATCGGGCTACCAGCAGTGCAGAGCTTGCTGAGGAATGGCAGCAGGCAGGTGTGAGTGTATCTGCACGCACTGTGAGGCGGAGAATCTTGGAGCAAGGCCTGGTCTCAAGGAGGGCAGCAAAGAAGCCACTTCTCTCCAGAAAAAAAAAATCAGGGACAGACTGATATTCTGCAAAAGGTACAGGGAGTGGACTGCTGCGGACTGGGATAAAGTCATTTTCTCTGATGAATCCCCTTTTCGATTGTTTGGAACATCTGGAAAACAGCTTATTCGGGGAGGAGGGGGGGGGGGCCCCCCCTCGTGTTTTTTGCCGCCCCGTGTGGGGAGCTGCGGAACGTTTGTGTTGGGGGGGGGGGGTGGGGGGGGGGGGGGGGGGCCCCGCTTTGTGTGGTTAAAAAAAAAGGGGGGGGGGGGGGGAGGGGGGGGTGGGTGTTCGGGGAGAGTAAGTTCTCCCGGGCGGGGGGGGGGGGGGGGGGGGGTAGGAATGTTTTTTGTGGGGGTGGAGCACCTTGCCATAAGCAAAGGTGATAACTAAATGGCTCAGGGAACAAAACATAGAGATTTTGGGTCCATGGCCTGGAAACTCCCCAGATCTTAATCCCATTGAGAACTTGTGGTCAATCATCAAGGGGCGGGGGGACAAAAAAAAACAAAAAAATTAAAAAAAAAAAAAAACTTTTTTTCCCCAAAAAGGGGCTGCTTTTCGTCAGGTGGTTGCCCAAGTGGTTTGTGAGAGGGGTGCCAGGGAGAATTGCAGAGGTCCTGAAGAAGAAGGGTCAACACTGCAAATATTGACTTGCTGCATTAACTCATTCTAACTGTCAATATAAGCTTCTGTTACTCATAATATGAATGCAATTCTATTTCTGTATGTGATAAAAACATCTGACAAACACACATAAAAAGCAGAGGGCAGCAGATCATGTGAAAATATAATATTTGTGTCATTCTCAAAACTTTTGGCCATGACTGTAGGTAGTGTGTGACATGGGCTGTCTCTACAGTAATACAGAGATCAAGAGCCCTCTCCAGTACAATGATACTAAAAAGAACAGCTTGAACATATTCATACAAAAAAAAAATCCTTAGAATTAGAAAGCCTCTCCCTATCCAGAACAGGCTGATAACAGAAAACAGTAGACTGTTGTCTCTTTATGCTTTGCAGCTGTATACAGACTTGTGTCTATTCAAAGGTGTCAACTAGAGCTATGGATTATTAAAATTGTTTGCAGTCAGTGTCCTGCAAATCCTGGGCGGAAAACAATACAGAGGAAACCTTAAATCTGGAGATTAGGCAATTGAATGGTGGTGAGAAAAGTCTCATTTCATGTACAATACACAGAACAAAGATCTACTGAGTAAAGGAACAAAGCAATGATCCTCCGGTAGGTCGTAGCTACACGTTAACATCTCCAATATTTGACCTTTTCTGTTGTTAAAACATATCTTTAGCCAGTCATACACTTTAGATAGTTGTTGGCTGAAAGCTCATTTGCAGACAGTCATTCCTCTTGACTATTTTACTGTATATATATATATTATATACAGTACAGACCAAAAGTTTGGACACACCTTCTCATTCCAAGAGTTTTCTGTATTTTCATGACTATAAAAATTGTAGATTCACACTGAAGGCATCAAAACTATGAATTTACACATGTGGAATTATATACTTAACAAAAAAGTGTGAAACAACTGAAAATATGTCTTATATTCTAGGTTCTTCAAAGTAGCCACCTTTTGCTTTGATTACTGCTTTGCACACTCTTGGCATTCTCTTGATGAGCTTCAAGAGGTAGTCACCTGAAATGGTCTTCCAACAGTCTTGAAGGAGTTCCCAGAGATGCTTAGCACTTGTTGGCCCTTTTGCCTTCACTCTGCGGTCCAGCTCACCCCAAACTATCTCGATTGGGTTCAGGTCTGGTGACTGTGGAGGCCAGGTCATCTGGCGTTACACCCCATCACTCTCCTTCTTGGTCAAATAGCCCTTACACAGTCTGGAGGTGCGTTTGGGGTCATTGTCCTGTTGAAAAATAAATGATGGTCCAACTAAACGCAAACCGGATGGAATAGCATGCCGCTGCAAGATGCTGTGGTAACCATGCTGGTTCAGTATTCCTTCAATTTTGAATAAATCCCCAACAGTGTCACCAGCAAAGCACCCCACACCATCACACCTCCTCCTCCATGCTTCACGGTGGGAACCAGGCATGTAGAGTCCATTCCTTCACCTTTTCTGCATCGCACAAAGACACGGTGGTTGGAACCAAAGATCTCAAATTTGGACTCATCAGACCAAAGCACAGATTTCCACAGGTCTAATGTCCATTCCTTGTGTTCCTTAGCCCAAACAAGTCTCTTCTGCTTGTTGCCTGTCCTTAGCAGTGGTTTCCTAGCAGCTATTTTACCATGAAGGCCTGCTGCACAGTCTCCTCTTAACAGTTGTTGTAGAGATGTGTCTGCTGCTAGAACTCTGTGTGGCATTGACCTGGTCTCTAATCTGAGCTGCTGTTAACCTGCGATTTCTGAGGCTGGTGACTCGGATGAACTTATCCTCCGCAGTAGAGGTGACTCTTGGTCTTCCTTTCCTGGGGCGGTCCTCATGTGAGCCAGTTTCTTTGTAGCGCTTGATGGTTTTGGCCACTGCACTTGGGGACACTTTCAAAGTTTTCCCCAATTTTTCGGACTGACTGACCTTCATTTCTTAAAGTAATGATGGTCACTCGTTTTTCTTTACTTAGCTGCTTTTTTTCTTGCCATAATACAAATTCTAACACTCCATTCAGTAGGACTATCAGCTGTGTATCCACCTGACTTCTGAACAACACAACTGATGGTCCCAACCCCATTTATAAGGCAAGAAATCCCACTTATTAAACCTGACAGGGCACACCTGTGAAGTGAAAACCATTTCAGGTGACTACCTCTTGAAGCTCATCAAGAGAATGCCAAGAGTGTGCAAAGCAGTAATCAAAGCAAAAAGTGGCTACTTTGAAGAACCTAGAATATAAGACATTTTTTCAGTTTTCACACTTTTTTGTTAAGTATATAATTCCACATGTGTTAATTCATAGTTTTGATGCCTTCAGTGTGAATCTACAATTTTTATAGTCATGAAAATACAGAAAACTCTTGGAATGAGAAGGTGTGTCCAAACTTTTGGTCTGTACTGTATATACATACACACACACACACACATATATATATATATATACACATATATACACACACACAGAGTATATATATATGCACATGCTGGGCTGAGTGTGCATGTGTTTCCTATGGGGAGACTGGAATAAGTTGCTGCCACACACCTCAAGCAGAGACTTCTGTCTGCAAGAAGAAAAGGATCGAGTATGCAGAAATCCAACAATTCAAACCTATTCCCCCAACATCAAAATATAGTCAAGACAATTGTCCCCAATTAACTTATGCTTTGGCTCTAATATTGTGATCTCTTACATATATCATCATTACATTCACACATATAAAGATTTATTCCATGCAAAAACTCCTCCTTGGTATGTTATTTTTGTCAACGAGTGTACAATGGCAATGCTCACAGTTACCAATCCAGCTTTCCCAGACTCCTAAATGGCCTGTGTAGTTTAGTTGTGGTCTCCCACTACCATACACAACTGCACAACTAGACACAGCTTATGTTGTCCAGTAGCCTCAGTGACCCCTCTTGCAGTCCCCAGAGCACCCTGTAGTCATATTGCTTGACACTCATCTTTTCTTATATAATACTGCCATGAAAATCATAATCATAGGAGATGTGTCCAGAAAACATGTTGAAACTGGAGCCAATTTCCACAGCACATAATCCCAGGCCAGCACGTACAAATTTAGAGCAGCCTCAATCCTGTAGCAAACCTCTGTCCATTATTACAGCTGTGTACCTAAAAGACCCAGATTTATTAATATCACAAGCAGTCAGGCAGCGGCGATTACACATTGATCTAATGACCAAGCCATCTGGGTATGTTGATGCATTTTGCTTTAGATTTAGTTTACTTAAAGGGAACCTGTCGGCTTGGAAAGGATTTGCAATTCATGGAAACATGTTATAAAGCAGGAGGATCTCAGAAAATCAATATACAGTTTTAAGGAAAAATATTCCAGTCCAGTGGGCAGCCCTACTAAATGATTGTCCTCCTTCCCCAAGTCAGTGCCCATCCAGAAAGGGTTGTCCCACCCATCAGACTCCTAAGACCAGAGAGAGCAGAAATTTAAAGGGGTTTTCCTATGAAACAAGCAGTTGCAGATCAGTGAAGGTCCTACTGCACAGACATCCGCTGATCGGGAGAACGGAAGACGTTTGTCCCCCATTCTGAAAGAAGCGGAAGTCGGGCAGTGTGCACACATAGCAACAACATATAAGTGGTTTAGATAAGATTTTATTGGAGGTAGACCCTTTAAAAAAGTTGTAAGAGATTACAAAAAATACCCCCCCCCCCATTCCCCAGAGAAACAGTGCCACTCTTGTCCAGGGGCTGTGCTTGGTATTGCAACAGAGTGCTTTTCACTTGAATTGAGAGCATTCACCAATGACAAAGTACCTTCTTGAGTTGTCCTCTTCTGATAAGAGAGATACTGAAATAACAGAACTGATAAAACTACTCAGCCATTTATCAGAATCTGGGAAAGTTAAGTGATAACCAATTCACACAGCTCTAACCAGAGTCTTGAATGGCAAGTCAGCCTAGTTAAGCAAAGATAAGCTAGTGAAAGGTGTAACCCTCCATTACGGGACAGATTTGCCAAGAGAACCCACAAATGCCAATTACATTAGTAGTCACTCGACTTTCTTAGAAACAAGCTAAATTGCCCAATTCCTTTTCCCCACAATTTATTGCAAATGAACATTGAGCATTTCACACACACATTACATGGTCGGCAGGTTCCACCAAAATCAGCAGGTCAGCTGGCCTAAGTCTAATGTGTGTAGTCACCTTATTTTTAACCTTGTGTTATAGCAGATGACATAAGTGCAGCTTGGAGTCCAGCCTCAGCTTATAATAGTCATCATGTTCATGATCATGTTTGCAAAAGGAGTTGCTTCAAACATAACAGGGTGTCAGCCTAAATGGCTCAGTGTGCTGCTACTCCCATCTTATCTAGCCAAGGAAATGTAAGGTGAAAGTTTAATCATCTAGTAAATCCACAATGTCATAAGTAAAAGTGTCCGAATGGAATTACAATGACTACAGATGCACAGATTAAGCCCTAATACAAGCTATGGAGGGATTCACCACAAAAAAGGTAGGTATTTGTGTCCATTTAGTATATCGGAGCACAGGTTTAGGGGACTCAAAAACTATATGTCTTCATGGAATATACAGTATACACACATACATACAAGGTAATATAAAAATAAAATAAAAATTAAACTATGACTAACAGGCTTACTATTTGTCCGAATTCTCATGTATCCGAGTAGAGAATTTAAAGTCAATGGAGCAGATTTATTAACAATAGATAGACAGTATAGTCTAAGTATATACTTAGACTAGACGTCTAAAAGTGCTCCAGGTTTATCACAGCGTCTAATACTGAGAAATCTGGTGCTTCTTTACAAATTTTCGTATCGCTCAGTGGCGTAATCAAGGGGGGGAGGAGGGTAGTATAGCTGTAGCAGTCATTACCGGGCCCTGGAATCAGTGGGCGCCCCATAGATCCCATTGCCACATAAAATATACCACCAGTTTTTTTTTGTTTTTTTTTGCAAATTAAAGGTGTTATCTGGGGAGAGAGATTTTTTAGCAACACATTTACTTCCCTGGATAAATATTATTTCTCATATAGATGAGGGTCCTCTAGTATTCCAAATATTTGACTTGCAGAGTACAGTGGGGTACCAGACGACTCAGCTTCTTTTGCCCGCGTTCCAGATATTTGTGACATGAATGATTCAGCTCTACTCCAATTGCTTTCACATAGAGTAGAGCGTAGTCAGAGCATCAGCAGGGGAGGGAAACAAAACTTTTAGCCCTCTGTTGCACTCTACAAGTCTAATAATCAGGACATTGTGGGACTCTCTTATTTAAAAGTAATAATGTTTATCCAGTGAATGCATAACTTCTCCCGACATAACCCCTTTAAGCCACAATTATGGTGCATTTAGCTTAAAAAATTTCCCTCAAATATCTAAAAGGGAAGAGGGGTTAACAGAGGCATAGGTAGCAAGGGGGTGAGGTGGGAAGACTATTAGGGGGAGCAGTACACATGCAGCTCTTTCAATTGTATTGGTGTTTGCAGGACACCAATACAGTTGAAATACTGGGTAGAGGAGGAAGAAGTGGGCTTTCTCCACTACCAGACATAGTTTTTCAAATATATCTGCATCCTCAGGATACAAATATAGTTGAATACAATGGTCAAGCAGGAAGCCGTTCGCTTCCTGCTCCACCTTTCAGGCACCTGCAAGTGAAGTCTGCTGCTCAGGGCAGTCATGCTACATCAAGGCAGAGACAAGAGGAACAGAGTAGGATAGCGCTGCAGTGGTATGAGGACAGGTTAGGTATTACTGATTTTTTTTGTTTGTTTTTATTTATATAGCACAACTACTCTGTGTATGGTTCACTGAGTACCATTATACTGTGTGGAAGGGCCACTGGGGAGCACTGAGGGTGCCCTGAATCTGGATAGGTTAGGAAACACTGCTATAATTATAAGGGGGTATTGGTAGTATTACTCCATGGGGAATTGGGCAGTGTTAATTTAAGGTGCTCTAATGGATTTTAGGGGTTAGGTCATGAATAAAAGATCAGTGGGGTTTTGGCACCAGGGACCCCGCTGGTCAGCTGTGTAAAGGAGCCATGGTGCTCATGTTAAGGCCATAATCTCTTCACTATTTACATCACACACCTTTTATATCATGGCATCCATGCAATATAATCCTCACCCCATTCACTTCTAAGGGACAAGACTGTAATTACATTGTATGGCCACTACAAAACAGATGGCATGTTATTTATATAGAGAAGTTATCATGGCACTTGCAGCCCTTTCAAAACAACTGATGGTGCTGGACCCTCATTGATCTTGTATTATTTGCCTGAGGATAAGTCACCAATAAATGAAAACTGGAAACCCTTTACTTATGAGGCATTATTAATAAGGGACACACCAAACAGGGGCATTATTAATGAAAAGATTCACACTGGGGTTATTATTCATTTCTAAGGGATTGTATATTATAACTGGGGGTTGCAGCAGGATGGGAAGTTTGTGTAGGTGAGGATAAGGGTCCGGTGCCTGGTAATGTGAGGAGCCAAATATGTCTGTATTGTAAACTTTATAGTGATAATTCATGGCAGGAAGAAGTGGTCATGGCGGTCCAGATGAAAGAGCCGAGAAATGTGACCAATTACAGTCAGATACGTCACCTGTAAGTTGCTAAATGTTTCCTGTGCTGTATTCACCTAAATGGTCTGCAGAGCCCTGTTTAAGGCCGCTATATACCACTATATGGTCAATGTATAGTGATTTAAAAAAAAAAAAAAATTATAATGCCATATTTGATGGTTAAAAGCTTTTCCTATCACAGTATTTCAAATGCCACAAGTATTTAATGTCAATGTACCTGTACGAAGGACAAGTCACATCATTTTAGGCTGAGGCAACATATTGCGGAAAAGTTTTTTTTTTTTTTTTGCTTGCCGATTTTGCTGTAGCCTTTTGAGCCAGTGTCAGGAGTGTGAAACACAGATTTCCGGCAATGTCTGGCCTCAGCCTATGGGTGGATTTACAATATTTTTAATCTGTTGCACCCATAAATCCATCAAAAAGTTGCTAGCCCACATCCTCTTGGTTCATTCTGCCTACTTGAATTGCTCCTTTTCAAAAAAGAGAAAAAAGTTGTAAAATTTTAGTCCAAATATAACAGACCCTATATTAAACACCCGGCATCAGAGGTTTAGTATACATGGGTGTTTGCATATACATGCACATACCACATAACAGCTAAACACCTCCGCTTTCCATTTACAATTCAAAGGGGCATATTTATTAAACAGTCTAAAAGCAAAATTGTCTTAGCTGCCCAAAGCAACCAATCAAAGCACAGCTTTCATTCTGCATTCTGATCCAGAAAAAGGAAAACTGCATTGTGATTGGTTACTGATAATACACAAGATATTTACCAGCAGACATTTGGCCGAATCGAAATATGAAATCTGCAGAAAATCTGGGTGGTCATATACAGTCATGGCCAAAAGTTTTGAGAATGATACAAATATTAATTTTTACAAAGTCTACTGCTTCAGTTTTTCTAATGGCAATTTGCATATACTCCAGAATGTTATAAAGAGTGATCAGCTTAACAGCAATTACTTGCAAAGTCAATATTTGCCTAGAAAATGAACTTTATCCCCCAAAACACATTTCAACATCATTGCAGCCCTGCCTTAAAAGGACCACCTAACATCGTTTCAGTGATTGCTCCATTAACACAGGTGTGGGTGTTGATGAGGACAGGGCTGGAGATCAATCTGTCATGATTAAGTAAGAATGACACCACTGGACACTTTAAAAGGAGGCTGGTGCTTGCCATCATTGTTTCTCTTCTGTTAACCATGGTTATCTCTAAAGAAACACGTGCAGTCATCATTGCACTGCACAAAAATGGCCTAACTGGGAAGAGTATTGCAGCTAGAAAGATTGCACCTCAGTCAACAATCTATCGCATCATCAAGAACTTCAAGGAGAGAGGTTCCATTGGTGCCAAAAAGGCTCCAGGGCGCCCAAGAAAGACCAGCAAGCGGCAGGACCGTCTCTTAAAAGTGTTTCAGCTGTGGGATCGGGCTACCAGCAGTGCAGAGCTTGCTGAGGAATGGCAGCAGGCAGGTGTGAGTGTATCTGCACGCACTATGAGGCAGAGAATCTTGGAGCAAGGCCTGGTCTCAAGGAGGGCAGCAAAGAAGCCACTTCTCTCCAGAAAAAACATCAGGGACAGACTGATATTCTGCAAAAGGTACAGGGAGTGGACTGCTGAGGACTGGGGTAAAGTCATTTTCTCTGATGAATCCCCTTTTCGATTGTTTGGAACATCTGGAAAACAGCTTATTCGGAGAAGAAGAGGTGAGCACTACCACCAGTCTTGTCTCATGCCAACTGTAAAGCATCCCGAAACCATTCATGTGTGGGGTTGCTTCTCAGCCAAGGGAATCGGCTCTCTCACAGTCTTGCCTAAAAACACAGCCATGAATAAAGAATGGTACCAGAATGTCCTCCAAGAGCAACTTCTCCCAACCGTCCAAGAGCAGTTTGGCGCTCAACAATGCCTTTTCCAGCATGATGGAGCACCTTGCCATAAAGCAAAGGTGATAACTAAATGGCTCAGGGAACAAAACATAGAGATTTTGGGTCCATGGCCTGGAAACTCCCCAGATCTTAATCCCATTGAGAACTTGTGGTCAATCATCAAGAGACGGGTGGACAAACAAAAACCAACAAATTCAGACAAAATTAAAGCATTGATTCTGCAAGAATGGACTGCTATCAGTCAGGATTTGGTCCAGAAGTTGATTGAGAGCATGCCAGGGAGAATTGCAGAGGTCCTGAAGAAGAAGGGTCAACACTGCAAATATTGACTTGCTGCATTAACTCATTCTAACTGTCAATATAAGCTTCTGTTACTCATAATATGAATGCAATTATATTTCTGAATGTGATAAAAACATCTGACAAACACATAAAAACCAGAGGGCAGCAGATCATGTGAAAATATAATATTTGTGTCATTCTCAAAACTTTTGGCCATGACTGTACACAAGTAAAGCGCAGCGGAACATGTTGGTGCTATCCAAGTAAGAGAAATAGTAAGATTAATAGCAAATGCTACTAAAATAAGCTGATCTATTAATGACCTGCAAATATCTTGTGTATAGTTAACTTTCTATTGGTGCAGGGGTGGGATGCAGATAGCAGATGGCCCTTGTGCAAGAACAGTATATAATCCCCTTGATTTCCAAAAGCTCAGCGTGAGGCACTCTCTTTATGTCATTAACAATAATTGTAAAAACCATGACAATCACTCGCTCTATCCCTGCCTGCAATCTAACGGGCACTAGGAATCAGGTTTAAGGTACAGATGAACCCAGTGCAACTGCAGAGGTTGCATATACGGTATGTCCACCCCTGCACTGGCTACTTTACCTGTGACATTGATATGTAACATGCAGACTGTAAATTTATTTTTTCAATAAAAAAAAAAAAAATATATATACACACTATCATACTATCAATGCACCGATTGTGTTTTTTTCCTCCTTAATACACTTTATGAAACATCACAATTGGACTTTCTATTATTTTTGTTCAGTGATGTTGACATGTTTGAGGTGTTCTGTAAAGGAGGATGAACACAATTTATTTTTTTTTTTAATCTGAATCTTATGCATACAAATACATTCCCACTGTCATCCATTAAATTGAGATCTGTTAAACTAATGCTGCATTTGTTATGTGAATGTACAGTAAGTCAGAAAAAAGGCACAATAGCAGCTATAGGACTCCTTGTAATACAGAAACTGTTTGTTACACAGTATCAATCTGAGTAACAGACTGACGTAGGTTCACACTAGCATTCAGGACCGTTAGACTATAATGGGGCCACCGGTTTCTGCTAGTTTTTATACTGAAACGGTAGCAATGTATAATACAGGGTTTCTTATGCAATGTTCACATTTGTGGACCACATAAATAGTGGACAACAATGGTGTCTGATGGACCCCATTGACTATAAAGCTTAATATAATAATATAATGCTTATTTCTTAAACTGAAACCGCTGGACAAAAAAGTCAGACTTTCAGCACTTTTTCATGCGGGGATTTTCAATGACAGCTACAACAGAGTCTCAAATGCAGATGTGAATGTAGCCTTTAACTGACACATTGTAAACACACCGCAGTTATATGACCAGGACTAGATGGATTGAATTCCAGCATCTGAACATAAAAAATGCAATTCCAGCAAACAAAGATAATGCTATACTTGTTATAGAAGGAATAAACTGCACTTCCATAATACTGGACAATACTAGTTAAAGGGCTTTACAAGTGAGCTAGGAATAGCCCTCAGTATATAGTGGCCAGAAGTGGCTGCAGATATGGAAACTGCACTGGCTGTACAGTTTCTGCTCACTTTTATGGGAGTTTCAGAAACAAGCACAGCACAACCACCTTGGCAGGCTCCATAATCACAGCAATGTCTACCCATGACATATAGGTAGGTATTTCCATCACAGATCTAAATGGCTGAGACAGGAAGAACCTTATGGGAAGAAGTTTTAGACACATGTGAGTATTATATTGGGGGGTCAATGAATTTTTTAAGATTTTTTTAATAATACAAGTCTACTTGCTATTGCAATAAAACATGTTGAAGAAGTGTTTTGTCAAGTTACAGGTACCTGCTCATTTCATTTGGGATCTGAATATAAATATAATATTTATAAATATGTTTTATAAAGCACCTTCAACATTACTTCCAGGGAGTATTTACAGATTATGAGTTATATAATTAATAATATAGATAATCCGTATCGTACAACAAGTCTTCATATCCTTGACTCAGCGGAACAGCTGCCTCATTTATGAGGAGGTGCACGCTTCTTCAGAAATGTGTTGGCTCCTCTGCAGGGACATCCTTGTAGCTGGTATAGATTGTACCGGGCCTAAATGATCTTAAATGTAGCGCAACGCCACCAATTGCAACAATTATTGCTGCAACTGGTGTTTAAAAAGTCGCAAACCAGAGGTTTTGTACATTTTTACGCCAGATATCTGATGTAAATAAAACAAATATGCCTCATTGAGTTCAGATCTACATGACATGCTTGTGCTGCCTGGAGTCATAGCTAACTGCATAATGATCTGGATATTTGGAATGAGTAACATCCTTATGTATTTGGAATGATGACTGGATACTTCTATTTATGCAGCAATGCAACAACATTATACACCTCTAATACACAGTATACAACACTGAACCACCCACTATGGGTATAGGCACAGGAGATCATTACAGATCACAAGTCATAGTAACACTAATAGAAGGAGATTATGTCATGTAGGTAAATAGGGTTTTGTTTAAACAAGGAGTGCAGGGAAGATAATGTCACATCCGCGGAGTAGTCAATGAAATATTTCTTCTTGGAGCTGGTAATCACTATAGAAAAATATGAGCTTGTCTTGTACTCTGTGCTTACATTGAAGTAAAGCCAGCAACATAAATACTAGAAAATATTCCTACAAGATGTAATGCAATGCTCTGCATAACACTTGTTTTTTGCCTTGTGGGTAAGCAGCATTTACACCACTTATACAAGATATTGAAAAGTATGACTTATGTAACAACAATGCTGCAAAACTTGATGCTTCTGGCAGATTCTTACACATACCTCCCAACTATTACATTCCAAAATCACAGGATATTTTAAAGTGATCCTCCCACCTGACATAAAAACTGAACATTATAAAGAAAATGCTAGTAACATTACTTGATGCCCCCCTTTTATTCATTGCTCTGAGGATTTATAGCCCCCCTTCCCCCTCAACCATGGCCGTAGCACATCCCAGATTGGCTATTACTGTACACATGAGCAGTGCTGACCATTTGATGAACAGAAGTGTCTCAGACTACAGATGCTCAGAAAGCAGTGGGTAGTCTGAAGCACTGCAACAATATTGAAGGAAAGGTTAGGGCCCCGGGAACTGTCAAAACAATCAATGAAAATGAGGGCACAAAAGGTAACTGTACTAAGCATTCCCTATAATGTTCAATCTATATGTCAGGCTTGAGAGTCACTTCAATTAGATCAACTTTTTGCATACTTTGTTGAGTGCCTGTGTTTGGTATTGAACTCAGCCCCATTCACTTGAATGGGACTGAGGCACAAGCAGACCACATGATGAATAAACGTGAGGTCTCTGGCCTGTGAATCGGAAGTGGCCTCCTACCTGTAGGAGTCTCAGATATTGGACTGCCAGAGATCAGATATTGATAACCTATATTTAAGTGCTAGAATACCCCTTTAAGCTACCACTATGCTTGGCCCAAATAATTCTGAAGTGACTTCTAGAAAAGATTTCTGTTCTTGCCCCATCTGCTGTGGAAGTCCAGTGGATTTTGCAGTGTGGGACAACAGTCCGTATCAACTAATCTTGTCATTTCAGTTAAACGCTCAACTAGACTAGTAGAAAGATTTCCTTTTTCACAAGTTCCACTTATCTACTATCAATCTTACCTATAGTAAGCCATGTTCAGGATACTACAACAACTAAAAAAAAACTTGAACCCCTGCTTTCCAGGTATTTTAAATACAGCATACACATATACATAATGTACACTGTCATGCAGAGATAGACATTTACCACTAAAATAATAGAAATTACCAAGCTTGCCAAGAAATATGTCAAGTTCTTTAAAAAGTATTCAGCAGTTCAGAGGACCTCTTCCTGAGTGGAAGCATCCGGTGTGCCAAAGCATGAGCAGTTCTACTTTCTGGCTCATACTATAGGTAGGTCCAAATTAGGGCATTTGGACAAATGTGGTCTTCATAAGAGACTCTACAAATAACTTAACATTGTGTTATGCCTAGTGCAAAGTTTGGATGGGCAGAGCATGTCTGTTCCCTGACAGCAGAAGTTGGGAAGATCAGGCTGTTGAATTTCAATATGCCCAATCTCTTTGTTTCTATGTTTGTGCAGGAGGAATATCTGGGTATACTTGATAATACTGTTGATGTACAGATGGCCTACCTGCTTCAGTATATTTCAGACCCACTTTCTCCTCCTCATCCTTTGGTTTCGGTGGTGGCCACACAGCCTGCAATCTCCCGGGGGTTCGATCCTCTGGGTCAGATGGACTATTGTCGGGCTGCAACAGAAGGTAATGAAATGATAAGACTCAAAAAGCAAGAATCCATTATATATATATATATATATATATATATATATATATATATTTTATAGTCAATACTCAGTGCTGATAAAATATATTAGTAATATAAGAATATAAAATGCTCATTAAGTTATCTACAAGTATGTTTCCAACTTTGTAGCAACAATAAATATGTCCATACACATTAAATGGGCTACCCATCTTTTTCAGCAGTGCTCATTCGCTGTACTTTTAATAGTGGCCATAGTGAGTACTGCAGTGGTCGTCTCAGACTTGAATGGGACAACTGCAGCAGTACACGCTACAGACACTATTACATGTAGGGTGAGAACATTACAGCTCACACTGGCACAGGCAGACAGCTTTAGTGTGGGGGTCCTGGCTGATGAATAGAACATTATTTTTAAAAAGCTTGGTAAAACCCTTTATCATCATCCGTACCCACTGAGGAAATAAAACGCCACTAGGTATCTGATAGTGACTTACTCCTCTCTCCGCTAGGCAGAACCAAGTGAAATATAACTTTGTACCTAGTAGGTATAACTGGCTACTGAAGAGGCCTTACAAACTGCACATGCTATTGCTCCATATTGTGACAAACAAAGTCCCCAAGGGGACCTATTATGCACATATAGGCATATAGCCCCATGTGGTGCCTCCATTTGCTTCTATCTAAAATCGGAGGCACATTAAAAGTAAAGAAGCATAGGACATAGCATCTAGCATTGTATTACCAATTTGCACAACATGGTCATGTACATGAGCCCAAATGGACATCATCTTTATAGCATTAGGCCCTTACACAAAAAAAGAAGCCAAAAAAACAAAAAAAACAAACATACACTTCTCCTGTCCATAGCCTGGTCAGCATCTATTGATTTAGGTTTTACAAAGATTGACTTCAACGATTCCTTCTCACTCTTTTGCTTCCGTTTTACGATCTCTAGATCTAGAGAATCAGATGGGGTCTTCTTTGAACCACCTGTGAAGAAGGACTTAATTGCATCCAGTGCAGACTCTGGCTTCTCCTCCGCAACAGGAGTTTCTTGACCTCTATCCTCAGTTTCACCTGGCTGCAAATCCTCCTCCTTCTCTTCTTGCTTTGACGAGTCTAAATTGAGCAGCATGGAAAGTTGCTCCATGAATTTGGAGCTTGCTTTATTCTCCACTGGTGACCTTACTTCTTTTTTACGAACCACAGGCCCGTTTGGAAGTTTGGATTTTTGCACAGATTGGGAAAGTTTTAGCAAAGCTAAGTCACTATCCCCTTGTTTTACCGCAACTGTGTCTTCTGTAGTTTCCCCCTTCTTGTGTACACGAAAACCACTAAAAATGGCAGGTAGTTGGAATGGTTTTTCACCTGGGGTTTCATTAGTAGGCGTTCCAGAACTTTGAATACTTTCCCCTATATTTTCGTCTGTAATACCCTTTTCATCCATAGCGGTCCCTGCATTTTCCGGCCTGTTTGGGTCCAGCTCCGGCTGGCCCTCTCCTTCTAGGATAACAGTATCCTCAGTCTTTTGCAATTCTGGATTCTGCTTGGGGTCATTGTTCAATGATACTTGAGAATCAGATAAACGCTTGGACACAGAAGTCTTTGTTTTTTTCTGGCATATCTCTTGCTTGGAGCCTTCACCGTCAGAATCTGAATCACTTGAGATGTTAACTAGAGTACCACGTACCAGCATGCCATCCTGGTCATAATCTGTCTCACCTGGTACAATGTCTGAAGTGGAATGCATCTCAGATTTAGCATCCTCACTTATGTCTGAAGCTTTCAGACGCTTTGTGTACACTCCCTTCGTTTCATCCTTTTGCTCTTGTAAAACCAGGGCTTCAGTCCCTCCCAGGTTATCTATTTGCGGATAAAGTTCTTTGTTTTCCGTCTCTGAGTCGTCATTTTTACCTTGTCCTCCAGAGACTTGTGAATCCTCCTCATGGTGTAAATCCCCTTCTGTTGTCATTTCTGAATCCTCCTCTAATAGCTCCTCCTGGCTAATTTGTTCATCGTTAATTTGTTCTTTTAACTCCTTAGGCTCCTCTGCACCATTCGTTAAGGTGTCTGTTTGCTTTACGAGGTCACCATTTGTACCATTAACCACATCCACTTGGTTACTCTGCTCTTCTGCTTTATTCCCTAAAGAGCGAAAAGCTTTGAGAACTGCACTTTCCTCCTCGGGCTTCTGAGTTTCCAACTTTGTTTTGATTCCAAAAAACGACTTAATGGAAAATTTAGCAAGCACAGACGGTGAAGAATTGTCAGGTACATTTGCAGTTGGGATTGCTTGAGAGTTAGACTCTTTAGTATTGATGTCCTTCCCTTCCATGTCCATTGGACTTGTATATTAAAAAGCTGTAGAGGGGGTGTTAAAAATGCAAGATCAGCACATTACAGAACAGCCATTTAAATCCAACAGGAGGGTCTCTTCAACAGAGGAAATTTTCCTTTATAAAAAATAATCTATAAAATATGTCGGTGACCTTGAGCTCCGAAAACAGTTTCCATAAAGTCATGCCATATAAAAACGACAAGCATGGAATAAAAATTATCACCGGCCTGTGTTACCGTCCGTTGTATACAGTAGTAGCCTTCAGATTCTGGCTTCCTGCTTTACAAACGGGAGCTGACTAGTTGCTTGGCAGCTTAATCACATACATATGACAGAGTTTTTGAGCGATGACCGGCTTGACAGCTATGAAAAGACCTCTCTGTTCAGCTCCAGCTCCAGCACGACATTAATTACAAGCCAAGAAGAAAAAGAAAACAAAAGGAAGGAAGCGTATGACATGTCAAAAGAAAAAAAATAAACCAAAAATAAGTTGTGTATCCCAAGCATACAAGTTCTTTCAGCTGAATCAGGACAAGATCTCCCTCTTCCGCCTTGCTGCAGCCTTTCTACGGAATGTAAATGTCATAGTCTGGAGACAGCCTGGAGGAG
This sequence comes from Leptodactylus fallax, assembly GCA_947044405.1. Classification (NCBI taxonomy): domain Eukaryota; kingdom Metazoa; phylum Chordata; class Amphibia; order Anura; family Leptodactylidae; genus Leptodactylus; species Leptodactylus fallax. The sequence continues at coordinate 504,308 of CAMRHE010000305.1, forward strand.
GTCGGTTTCAAGTTACTTTACCTCCCAACTTTCAGGTAACAGGTACTTAATGAGGGGGGAGGGCCTGACACAGTCAGCTCGAGGAAGAGAGGCGTGCTAACCAGGCCAGACACTGTGAGCAGGCATTATGTTCTCAGATCCTGTGCAGCAGGCAAGGGACATGGCAGTCTCATGGAGCTATGGGATCTCACCTAGTCCATAATGTGCTTAGTCTAATTTCCTGTCTATGTAATCAGCCTTAGAGTAAGGGAGTGACTGACAAAAATAATGTACTATGTTAATAAGATAAGTCTGATGTTATTACTCTTGCTTTTTTGGTCTATGTTTTTTTCTTCATAAAGTATTTCAGATCTATATCTTTATTATACTATATATTTTTATATTATTATACTTTTATTAAGTAGAATAAAAAATTAGCCAATAAAAAGGTATCACTCCCATAATATTTGAGCGTGTTAATGTTTGTAAGACCCACTGGGGACAAGGACTGATGTGATGTGAGGACAGCGTCCTATAGACCAGGTAACAAACAGCAGCTCCCTGGATAAAGAAAACCACCAAGAGCTACAGTGCCAAGCTGCACTAGTATCAATAGCTGGAACACATTTAGCTTTATTAATGTCAATATTCTATCCTCTTTGGTATTGTTGTAATATCACTAAGTTGTACACAACATTACTAAGGCTACATGTACACAACATTACTAAGGCTACATGCACACTACCGTGTGTGCATGCAGCCAGGGGCATAGCAGCGGTAGTGGTCACTGCCCGGCCTAGGACCCTTAGGGGGCCCCAAAGGCTCTTTTGCCACATAAAATATACCACTTGTGTAAGTGGCACAAGGTAGAAAAAGGGCTCCATTACAGATTGTGCACTGGGGCCCAGAAGCTGCAACTTACGCCTCTGCATGTAGCTGGGCCATGACAGTTATAGGACCAGTCCTGAGTTTTGCCCCGTGCTCACAGCCACATACATGGATCCATGATAATTCACGGACATATATGCAGCCATAGAAATGAATGGGTCAGTGTGCAAGCAGTGAAAAACATGGAAACACTGACAAAGCACACGGTCATGGACATAGAGCTACAGCTAAAGTGTTGGGTGCATCTGTATAGGGCAGAAGTCTCAGGTCTATGACCAGGTTAAGCCATGGCATGTTTATATGAGGGCCCCCAAAGCAGGAGAAGCCTTGCTCTATTAATTCAGTCTACCACTTGAAAGCATCTCTATTAACCAGAAGGACAATGAATAGCAGCAGCCAATGCATGTATTACAAGACATAATAAACTTGAATTGCCACTGTACAATACTATATTTCTTCTGCAACAGCAAAATCTATTGATGGCTGAAACTTCCCCCAGCGATCAGCTGTCATCTCCGATCACTTCACACACAGATGAGCATTTAGGTAACAGTTATCCCATGTATATGGCCAGCTTAAGATGCCTCTTATCTGTTTAGTACTTTAAAAAAAAAAAAAACTGTTATTTTTTTCTTTTTACTTTTGTGTTCAGACCTCCTAGGGAACTTGAACCACAGGGGGACTGAACGCTCATGCTATTAGTATTGCAGTGAATAGTAAAATCCATTCACCAAACGCGGCGAGTGCTGGCTGTATTATACAGCCGGCATCTGCTGTGTATGGAGAGAGCTCAGCTCCTGAGCCCTCTCCATACATCCCCATATGACCAATGACGTACTATTACGTCCTTGGCCATTAAGGTGTTAATAGACAACAGTGTATAGGTGCACAGGCTGGTGAGTCTACTAGGTTATAAACGTCACTTTGGCACCAGCTTGGAATGGTCAATTTTTTTGTATGCTCATATCTTCATTTATACTTACTTGAATGTCGAGTGTCAGATGGAGAAGATTTCTGTCTGGCCTTGTTTGCTGATCAGAAGCCTCAGCCTGAAAATCTGCTAGTGACTTGGCGACACCTCTCAATATACCACCTCCTGCACAAAATAAAATAAAAACAGATCTTCAGTATAATCAGTTATCAAGTATATACTATTGGATTCATGTTTTATGCTGATTCCTATCAATAGGGCATACAAGAGTGACTGTAAAACCTTTTATTTGGATGGCATGATCTATAGGAAGATGGTATAACAGCAGTTCTGCCAGTTGTCTTTATAGTGTTCACCATGTGGTATAAATGCATAACTTTATTCTATAGGTCAGTACACGTTCAAGCAGAGCTGGAGCTAGACTTCCTTGCACTTGGGGCAGAGGTTCATTTTTCTGCCCTAGCCCTGTATTTAAGTATTCTAAGCAAAGCAAAGTGGCCTACCTCTGGCATTCAGCACCTGGAGCGCATGTCCCTGTTGCCCCCCTCTAGCTACACCCCTGCTTCCAAGGATATCAAAATGAAATGTTTTTAATACATTTTTTACTTCTGTGCAATAAGAACACCGTTAAAAAAAAAAAAAATCCGACAGTCTTTTTTCTTTACTTGGAAGGTTTCTTTTATGTAGGGGGCAATGGAGCATCAAACAAGTTATAATCCCTTATATGCTGCAGTTTTCACTGACCATGGTATCTTTGGCAGGGAAGGGACTGCCAGGTAAGGTCATCTTCAACCCTGGCAGGGAGAGTTGGATATTAGCTGTATAATAATACAGGTGACATCCAGCAGTGAAGGCATGGCATAGCTCCTAGACACATGCCATCATAACATTGTAATAGTATGGTTGCAAGTGTTACAGTACTTTCAGGCTGTGTCACGCTAGAACAACCTGTTAGAGGATATCTGGAGATTGGTAGTAGTAGTAATAAGGACAACACTTGACACAGTAGCTTGTAGACTCAACAAACTACTCCAGCTCTCCTCCTGGGCTGGTGCAGAACTAAGGGGGCCTGATGGTGGTTGAAGTCTTCACCCGGGACACATCCTGATGGTATTCTGATGTGGATGCGAGTTGAGCTTGGTAATGGTAAGTCCTGCACCTTGCACTTATCTCTTACTCTCTAAACATGTGCCGGTCTCTCTACTTAGTCTTGCCATGTCTGTCCTGTACTCCAAACTCTGTCATGTAATGGTCCTAAGACTCCACAAACCAAATCTCTCCAAACTTCTAGTAAATAGAAACTTACTTCTCCTGGTCTCAGGACTGCTGCTCAGTTGCATAGGATTTCTTCACTTCCCATACAGCATGTACATGACCAAGTGTGCATCTGATGTGGGTCAGAGTTTGCAGTGACATCCAGGTGTATTCTGTTATGCATTCATGTCTATGGGAGCTTCAGATTAATTCCATTCCAATGACATGGATGATTATAGAGCAGGTCCTATCCTGCTCAGTGTCATTGAAAAATAACAATTCAGAAGCCCCCATAGATGTGAATGCATAGAAGAATGCATTCAGATGTCACTCCGAGTGTCACCCGAGTGCATTCTCCTGCAAACTCGGCCCCACATTGGATGCACACTTGGTCGTGTGCATGGGGTCTGAATCTCTGCCTCCCTTTCCAGAACTAAACTGAATGGACTTTGCCATCACTCTACATTCCCCATCCCGAGTGGAACAGCCTATTAAAAGGGGCAATAACACAGTTACATACATAAACCATATACAAGTTGTAAAAACACAGCAAATGCAGAGTAAAAATATACATAGAATACGTAGTGCACCATATGGTTTATCAAGTATGCTACAATACTGTTGTGGCACAGAATGAGTTGAAAAAGCTGACAGGTGGTGAAGGAAGTAACAGTGCTTTTTTCCATGACAAAGGCACCTGTTATGGACCAAAAGTGGTCCAAGGAAGGACAACTGATGAACCAGCGGTAGTGTTATGGACACCAAAGGCTCACTGGTATGCATGCGGAATTAAGACTAACCTGTCTAGTCCCTTCCCAAATCAAAACTACTATAGCTCGAAATTCCTGAAAGATTTAATGCTAGTTATGAGAAGGTGTCAGAATACACAGTGTATTGTAACTTACTGGGTATGGGGCTGTGTTGCTACAGACTGGTCAGAGTGCCCTTGCTGACCACAACCCATAGCCAAAAGTGCCTACAATGGGCCACATGAGCACCAGATGCACTTTTGATAAAAAAAACAAAACACGGCATATGTCGATTATATAATATTTTAATATTAGTATTTTTAAACTGAAATTAAAAGAAAAAAAGAATAACAATGTGAATGCTGTGTGTGACTGCAGCTGTAATCATTGGAGAGCTGTCCCTGACTATCAGGAGAGGAACACAGAAGAGAAACAACCAGAAACCTGTGAACATTTTCGCCTGTAAATTTGGCACCTTCTTTTGTGAGAATCAGCTGTATCTAGCACTGTGCAAGTCTCCTACATTTACATACTTTTTAGCAAATGCTAATTTAATTAACACAATGCCACCTTATGAACAAATGTGACTAGACAAGGTCTCAGCGCAAACATGCTGACAATATGGGGCATAAATGACCATAGCCACCTCAGATATAAGAATCTCTTGGGCCTCTATGTAATTTGTAGAACAAGGCTCCCCCAACTTCTGTATTATGTGACAGTTCTATCACTAGTGTCTTCTTGTGTAACAAAGAGATACTAGGTCCGCCCAGAGACTAGGGTCCAGATGAGACAAACTTCTGAATCCCTATGACCAAGCCCTGATAGCAACCAATTAGGACTTCATATCATATATAAAATGAGACAGACTTTCCCGGATGTCGTCAGAGAAGGCCACAGGATTAAGTTTGTCGAGAATCAAGGACAAAAAGAAAAAAATAGTAATGAGTGGGGGCTAGATTAGAGGTATCACTTGAAGCTCTTGGGTCCCAGTGAAACACTTTTCATGGGGCAATACCTACATTGTGCCATTTAGAATAGTGGTATATTTGATTTGTTAGAGGGACCTTTGGGGCCACCTCATAGTCCAGGGCCCGGTACTGACTAGTTATGCCTCTGAGTTAGCTTGTGATCCCTGTCCAGTACCAGGTGGCAAGACAGGGCTTTGATTAAAGCAGCATTTGGTAGATGAGGCAGCGCTCATTTAGCAGCGAGCACAATTCCAAGGGGGAATAAAGTTATACTCACCTTGCCTCACCACTTCTTGCATCCGAGATACTCCAATGAGACGTTGGCACACCCCATGTGACCACTAAGACCCAATTACAGGCGTCAGTGGGACAAGTGACATCAACCAGTCCGGAAGAGGCCTGAAGAGGATGCTGTATGCCCAGAAGAGGTTAAGCAAGGTGAGTATAACAATTTATTATTTTTATTAACCTATCCTGGGCCTTCACTTATTATACTTTGGGGTCTGAGGAGATCCCAAAATAGAATAGAGTTTTATGGGTGACGAACCCCTAAAGTTTCAGTTTAAACTTTTGGAAAATTCAGTCAAATCCAGTTCAATCATCCCTATGATCTTCCCCAGGTGATTTGAGATTGTGTCCTCTTGTTGTTTTTAGTTTTTTTTTTCATTAAAAACATTTCCCTCCCGATCCGTACATATACCTTGAACATATTTAATGTTTTCCCACCACTTTTTTTTACTCCCCACCTTCCAAAAGCCATAACATTTTTATTTTTCCGTTCACAGAGCTGTATGAGGGCTTAATCATTTGCAGGACTAAATGGTACTTCATAGTGGTTTCATGTAATATTCTGTAAGATATACTGGGAAGCTGCAAAAAAATTCAGAATGGGGGGAGGGGGTTAGAAAAAAAAATACATACATTTGCCCCATTTTCTTATGGGGTTTGTTTTTATAGTGTTCACTGTCCAACCAAAATTACATGTTATATATACTCTGGTTCTTAGGGTTGCAAGTTCTATACGCCTTTCCTGATGTTTTATGCTTCAGACTTGCCACCATTTTTGTAGTCCACCTTTGCACCAGTTCTATTTTACTTATGTCTTTTTGTGGCGGGGTGTTATGAATCTCTGTAAGCCAATTTCCTGCCATAGAGGGGTGATACTGTGGTGCACATTTGGCCCAGTTCTTGCAGTAAACATGCTCCACAACACCCATTCTGCACCTTGGCCCAACATATTTATTATATTTCATGCCAGTTTTATAACTGCTGTAGATCTCCAATCTGGTGTAGAGACTTCTTCATAAATTAGCCGTGCCCTGTGCCTGTCGGGGTCTTTATTATGATTTTGGAATGAAACGCCAGTCTTAATAAATGTGCCCCAGTAGTCCAGATGTCTTCTCACCAATTCTCTGTACAGCGAGATCACAATCTTTCTCTTCCTATATAAGAGGATTAAATAACTCCTCACTCCTTGCATGAGCAGTGCATGGCACAGTACACACACTGTGTATTTAGAAATGAGCGAACCAGTTCATAAGCCAGGTTCATTGCAAATTTTCCAAAAATCACAGATTTGGGCCATGAATCACAATTATACTCTGGGATCTCCCTCCTGGTATCTGGTGCTCCTTGGTGGTCCTTTTTCATCTTTCTGGGTGTTATTACAAACCATAGGGAACCACTTAGCCCTGTGACTGAGTCTCCGTAAACATCCCACTGGTGCACTCCATGTACCTGTTGAGACCCAATCACAGGCCTCAGTGATCCCCTGGGGCACATAACCTCATAGGAGTCCAGAAGAGGGCCATGATTGAGTGTCGGGTGCCACAAGGGAGACCAGGAGAGGTAAGGGAAGGAGGGGACTACGATGGAGTGCCTGGTGCCACAAGGGAGCCCAGGAGAGGTGAGGAAGGAAGACTCAGTGTTTATTATTTTACCGCAACTCCCTGGGGCCTATGCTTATAATACTCAGGATTCTGAAGAGATCCCAGAGTATAGGGTATACTAAGAGCACTTTTGGAAACTAAACTGGCAGACAAAGCTAGTGAAATGAACCTCGCAAGGTTTGTCCATCTCTAAATGTATTACATACAGATCGCATCTCATCCTCTCTTTGTTTCCAAAAATTAAACTAGGTAGCAGACGTGTCAACCCACCTGGCTTTCCTGTGCGCCTTCCAGCTTTTAAAACCCCTATCCCGGTCACCCTAGCAATGTTCTCTTTTGCCTGACTGCCGGCTCATTCATTAGGTGTGAACTGGGCTTTGAACACAGGATCACAACTAATAATGATAAAAACACCCTTGACCAAAAAACTAAAAATTGCTATACAGTGGAAAAAATTCCTTCCTGACACTCTACTTGCACCTGGACAGACCCCTGGATGAGTTTTATCCTTGTATAGTATTACTGCTGCTAGAATAGTCTCCATGCTTCAGTGTGATCACAGGGTTATTGCCACAGTCACTTCTTGCAAATTTAATATTTCAGTTGCAATTATACTAGGTACAGAGGGCTACTATACTAGTTATATAGTGGGATCTGAATACAAGTACCTGTCAGCCAGAATATGAACCCTTTGACCCCTGCTTACAGTACATCCATCTCCAACAGCTGTGTGGTTGTAAAATTATTATTCAATGCTTATCCTGCAGTTTCATACAGAGCCACTGGGGGTTGTATCTACCCTGTACCTACTGCCTACACATTTTCAATAAAGAAAAGTGAGGTACAGCTCCACCTTGTGGTCTACAACATAATAAGCCTTAAAAAAAATATATAAAATCAAAATGTTTAGGCAAAACACAGTATATATCTAAAGAGATATATACTTACACTTAAATAACTATGCACACAGTGATAACTGAAATCTCTGGACAATGCTATTTCAATGGAACTTTTTAAAGGCCTTGTATAGGATTAGGGTTCATTCACACCACGTTTTTTGGGGGTTTTTTTTTTTAACATCCACTTAGTAGATTTGTTAAATGGAGGCAAAAGAGCGGATAGCCATTTGTTTACATAGAATGTTTAACGAAAAAAAACACCACAAAAAAAAAAAAAAAACATCACCATGCACCACAGATCCATTTCTATCAGTTTTTCCTGATGGACACAAAAAATGGAATATTGACATTTGATCCCTATAACAGAGGGCCATCCACTTCTTTTTTTCTAACATGCATTTTTTGCATCCGTTAAATGGTCGGCTGAATGGGTGTAAATAGACCCTTAAAGAAACACGGCACCTTTTTTTCAAAGAACAATACACAGAGTGTGGTATTACAGCTCAGTAGCATTCATTTCAAGTGAGCTGAGATACCAGACACAACCTTTGGCTGGACAAGAGCAGCACTCCCAGCAAATTAGTAATGGTCCCACTAAACATGGAAAGACCATGGTGGAAATGCTTTGCATTTATTTCTGCATCGTTTTTCACAGAAAGTCCGCAGTGTTTTCCTCTGTTTTTGAAATCACAGCATCTCCGCTGCAGATTTTTTTTCTGCATTGTGTGGATGGGATTAGCCAGAATCTCATCCACTTTGCAGCTACTCTAACTTTGCTGCGTTTTCACAACGTGGGGCCCCAGCCTAAAAGTTTTAATCCACTGATACTTTTATCTAGTCTTGGCCTCTCTCAAGCAGAACCTGTGCCCAAACACAACTAAATCAAATAAGTCAATAATGACATCATAAACATGCAACATGTATCTGTGTTATAGTTTATAGACCTGCTCCTATCCAGTTCATGGTCCTTCAGTAGTTGAACAGAAAAATGACTTGTTACAGTAATAACAACCCATACATAAATACCAAAACACATTAAAAGCCACAGTTCAAGACATACTGTACTAGGGTGATCTTACTATTACAGGTTATATAATATTACTTGTTTGGTGGTTGAGATTAAGCGGTATGGTGTCCTTAAGGCAGAAGGTCAAAAATATCTGTTGGTCCAAGACAAGTACAAACAGTCCAAAGAACAGCCCTTCATATCAATAATACAACCATTATACATAATTATTTATGTAGCACAGTTAATTCCATGGCTCTGAACCTCTGTGAAGGGGTTTACACACATAGTACAAATATAACAAGTACAATAAACAGAAAACTAACAAGATGACCAATATGATACAAGGAGGACACGGTCCACAGGCTTACAATCTATATGGGAAGGTAGGTGGACACAATAGTTGTGGGTAACAGTTACTCATATGGTGGTATAGTGGCAGCAGGGTTACTGTGTGTATGCTATTCTAAAGAGAGCAGTCTTCAGGTTCTGTTGGTAGGTGGTGGTTGTGGGGGACAGTTATGAATTGTAATAGTGAATTCTTGAGTATGGGGGGGTGCACATGACAAGTCTTAGAGGAGGTTGTGTGAAAATTTAATCAAAGCAGAGGAAAGAAGGATGCCCTGTGAGGATCAGAGATTACGTGTGGGGAGGTAGCCGGAGATTAGATCGGTGATATATGGAGTGGATAGGTTGTGGATAGATTTGTAGGTCATAACTAATATCGTTAATTAAATCTGTAGGGTAATGGGCAGCCAGTGAAGGGATTAGCAGACGGGAGAGGCAGATGAATAGCGAGTGGAGAGCGGGCAGTTAGGGATGCATTTGAGGGGAGCAAGAAAGTTAAATGGGAGACACAGAGCAGGATGTTGTAATAGTCTAGGCAGGAGATAAGGACAAGGACTACAATAAGGGAGATGAAGGAGCAGATACGAGAGATGTTTTTTAGATGTAGACAGCAAATAGTACTAAAAGATAGTAGTGACTATGAAAGATAGGGCAGAATCAAAGGTTACCCTGGGGCATCGGACTTGTGAGACTGGTGAGAGAGTGAAGAAGTCTACTATGATTGATAGGTCAGGTAGGGGGCTTAGTAAAATAGGGGAAAGATGATGAACTCCGTTTTATCCAGGTTGCATTTTGGGAAACGTGGACAAGAAGGAGGCCAACTTGCCATACAAAATCTAGATATAATTATAAATAAGATGGGAAAAAAAAGGGGATGGGTGGGAATGGAATTGACGGGAGAACATAAGTTTCTATTATATAGGAGCTTATTTCATGGATATGGCAAATCAAAAGAGCAAACAGAGCGAGGCACAGAACTCTGAATAGGAACATTGAGGGTCCAAGAATAGGAACATTTACAGATATGGTAAATGCCTTTAAAAGTAATAGACAGTAACAGAAGGAGGTCACGACCCTCCAGACCACTTGTATAACACTTAAGTGGCTCCCTAGGCCAAGTTCCGCTATTAAACATGGTTGGATATCTTTCCTGCAGAATAAGAACAGACAAGGCTGCCGGCACTACTAATAAATAATGTGTTCAGAGAAGAAGGAAAGTACATGCTGTACAGTACAATACAGTATGAAGTGCAGGCAGTATCTAAATGAAAGACTTACAATGAATGACTAAATGGCATACATCCCTTTCATAGCAAGAAGAAATATTGTTCTCGTGTAAATTGCAATAATGGAAATGAATTATTGTAGCAATATGGATTGTACCAGTATATGACAAGACTGATTTGCTATGTGGTGATCTGGCAAGTTGGAGTTGCATATCCTCTGACACTGTAAAGTTAAAAATATATATACACAACATGGTTTTCTTTCTGTACCACTGTGTGTGTGTCAATGTAGTCAGTACACTGCAATGTTCTTTAAAAAAAATGTATTTAATTTTTAGAAATTGTTCAGGTCCCCCGTAAATGGCAGTCACTTTATATACCTTTTCATGCTCCTGCTGAAATTTACTGCTCAGAGAGTTGCAGGAGGTTACACATTAGGTGCCACATCCAAAAGTAGACTTATAAAGGCTCTATTCACACTGTGCACTAGTAGCCTGTTATCTTGAAGCTCACAGAGAAGCATAGTATAGCAGCAGATATCTATAATTTTTTTCAAGCAGCCTCCTCATCCCCCTACTCTCGCTTCGTTTGCTGTATGGAACTGGAGGTGATTTTAAGTGGACTATACCATTGAGGCTGGAGTAAGGTAGATGGTACAGCCATTTGACTAGGCAGGAGGCAGTCTAAACCTTTTCCCTCTCAGGGAGAGGAGACTTTTAGCTGTAGTCAGGGCTGGTTTTAGACAAAGTGGGGCCCTGGGCAAAATTAAAAGCAGGGCCCCAAATGCTGATATGCAAACACCACCATCGTCTTCCAGTGGCAACCCCTATAATAACGCCTCCTTTCTGCCAACAAAAAGTAATAACAAGCCCCATTTTACCACACACAATTCAAATGAGCACCTTTGTACCACCTAATAGATTTTTGCACCCAGTCATCAGTTAATATAGCTCCTCCTTATAAATAATAGTCCTTGCTGATAAATAATATTACACCTTTATCAGTAATAGCTCCCTTATAAATGATAAATAGTGCCCTGTTTCAGTAATATTCCCCCTTATCAGTAACAGACACACCGTAAAAATAATACTGCTCCCTTATTAATAATAGCCCTCTCATAAATAATAGTTACTCTTATAAATAAGTGTCCTAATTATCACTAGTAGCCCCCTTTATAAATAAGCCCACTTAATTATACCCCCCTTATAAACAGTTTCCCCTTATAATGGATGCCTTATATATAATAGTTCCCCCTTATAATAGCCCATCTTATAATTAATAGTTCCCCCTTATAATAGCCTCCTCATATTTAAGTTTTCCAATTATATATTGTAACCCACCCTTATATATAATAGTGCCTCCCTTATAAATAAGAGCCCCCTTATATATAATAGTTCTCCGTTATACAGTGTCGGACTGAAGGGCTTTAGGCCCACCAGAGGAACTTGTTCTGGGTCCCCACCCAACAGCTTCCTGCTAATAGCCTACACCACGGCTCCTTCACGGATACATATGTGCTGACTATCTGGTGTTACTGAGTATGTTCCCAGTATAGTCAACCCCTATAGTACTGTGCAGGCCCCAACAACTCCATGGCCGGTTCACGCACAGTACTGTATGGGGAATGACATAGCCATGGAGCACTACACGTATGTGCAAGATTATAGTGAGGGACCTGTGATGCAGACATAGCACACAGGGTTGCCAGCACGAATTTTGAGCCCCCACAGTATAATACTCCACATGGTATATAATGCTCCACGGTATAAAATGCTCCCCTGAGCCCTCCACAGTTTCCCCACATGATATATAATGCTCCACCGTGGACCCACACAGTATAAAATGCTCCCCTGAGCCCCTCATAGTGACCCCACATGATATATAAGGCTCTACACAGTATACTACCTCTTAGTGGCCCCAGACAGTACCATTTGCTCCCCAGCAGCCCCACACAATATAATATGCTCTATACAGTATAATATGCATCCCACAGTGCCCCCCAGTATAATGCTCCACAGTGGCCTAACACAGTATAACATGCTCCACAACGGCCTCCACACAGTATAATATACTCCCCAGAGGGGTTCCCCCAGTATAATGCTCCACAGTGGTCCCCCACAGTATAATATTCTCCCCACAGTCCCCCCAGTATAATGCTCTACAATGGCCCCCACAGAGTATAATATGCTCCCAAGAAGCCCCACACAATATAATACACTCCACTGTGGCCCCACACAGTATAACAGGCTCCCTACACTGCCCCTTCCCCCAGTATAAAGCTCCACAGTGGCCCATAGTATAATATGCTCCCCAGAGGGCCCCCGCTAGTATAATACTCCACAGTGCCCCCCCCCCCAGTATTTTGCTCCACAGTGACCCATGCAATATATTATGCTCCCCAGAGTTTGCCCCCAGTATAATGCTCCACAGTAGGCCCCACACCGTATAATATATTCCCCAGAGGGCTCCCTAGTATAATGCTCCTTAGTTCCTGCCCCGAATAATGCCCCACAGTGGCACCACGCAATATAATATGCTCTGCAGATGGCCCCCCCCAAAATAATGCTCCACAGTGACCCCACACAGTATAACATGCTCCAGAATGGCCTCCACACAGTATAATAAACTGCCCAGAGAGGTTCCCCCAGTATAATGCTCCACAGTGGCCCAAAACAATATAATATGCTCTCCAGAGGGGCCCTCCTACAGTATAATGCTCCACAGTGGCCCCATGTGACCGCTGAGGCCAAGCCTCAGCCGTGATGTCTGGAACGCCAGAAGATGACGGACGCTGAGGACAGGTGAGTAAAAATGTTTGTTATTTTTTTACTCACCTCGGAAAAGGGCCCTGCAGCACATGACGCTGGGTCCCTTTCTGTTATTGATATGGCCAGGCCTGACTCTGGGATCCGGAGTCTCCAGGATCCGGATCCCGGGGGGCCCCTTTGGGGACGGGGCCCTGGGCAATTGCCCAGTTTGCCCCCCCCCTAACGCTGGTCCTGGCTGTAGTGTTAAGGCTTGGCTGATCCAAGTGTATCGGCTACAAGTTAGGCTAGTTGCAGATGACCGTGTGTATTTTGCAGTCCGCAAACTAGTAATTAGCCTCCAGTTTTTGCGGACAGAGTGTCTTCAGTGTGTGATCCTAATTTGCGGATCCACCATAAAAAAAACAGGTGAAATAACTATATCCCTAGCTTGTCCGCGAAAATGGACGGTACACTCATGATACACAGAGTACATCAGTGTGCCGTCCTAGGTTTTTAGTCTCCCATAGGCTTCTATGGGCAAGTCCATTCTGCAAAAACTGAACAGAATAGGACATGTTCTGTCTGATGCAGTGCGGAATCACAGCTCGCACACTGATCAGTGAAAAATAGGGTCGTTTGCATGTACCCATAGAAATGAATGGGTCAGTGTGCCATCTGCGAAAAACACGGATAGCACACGGTTCTCGCCCACGGTCATGTGCAATGGGCCTTAGGGCTAGTGTTACATTTGCATTCAAGAGAGATTAGCTCTAGCTTCAAGACTTGTGAATGACAAAAACTGTGAACAGAATTTTTGGATGGGCCTCATAGCTATGACTAGGACCTATGAGCTTCATGCCTGGCCTAGCAACCTTTATGAAACCTCCACCCCACAGCTGGACAAATGCAGGTATATTTTTGCTGAAGACAAAGAGCATACTTTTAGAGTGACTACCAGAAACAGAGAAAAACCTGAATGACCCAGGGAAAACCATCAAAGCTTCTGAAGCCCAGTGACTTCCAAAGATGCGCCTTGTGGAAAATTGATGTGCCAACTGTTCACCTGCCTTGATGAAAACTACAGTAAAACAGTGTGTTGTTCTCAACTGTCCCGAGTCCTCAGTCCTGCTCTAACATAAAGAGCGCCCAAACCACCATCAGGTGGGAGATTGCCTGCAAAGTGTGCCTCCAAGGAAACAACCACCACCAAGAACCACACCGCAGGCCCCCTCATAAGCATTGCATCATTCCAGGAGGAGTAATGGAATTTTGGTGAAGCCCAACTGTGACTACTATGTCTATCCTCTTCTTTTAGGCTAAGACCCCACATGATGTACCGCAGCAAAAAAGCGATGCGGGAAAAAACGTGCAGGAACGCATCACAGCTTGTCCCACAGTGCTTGGCATAGAAAGTTCGCAGAGGTTTCCTCTGTGGAATTTCTGCTTCAATTATACCTATAGGGAAACCGCCGGCGTTTCCATAGGTACAATTGACATGCTGCAATTTCCATCATCTCTGATACTTCTGTGATCTGCTGTTCCTGAGACTAAATTGACTACAGGGTGTTTCCATTTCCCTTTATCAATGGAGCGTGCACCTGCATAGTCTAAGATTGTCCAATCAATGCTGAAGGACTCTGTAGGGACATACCCCATTAATAAAGGAGAATGGTAACACATAGTGGTTGGTTTATTCATCACAACACCAGAGTTATTCTAAAAGTTTCACCAGTTTTTTTTTTTATTTCATTTTTAGAACACTAGCCATGTCTGGAAAGCAGACAGATCCTCTTTAAGGAGTGACTGAGCACTGATCAGCACAAAAACCTACAATGGAGTATGGACTATGTTGTCAATTTTAAAGGGGTTTTCCCAAGAAGTCTGTGAGTACTTACTGCCCTCAGGGTTTTTGGGCAATGAACTCAGGGGTTCTGGGCTGGTTCTGACCCCAGATCATGTGATCAGAATCAGCAACCAGACCCTAAGTCGTTCCACCTCAGTGACCTAGAGTTTGGAGCAGCCGAGAGCCATTGTGTTCTATGCCTAAAAACTCCAGAGGGGAACTCACAAACTTTCTGGAGAACCCCTTTACAATGTTAAAATGTAACCGTTCCATTACGTATACAGCTGAGGCTGCCTGGATTACCACTAATTGCCAGGCTATACCTGGATGCATCACCATTTCAAGAGGCAAGTACAGGTGCAACATGGTAATAAGTGGAAAACTGCAGGCTGTACCCACAGTTCAACTGCAAATGTTTAACAGCAATGTTAATTTTCATAACCTCTGTTCAATCGGAGCATCCAGGTAAAGGAAACAGCGCTGTGCTAATGATTAGGGTTCTTGAAGAGCGCAGTGGTCCTTGGCATAAAATTCCTAAGAACTCACAGCAGACAATGTTCATAGACCTGGAAGAAATCACTTCTGACAGACCAGCTCTCATACAAGGAAGTCTCGGCATCCACAGGCGCCTGTTATGTAATAGTGTAGACATGGCGACAATAGAGGGCAATGAGGTAGAAACAATGAGAAAACATCACGAAGAAAAATTTGAAGAACTATAAGCACGCGTTACATAAGTGATCTGCGCAAGAAGAATGAGCATCAAATTCTTGTTTGATTGTAAATATGGTTTGTATAAGGCCCTGATATAACCACTTGAAAAATAAACCAGTAGGCATGGGCGGCAGCAGCAAAAGGGTAGGGCTAGGTTCACATCTGTGTTGAAGTCTCCTTTCAGAGAGACTGTTGTAGTGGCCATTGGACAAAAAAAGTCAGCATGAAATTTGTCGATTTCAGACACACAACGGACACCTGGCAGACCCCCATCATACCCAATGGGGTCCCACAGGCTCAGTTCATGTCTGTCATAGAATCGGATGGCGTCTATTATTCCATACTTCTGGTCCTCCGACAGACCAGAAGAATGAAATGACATATGCAAGAGTGCGTCTAGTGTAAGCAGCCATCAAGGTCATTGAGAGTCATGCTGAAATGTCAAGGGATGCCCCAAAATGTGCAGTCTGCCATGCCAAATAAAATAAAGCCATACGGCCATATAAAGTATAACAAAATAAGATATGGTTGGACTTTATGGTATGGTATTTATCTGTATTCACTCTTGTTAAAAAAATAAAATAAATAAATAAAATTAAATGACAAACGCTTGCTTCTGTCATGTTTTTTTTTTTTTATTTCAATTTATTTTTTCAACTTACAGTATGTATAATTATTTTTTTTATTTTATTTTTTTAAATATATGTACATGCTGTATGTACGAACATGATTTTGAGGTTTTAATGCATATGACTTTCACTCAACTAAATATCAAATACACAACAAAAATATCTAGAAGGACAACTTTAGTTTATAGTTGCTTTACGAACCAGTTTTTCTTGCCAGCCTTGTCATTATGAGCCCATAGTGACAATAGAGATTTCTAGCAAATCTGTAAAATACATCATAATAAAGCATTTCAAAATAGAACACGGACACATGGGGATTGCCAAGTCAAAATGATTCTCTGTATTATTTGCCCAAGATATGATGCAAAAATAAAAAAATATCAAGTCCTTTCCCCAAAAAAAGGTTTAAAGGGGTTTTCCCCACGAAATACTTTTATGGCATATTCACAGGATACCAGCATGTACCTCTAAAATCAATTAAGATTGTCAGCTATGATAGGGCTTTACCAAAACAGCATAGCTTTGAGCTACATTGTTTCTGTAACTTCCATAGAAGTGAATGGGAGTTACGGAAAAAGTGTAGAACAATTAGCTATGTTGTTTCCATAAATCCTATTCACTTTTAAAGGAGTTATGGTAACAGTGTAGCTCAGAGGGAAAACCGCTTTAAGGCTAAGGCCACATGTAGTAAAATATAGCTAAAAAATGCTGAAGTAAAAAACACAGTATTAAAATTAGATTTGGGACCGGAAAACCCCTTTAAGTGTTTGAACTGAGAAAAAAAAAATACAAAAATCCTGAGCAAGTGGATGGTTGGATCATGTTATCTTCATGATTCTCATATGTTCTTTGTCTTTCTAAGTTTTTATTTTTAGGGTAGGTTCACACTACTGTTGGAAGTTCATTATAATGTTGATTTAAAAATAAATAAACAGATGGTAAACGGACACTAAACGGATGTTAATGTGTCCATTTTTTTTTTAACAGATCCAATTAATGGATCTGTTAAAAAAAAAAAAAAAAAAAAAAACAGGCACATTAACAACAGTTAGTGTCTTATTTTTTGTTCTGCTTTCTGAGCATGTGCAGAAAAAAACCAGACAAATAGTGGATGGTATATCCGTTAGCCATAGAAAATGTTAAAAAAAAAATAATAATCATGGGCATTTCACAGTCATAAGTCCATAATTTTGAACAGAGCCAAAAGTCTGGCACCCTTCGCCAAAATAATGGACCCATTACAGATTTGATGAAAACGGACGCTTTCACCCCAGTGTAAAAAAAAAAAAAAAAAAAAAACAACTTTCTTCCATCTTTTTTTTTTACTACACTGACATAAGAAAATGTCATGCATGCAGGACTTTTTCTTTCGTTACAAAAGTAAACAAATATGATGGAAGAAAGCGTCCATCATGTTGCTTACATTAGGGTCAATGGAAATGGACACAGACAGAGGGAGCTCGGCCTCTGTCCATTTACTTTGCTGCAGTTA
Organism: Leptodactylus fallax; assembly: GCA_947044405.1. Lineage (NCBI taxonomy): Eukaryota > Metazoa > Chordata > Amphibia > Anura > Leptodactylidae > Leptodactylus > Leptodactylus fallax. The sequence goes on from CAMRHE010000305.1 coordinate 521,873, forward strand.
ATGTCTGTCTGTCATCCTATGCTGGTGACAGCAATGGACATTAACAATAGTAGTGTGAACGTCCCCTAACCACAATAATGTGAATGCTCTCTTAACCCCTTCAAGCAAAATCAGATGTACGTGATTAGGTGTGAAGGGGTGTAGGGAGAGGGCTCAGGAGTTGAGCCCTGTCCATACATGGCAGATGCTGGCTGTATAATGCAGACACCGATCGCAACTGTTAACACTTTAGATGCCACAGTTAAACATGACCACGGCATCTATACTGTGCAGACGCCATGGGCACCGCCATCTTTTCCCAATCGCCGCCATCTGGTTGTCTATTAAAAGGCTCCCAAGCTTGTCATTACATTAGATTTATTACGCACTGCCATAGGCAGCGTGTAATAGAAGTCAATGGATTTCACTATACATAGCAATAGTAATGCATTGCAATGTATAGTGTGAGCGATCAGACCCCCCCTAGGGTTCAAGGTCCCTAGGGGGTCTGAAAATAAAAAGAAAAAAAAGTTTTTTAAAGTTACATAAAACACAAAAGTTTAAAATTATCACATCTAAAAATAAACAAAAGCAAACACTTTAGGTTTCGCCATACTAAAAATACACGAACTGTTAAAATATAAAAATATTTATGCCATACGGTGAACATTCTAGCGGGGAAAAAAAAAAAAAAAAATCTAAATGGCCAAATGCCTGTTTTTTTCTAAACTTCGCCTCCTATCAAAAATAGAATAAAGTGATCAAACCATTAGAACTTCCCCAAAATGGCATCAATAAAAATACCATCTTGTCCCACATCAAAAAGATGCCATACCCAGCTCCATACACATAAATATAAAAAAAAGTTACATTTGTCCAAACATTGCGACACAAAAAAATTTTTGCAAAGTTTTCAATTTTTTTTTAAAAGGAATCAAAAACATTACAAATACTATATAAATTTGGTATTGCTGTGGTTGTACAGTCAGGCCAAAAGTTTTGAGAATGATACAAATATAAATTTTTACAAAGTCTACTGCTTCAGTTTTTCTAATGGCAATTTGCATATACTCCAGAATGTTATAAAGAGTGATCAGCTTAACAGCAATTACTTGCAAAGTCAATATTTGCCTAGAAAATGAACTTATCCCCCAAAACACATTCAACATCATTGCAGCCCTGCCTAAAAGGACCACCTAACATCGTTTCAGTGATTGCTCCATTAACACAGGTGTGGGTGTTGATGAGGACAGGGCTGGAGATCAATCTGTCATGATTAAGTAAGAATGACACCACTGGACACTTAAAAGGAGGCTGGTGCTTGCCATCATTGTTTCTCTTCTGTTAACCATGGTTATCTCTAAAGAAACACGTGCAGTCATCATTGCACTGCACAAAAATGGCCTAACTGGGAAGAGTATTGCAGCTAGAAAGATTGCACCTCAGTCAACAATCTATCGCATCATCAAGAACTTCAAGGAGAGAGGTTCCATTGGTGCCAAAAGGCTCCAGGGCGCCCAAGAAAGACCAGCAAAGCGGCAGGAACGTCCTAAAAGTGTTTCAGCTGCGGGATTGGGCACCAGCAGTGCAGAGCTTGCTGAGGAATGGCAGCAGGCAGGTGTGAGTGCACTGCACGCACTGTGAGGCGGAGACTCCTGGAGCAAGGCCTGGTCTCAAGGAGGGCAGCAAAGAAGCCACTTCTCTCCAGAAAAACACAGGGACAGACTGATATTCTGCAAAAGGACAGGGAGTGGACTGCTGAGGACTGGGGTAAAGTCATTTTCTCTGATGAATCCCCTTTTCGATTGTTTGGAACATCTGGAAAACAGCTTATCGGAGAAGAAGAGGTGAGCGCTACCACCAGTCTTGTCTCGTGCCAACTGTAAAGCATCCTGAAACCATTCATGTGTGGGGTTGCTCTCAGCCAAGGGAATCGGCTCTCTCACAGTCTGCCTAAAAACACAGCCATGAATAAAGAATGGTACCAGAATGTCCTCCAAGAGCAACTCTCCCAACCGCCAAGAGCAGTTGGCGCCCACAATGCCTTCCAGCATGATGGAGCACCTGCCATAAAGCAAAGGTGATAACTAAATGGCTCAGGGAACAAAACATAGAGATTTTGGGTCCATGGCCTGGAAACTCCCCAGATCTTAATCCCATTGAGAACTTGTGGTCAATCATCAAGAGACGGGTGGACAAACAAAAACCAACAAATTCAGACAAAATGAAAGCATTGATTCTGCAAGAATGGACTGCTACAGTCAGGATTTGGTCCAGAAGTTGATTGAGAGCATGCCAGGGAGAATTGCAGAGGTCCTGAAGAAGAAGGGTCAACACGCAAATATTGACTTGCTGCATTAACTCATTCTAACTGTCAATATAAGCTTCTGTTACTCATAATATGAATGCAATTATATTTCTGTATGTGATAAAAACATCTGACAAACACACATAAAACCAGAGGGCAGCAGATCATGTGAAAATAGAATATTTGTGTCATTCTCAAAACTTTTGGCCATGACTGTACAGAATACAGGTAGCGTGTCATTTTTACCACATAATGAATGCCGTAAAAATTAAACCCATAAGAAATGGTTGCAAATGCAGTTTTTTCCCCCCAATTTCACCTCATTATGAATTTTTTTTCCAGCTTCCAGGTACTTTGCACAGGATATTGAATGGTGCCATTACAAAGTACAATTTGTTTCACAAACAATAAACCATTATGTGACTAAAAAATTAAAATTCGCTGTGGCATGAAGGGGTTAAGCAGTTTTCATGTTAAAAAAAAAAAAAAAAAAAAAAAAAAAGCTTTTATAAATGATTGTGGGTATACACATTTTCCTTCATGTGTTACATTAGTGTTTTCTAATTTCCTTAAATACAAATTAAACAGTAGAACAATTTACAGGTGAATTTTAGGAAAAATCTAATGTCATAGATACAGAAAAGAAGATCACTCTGGGGACTGACTATTCCTACTGATACAGTAAATAGCTATAGAGGCAAGTATTCCTCAACCTTTTCAATGTGTTAAAAAAAAAAAGGGGGGGGGGTGGAGTGGAAAAAATGATCAAATTGAGCACGAAAAAAAAATCTTGAAGTCTTTTCTGAGGGTTAATTTCCATCTTAATCTCCTAGACTATGTATTACAGCAGCAGTACTGCTGAGTCAGTAGTTAACAGGATTATTGGGGACAAAATGCTTGACCTGACTGCAGAAATAGCAGTGCACTAAAGTTACTAGCTCTGAGAAAGTGATGAAGATGCATAGCCCTCTGTATTATACCATAACATCCAATGAAGCAAGCAAGTACACAAAATGCAAAAGAAAATGTACAATAAGATACAGCAGGTGCCCCATACACACACAAAATGGAGATTTAATATGCTCAAATACTATAGTATTGCAGGCTATGGTAAAAACAATTTGATTATCACATGAGCAAACAAATGAAATGGTGGGGGAAGACTATAGAGAAAAAGTCATTGGAAAAAAAAAAAAGTATATTATATTATAACACACATATATATATATATATATATATATATATATATATAGTGAGAAGGTGACAGGCCAAGTGCTGGCGTCACGGTATTTCAGCCCCCGGTTTTTAACATATGTCTGGTCCAGGGCGGGTCTTGAGTAGGCCTCAGCCCAGGTGGAAGTCTTGGGCCTCATTACTGACCCATATAGCCCTACAGAGTCTGCACTTCAGGGCAAACCCAGGAAGAGAATGGAGGCGCGTGGGTCTGTCTGGACGTTAGAGTCTGGTGAGAAGTGTGCCAGATTACCGTTTTGTTTTGTGACTGGAACAAGCCACACGTATAGTTAGGTTTATTTCTGTTTAGTTAGAAGCTCAGACGAGCAGGAGTTTGTTTATTTTATTTATGCCTGAAGTGAAGGTTTATTTATTTTGCTTTTTTTTTTTTTTTAATAAAACTATTTGCACCAGAGCTTTGTGTCCCTGTCTCTGACTGGTTGGGTCCACCCCATTGCTGCTACCGAGCGACCTCCCTCCACAATAATATATAAAAAAAAATATAATATTATATAATATATAATAATAATATATAATATATGCCTAAATTGCAGTGTATAAAGTGAGCAAATAAAAAATAAAAAAAAAAACACACACACACCCCACAAAAAGGCTAAGAGAGACTCATTGTAACTGTTCCCCACTTTGGCCAAAAGATGAGGATCCTGAACAGATCCCCTACATCTATTAACTTCAGAAATCTCCATGTCATATGCTAAGTTAATTAGAATTTGAACTGAACAACTCCTTCACATTTACAGTTACATAGCTGGTAAGTACTAACATAGAAAAAGAACAATTGTAAGAATGCTATTAGCAGAATGAAAAGTAATTTACATTTACAATAGGCATTGCTGCCTAGCCCTTTAAGGACACAGGATAGTTTGAGCATTAAGGTTCAGGGAATTTTTTTTTCCGTCTCCCACACGGTTAACTCTGAATTAAAAAATGACATGACAGTTTTGTTTAGCGGGTCATTACAATTACAGAGATACCATATTTATATTGCTTTTATTATGTTTTAGCACTAATACTAGAGATGAGCGAATTTTTCAAATATTCAATTCAGCCGATTCACTGAATTTTCCGTAACGATTCGATTAATTCGCGGTGAATCGCATTAACCCCTTCCCAATATCTGCCCTAATAGTACAGCGTTGCTGGGAAGGACTTCCCGCAAACCACGGCGAAAGGATGGTGCGCACACAGAATCTGTGTTCGCACCCTGTTTTGTGGGTGTCCTCTAACACCCCCAGTTGGGCTGAGCTCCGATTGTGGGTGTTAACCCCTGAGATGCCATGGTCAAACATGACTCAGGGGTTTTATTATATATTGGGGTCCCGATCGGCCCCCCCCACGATGTTTTCGGGGGGTGCCGCTGCCCCTATTCAGGAGCCCAGGGTCTGACCAGTGATCCCCGATCTGCCCCATCGCTGTCCCTCCACATACCTGGTTGATCCTGCCTTGAATGGGGACTGACAGCCTATACGTCTGCACGGGCTGACAGCCTCCTATACACTGCAATACACGTGTATTGCACCGTATACCTATTGAAGCAGCAATCAGAATATCACTGCTTCAATCCTTCAATTCCCCATGGGGACAAAAAAAAAAAAAAAAGTGCTTAAACTCCCCCCCCTCCGCAGACCCCAAAGTATAATAATAAGAAGTGATTAAAAATAAACACTTATACTCACTTTACCTCACCTCTTCTGGGTATCCGGCAGTCTGCAACGTCCTCCTCACTCCTCTTCTTCCTTGCGACTGAGGTCCTGCTCCCCAGACGTCACTGCTGGGGCCTGTGATTAGGCCTCAGTGGTCACGTGGGGTGTGATGATGTCATTACGCCGGCGCGCTCCACTTGACCACTGGAGCCCAATCACAGCCACGGCATCCAAGGGGTTGAAACCCCTGATCGGAGCTCTGCAATTCGTTACCACGATGTTTGAGGAAATCCAGATTTGCTGCAAATCGAATATTTCCTGAAATCCAGATCGAATTCCACTTAGTCAGCTTCAATTCACTCATCTCTAACTATTGCCAAATAAAATTCCATTTTTGAAAATAAGCAATTTACCTGGGGCAGTGTATTCTGACATCCATAAACTTTTTACTGTTTTATTGACTAATGCTTCGTTCACACCTGCGCTTGCTGTCCGTCCGTTGCCAATCCAGTGAAAATCTCGGCGAACTGGATTGGCATCGGATACAGACTGGTCAGCGGCGCATTGGTTAAAAACCCATTCATTTGAATGGGTTTTTAAAGCAATGCGCGGGTGTGCGCTTACACCCTCTGCGCATCCTTTTTTTTCGTCGGACACGAAGTCCTGCGTGTCCGATTTTGTTTCCGACGAAAAAAGGATTCGCAGCGCAGAGGGTGTAAGCGCACACCTGCGCATTGCTTTAAAAACCCATTCAAATGAATGGGTTTTTAACCAATGCATCGCTGACCGGTCTGTATCCGATGCCAGTCCAGTTCGCCGAGATTTTCACTGGATTGGCAACGGACAGACACCAAGCGCAGGTGTGAACCCACCCTAAGCTATGCAAGGGCTCATTTTATCTGGGGAAAGTTGTAGTTTTTATTGGTATTTATTTATTTTTTTATATATATATATATACAAAATATATACAAAACACAACGTTTTGATCATTTTTATTGCGGTTTTTGAAGGAGCGAGGTGACTAAAACACATTAATTTGTGCAGTAAGGGATCTTTTTTATGGCGTTCACTGTACAAGATAAAAAAAAACAAAACAAACATTGTTGATAGTGCGGCCTTCTACATTCATGGTAATACCTAATACATTATTTTTAAAATTCTAAAATGTTTTTTTTAAAACTTATTACTTATTTTTCATACATTAAAACTTTATTTTTTTTATTGGATTTTTATTGTCCCACAAGGAAACTTGAACCTAAGATCTCTTGATCCCCACTTCAATGAACTGTAATACTTCCCTATGTGCAATAGGGAAAGGCAGACAGAAGGTCATAAATTGGCCTCCTGGCTGCCATGACAACCCCTCCAACACCTAAATCTATCGCAGGGAATGCCGTGATCGCCATTGATCATGGCATCTGAGGAATTAAGCTGTGTAGCATTTTCTGATGCTGGCAGCTAGTCTCAGTTCCCGAGGGTGTAAAATAGCCCGGATGCCAAAGTCACATTGCAGCTTCTATGCCTGTGGCATGACAGCACTATACTATTATGGCACTGAGCATTATCTGTATGCTCAGTGCAATGTAATAGTATGGAGTTGAGTGGAAAGGGGCTAGCCTATGGTGCTCACAAGAGTTGTCACTAATCAACATTAAAGGGCTTTTTCTGAGTTTTTTTTTTTTTTTTTTGCTAAACCAGATACGACAATAATGTGCTTGAAATAAAAAACCCTTGACTGCTGGAACAATGGACTCCATTTTGATGTGTTGTTTAAGTGTTGTTTGAATTTCTGTATATCTAAGATGGCAGTGAGTCATGAATCATCATTACTCATGAAATTGTGTGCCATGTCCAAGAAGAAGAGACTAATCTTAGATGAAGACACCCTGCTAATGCCAAGAAGTAGCTGATCACAAATGAGATAAAGATGACGCCATTTGGACATGTCTCATGTTTCTATATCTTCTTCAGTGTGATAAGATTTTGCTTAAATAAACGCCTGAGAAACCATCAGGCTGGGTTTTGACCTTACAACGTGTGTGTGTATTGTGTAATTGCATCTAACTGCCGCCATGACATCATTCATCTTCGGGCATGTGATCCTATTTGTCTGAAGAGTACTAGACTCTCCTGTAACATGCTAAAATGAATCTTTCTTTTGAGATCACATAAAAAATTACTAACCTTTTACAGAATTGTGTGAGCAACAGTCTCTGTTGCCACTATTACCGAATAAATCGCCATTTATCCTGATCATGTGCCGTTCATTGTGCACATGACTTCAGTTAGCCACACCCACCATGAAGGTGATATTCATTACTGATGAAAGCAGCATTTTTGTCTAAACTTTATCGACTGCCAGAGCAGCCAGGAGGAGGTGGGGACTGGTCCTGATCATCTGAGAAGCTAGCACCCACATCTATATGATCACAGCAATATTTAGCTGCAACAGCATGATCAGGTAAACAAGTTTTTTTTTTTTTTTGTGAGGGGGGGAGGTTTTTATGAACACTAACAGGCTGGCAGCATGGTAGATGCATAGGAAGAGTGGAAGAGATGAGCAACAAGAGTTTCTCTCTCCTGCAAAAGATGTGAATGCTTGATCACCAGCATATTGAACGGTCCTGCTTAGGCTGTGTTCACATGGTGCATTTTGCCCAAAAATTAGAAAACCGCATGCCTTTTCGAACAATACATGTGGTTTTCTAATAACGCGTGTTTTTTTGGAGCAAAAATTCACCGTGTGAACACAGCCTTGCTGGTAAGTGTTTACACAAAAACAGATTTATTTATAGGTTTATGCCAATTGCATCCATTTATTGACATTTTTTGCACAAACACACACACTGTGGGTTTATCAATGCTGTCAGACTTTGAAATTCCGGTCGCAGTTTTAGACTTATTTTTGAATCTGTGTTACGGACCTTAAGAAATATGGAGTGTTTCTAGAAGCGCAAAATTCTGACTCAAACACCATCTGACTAAAAGTGATGAGCTTTGACAAGAGAAAAATATTTGCCACAAAATAAGCAGACACAAATCATCTCTTGCTTACTGAGTAGACAAATATGTGGCGCACGACAGGAATTTATTCCGCCACTTTATACCATTTTAACCCCTTACAGCGGATGTCAGGTATTTAAATATGGCGGCCACCCTTTCCCTAGAACACATATAAAAGTAGAAAATTACTGTAAAATACATACACATTAGGCATTCCTGTGTCCAAAAACTCCCGGTCTACAAACATCTAAAAATATTTTTCCCCATATGGTCAACACCATAGCTGGAAAAAAAAAAAATCAAAAGTACCAAATTGCCATTTTTTCGCTGTTTCGCCTCCCAAAAAAAATTTGGATAAAAAGTGAGCGAAGAAATAGACATTTGCCAAAATGATATAACTAACAATTACTAAAATTCTTGAATAAAATTCCAGCATCCAAAAATTTTTTTTAATAAAAAATAACTTTTAATCCATACTTTTAAAAAATACAAAAATCAAGGATGGGCGGCATGGTGGTTAGCTCTGCAGCCTTGCAGCACTGGAGTCCTGGGTTCAAATCCTGCCAAGGACAACATCTGCAAGGAGTTTGTATGTTCTCCCTGTGTTTGTGTGGGTTTCCTCCCATACTCCAAAGACATACTGATAGGGAATGTAGATTGTGAGCCCTATATGGGACAGTGGCTGACAATGTCTGTAAAGCGCTGCGGAATATGATGGCGCTATACAAGTAAGCCTAATAAATACAGATCGCCATGGATCCTTGATTTTGTATTTTTATAAAAATATGGATTAAAAGTTATTTATTTAAAAAAAAATTTTTTGATGCTGGAATTTTATTTAAGAATTTTGGGACTGTGTTGTATTCCTTGGAGTCCAGGGAATTTCTGTTTCTGTGCATCACTACTATTTGGAGTTTGACCAGTCTTGTGGATATTTCGATGAGCGGTGAGAAATTCTCTTGTTTTTTTTTAAATTAACTAACAAGTACACCTGGCCCCGCAAAAAAATAAATAAAAAAAATAATATGGCAACTTTAAGAAAAATAAATTTTAAGGTTAAAATGTAAATAAAACTATATAAATTTGGTATTCTGGGAATCGTACCGAAACATAGACTGCAGCTGACCTGTCCTTCTGCCTGCACAGTGAACACCGTAAAACCAAAGCTTATAAGAAAGTCGCACAAATGCTTTTTTTTCTCCACTTCCACCCCATTCTGAATTTTTTTCCAGCTTCCCAGTACATTGTACAGAATAATAAATGGTACCATTATGAAGAATAATTTGTCCTGCAAACATTAAGCTGTGAAGGGAAAAATAAGAGAGTTATGGGGTTTGGAAGGTGGGGAGTGAAAAACGAAAATCGAAAAATGCCACCAGTGGGAAGGGGTTAAACTTGGCCTACTTTGCACAAGAAAATCTAAGCCATATTGATTCTTTTTTGTTTCATAAATGTGTTGTAAACTTAGATGCTTTTAAAAGCATGCCCATTCTGGTGAACATTTTTCATAAGTGTCGAGACAGTTGTATTTTTCTGTTCTTTCTGGTGCACACTATTCATAGATATGTCATAAATGTGGTGCACCATAAATTGTGGCACAAATATAGACAGAAAAGTGTCAGACTTCTATTGATAAATATGCTCCGCATGTCTGTAGAAAACAATGGTATATCCCAGTTCTCATCTACAAAATGCTACAGTATGTATTAGCAGTGATAACATATCCCTAATGCATATTTGCAAGTCTGATATCATTAAAAGTGACCTTTGGTGAATTTGACCCTGGGATAGTGTTTAATGTCTAGCAAAATTTTCCAAATCAATGGACTTCTGCTTCCAGCATCCATCAATGTCCTGTAATATAACACAGCAAGTCGACAACCAAGAGATCTTATGTTACAGTTAAGTGCTACAATGTTTCGAGGGCATAGTTAATGCTACATAGTAAGCAATAAAAGAAAAAAAAGGAGATCAAGCAATAAAATATTCACCAAAAGTAGGGAGAACTGTGGGAAATATTCAGATCATGTTACCCAGTGGCTAGAAGGGTGACATTGTCATTTGAATTGCAAAGTCTGTCTAAAAGGTATGTCCACATGTACTGGACTTCCTGCAGAAAATTTCACAAAATATCAATATTGAATTACATTTTCCATATACAATTCTATATCTGTATTGACAACAGTGCACATCTGTGGCATGACAATCACATTCTCTACAAGCACTCTGTGCAGAATACAGACTGTTGCCAATGCCACAATCAGAAGGCTTTAAAGGGATTCTATCATTGGGGAAACATGTTTTTAACTGAAGCAATGGGTGGGGCTGGTGTGGATCCAGCGGTCATGGTGCACATTGGCACAAATGACAAAGCTAGCTGTAGGTGGAAGGTCCTTAAAAATGATTTCAGGGATCTAGGGAGAAAGCTGAAGGCAAGGACCTCCAAGGTAGTATTTTCAGAAATACTACCTGTACCACGAGTCACACAGGAAAGGTAGCGGGAGATTAGGGAGGTAAACAAGTGGCTCAAGAGCTGGTGTAGGAAGGAGGGGTTTGGGTTCCTGGAGAACTGGGCCGACTTTGCTGTGGGCTACAGGTTCTATGGTAGGGATGGGCTGCATCTCAATGGGGAGGGTGCAGCTGTGCTGGGGGAGAAGATGGCTAGACGGTTGGAGAAGTGTTTAAACTAAGGACTGGGGGGAGGGTAACAGATGTAGAGGGAAAGATAGTGTAGAAATGGAAAGAGGGCTAAATAATGTAGGGACTGGGGGGGGTGGGGTTAGAACAGTCAGTAGGCAGTGGAAGAGTCGGGATAATGATAAATCCTTGAAATGTATGTATACTAACGCCAGAAGTCTCACTAACAAGATGGAGGAACTAGAAGTAATAATGTTGGAGGAGAAATATGACATGGTGGGGATAAGTGAGACAGGGTTGGACTCCAGCTATGACTGGGCTGTAAATATACAGGGGTACAGCGTAGCAATAGAAAAGCTGGAGGGGTTTGCTTATACATAAAATCCTGCCTTAAGCCAGTTTTGCTTGAGGACATCTGGGAGGAAAATGAATATGTGGAGTCCTTATGGGTGGAAATTAAGGGAGGAACACAGAATAATAAAATACTGATAGGGATTTGTTCTTAATCTCCAAATATAATGGAAGAAGCTGAAAATGTACTAATAAAACAAATAGATGAGGCCACAAAGCACAATAAAGTCATTATTATGGGGGATTTCAACTACCCAGATATCAACTGGGAGGCAGAAACTTGCAGGTCTAACAAAGGGAACAGGTTTTTGTCAGTAATAAAAGACAATTTCCTGTCGCAGGGGTAGGTAACCTTTTTTGTTTGGCGTGCCGATTTTAATAAAAAAAAAATCGAAGCTGAGGTACTCAGAGTGCCGGTCAATAATTGTAAGTCTGATGACCCCTAAACTAAAGTCATATACCACAAACCATAATACAGAAGTTCTGCCACCAGTAGCTTTAGGACACATGCGTTTACTGCTATTTCCTGGGACACTCCTGTACTTTCTGATTAGAAGCAATGAAAGTCCATGTGCAGCCCCCAATTAGTGGTAAATGTAAGTGTCCAGGACCACCGTATGACAGCAGTCTTATGGTGAAAACACACTATGTATCTGGATGCATCTATATTCTTAGGCCACTGGAACTTGATGTAAATCTGTGTTCACATGGTGCAGCCCCGGCACACCGTATTATGTCCCATAGTCGCCAACGTGAGGGAGGCACATAACTCACAGCCCGACCGCCCCTGGGAAGATCGGATCACACCGTACACTCCGACCTATGTACAAGCCACTTGTACGTAGAGAACCAGCTGCCACCCGCACAGTGAGGATATGGTCCGAGGAGAGTGATGAGGCTCTGAGGGACTGTTTTGACATAACCGCATGGGAAGTTCTGCAGGATTCTTATGGGGAAGATATAGAAGGACTCACACACTGCATAACGGACTACATTAATTTTTGTGTGGACAACACAGTACCCACAAAAGGGGTGAGGGCTTCTCCAATAACAAACCATGGATTAACTCTGATATAAAAACACTACTTAAGGAGAAAAAGATGGCATTCAGGACAAGAGATAAGGAGGGGTTGAGGGAAAAAAAAAAGAACAGAGGCATCAAATCAGGCAGGGAAAATCCAGTTATAAAGAAAAAATGGAAAAGCAAATGGAAAGAAAAGACATAAGGGGGGCCTGGGAGGGGCTTAAGTCAATTTCGGGTCAGAGAGTCTGTCTGCCAGATTGAGGCAGATGTTAACTGGCTTAATGAACTAAACCTATTCTTCAACAGATTTGATCACACACCAGCTCCTCCCACCCCAGTATGCCTTCAGCCCCCCAACAAAAAAAAATCCTCCCCCATGCGGCCACTCCCAACAGACCAGTAAATCCAGAAATCCATCTTATCTGGCCACAGTCTGACCTTCACACGGGCCCAGGTGAGGAAGGAGATGAAAAGATCAAGCGAGCAAGGCCGGAGGGCCAGATGACATCAGTGCAAGGCTAATTAAGACTTGTGGGGACCAGCTGTGTGGTATAATTACATAAGACATATAAGTATAAGAGAGCCGAGGCAGGAAATAGTCCCTGAATTATGGAAATCTCGTAGTGATACCGTTCAAAAAAACCCCACCCAGACCAAAACGACTACAGACGTGTAGCACTGACATCCCACCTGATGAAGATCTTGGAGAGATTGGTTCTCACACATGTCCGCCCTCTAGTGAGCCCCCCAATGGACCCACCCCACTTATCGGCCGGGCATTGGGGTAGATGATGCCATCATCCATCTTTGCACAGGGCGCTGTCTCACCTGGAGAAACCAGGGAACACAGTGAGAATAATGTTCTTTGACTTCTCCAGTGCTTTTAACACCATACAGCCCAGGTTATTGAGGGACAAGCTGGGCCTTGCTGGAGTGGACCACCACCTCTCCAACTGGATCCTAGACTACCTCACAAATCGACCTCAACGTGCAGAGCCCGAGACTGTGTGTCAGGTACAGTGATCTGTCATCACGGGGGCACCCGGGCCGCCCGCCCCCTCCTCTTCACACTGTACACTGCAGATTTTAGGGCAACTCATCCAGCTGCAAATACCTACAGAAGTATCTGACGACTCTGCAAAGTGGGTCTACAGCACAGATGATGATGACAGGGAGTACAGAGAACTGAACCGGGATTTTGTGGACTGGTGCCACCGGAACCACCTGAAGATTAACGCGGGGAAGACCAAGGAGATGGTGGTGGACTTCCGCAAAGGCAGAAGCCCTCCTAAACCAGTGGACATCCTGGGGACGGGCATCGAGATTGTGAACACCTATAAGTACCTGGGTTTGCTCCTTAATAATAAGCTGGACTGGGCAGAACATATGGAGGTAAAAAAAAGCCCACAGGGGCCACAACACCAGAACGAACTTTGGAAGCCGGGGGCACTTCTTAGAACTTTCTTCAACTCGGTAGTGGCATCAGCCATCTCTTTGGAGTCGCGGGGGGGAAACGGGGGAAAAAAGGGGGGGGGGGGGCCAAGAATTATTTTACACATGTATAAAAGTAACTTCTCCTTAACAGATAAGCGAGCTATTAAGCAGTAGTTACATTTGTACATTACTACTGTTACAATCAGCCCTTTGAGGTCAACCAGGAAGAACATAATGTATTGTTAAAACCTAAGACATTGGCATGTTACATACTATCCTCATCCTTTTCTGAATATATAAAAAATTAAGCACTATACAAATACTGTTTACCCCTGCAAACGGTATTATGCTCAATAGTTGCCCCTGCACATGGTATTATGCTCCATAGTGGCCACTGCACACGTTATTATGCTCCACAGTGGCCCCTGCACACGTTATTATGCTCCATAGTGGCCCCTGCAATCAGTATTATGCTCCTTAGTGGCTCCTGCATTGGTATTATGCCCCATAGTGGCCCCTTCAAATGGTATTTAGTCCATAGTGGCCCCTGCACATGGTATTATGCCCCATAGTGACCCCCCCCCACCCATGAACTATTATTATACTCTGGGGTCCAGAGTATAATGATCAGGGACCCAGGTGGTGACAAACATAAAAATCAGTGTTACTTACCTGGGCCCTGGTGCGCTCCCTGCGTTCGGCCTTCTTCAATGTTGCACAGACCGGCGTCGCGACATAATGACGTCGGCCTGGCTCACGTGACGCCTGGGACGTCACCAAAGAAGGCCGAAGCCGGCTGGGAGCAGCATCGGATCGCCGGAGAGGTGAGTAACACAGGTTTTTATGTTTATCACCTCCCCGGGGTCTCCGATTATTATACTCCGGGGTCTGAAAAGCCCCCAGAGTATAATAATAGTAGTATTTGATGGGGTTCGCCGGCCGCGGCCTCACTTACCATCCCCGCTCCTGCACACAGCCGCTTCTGCGACCCATAGCAGAAGGGGAAGCGGAGACGGCCACGACCAGCAGCGGGGATCGGTAAGTAAATAGGCCGTTACGTGCCGGGGATACTCCAGCAGGCAACGACCTATTTATATATGTAAAAAAAAAACAACTTATCATCACTTACCTGCGATGTCTTGATGCAGCCGCCTCCTCCTCTTGTCTACGTGTCAGCGTAGGCGGCGTGATGACGTCATTGTATCGCCGCCTGCGCTGACATGCAGAGGTCTTGTAAACCAGCCCAGGACAGGTATCGCGTAGCTTTGTTTGTTTTTTTTTAAGCGGCCTGTCCTGGGCTGGTTTACATTACATAATGTACATAGACAATAAAAAATGCCGCGGCCCTGCGGGCCAGCTAAGTGCCGGGCCGGATAACAGAAGGCAGCGGGCCGGATTCGGCCCGCGGGCCTTGTGTTTGACACCTGTGGTCTAAAGAGACCCCCGAGTATAATAACAGCAGTTTCGTTTCGGCCGTGTTTGGTCCCATCGAAACTGCTGGGTGAGGACTCCGCTGCCGTGCCAGGGAAATAAGCCTCGCATGCCGGGGGTTGCCGACCCCGACCTATCGCAACTAGTGCAGGACCCAACAAGAGGCGAGGCACTTTTAGACCTAATTTTAACAAATGAACCTGACACATTGTCAAAAGTGGAGGTTGGGGGTCATCTTGGTAATAGTGACCACAACATAAGTTTTCTTGTACACACACTAAAAAAAAATGTTCAGTAGAGGGGGAACAAAAACACTAAACTTCAGGAAGGCCAATTTTAACCAGCTGAGAGAGGAGATTAGCAGCATAAACTGGGACAATGTCCTCAAAGTGACTGGAACACAAACAAAATGGGACATTTTCAAAAGCCTTCTAAATAGGACCACTAAAAAACATATCCCTTATGGGAATAAGCGGGCCAGAAATTATAGAAAACCAATATGGCTAACTAAAACGGCAAGGAGTGCAATGATGGATAAAAAGGAAGCATTTAAAGTGCTAAAAAAAGAAAGTAGTGACACAGCATTAAAAAACTATAAAGAGAAAAATAAATTGTGTAAAAGACAAAGGAGGCAAAGATTGAGGCTGAGAGAAAAACTGCCAAGGAAAGTAAAAATAATCCAAAATTATTCTTCAATTACATAAATAACAAGAGAATAAAAACTGACAATGTGGGCCCTCAAGAATAATCTGGGTGTAATGGTGGAGGAGGATGAGGAAAAAGCACAGCTATTAAATGCCGCCTTCTCTATGGTGTTTGCATAAGAAAATCCAATGGCCAGCAACATGATTAGGGGTAATGTTAACTCTCCATTAAATGTCACCTGTTTAACCCAGGAAGAAGTGCGGTGCCGCCTTCAAAACACTAAAATAGATAAATCACCGGGTCCAGATGGCATACACCCCCGAGTTCTGAGGGAATTATGCACGGTGATAGACAGACCCTTATATCTAATATTTAAGGATTCAGTAATGACTGGGTCTGTACCACTTGATTGGCGCATAGAAAATGTGGTGACAATTTTCAAGAAGGGGTCTAGAAGTGAGCCTGGAAACTATAGGCCAGTAAGTTTGACTTCTGTGGTGGGTAAGATATTTGAGAGCTTTCTAAGAGATGCTATCCTGGAGTAACTCAATGTAAATAATCTTATAACACCCAATCAGCATGGTTTTATGAGGAATCAGTCCTGTCAGACTAATCTGATCAGCTTGTATGAAGAGGTCAGTTCAAGACTAGGCATGGGTAATGCAGTGGACGTGCTGTATCTGGACTTTTCAAAGGCTTTTGATACTGTACCACATAAAAGGTTGGTATGCAAAATGAGAATATTGGGACTAGGGGAAAGCATATGCATTTGGATTCATAACTGGCTCACTGATAGGAAACAGAGGGTGCTTATTAATGGTAAATATTCAGACTGGGTCACAGTCACCAATGGGGTGCCACAGGGGTCAGTATTGGGCCCTCTCCTGTTTAATATCTTTATTAATGACCTGGTAGACTGTTTGCAAAGCAGGGTGTCCATATTTGCCCAAAGAATGACTGTTGATGGGATCCAGCAATCTTGCTTGAGAATAATTGCAAAAGGTTCTTATAAAATATAACTTTTATTTACTCCATGAAAAATTTAAAAATTGTTTTATAAAAGTTATATTTTATAAGAAACTTTTGCAAAGGAGAATTATTCTCAAGCAAGATTGCTGGATCCCATCAACAGTCATTCTTTGGATTAATACTGGTCTCTAGCCATGTGGATAGGTTTCCGTGCAATTAACTGAAGGACTCTTCCACCTGAGACGAGATTCTACTATACGTGAGTGGGGCTGTGTACACAATTTTTTGGTTTTTGTCCATATTTGCAGATGATACTAAACTTTGTAAGGTAATCAAAAATGAGGAGTATAATAGAATATTACAAGGGGATCTAAGGAAGGCGGAAGCATGGGCCGAGACTTGGCAAATGAAGTTTAATATTGACAAATGTAAGGTTATGCATTTTGGACGATGAAATAAAATGTATGATTATATACTTAATAGTAAATTACTGGGTAAGACTGCCAATGAAAAAGACTTGGGGATTGTGGTGGACAAGAAGCTTACCTTTAGTGACCAGTGCCAGGCAGCTGCTATCAAGGCAAATAAAATTATGGGATGCATCAAAAGAGGTATAGATTCTCATAACAAGAACATAGTTATGCCTCTATACAAATCACTGGTAAGGCCACACTTAGACTATTGTGCACAATTCTGGGCCCCAGTATACAAGAAAGACATAATCAAACTAGAAAGAGTGCAAAGAAGAGCAACCAAAATTATTAGGGGAATGTGTGGATTGGAGTACAACGATAGATTAACAAACTTGGGGTTATTCAGTTTAGAGAAAAGACGTCTACAGGGACATCTAATAATGTGCAAATACATGAAGGGACAGCACAAAGAACTTTCTAATGATCTTTTTACCCCTAGGCCAGTGACAAGGGGACATCCTCTACGTCTGGAGGAGAGAAAGTGTCACCAGCAACATAGAAGAGGATTCTTTACAGTAAGAACAACAAGGCTATGGAACTCTCTGCCCCAGGAGGTGGTGATGGTGGATTCATTGGACAAGTTCAAAGAGGGCCTGGATGCCTTTCTCGAACAGAACAACATTACGGGTTATGGGTTCTAGATTTTAAGGGCACGTTGATCCAGGGTCTTATACTGATTGCCAGATTGGAGGCGGGAAGGAATTTTTTCCCCTGAAATGGGGCAATTGGCATAAGCCTCATGGGGTTTTTTGCCTTCCTCTGGATCAACACTGTAGGGGACTGAAGGGTTATAGGTTGGACTTGATGGATTGATGTCTTCATCCAACCTCATCTACTATGTAACTATGGAATAGCCTTTATAAAGGCCATTCTTCTTCTACCTTTACTTTTCTTCTCCTCGCCGCCATTTGTCCAAAAAAACATTTTATTCTTATATGTAAATTATGCTCAGGCAGCACCGGGGGCGTTCCCCCTGTGCTCCGAGCACTCTGCGTCATCGTCGCAACCCGCCTCCAGCACTGCTTTTTCACGCCCCCTGCATCTTCTTCTGTTCATGTTACATCTGCTTCTTGCTCCGTCGGCCATTTTTCTGAAGTACACAGAGCATGCTCCGTCGGCTCTGCCTGAACTCAAAGTGACTCCGTCGGCCATTTTTGTTTAGTTTCTCACACCAGTGTACTTCAGAAAAATGGCTGACAGAGCAAGAAGCAGATGCAACATGAACAGAAGATGATGCAGGGGGCGTGAAAAGCAGCGCTGGAGGCAGGATGCGTCAATGACGCAGGGGTGTTCGGAGCATAGTGAGAACGCCCCCGGTGCTGCCTGAGTATAATTTACATATGAGAATAAAATGTTTTTTTGGACAAACAGCAGCGAGAAGAAGAAAAGTAAAGTCAGTACCCTAAGGCTCTGTGTACCACCAGGTGATGCTCTGTGGTTATGTTTAAACCTCTGTATTGCGCCAGTTGAACCTCAAATTCTTTTCTGTTGCATTCCTATGGAATCTGACAGAAAACAACTTCTAGATGCAATCAGAATCTTAAGTGCCCTATTACCATTCTGCAATTGTATGAACATGATATAAGTTATAGGGTACATTGGAAAATGGAGGTACTAACGGAGTAGTTTTTAATCGAGCCACCTTGCGGTGTACACAAATTTATTAGACCATGCAAGCCCTGCTAAGAATTCTGGGAAAGGGATATGCAAATAAGTCCCCCTTGGTGGAAAAAAGGGGAACTTGCTCTACCACCATCTTTTGCAAGGTATCTACCTGTAGATAAATGCCAAATTTTCCTGAAACCTAGTAGTATAATCTGGAAATAAAGCCAAGACTGAATATCTTCTCCAAAAGCAACAGACCCATCTGCTAACAGATATTGTGGGGTTATTGCCCCTCACCACTGTGAGACAGGGTGCTGTCTGGATGGATGACAGGTGACGGAGGTCAGAAGGGGTAGAAGATTACTAGTGTATGTCCTGCTTTAAAGGGAACCTGTCAGGATGATTTGGGAAAGTAAGCCACACAAATTCTTATGGACAGGGGATTTAGAGTTCGAAATAGCCCTGTGGTAACTGCATCCATGCGCACATTATAAATAAAACCCTTTATAACTTACCCAGCACCTGCACAGTTCTTCAGTGAAGCTGGATGTGAACACCTGGACTTCAGTGTGCATGCATGTGTATGTCCCCAGTGTGACTGAACAGCTGCTTAGGTGGCAAGATAAGCATGAAGTTTCTTTTGTATTTTTAAATGAGGGCTCAAACAGGGTTCTAAGAGCTTTTTGGGACACTGAACCCCTGGTCCATAAGACCTATGGGTGGTTTAGTGTCCCAAATTGACCTGACAGGTTCCCTTTAAGGTGCTCATACAACTTCAACAGCGGTTATTCGATTACATGATGAATTCAACACTCCTGATCTATCTTTTCACCCAACATCATCTGTTTGGGTATATCACTATCTAGATTTTAAAACAATTTGATTAATAAAATTTGTACTAAATCCTGCAGTTTTCTCTTAGGCCTAGTAATTGACTGACAATTGCCACTTCTCTAGGGGTTTTCTTTGCAGCAGTCACCTCATTCACATCACAGGAAGGATAACAATAAAATATAAACACCTCTATAGACAACACCACTGCATCCTCTTCTAACAATAGATGATGTCACAGCTTATCTACTCCTCCTCCCCTCACAGAGCATGTCTACAAAACTCTACCATAGACCTCAGTGAGTCGGCACCAGACTATAGCTGTCTATGGCTATGCGCTGGAAAGCAGCACTAAATGCCATTACCAGAGCAGAGGAGAAGCTCAGGCAAGATGGCAGCCCCCATAATCATATACAATAAATAGAATTAAAAATATCTCAAATAAGAAAATAAAAACAATACTGTATATGTGAAGCAATATATCTCACTATCCGGTTTTAATAGATAAAAAAGTGGCAATTCATTTCTTTTAGCTTACAAGGCCAGTCTTTTCATTTCTTTCATTTCCTTCCCTCCTTTGCTCCAATGAATAAGTCCTTCTGTTATTATTCCAGTAATTACAAATTATCCGCTATCCACAGGATTGAGGATAACTCTACTATTGGTGGGGATCCAACCGTTGGGTCCCCTCTAATAGCAAGCAGGGGCATAGATATAGGAGGTGCAGATTTCACATTGGGGCCTAGGAGCTTCAAGTTACGCCTGTGATCACAAGAATGGGAGTCCTGTGTGCCTCATATAATTGGAGAGACATGTCATCCATGCTCAATGCCAGTTTGGAAGTCCCAGAGAATTGAACAGAACTTGCACTTGGCATCCATACAGGGCACACAAGACCCCTTTCTTGTCATTAAAAGAGGTCCTATCAGATGGACACAAACCAATCACACAGTTAACCTCTCACCTGTGACCTAAACATGGTCGCTTTTCTTCTGTCTGAAAGCAGAATGTTTTTACCATGGCAAATCTTTACTACCTGTATATCTCATACTCCACCAAGGATACCTACCCCAGCTCTAACCTATAGTTTAGTTTTATATTGTTAAATTACAACCAAAAAGCCTGGCCCAGCTTTGCAGTATAAAACCTAGCAAGCAATACAGTATGCTGCAGTGTTTACACCGAGCCAAACCTCAGGGGCTCTGCAGACATTTATATATACATACAATCCTGCAATGGGAATTCGGCTTTGTAATTCCATGCGTAGAATAAAACCCTTACACTTGACTGCTTATTCTCATTACCATCTTTTAGTCACCCTTCACTAAATGGCTTTGAACTCGATCACATGTTTCAAGAGTTACTCAATGAAAGGTTTGTATAAAACATTAACAATTGTGAAAACAGAACATGGGTTTCGGCCAAACATTTACCAGGATCTTGCAGAAAACGTTTTTAAGAATAAAGGAGAAATCCGGAAAGTGCACATTTATTTTTCTTATAATATTACTTTTGACTTGCTTGTAATGTGATCAATGCATAAACACATACAGCTGTTAATGGAGATAATGTAAGACAATTTGGTTTAGTTGTAAAGGGTGTGACTACAGACAGAGATTTCAAGAATTATTAGTCAGTCAGTGGCATAACTCGATTCTAGGAGGATATTATAATCAACAGTGAAATGTTATCGACACCTGGGCAATAAAATTGATCATCCAGGGTAAAACACATGACATCATGCATCATCATGGTCAAGGTCACTATACAATTCAAAAGAGGGGATTTATTTATTTTACATAAAGCGTGCATTGCAAAACTTATAAAAATCAAAGAGCAAACGACAGAGCTACTAACCTGGAGGAGGAAGATCAAGCTGTGAGGCAAGCAATTTCCCATTTCCTTTTGACTTTTGCCTGAAATCATCTGTAATGCAAGAGTCAGGCCCCAGGTTAGTAAGGCTAGATGCTTTGGTCCTACCCCCCAGTCTAGGGAACGATGATGGCTCTCTGATAAAATCACGTATAGGCCTCCCCCATGATCGAGGATCATCCTCAAAAGGCTTTGTAGGCAAAGGGAGAATCCGATGATGAAGCTGAGGGCTGGGTAGTCGTGATGAAAATGGAGACGGGACAGGAGACACCTCTTTATTGACAATGCTACTTGATGGGAAGGAGTGACGGGGCATGGGACAGTCTACAGGGGGGGTGGTGAAGGGTTTCTCCACTTTGCTGGCAGACAGAGATGTGGTTGATAAGTATAAAGGTTCCTGGGAACTAGTTCCTTGTTTAACCGGACCATGTCCTCCTTTGTGATCAAGCTGCCCTAACCAATATTCTGTCTCATCCACATTATCACTTTTAAGAACCCTAAGGAGGCTCTTGTTAACAAATCCCTGTAATTGAAGAGTCTCCTTATCAACCAGGTTTTCCACCTGAATGGGTTTCTCAGAGTTTTCTTCTTTGTCCTTCACAAAAGTCTCGTTTAGATTAAGTACATCAACTTTACTGACAAACTCATTTGACACAGCAGAGTGGACAGTGGTGACATTTTCACATCTGCCCTCCTTAGAAGAGTCATCTGAGAAGCTATAGGTAGTTACCACTTTCTGCACACGAGGGCTGAAGTCTTGGACTTTGGCAACAACAGTCTTAACATCTCTCTCCATGCAGGACTGGTCACTGTCAATGTATTCCAGATTGCCTCTGTTTAATAAATCACTGTGGGCTGCAATATCTTTCTGTTGATCCTGCACCATCCTGAGAACATCTTGGAGGTCCCCCAAAGGGCTTCCATTTTTAGGAACATAAGAGAAGTCACCAAACACATCATTGTCATACAAAGATTGTGAACTGCCAGCTGATGACCCAGGGCCAAGAATTCCTGAACTCTCACTAGGTCTACCATGAGAATTTTTTGCAGAAAGCCCAGAAACATAAGCATCCTTGTTCTCCACCGACTTAAGTCTTGGGCGCAACAAGTTATCCGATGATCCTGCCAAAGAGACCTTTATTGATGGTGTCTTTTCTCTACTACCTGCTTCGGGAGCTCCTTTCCACTTAATTTTTTTGTTTACAAAATCCTCTATGCTCTCTTTCCTTCGGCTAAACCTCCTTCCTTTTTTCCCCTTTGATGAGAGAGCCTTCTTTTCCACTGAAGCAGTCAATGACTCTTGGAAATCAATTGGGATGGAGGATTCGTCCAGAAATGAAGATGCTCCAGCCAGGTCCTGAAATTTACCATCCTGATTACCCATTTTAGATCTTGGGGTCTGGGATGTGTTGAGGAGCTCGACCAGCAATCTATCCTTAGCAGCAGTGAGCTTGTACAGCTCTGTGAGCAGGTCCCGTGTGCTAGTTTTCCTTAAGGCCTCGGTAAAGCTTCCATAAGGTGGATCCCTGTGCTGTGCATGCTCTGTCTCCTCCCTGACTTGAAAACAGTTATCAAAGCATGCTCCAGCCTTGTCTCGAGTTACACAGCATTTGTATGAGAATCCCCTGACATTACCCCGAGGAAGATAGAAGCTGACGTAACAGAGCTCCATAATGGGTTGGTGCAATTGGAGGATGGAGTTATTGCTCTCCATTATACGCCTCTAATTATTCCAAAATTTAAATAATATTGTCAGTGTTCTCTCTGCTTCATGACACGGCATGTGATATCCAGGCGGAGAATCATCTGACCAACATCCACAATAACTTATCCTGTTAGAACAAGAAAAAAAAAAAAAATATATCAGTGTGTCAGATGCACGTACCCACAATGAGTCACTTAACATAAGTGCTATTAACCATATCCTAGCTCCCTAGGACCTCATTTAACCAAATGACAATAAAAAGGAACCAGTGACTATAGCTAATGAATGGTCCCCCAACAAAATATCGGAATTGTATACAAAACACACACTAAAATATAGCCAAAAAAAAAAAATCCCACAGCATAATGTCATTATATACAAAAGCATTTGCACCATTTCCTTATTAACATCCCATATGCAAATAATACATTATATTATTAATTATTATTATGCATCAATATGTAAAGAAATAACAATACGAGTGCAATAATATAATAAAAAAAAAAAAAAAACACACAAAGCATGCAGATTATAATCTAAAATGTCAGGATTATAAAACAGAATATTACTATTTAATAAATTTATGACATCATTGTGAGTAAAGCCCATCTGAAAAAAAAATGTATATAAAAATCTATGCTCATTCATACAGATGTAGCAGAGCTATAATGGTCTCTCTCTTTGGAAGCTTGTACATGGTGCAAACTCTATGTTAATATAATACAATAGGGTAAACCCTTAACCCCCCAGTCCAAATTTTATATATATATATATATATATATATATATATATATATATATATATATTATAAACACACACACAAGATGATACATTGTTATGACTTATACAAAATGACAAACTCAGCTCAACTACATCTTTATATAGACACAGGATTAAATTCAAGGCAAAAGCAAATAGCCAGAGGACACACATGATACTGCTTAGCAAATAAGCGCTTTAAATATTAACCCTTCCAGATCTATCAATAAATCACATTAAGAGCAAACCGAACACCACACAACACATCCTGACTCACCATTCCTGACAAGTGGACTGAGTAGTACAGGAAATTAAGCCAGCGTATCATCCTGCTGCTTAGCAATAACTGATCAGGAGCAAGGTAGCCACCACATAAGAAAGAAGCCAGTAGATCTAACTACATTGGGTGGGGTATCTGTAAGAACTGGCAGTAATTCATAATGAATATCATTCTATCTCCAGGGTGAGACGGCGCAGTGAGGAGCAGTAATACATTTACAGAACAGGGACCTTCATCATTACATTGAAATCAGGATGAAATGAGGACACTGCCTTGTTGTGGGTGGTGTATTCCCCAGACTGAGGGGACATTAAGCATTGGCAGACCTATCCCCAAACTCAAATTACATTAAAGCCCCACAAATAAAATGTACCTTGGCCAGTAATCACATTAATGGCTTCTGTCAAGACTCTGGTGAATGTCTTGATTTGATTCTCTGCAGACCGACACAACGCCCACAAGAAGTTAAATATATTAGTCTACTGCTGCCCTTCTCTGCCAAGACACTGGCAACTAAGGTACAATCTGACGCAGCAGGTTGCCCACGTCTGTCTCACCATATATCAGAACCACAGCAGTGAAGGTGTTGATGAATACAATGACTATTATAGTCGGAGTCCAGTTAGATGAATGCTGAATAGCCTAGTTCTACATCAGCATTACACAGTATAATACTTGCTATTACGGGGGGTCCTTATATAATATCTTATTAAATAATTAGAAATCTGTAGCCAAAAAACATCATAAAGCATTTCTTCACTTTTTTAAGATCACTGGCTGATGGGAAAATACCCTTGCTTGACCATAGCCAAGCTGTCATTTCCCACTTTTGGCACAGTGATCATTCAGCTTTGCAATGGATAAATAGAGCAGCCCAGACTTAAAGGGGTATTCCAGTCATTTATCACTTATGCACTCCATCACCTGCAGTGTTGTGGCTGGGGGAAATTGGGGACAAAGGTTGGACATTACCTATCTAATATTTTTCCATTGGATAGGTATTAAATATATGCTTCTGATCGGAATATAAATACCAATCTTAGAAAAAGCACCCAGTGAGAAAACTGGAAATTTAACATAGAGGAGTAGGACTGTGTCAACTATTATAGCCCTATCAAAACTGGTGTTAGAAAGGGTATGACAAGAGTAAAAGCATGGCGAAAAGTTGCCATTGCTAATAGAAATTCATTGATGGTCAATTAGGATAATGGTTTACTTATATAAGAGGTACAGTAACATCATCATCTTTCTGAGCATTTATAGTGTCTGAACATCAATGCATACAGATATCCACCAAGAAGATATCCTTCAGGCTTTATACACACAAGGTTCTTTCCATATAATATCCATTATTATGGATCAGTCATTACTGACAATATACAGCCCAATAAAATGTACACTACAATATTTTTTACGGATCTGTGTTGGGGCCTTAGAAAAGAGCCACATGGATCAGGTCCTATCATTGTCAAAATTTGCAGCTCATCTATTATATTGATGGCATTTGGATCTGCACATGACCATGGCCGTTTACTTGTGGCCTTAGACTCAACGTACCATACAGCTGAGCTTTCCATTTAATGTACATGCCACTTAAAACATTCATGTCTAAATGCATCTATAGAGCTGCATTCAGCTGTTTTTCTTTTTTTTTTTTTTTTACCTTGGCTGAACTGTAAACAGTATATGTCAGTATATACTACGCGCAAAAAAAAAAACAAAAAAACAAACACACGTTTGTATAGAAAATGACTTTTATACTTTTTAGATAAGTGTCTGCACATCTTGTTGATGGATTCCAGTATTCCTAGTTTTATTTTCATGCTGCCTACATGTGAAGCTGCAAGTTCAGAGCTCAGTAGTCATTCCCTGTAAAGCCTGTTCTCTTTCTTCTCTTCACTCCTATCCTTCCCTTCTGGGTTTGCAAAATTTGTTCCTATTTCGAAAGGAAGAAAACTGGCTTGCTAGTGCCACCTATTGATGGTAACTAACCACCACCCTCAGATCTGCATCAAAGGCATCACATCCAGCTAGACGAGGGTAAAGTATCCAGAAACAGGTGTCTAAAGATGGATGGCTGACTTAGTTAAGGCTTGGCTGACTTGGTTAACACTATTTTTTGGCCATTGTGAAAACGCAAAAAAAAAAAAAAAAAAAAAAAAAGTGTTTTACAGTCCTAGCAAAAGTGAATGAGATTTTATTGCACCTCAAAAGGGAAAAAAAAAAAAAAAAAACCCCACAGCATTTTCAAAAACGCAGCATGATAGTTTTACCTGCCTCAAGCATTGAGATTGCATTTTACTACCTGTTGCCTCAGCCTAAAAAGGTCAGAGATTGACGTACAGGATACCTTTCACCAATAGGTGGCAATAGTGAGAATTTTCTTCCTTTTGAAAGTTAGAAGGGGCTCTATGTCTCCTTAGGGAGACAGAAAGTAAATGGAGGAAAGCAGTAACATCATACTTTGATGTATACAACTCTTCCACAAGGGTAAAGACTACAAACCATAGGCAACTTTTAATCAAAAAACATTTTTAGATAATATGTTGATACATTCAGTAATACATATACATGTGACAGAATGTTATGCTTTTCTTCCAGATGCATCTATGAGAATATGGATCAGGAAAAAACCAGCAGTACAGAGTTCTAGCAATGTCTCTGTCCAATGACAAGGTGGCAGAAGTTGCAGGGTCCCAGTTTTATTTTGTTGTTTCTGTGCCACTGTTTCTGCATATATTGTTTTATATTGTGTTTGAAATGTTTTTTGGTTTTTTTTGTATGTTTTGCACACACAGTGGAAGCTGCATTGTTTCCTTATTACTTCAGTAAAGTTACATCATTGGTTCAACTGCACAGCTACCTCCTGAGTCTTTCCTGCGCTTACCATCAGCGGCTTTCACAAAACCATCACTGGTTAAAAGAGAGGACCCCTGTTCAACTGGAACTACCACCACCATCATCATCATCATCATCAGGTACATCGCAAGGCCCCTGAAAACTGCCCAACCTGGGAATTGGGCTGGAAGAGTCAGTTGAGTGTTTATGGCCTACAGTTACTACTACTCACATCCTCTGGTTCCCACCTATTTAGCTTACCCATCAGCAGTGGCGTAAATACCGGGGTAGCAGCGGGAGCAGCTGCCACAGGGCCCGGGCCCGATGCTTTTTTTTTTTTTTTTTTTTTTTTAATAATTAGGCAGTTACCTGCTGGAGTGACCCCAGCAGGTAAGGGGCCCTATTTACTCACCGATCCTGTTCTTGCTCATGGCTGCCTGCGATTCCCCTTCTGTAGAAGTGGGGATCGGTAAGTAAGTCTGTGGGCCGTGAACCCCACAAACACTGCTATCATTATACTGTGGTGTCCCCAGTGTATAATGATCGACAACCCAGGAGAGGTGAGGGAACATAAAAAACACTTACTTACCTCTCCTGGGCTCCGGCAGGCTTCAGGCCTCCTTGGTGACGTCCACGCCGACGTCATTATGTGTCGCGACACCAGCCGTGACGTCTGGTCCAACATTGAAGAAGGCCAAAAGCAGGGAGTGCACCGGAGCCAGGGACAGGTAACACAGTTTTTTATGTTTGCATCCTCCCCTGGGTCTCTGATAATTATACTCTGGGATATGAAAAGACCCCAGAGTATAAAAATTGTTCATGGGTGGTCCACAATGTGGCACAATACTGTGTGCAGGAGCCACTATGGGGTTTATAGTGTGTGCAGGAATGAGGGGAATGCGGTTTGTGGGGGGGGGGGGGGGGAGGGCGGTTGCCAGGGGGCCCACCATGTAAAATGTTCACCTTGGGGCCCAGCCATTCCTAGTTACGCCACTGCCCATCATTATGTCTTTGGAGTTTGAGAGGAAACCAGAATTTCTGGAGGAGACCCACACAAACTCAGGGAGAACATACAAACTCCTTGCAGATGTTGTCCATAGCTAGATTTGAATCTAGGACTCCAAGGTCTGCAAGGCAACAGTACTAACCACTGAGCCACCATGCATTGCTGCCCACTACCAAAACACTACACAGAAGTAAAATGTGTAAATGTCTTATCACATTAACACAATACCCAAGCAATAAAAGTTGTGTCACCTAAAATAACTACTCAGGCCAGAACAATAACTTTGCAGTCACTCCTTATAATTCCACATTAATTATTCATCGCTTTGTAGATTAATCTCCTTCTATTCTGATCAGCGCAGCTTAATATGTTTCTAAGAACAAAGTCTACCAAACAAAGACAGACTTTCTCTTTCCCACAAAAAGTCATCTAATTATAAGAAATCTGGTCATAAACTAGGAATTACTGAACCAAGAGGTGAAAACAACTATAAGGACATTAACACCAACCAGTTCTGGTACGGAGAACTTTGGTTATTTCTTTCCATGTCTTCTAATATTTTGCATTTTTAACATCCTATTACAGGACAATGCAGGAAAAGCCTAGCCAGGTTATGTATCAGCTT
Organism: Leptodactylus fallax; assembly: GCA_947044405.1. NCBI lineage: Eukaryota > Metazoa > Chordata > Amphibia > Anura > Leptodactylidae > Leptodactylus > Leptodactylus fallax. The sequence continues at coordinate 550,545 of CAMRHE010000305.1, forward strand.
CTACGTTTACTCTAAATAAGCAAATATAGTTGTGGAATAGTTAGCTTTAACCTAAATTTTAGCTTTAGCCTAATTTCCACAAATATTATTTGCAATAATGTAATATAAAATACTAAGGTTACCTAAGCAAACATAAATTGCAGATTGGTTGGAGGTCCGAGAGTTGGGAACTCCACAGATTAGAAGAGCAGGGGTGCCTTGCATCCCTATTTGAGTGGAGCAGCAATCATGAAGGTTCACTGCCACTTAATTCATTTCTATAGGAGATGGCCTAAGTATAGCATTTGGCTAAGCCTGTTAGTGTCACAGAAAGTAATGGAGGGGCAGCAGTTCTGTGTAACCGCCGCTCCACTTAGACTGGGGAGCAAGGCACCCCCCCCATTCTCATGATCTGTGAAAGGTCCAGCAGTTAGACCACCACTAATCGATAACTTACTGCCTATGCTTTGGATAGGGGAGAAGTCGCATTTGAAATGTCCAAAGTTTAATGGAAATGTATCACTTTTTATTAATTAAACCAGTTGCAGGTATTCATCTTCTTATCCATTTAAGTTCATTCCAGATCATTATGGAGTGGTCATCTTGACTGAGCTGCTGTTAACAGCAGAATTGTGAATGGCAGATCCCATGTTTTTATATATATATATATATATATATATATATATATATATATATATATATATATATATATATATATATATATATGTGTGTGTGTGTGTGTGTGTGTGTGTGTGTGTGTGTGTGTTGCCTGCAAGTATAATCCTGCCTGTAATGATTACTAGGTAACTGCTGAAAAGTGATCTCTACAGAATAGGAAATGTCAGCTTATTATAAAGTGTGCCTGTCATTACATTTGAGGTATCAGGAATAGCTGTTATGCATTTACACAAACACCGTTTCTGGTCATTACATGACTTATATTCAACAGTCTTTATCGGTTTCCCCTTTTGTGGGATCTAACTGCAGTTTTCATTTCCCTCTGAAACAGTTGGTGGAAACTAGCTGCCATACAGCAAGTACAGGATAATCTTCTCTATAGCCATCTCTCAGTCCTGGGATCATGCATACAGAGAAGTACCTGTGTGTAAAGTGCATTGCTTGTGATAGAGAATTTCTATTTAGCTCCAACATGTCTAAGCTTGACTTTCCTTTCTCATCTCAGGCACTTCCTGCTCATTCTTCCCCATCCCCTCTCCATAGACTTGTGTAATCTGAGTCTCATGTGACCTGCAGTCAGTCTTGAATCAGATACTTATTGTCCACCATAATTTGCAAATAAATTCTTTAAAAATCAGACAATGTGATTTTCTGGATTTGTTTTCTCATTTTGTCTCTCATAGTTGAGATTTACCTATGATGACAATTACAGGCCGGCCTCATCTTTTTAAGTGGGAGAACTTGTACAATTGGTGGCTGACTAAATACTTTTTTTCCCCACTGTATAGCATTTTCATAATGAAACTCAGTTCATCAGAGGGCACAGAAAGAGGCACTTCTCTTTGATAAAATATGTTAGAATATTTTTTTATAAATCGCCTGTATTATTTCTCTACGCAGCCAGATTAAAAAATACAAGATATAGGCATTTTTTGAATATAGAAAATATGTCATGGAAATAAAAACACTTATATAAAAATATGTTAAACAGAAATAATAAGTAATTCTCTGAGAACATTATCTTAACACTGCGGACATGTGCTTCTATTAATAGCAGGGACAGCATCTCATGACTGATGGGGCTATCAGTTGCACGATAATCTCCATGACAGATTATCATGAAGCGCCATCCTTAACAGTTTAACATCACATAACGAACAAACCAAGGAAAATATCATTTTCTTTAAGCTATTCATCATTTACAGCTTCTTTTTTTCTACACTTTACCACCATAAGTGGAGTCTAGTTGGACCATGACTGAGCACTTGTGAAATGACATCTGTGTTTGCCCCCAAATCTCTTTTTACAGTGCCAGTCCTCAAAAAGGAAGCAACAAAGAAAAAAAAAAAAAATGCAACAGTATGATAGTTGGCCTTTCATTTTTCCAAAAAAATCTACTTTCCTTCTGCTTGGCTGTTATTACAGTAAACCATACAGCTTTTCAAGAAAATTACCATATGATCCCTTATTATAGTTACAAAGATGACTGTTCTAAATGTTTTTATTTATTTTTTAAATAAAAAATCAGCCCTGAAGAGGGGTTTGACAGATTGGCATTACAAAGACACATATATGATTAATGCCTTTCATTCCCTTCAGCTGAATTACATGTAATCCAGAATTAATGCTGAATGTATCACATGCTAACCAGCTGGGTATATGTACTTACAGAAGGATAATAGTCTACAGAAATTCATAGTTTACCACAAGTGTAAATCTTATAGTTTATTGGTAAATGGTCACAGAGACAATAGAAGAAAACCACATATGGAAAGGAATATGACAAAGGTTTGTTTGAAGTCTACAACCATGGAGATACACAGATCTGCAGACAAAAATGGCCGCTTTTTGGGGATGAAGACTATTTCCAAAGTGGTTTTATTTTTTTTATTTTATATAAAGGGAATTTATTAAAGCAGGTGTAGATGGGTTAATAAATTCCCTCCTATTGTAGCAAAGGCTGGTGTAGATGAGATAATAAACTCCCTCCATTGGAAGAGATATGGACATATACTTTAAAATGTGTATTGTCTGCTAGTCATGTCACTACAGTGATAGTAGGCAGGGCAGTGGAAAGTCGATTATTGCAATTTTGGCTACAACTAGTATTTTTCATTTAGAGTTCCCTCATTTTGTTGCCAAGTATCCACTGATCAAGACAACCTCTTAACATTAAATGGAGAATAAACTATTCATCCACTTGGAAAAGTGAACTTTATATCTCATATTGAGGATGACATTGATCTTTATTTCTAGGTGTTGCGGGGAGGGATGGGCGAATTCAGTAGAATATGCAATACCACACATGTACTGTATACTTGCATCTTCATTGTGTTTTGGTACAGCTAAAATTAACTAAAATTCCACGGCGCTTTTTTCTGTAGTGTACTGTTGAGATTAAATTAAATCTTATTCACTTCGCTAGAACTGTAAATTGCAATGTTTTTGACGCTTGCATTTGACAGCAGCCATAAACTCTGCCTTTCCACAAAGTGAGGATCTGGGACCACTCCTGATATGTCTGTCTGTGAAATAACAATTCTGGAGCAATTTTTCTTATAAATCTTTATTATGCCATTCCTCCGTTTCTCTTCCTTCTAGGAATGTATTATGAGTAAATTGACAAATGGGTGGTACTATCCCCTCTGTTGAAGCGGTGTGTCCCTACAATGTGATTGGACAGTGTGAGACTATCATGGGAAACAATCCCAACTGGCAAGCAGGCTGTTTACTTATAAATGTCTAGGAGGAAGAACAGCAGAATGATACAACATAGGGTTATAAGAAGCTCCAGAATTATTATATTAGAAGGAATATAATTATATACATACACATCAGGAGATGTGAAGGGTCCTCCTCAGCAGGAAAAAGCTCCTCCCTTCCTTGAAAAACAAGGGTCTTCTGTCCTCTTTTCTTTTTTAATGCATTACATACAAAGCAATCATAATATATTCAAGAACGTGATATGACATATAGAAATATAATACAAAGCGTTTACAAAGACCTTATTTTTTTAAATAATAGTTTACACCACAGTCTAGAATAATCCACAATGCACACAACACTCCATCTGTAAAGATAACTTAATTTAGAAACATTTTCAAGAAAAAACAGATTATATAAACCTTGAGGACGGCTGACAGAAGCCATAATTACTTCAAGGATGAACAACAGATTTACTAAATGTTACAAAACTATCCAGACAATAATCTAATATCAGCCACATCCGTCTGTCAGTCATATCTCTTCACGCCATCTGTCACAATGAAGGCTCAGACCATTACCCTCCAACCCCTTCCCCTTCACTCACATAAGATTAAAGGGAACTCATTCAGCAGCCGCGCACAAGGAGCTGTGAATAGACTGACAGAACAGCAGCAACTAATGAAGACTCTGCCTGAAAGATAATCAGCATGTCATCCATGTGCTATGAAAATAACTACATCATAAACAGGACCCCTGGACCCAGACACTTACAGGAAAAGACTGAACTCATGACTTCTCCACCACTCGTCTAAATAAAGAGACAAAAAGGACAAGAGGAGCTTTCACCAGACAAGCTGCTAAGACATAAAATACATCATCTGTCATTGCGAGAGCCGATGAAAATGAATGGGAGGGCAGATGAGCTATTAAAAAAAAAAATCTGTCACCTCTTCTGACATGTCTATTTTAGCAAATACTTGTATTAGTCATTAAATAATTCTGAAGCATCTTTTCTTATAACTCTGATGTTCTGTCCCTCTGTTATTCCTCCTGGAAATGTATAAACAAGCTGACAACATACTGGTTGTGGAAGAGTGAAGAAATCAGGCGATACCTTTTAGAGGCTAACTGAGTATATTTATAAGTAAGCTTTCAGGAGTGCTCGCTCCCTTCATCAGACATGGTGTGATACAAGAACTGAAAATTAACAGATTTTTATACACATGGTTTTCAAAGCATTTTAGAGTCCTTAAAAAAAAATTGCAATCTAAGTAGAGAAGTTATTTACAACAGGTCAAAAAAACAGTCTGGAAACTTGTGGTGCGTGACGGAGGGATCAGTAATTCTTGCTGTTATCTGTTTGCTATCAGGAGGTGATTTGTGTCCCTCACAGTTCATACATAGTGTGATTTGAAGCTGGCATGAATATTGAGATCAGTTCATGGTTCAAACATAGTGTGACATGAAGCTGGCATGAATATTAAGTCCAAATTGCAGAGTTTGAAATTTTTGCATAAATTTGTACTCCATTTCTTTCCTTTTCTCCTGTGTCTTAAAATGTCCCATTAAAACCACAACCCGCAAATCTTCAATAGAGTGGTTTTCTCCGGAGAAATGTGCGGCCACTGGGAGATTGGTTCTGTTGTTATTAATGCTGGATCTATGTGAGTTCATTCGTTGACTGAGTCTCTGCCCTGTTTCCCCCACATAGAGGCCTGTGGTGGGACATTGCACACACATTATGAGGTACACCACATTGGAAGACCTGCAGGAAAATGTCCCCCTAATTCTGTGCACCTGTTGTGACTGTGGGATAGGTACACTGTCAGCGGTGTGGATGTGCTTGCAGGTCATGCACCTTTTATGTAGGCAAGGTGAGGTGCCATTTTCACAACATACTGGTTGTGGTTGTCTCTCTACATTATCCAGTCAGTGCTGACTGCAGTCACTGGACCCTTTACACCTAATTCTTGAGATAGGTGCGCATCCAAGAGGCGGGATCTACATCTTTTAGACATTTATAGTATGTATGGGGGATATGGCTAAGGTGGGAGAACCCCTTTAAAGAAACTCCTATGGAAACCTACGTGTCTCTATGGTAACAGACTCTGATCCTGAAATCATATTGCCATCCATCTGTCCGTGTCTTTTTGCCAATCTACCAGATGTATATTTGTGAGATCAACAAACAAAAGTGTGTCACTGCAGGATCAGGCTAAACAAGGTTTGTTTGTAGTCTGTTACCATGTGGATGTATAGGTCTGCAAAAGAGCTGAAGACACTAAACAAATAAAGGTTTACTGAAATGGCACTGTACTCTCCCAGAAAGATGCAAAGACTCCCCGTTACATAAAGAAGTCTGTGACCCAAGTATCACACCACTGCCAGTGTCGGGTCATACCATGGGACACAGTGAAATAACCTCTTTATCCCAGTGTACAAAACCTAGGTATCACTCACCTATGGTTGCCCAATAAAGACGTTGCCCTTCACCCCTCTACAATATTGGCCATAGATACTTTTTGCTGAAAATAAGCGACAGTAAACAGTTCAGGTGAACAGTTGATTTTTGTCATTGGGTATGATCATGTAAAGGTGTTGTCTATTAAAATAACATGGCTGCTTTGAGAAGCAGCATCATTTTTGTAACAGGGCTTAAGCATACTTGCAAACATTGGGAAGGAAGACTTTGGCAACCCTTTTCGCGTTGCAAAAACTTTACAAGGACCACACCCCATTTATGAGGCCATGGGCATGATCACATGCTGGCTACATCTCTTTTTGACATGTGACTAGTATAATATGCCCATGTCACATATGAATTGAGAAAGCGCTTAGCAGATGCTTTAACACACCGCTGGGTCCGTGAAATTTGCCCAGTCTTCTTGGACTTCAGGAGGTCACCGCTGAGGTTGGGAGCCTCTCAGATGTTGTGGAGAGTTGGAAAGTATGGGGTTAGCTGCAATACCACATGCAACCCACGAAGAAGAGAGGCACTGTTTATGGTATACATCATCTTGAACTCATGTAAGGGAATATATATATATATATATATATATATATATATATATATATATATATATACACATACACACACACACACACACACATATATATACAGTACAGACCAAAAGTTTCGACACACCTTCTCATTCCAAGAGTTTTCTGTATTTTCATGACTATAAAAATTGTAGATTCACACTGAAGGCATCAAAACTATGAATTAACACATGTGGAATTATATACTTAACAAAAAAGTGTGAAACAACTGAAAATATATGTCTTATATTCTAGGTTCTTCAAAGTAGCCACCTTTTGCTTTGATTACTGCTTTGCACACTCTTGGCATTCTCTTGATGAGCTTCAAGAGGTAGTCACCTGAAATGGTTTTCACTTCACAGGTGTGCCCTGTCAGGTTTAATAAGTGGGATTTCTTGACTTATAAATGGGGTTGGGACCATCAGTTGTGTTGTTCAGAAGTCAGGTGGATACACAGCTGATAGTCCTACTGAATGGAGTGTTAGAATTTGTATTATGGCAAGAAAAAAGCAGCTAAGTAAAGAAAAACGAGTGGCCATCATTACTTTAAGAAATGAAGGTCAGTCAGTCCGAAAAATTGGGAAAACTTTGAAAGTGTCCCCAAGTGCAGTGGCCAAAACCATCAAGCGCTACAAAGAAACTGGCTCACATGAGGACCGCCCCCGGAAAGGAAGACCAAGAGTCACCTCTGCTTCCCGAGGATAAGTTCATCCGAGTCACCAGCCTCAGAAATCGCAGGTTAACAGCAGCTCAGATTAGAGACCAGGTCAATGCCACACAGAGTTCTAGCAGCAGACACATCTCTATAACAACTGCTAAGAGGAGACTGTGTGCAGCAGGCCTTCATGGTAAAATAGCTGCTGGGAAACCACTGCTAAGGACAGGCAACAAGCAGAAGAGACTTGTTTGGGCTAAAGAACACAAGGAATGGACATTAGACCTGTGGAAATCTGTGCTTTGGTCTGATGAGTCCAAATTTGAGATCTTTGGTTCCAACCACCGTGTCTTTGTGCGACGCAGAAAAGGTGAACGAATGGACTCTACATGCCTGGTTCCCACCGTGAAGCATGGAGGAGGAGGTGTGATGGTGTGGGGGTGCTTTGCTGGTGACACTGTTGGGGATTTATTCAAAATTGAAGGAATACTGAACCAGCATGGTTACCACAGCATCTTGCAGCGGCATGCTATTCCATCCGGTTTGCGTATAGTTGGACCATCATTTATTTTTCAACAGGACAATGACCCCAAACACACCTCCAGACTGTGTAAGGGCTACTTGACCAAGAAGGAGAGTGATGGGGTGCTACGCCAGATGACCTGGCCTCCACAGTCACCAGACCTGAACCCAATCGAGATGGTTTGGGGTGAGCTGGACCGCAGAGTGAAGGCAAAAGGGCCAACAAGTGCTAAGCATCTCTGGGAACTCCTTCAAGACTGTTGGAAGACCATTTCAGGTGACTACCTCTTGAAGCTCATCAAGAGAATGCCAAGAGTGTGCAAAGCAGTAATCAAAGCAAAAGGTGGTTACTTTGAAGAACCTAGAATATAAGACATATTTTCAGTTGCTTCACACTTTTTTGTTAAGTATATAATTCCACATGTGTTATTTAATAGTTTTGATGCCTTCAGTGTGAATCTACAATTTTTATAGTCATGAAAATACAGAAAACTCTTGGAATGAGAAGGTGTGTCCAAACTTTTGGTCTGTACTGTATATATATATATATATATATATATATATATATATATACACACACACACACACACACACACACACACACACACATATATGTATATACACACACACACACATACATATATATATATACATATATATATCATATATATATATATATAACACACACAAAATTCTGCTACTATTCTTCAAGCTGGCAAAGTCAGCAGTTTACGGCTCTCATAGACTGTCAGTACTGTTATTATCTGCAGCAAACTAATCCCCATCCTGTGCCGAACACCGCGAAAATCTTATTTATTCCTCAGACATGAGCACGAGGGAAATAGTTACCTAAACTGAAGGGTTTCCAGTTCAAACTTGTACCATCTTGCCATGAAAAACAATTCCTCATGCAGAATTACTCAGCTTTTAATAACAATATAGAAAAGCCTGCAGTCGCAGAACACTTCAGCTACATCTGCATTCATTACCCACTTGACCTTTTCATACGTTGCGATACAGAAAGAACTAAATCTATCAGCATAGCTGACAAACACTGCAACGAAACGTACTTCTCAGGCAGAGCAACAACACAGCAATAATTATTGTAACCAATTGACAGGAGAGTAAGGCCAGTTCAGTCAGTGTTGGTTCCCTAATATGTATCGTACTGTCATGGGCCCATTTCTAAATCTGTGTTGTCGAAAGGTCCATCCAAACATCAACTGGACACACTTCCATTAAATTAACCAGTCATTGGCCATCATCACAAGCTTTTATCTTTCTGGTGTAAAAGTGCTCATACACATAAGAGTAAAGTTTGGCAAGCCTATTGATTTCAGTGGGACAGTCTGATTATCTTTACGTATATGGGAGATGTGCCAACTCTCAAAAAGATGAGATCAGAAGATGGAGGAGGATTAGGAATACTGGAGTTCAACAACTGATCCAATGGTGTTCAACAGAAATAGGCTGCTGGAGTCTGACAATGTCTTGCACTCCTCTCACCATAGAAAACACATGTATCCTCAGCTGAGGCAAGTGCCTGCATGTGTAAAGAGAGTCAGAAAGAATGCACGTTGGGTAAGTGAGAGTTAGACATGTGTGGGCATCCGAAGATATTTCTATTTATCATTTGTCCCATATAGGGATAGTTATAGTTTAGTTTTGTTATTAAACATGTAGGACAAAAAAAAAAAAAAGTCACAGATGAAAAACTGCCTCTCTCTTACTGGAGACTTTTCTCTTTATTGAAGAGAATGAGATAACAGATAGATTGTAAGCCTTTATGGGCAGGGTCCTCTATACCACTATTCCAGATAGTCACGGTTAGTATTATACGTATTTTGTGTATTGTATGTAAAGCCTCAAAATGTACAACACCATGGAATGCATGATGCTCTAAAATAAATATTAATAATAGAAACTTGATGCAACTGACCAAAACTTTTCATAAATTGTCCAGTAAGAATAAAGGATCTACAAGTCAGAAAATTGCTGCTGATATTTACTATAATTTAAGATCTTCTGCACCTTAGGAAACTGCAAGCAGTAATTCTACTGAATCTTTTCATCTAATTGTCAGATGAATAAATACATGAGTATACAATAACTACCACACTATTAGGAATAGCAGCTATTATGGAGCCCAAACACTAATGTGGCCCATTTTCACTCAGATATCAGGTGTATTTACAGTGTACCAAAATGCAGCAAATTCAAATGTGACTAACCATTGCGGATATGACTCAATCCACCATTTATATATAGCTTAGAAGGTATGGATAACATTAAAAAACAGGGCAGGGGACAGGCTAAAGGAGGAGGAGGAGGAAACACCCGTACTACTGTCAAGCCGTGCACCACTGCAAGTACTAAGGCTAGGTTCACAACTGTGCCTGGTCTCCATTCGGGGTTTTCATCCTCGTGTCCGCTTGGAAAATGCATTTTTCAGGCAGAAACCCGGTGGACCCCATTATAGTCTATGGGGTTTGCAGGGTGGGGGGACTTTTTAAGTGGATTGGGTTTCTGTTTTTTCAGGTCCCCAAGTGGACCTGAAGAACGGAACCCTGAACACAGGTGTGAACCTGGCATAATACTAACAATAATTATGTGGGTGACATCAGCCACACTACTTCTGGTCTTGACAGCTCCATCAGTACCAACTGAATTGCTGTATTCCATGAGAATAAAGATTATATTTTCCAAAGCAGTGAAAGACAAATGTTGAGTCAGGGTTCTGTGTGTGTCTCCTCCTCTGCATCTGTAATAAATACTTTAGCACGCCGCATGTCCAGGAAACAGCAATTTGCGCCCAGTCATCTCTCTGGTCTGCAACTTTAACTGGCAGTGTTACTGGCGGTGCAGTCACTGTCGTGCCACTTAGTGGATTCCACTATAATTCGCCAATTGATGGCATTCGTACATTCTTGATGGAGAATACCTAGCCACCTTTATTTCTCTATGAAAGCTGTGCCTGCTTGAGATCACTACGTGGGCCTCTCCTTGGAGATGACTATGTGGGAAAATATGCATGCCACCATCAATACATGGAACAGCAATTATGGTCAGGGACAAAGCTTTCATGATACATTAGGTCAATGTTTTGAGCATCAGAGGCCACAGTCCACAAAGACAGCAAGGACAAGTGTTAGAACTGACACCACCCTGTGGGTGCAAGCCCAGTTTCAACAGCAGGCAGGTGACCAAATACTTATTCTCCACCATAATTTGCAAATAAATTCTTTAAAAAAAATCAGACAATGTGATTTTCTAGATTTGTTTTCTCATTTTGTCTCTCATAGTTGAGGCCTACCTATGATGACAATTACAGGCCTCTCTCATTTTTTTTTTTTTTTTAAGTGGGAGAACTTGCACAATTGGTGACTGACTAAATACTTTTTTTCCCCACTGTATGTCCAGGCACCATCTGCACGTTAAAGGACACAACTGGTGACGGCTCATACAGTTTTATATACACACGTGGACAAAATTTTTGGTACCCCTCGTTTAATGAAAGAAAAACCCACAATGGTCATAGAAATAACTTGAATCTGACAAAAGTAAGAATATATAAAAATTCTATGAAAATGAACAAATGAAAGTCAGACATTGCTTTTCAACCATGCTTCAACAGAATTTTTAAAAAAAGAAAACTCATGAAACAGGCCTGGACAGAAATGATGGCACCTCTGAAAATAATGTGACCAAAGGGACATGTTAAATCAAGGTGTATCCACTAATTAGCATCACAGGTGTCTACACTCTTGTAATCAGTTAGTGGGCCTGTATATAGGGCTACAGATACTCACTGTGCTGTTCGGTGACATGGTGAGTACCACACTCAACATGGACCAGAGGAAGCGAAGGAAAGTTCTCAGGAGCTTAGAAAGAAAATTATAGACAAGCATGTTTAAGGTAAAAGGTTATAAAACCATCTCCAAGAACCTTGATGTTGCTGTGACTATAATTGCACATATTATTCAGAAATTTAAGATCCATGGGACTGTAGCCAACCTCCTTGGACGTGGCCGCAGGAGGAAAATTGATGACAAATCAAAGAGAAGGATAATACGAATAGTAACAAAAGAGCCCAGAAAAACTTCTTAAGAGATTAAAGGTGAACTTCAAGCTCAAGGAACATCAGTGACAGATCGCATCATCTGTCGTTGTTTGAGCCAAAGTGGACTTCATTGGAGACGACCAAGGAGGACATCATTGTTGAAAACAAATCATAAAAAAAAAAAACCAAACAAACTGGAATTTGCCAAACTACATGTTGACAAGCCACAAAGCTTCTGGGAGAATGTACTATGGACAGATGAGACAAAAATCAAAATTTTTGGCAAGGCACATCAGCACTATGTTCACAGACAGAAAAATGAAGCATATCTTGAAAAGAACACTGTCCCTAGTGTGAAACATGGAGGAGGCTCGGTTATGTTCTGGGGATGCTTTGCTGCATCTGGCACAAGGTGTCTTGAATCTGTACAGGGTACAATGAAATCTCAAGACTATCAAGGGATTCTAGAGAGAAATGTGCTGCCCAGTGTCACAAAACTTGGTCTCAGTCACAGGTCATGGGTCATGCAACAGGATAATGACCCAAAACACACAGCTAAAAACACACAAGAATGGCTAAGAGGAAAACATTGGTCTATTCTGAAGTGGCCTTCTATGAGCCCTAGCCTAAATCCTATTGAGCATCTTTGAAAGGAGCTGAAACATGCCGTCTGGAAAAGGCACCCTTCAAACCCAAGACAACTGGAGCAGTTTGCTCATGAGGAGTGGCCAAAATACCTGTTGAGAGGTGCAGAAGTCTCATTGACAGTAACAGGAATCGTTTGATTGCAGTGATTACCTCAAAAGGTTGTGCAATAAGATATTAAGTTAAGGGAACCATAATTTCTGTCCAGGCCTGTTTCATGAGTTTTCTTTTTAAAAAAAATTCTGCTGAAGCATGGATGAAAAGCAATGTCTGACTTTCATTTGTTCATTTTCATAGAATTTTTATATATTATTACTTTTGTCAGATTCAAGTTATTTCTGTGACCATTGTGGGTTTTTCTTTCATTTAACGAGGGGTACCAACAATTTTTTCCACGTGTGTATGTGTAATGACAGTAACCTCTATTGCAAAACTGTCTGACCATTGTATAAGCAATGCTACCTCTTGTGTCACCCCCTCTACCTCATAGACTGTAAGCTCTTGCGAGCAGGGCCCTCAGTCCCATTGTGTGAATTGACTATTTCTTTGTAATGTATCTTTTTTGACTGTACTTGAAGCCTACAAATTGTACAGTGCTGCGGAATATGTTGGCGCTATATACTGTAAATAAAATGTATTATTATTATGCTGCGGTTTTTTTCCCGCATTGTGTGGATGACAGTAACCAGAATCTCATTCACTTTACTGCTACTAAAAAACACAATGTTTTTTCCTTTTGCATTTCCACAGCAGGCAAAACGCTGCATTTCCGCAACATGGAGCCTTAGCCTTATTCACATATGAAAGTCATGTTGCATGTTTGTACTGTGACTACTGCATAACCATGCCAAAATGCTGTATTGTATCTCTTGGTCTGTCCACAGCAGTTGTAAGTTATGACGCAGTGAGTTCCTGAATGACTGGATCAGTGTCAATCAATATGATACAGCGAGTTCCTTAACAAAAGTCCAGAACTTGAAAAAAGAAAAAAAAAAAAAAAAGTGAAAAAAAAAATAAGGAGTTGCCATATTCTGATACCCGTATCTTTTTAATACTTCTCTCTAAGGCATCTTTTTGCAAGTCAAGTTTTATATTTCGTTATACCAAGTTGGAGATTGTCTGACATTTTGATTCCTTTTTATTACATTTTTTGGAGGATAAAAAAAAAAACAAAAACAAAACAAAACACCACAGCAAATTAATGACGATTCGGCCATTTATTTTAGATTTTTTCCCTGCTACAGCATTCACCATATGGGATATACATTTCTATATGTTCATAGTTCAAGCTTTTTCAGATGAGGGGATACCATTTATTTTTATTTCTGATCTAGAGAAAGGGAATTAAAATTTTACATATTTTAGTATTTTTTAAACTTAAGGTACATGGTGGTGTATGACCGAGGTATGAAAGGTTAAATGCCCGCGATCAGAGAGGACATCGATCACAGGCACTGCTGCCAGGTCTTCACTGTATAGAATACAGAAGAAACCTGGCAACTATGACACTTGACATTATGACACAATTTTTATAGTTACAACATCTGCTGTACTATTAGGGCAAGTATCAAAATATTGCATCAACCTCAGATCAGTATGATCACTTGCTAGTCATTATGATGATGGAAAATTCCAGGCTTTTCCCTATTTGCTTCGTCTACATCACAATTGTCTGAAGTCGGCACAGTTCATCCAGTTTATTTATATAATAATTTTTTCAGACCGTTATGTAGTCAGAAATGACCATCTACAGTTGTTCAGGACAACTGTTCTATGACCAGATCAGGCACCTAGCCAACAACTAACAGAGAAATCTTGTAGGACTACTTAGTCATACAAATACCACACACACGGCATCCAACCCATGGACCAACAATTCTGAACAGAAGCTCACACACTGATGCCATGTAGTATGTAAGCAAGTTGCACAGCTGATTTACTTTAGTTGAAAGCAAGATTGTAGAGGGAACTTATGCCACGGGGTATCCATCAACCCAATAGAAAGAGTTTCCATCATTGTGGCAGTGTTACATAATGCTACATAAGAACATTGCCGAAGGCACAAACCCTTAGCTCAAAGAAAGACAAAAAAAAAAAAACACCCACCAAAAATGCACACAAAGGCTGGGCTGTGATTGAACAACACGCACATCACATGGATGACATGCCTGTGCTTCCATGGCCTCATTCACTGCTCTCAGTGAGCTTAGACCTGGGCTCACGGTCCCATATACTGGCCTGTAATGATACACAGTTATGTGTATGGGACCATAGAAATGAATGGGTCAATGTGCAACATGCTAGCACACTGGCAGTACACACGGTCGTGTACACAAGACCTGAAGTAAGCTTTTACTTTCTGCCATTACTTTATAAAGTAACTGAACGCTTTACAAGCATTTCTGACATTTCCTGCTGCTGGCCCAACACTACCTTTGTATTTGGACCAGCAGGCAATATAAGGTTAGGTTCAACCAAGAAAAATTGATAGTTATTGCATTTATTAAACCTTAAGAATGTTTTACGATGAAAACAATAATTACTTCCCCATCCCATCCTCTGCAGGTGCAAAGAGTGGATGATGATTCACGAGTGCTAAAAACAGAAGACAAGTTCATTTACTAAGTGATTTGAAGCTGCATAATGAGAATGAGTCAGTGTGAGGTGTAAGGGATAAAGACGCTTCGTGTCAACAGATCAAATGCGTTCTTTATTTAATCTTTATATGAAAGCTATGGATTATTATACAACATTGCAATATAAATGTAATGCAATATACAATATATCTCCCAACTTTCAAAAGGACAGAAAGAGGGACAGAATGTGTGGCACACAGAGCACCGTGGAAAATTTAGCTCCACCCAATTCTACATTGACTGTGCCTATTCCCATCCATTTCGCTTTGTGTCCCCACACAGCATAATGGCCCTACAGTTACCCTAATATTATATGCCCGCACATTATATTGTTCCCCTCGAATTGCCCCCACAGTATAAATTCCCTCTCCTGGTGCAGCCACAGTTTAATGTCCCCCTCTAGCTGCTTCTTAGTTTAATGTCCCCTTCCAGTTTCCCCAGGGGGACATTAAACTGGGTCAGCTGGAGGGGGACATTACTATTCCCCTCCAGCTGTTGTACTTGTATGTCTTTGTGCAAAGTGTATATTTGGGGTGTGATTTTAGTTTTAATGTTATAAGGTCTTATTCGCATAGTACTCTGTTTGCAATTCAGTGCTTGATATGGATTGAAAAACATGTTAAATCTATACTGTGTGAACTAGTCCTTAAAGCGTTTGTCAGATTTTTTTAAAATCCATTTCCAAAATCCATACTATAGAATTCTAAGTTTATTAGGGAGGCGGGGGACACATTTGGAGTCCAAGGAAAGAGTAGATAAAAAAAATTGTCTTACCCTGAAAGAACCAGCACATCTGTGTATTAAACATTGATTTCAGTGAGAACTGTGTAATGCGTCATTCTCCTTATGGTAGCACTGCAGATAAAAGACTTCAGCTAGAATTACAGAGGATCCATTGGCATTCCACTAGCGTAATATGTGATCAACCTAGGATCATTTCACACAGTCATGTTTGGACCGGGTAAAAATGGTTTGTATATCCGCTGTATTTACTTGCCCAATCTTGACTAGGCTGACCTAAATTCAGCATGTCAGTTCAGTTCTGTGTTTTAGTGTTCACACTAGTAAATCCAACCAATTTCCAGATTGGTTTTCCATGCTTTGAAATGGCTCTTATTGTTGATGGAACACTAATAAAAAGGCCCAAATTATTTTGTACCTATTATACTAAATATTTTGTACCTTACCCTGCAACTGAAGTGATAATGTAGCCCTACAGATGTAGTAGAGTTAAACCGAATTTCTGCAATCCGTTAAACCGCAGTATGATATATCATCATGGAAGACAACAGAAATCAATGAAATAGCTTTGGAAAAATATTGATATCATAAACCAATGAAAAGTAGTTATGGTGCAGCAGTATAAGGGACCGTTCACACGAAGAGGAATTTGTCTTCATTTTCCGGCGCTGGCTACCCGCGGCAGAATGCCAATGCAAAGCATTGGCACTCTGATGAAGTTCTACGCCACTGACAACGCCCAAATGTATGTGCCTAATCAGTGGGGAGTCTCGAGCCATGGACTCTGCAGCTAAATCAGCTGCAGCAGTCATGGCAAGATCCAGCAGGATGCCTATTTTTTTTCATTGTCCTGCTGCGATCTGGGCAGAACCCGGTGCTGATTTGGGGGTGGAATCCGCCCCCAAATCAGCGTCAAATTCCTACGCGTGAACACCCCCTAACTGCAGAAGTTCAAGTTAATTCTGCTACATCTGTACATTAGATAAAAATCACGTTTAGTTTCTCACCCGCAATGGATCTTTAAACAAAAAGGTTGTTTTCACTTAAGAAAAGGGCAAAGCAATTAAGACAAGGAATGTAATTGGAATTGATTTCCATCCTGTCAAACTTATTTCTGCTGCTCTATCTGCCCCGTCTGCACCACAGGTCATTATCAGAGATCGTACACAATGAATATGTGCAAGACTGTGCTTTTATTACATGGCCCCTATCTTGTAATTTTCAAGATTTTTTTTGCTATGTAAAATGATGCCATCCTGCAATAAAGTGTCATTTAGTAGAAGTAGCTATACCATAGTCAATGTGGAAAGCTTAAAAGGCCTTGGAACTGAACTGAGAATATTAGCCAAACCAAAAGACTTCTTAAAAATACAAGAGGACCCATTTGTAGAGAACTGTGTCGGGCTGTTATCCATTGTCACTACAGAGCTGAGTACTTGCTACTCCACTAGGTAGTAATACAGAGGCAGCTTTTTTTTCCTCGAGGAGTGCTTATCTGTATTTTTTTTTTTTTATATAAACCATGCAATGCTTCCTGGAAAAAGACTTTCCATGCCTGATGTCGTGCTCTCTACAAGTAAGAATAGTACCCAACAAAGGCTAGGTTCACATCCGCATTGAAGTCTCCATAGCTGCAGATTCCGCCAAAATCGGCAGAGAGAAAAGTCCTCTCCGCCTTTCAGTATAAAACCGGAAGATGCCATTATAGTCTATGGGATCCACAGATGTCCAACACTAGTGTGAACCTAGCACAGTGATGGCTAACCTTTTAAATTTGGTCAAAATTCATAAAAAAAAAAACCTAGCTTAACTCGGGTGGCGTGTCATATCTAGAAATATCCATAATTTTGAGATATTTGTAGCTCAAGTAAAAAAAAAAAAAAAAGTTATATTTTTGATATATGTATTTGTATTATATGTATTTCTGGCCCATCACACAGTATATGATCCCCTTTTTCTGGCCAATCACACAGTATATAACCCCCCTTTTTTTTAGCCCCCACACGGTGTATGACCCCTTTTTTTTTTTACCCCCCCACAGCATATGATCCCCCTATTTATGGCCCCCACACAGTTTGACACCTTTTATACCCCCCAAACAGTATATGACCCCCTTTTTTAAAGCCCACCCACAGTATATGACCCCGTTATCCCTCCACCACCACACAGAGTAGTGGCCTATACTTTTTACTCACCTGTCCATGCTCCAGTCTTGCCGCCCTCTGCTGCCACCTGCAGGGTGTGCTATTGCCGATGCTGAAGGGGGCCAGGATGCAGTACGTAGCATCCCATCATTCTTCAGCATGGTGACGTTCGTGTAGCACCGCCTAGAGGAGGCAGTGGACAGCGGCCAGGACAGGAGCGAGAACAGGTGAGTAAAAAGTATCGGCAGCTGCTTATTGCAACATAAGTAGCTGCCGATACGTGTAACCCAAAATGTCTTGGCGTGTCACCTGTGACATGTATGTCATAGGTTCTCCACCACTGAGCCAGCATCAAGCACATCAAAAAAGTTATAACTCCAGTAAATACATCATGGATATAATGCACAGAAATGTTCTACCAAAAAGATCAGTGTTACTTATAGCAGCCAATTCATGAAAGCGGATAGGTAGCTATAGGAGATTTTTTTTACAACAATGTATGAGTACCAATGGGAAAAATGCTGAAAGACTCAAGTAATAAAGCAATAGAATAGAATTTATATAAAATATAAAGAGAGGGATCTTTTCAAGAAATCTCCTCGACAACTTAACATACATACAGGAAAAAGTAAAATTTCTTGGTATTACGAGAGCTCAGCTAAGGTGCAAGGATAAGTCTGCAACAAGTTTCCAACAGTAACTGGCAGAATTATGAATAAAGCTCTGATTTACAGGCTATATCTCAGAATGATCAGAAGAGGAGAAAACATGCAGTATGTACAGTACAGACCAAAAGTTTGGACACACCTTCTCATTTCAAGAGTTTTATGTATTTTCATGACTATAAAAATTGTAGATTCGCACTGAAGGCATCAAAATTATGAATTAACGCATGTGGAATTATATACTTAACAAAAAAGTGTGAAACAACTGAAAATATGTCTTATATTCTAGGTTCTTCAAAGTAGCCACCTTTTGCTTAGATTACTGCTTTGCACACTCTTGGCATTCTCTTGATGAGCTTCAAGAGGTAGTCACCTGAAATGGTCTTCCAACAGTCTTGAAGGAGTTCCCAGAGATGCTTAGCACTTGTTGGTCCATTAGCCTTCACTCCGCGGTCCAGCTCACCCCAAACCATCTCGACTGGGTTCAGGTCTGGTGACTGTGGAGGCCAGGTCATCTGGCGTAGCACCCCATCACTCTCCTTCTTGGTCAAATAGCCCTTACACAGTCTGGAGGTGTGTTTGGGGTCATTGTCCTGTTGAAAAATAAATGATGGGTCCAACTATACGCAAACCGGATGGAATAGCATGCCGCTGCAAGATGCTGTGGTAACCATGCTGGTTCAGTATTCCTTCAATTTTGAATAAATCCCCAACAGTGTCACCAGCAAAGCACCCCCACACCATCACACCTCCTCCTCCATGCTTCACGGTGGGAACCAGGCATGTAGAGTCCATTCGTTCACCTTTTCTGCGTCGCACAAAGACACGGTGGTTGGAACCAAAGATCTCAAATTTGGACTCATCAGACCAAAGCACAGATTTCCACAGGTCTAATGTCCATTCCTTGTGTTCTTTAGCCCAAACAAGTCTCTTCTGCTTGTTGCCTGTCCTTAGCAGTGGTTTCCTAGCAGCTATTTTACCATGAAGGCCTGCTGCACACAGTCTCCTCTTAACAGTTGTTGTAGAGATGTGTCTGCGGCTAGAACTCTGTGTGGCATTGACCTGATCTCTAATCTGAGCTGCTGTTAACCTGCGATTTCTGAGGCTGGTGACTCGGATGAACTTATCCTCTGCAGCAGAGGTGACTCTTGGTCTTCCTTTCCTGGGGCAGTCCTCATGTGAGCCAGTTTCTTTGTAGCGCTTGATGGTTTTGGCCACTGCACTTCCCAATTTTTCGGACTGACTGACCTTCATTTCTTAAAGTAAATGATGGCCACTCGTTTTTCTTTACTTAGCTGCTTTTTTTCTTGCCATAATACAAATTCTAACACTCCATTCAGTAGGACTATCAGCTGTGTATCCACCTGACTTCTGAACAACACAACTGATGGTCCCAACCCCATTTATAAGTCAAGAAATCCCACTTATTAAACCTGACAGGGCACACCTGTGAAGTGAAAACCATTTCAGGTGACTACCTCTTGAAGCTCATCAAGAGAATGCCAAGAGTGTGCAAAGCAGTAATCAAAGCAAAAGGTGGCTACTTTGAAGAACCTAGAATATAAGACATATTTTCAGTTGTTTCACACTTTTTTGTTAAGTATATAATTTCACATGTGTTAATTCATAGTTTTGATGCCTTCAGTGTGAATCTACAATTTTTATAGTCATGAAAATACAGAAAACTCTTGGAATGAGAAGGTGTGTCCAAACTTTAGGTCTGTACTGTATATGCAAATGTACAGTTACACAGATTGTACCTAGGAACTGTAAATGAGTTTAACCTGCCTATAAAAAATATATATTGTATCATATTCAAAAACACATGTTTGGGAAATTTACTAAGCTGAATAAATTCTAGCTTAGTTTGCACCAAAAAATAAAGGTACAATATAATTACAGCTTTATTCTATAGAAGTGAATGGAATGAGGCTGTAATTACATTGCAAAGCTGCTATGTAACAGACAGCATGCAATATAAATACTGTATTTAAATACAGCAGCAGCCTGTGCAAGAGCATTGATGTTCCTTACACTGTCTATGGGTCTGCTGGAGAAAGCCATGTATAGTGCAACCTCCAGCAGTATCATGGAGAATGAATGGAGCAGCAGTGCACACTCGGCCTGCCACTCCATTTGGGGGTCTGTGGCTGTCAGACCCCCAACGATCAGCATGTTATTTCCTGCAGATAGGAAATTAAAACCTGGGCCAAAGTCCTTTATAGAGTACAAGTATTTCAGATGACCTTTCAGGATAAGCTGTCACACGTGTACTGTACATGAGGAGCACACTATTGCTAGTCATTACAGTGGGTACGGAAAGTATTCAGACCCCTTTAAATTTCTCACTTTGTTTCATTGCAGCCATTTGCTAAAAGCAAAAAAGTTCATTTTATTTCTCATTATTGTACACTCAGCACCCCATCTCGACAGAAAAAAAAAAAAACAGAAAGGTAGATATTTTTGAAAATTAAAAAAGAAAAACTGAAATATCACATGGTCATAAGTATTCAGACCTTTTTCTGTGACACTCATATTTAACTCACATGCTGTCCATTTCCTTCTGATCCTCCTTGAGATGATACTACTCCTTCACTGGAGTCCAGCTGTGTTTAATTAAACTGATTGGACTTGATTAGGAAAGGCACACACCTGTCTATATAAGAGCTCACAGCTCACAGTGCATGTCAGAGCAAATGAGAATCATGAGGTCAAAGGAACTGCCCAAGGAGCTCAGAGACAGAATTGTGGCAAGGCACAGATCTGGCCAAGGTTACAAAAGAATTTCTGCAGCAGTCAAGGTTCCTAAGAGCACAGTGGCCTCCATAATCCTTAAAATTGAAGACGTTTGGGACGACCAGAACTCTTCCTAGACCTGGCCGTCCAGCCAAACTGAGCAACCGTGGGAGAAGAGCCTTGGTGAGACAGGTTAAGAAGTACCCAAAGATCACTGTGGCTGAGCTCCAGAGATGCAGTAGGGAGATGGGAGAAAGTTCCACAAAGTCAACTATCACTGCAGCCCTCCACCAGTCGGGGCTTTATGGCAGAGTGGCCCGAAGGAAGCCTCTCCTCAGTGCAAGATATATGAAAGCCCGCATAGTTTGCCAAAAAACACACGAAGGACTCCCAGACTATGAGAAATAAGATTCTCTGGTCTGATGAAACAAAGATTGAACTTTGTGGCATTAATTCTAAGCGGTATGTGTGGAGAAAACCAGGCACTGCTCATCACCTGCCCAATACAATCCCAGCAGTAAAACATGGTGGTGGCAGCATCATGCTATGGGGGTGTTTTTCAGCTGCAGGGTCAAGACAACTGGTTGCAATTGAAGGAAAGATGAATGTGGCCAAGTACAGAGATATCCTGGAAGAAAACCTCTTCCAAAGTGCTCTGGACCTCAGACTGGGCCGAAGGTTCACCTTCCAACAAGACAATGACCCTAAGCACACAGCTAAAATAACAAAGGAGTGGCTTTGGAACAACTCTGTGACCATTCTTGACTGGCCCAACCAGAGCCCTGACCTCAACCCAATTGAGCATCTCTGGAGAGATGAAAATGGCTGTCCACCAACGTTCACCATCCAACCTGACGGAACTGGAGAGGATCTGCAAGGAAGAATGGCAGAGGATCCCCAAATCCAGATGTGAAAAACTTCTTGCATCATTCCCAAGACGACTCATGGCTGTGCTAGCTCAAAAGGGGCTTCTACTCAATACTGAGCAAAGGGTCTGAATACTTATGACCATGTGATATTTCAGTTTTTCTTTTTTAATAAATTTGCAAAAATATCTACATTTCTGTTTTTTTTCTGTCAAGATGGGGTGCTGAGTGTACATTAATGAGAAATAAAATGAACTTTTTTGCTTTTAGCAAATGGCTGCAATAAAACAAAGAGTGAAAAATTTAAAGGGTTCTGAATACTTTCCATACCCACTGTATATGACATTCTGGGTTATTTAGAAGTTTTCCATTTTGCACCCTTTACTTCTAGTTTGCAGTTCTCCTTGAGCTGCTAGATGAGGACTAGTTGCCATACACTATTCACAGTAAATAGAGGACAATCTACTTCCTTACTTTCTCTCACTCAAGGCTCACGCAGGACATATATAGAAAAGTACTAATATGTACATCTCCTGTCTCCACACAGACATGTGCGATCTGACTCATGTGACCTGCAGTCCACTTCAAAATTGATTTGAGATTTCAGAGTGAAAGTCAGTTCAGTAGGAAAGAAAGGAGGGGGCAGCCTGATAAGAGGAGAAAGTAAACTTTTTCTCTGTACGATTGATTTGTGTAAAGGTTGTTGAAACAACAGTGTCCATTTAAGTATTAGTTATTTCTTATATTATCACATTTCCTTCAATTAAAAAAATATCCTAACTCCTGCAAAGCCCTTTACATATATTTGTTGAGCCCCAATATGGTTTTCAGGTGTCTGTGCTTTGGCTACAAAACCTGGATCCCCTAAGGTTCTACTGAATAGAACTTGGATCACCAAATAACCCTTTCTGTTTTTCACATACTAATTATTGTGTAACATTTTGCAGAATCTACTCATCAGGTTTAATAGTGAATAATCTATATGTTACCATATGACTTGGCCATGGTGGCCTTATGTCAAAAGTTCTAAAAATGAACACAAATTAACACATCAACATTAGAAAAGAGAACTTTTCTAATGAGCACTTTTCTAATGTACTTCTTCTAATGAACTTTTCTGATTTGAGCAAATCAGCACTTAAAGAGTCATTTATGCATGTTTTGCAATAGAAATGAATGTACAAGCAAAAATAGTAGGAAAAGTAAACTATAATTCAGAATCAACAATGAATAAGCTATACTACTGCTTGTACCAGCAGGTGTGCGGGAAAGGATCCGACATTTTTATAAATAAAAATAGTCTGAAAACTCTTTGTACTTTTCTCCATAAAGCTCTGTCCCACAGAGGTACCAAGACACCAGTTAACATGGGGCTTTGAGGGCTGAAAGGTTAATCTTATTCATCCTTTCAAAGGAACTGAGAGAGAGAGGGAAGGCTGGATAGACATGGATAATGAAGCAGAAAAATGCGTAGGAGGGGGCACCCAAAGAGAAAAGACATTAATGCCAGCTACTCTACTATAATTCAAACCTAGATCAAATAGTTATAGTGCAAAAACAAAAAAAATTACAATAATGCCAAAAATAAAAAGCATCAAAAGCTGCAATGGAAAGGACCATGCTCACACACATAAGGGTCACAGGCAACTAATTTGGTACCTATGAAGTAAATGTTGCGTAACTCAAGAGGCAAGATACAACTAACAGCCCCATAAAGCTCAATGGAAGCAATTAACCATTGCAATAACATTATGCCACTTCTATGTAATGTGATGATATATTACAAGTGTTTCTAGAATAGAGACAAAAGTAATAGCCACAATGTAACCTATATAAACCAGAAACAGTCACATGAACGTCCATTGCAAAAGTTTATGCCTTCCCCAAAAAGCACATAACCCTAAGATGTTAGTTATATAAACATAAGATATACCATTGAAATCTGCAGCATGTTGCAGTATAAATCAGTCAGTATATATGACAAGGCATTGAATAAGACTGGTTTGTCATGAAGGAGCCCCCTAAAACAGCATTGTACATATGATGTCAATACAAGCAAGGAGTCAGATTCTACTGCATAGCAAAAACCTGAGATAAACAAGACCCATTGCAGCTTGCTGACTGAGATCTTGCAAAGTAATCTACCGATGCAAATCAACCCATACATATATAAACCATGTACTTACAAATGGGCATAAATAACATTGTAGCAAATCAAAAAGTAACATCTGTTTCACAATATTTATCACATACTATTTACTATAAAAACTACAATCGATACATAATATCATTATAGATCAGGCAGCAGATGCCTATGCATTCATTATAGGCTATATATAGTAGTGATCCAGCTGTCAATTGTGTACATTACAGGGTGCTGAGATGCTGAGCTCCTGCTCACCATGCTGGATGGGTGGCTGTTCCCTCCAGTGTCTCCAGTGGCTTGCACTTTACCTTCCTATTACTTCCAGCCTGTCCATTCAATCTGTTTTTCTCCACTTAGTGTCATCTTCATCACCTCCTGCCCTACATCTCCTCAACTCCATCTAGCACTTGTCCCTTGGTGAAAACCTACAGCCATTTCTAATGATACCTGCAGCATAGTCTAATTTATAATGTTAACTGCATATATATTTAATAAGTCCTGGGAATCCCTCTAATTCAGTTTATTACATGAGCTGCCCACATCCCCATCTGCGCTATGCTGCACATGAGCTGCTCTCTCTGCTTGCTTGTATGTATGTGACCTCTTCTCCAGCCTGCAGCCCAGAGCTTGCTAGAATATAACAACCAATCACCGCTCCTAGAGGCGGGTCTAAACCAAGAAGTTTTTAACCTCTTCATGACCAACCACATTTCACAGCTGGTGTTGACAATTTCAATTATTGGGACCGACTTTAAAGAATATTAGGTTATTACATAAGTAACAGTTTCAAAATATATTATTTGGAAGGAATCGTTTGGACTAGTCAAGCCTAGTCTATCTTGCCTGTGTCTGTGTTCACACATGCCAGATTCGTTGCAGAAATTTCTGCAGGTGTTCCATACATCTGATTTGTCAACACGTACACTTTTTCTACAGTGGATTGTCTTCTGCAAGACTGAGATGAAACTGGTGCAAAGCTTTTATATTAAGCATGGATTTGTTTTAATTTTGCACAAGAAATCACCACATGCACAGGAAAAATTGGAGTCCACTATGAAAACCCACAGCAAAAATGGATGTGCCGCAGATTTAAAGTTTGCACAGTATTTCTGCTTCTGTTTTTGTTGACTGAAAAGCTAAGGCCCTCATGTATCAGCAAAGTGAGTGAGATTACATTTCATCTCATCTACTTTTCACTGTAGATTTAATAGGGGAAAAAGAAAACACGTAGATGAGAACACAAAGACTCACTGAAAAATAAACCAGAAAAAAAATGCTTTTTTCACTGCGTTTTTTCAGCAGTGTGTTTCACTATGTGAGAGCTTAGCTAAAACCCGGAAGGAAAATCTGCAGCGATTCAATCCAGTGTGAAGACTCAGAGTGAATTCACATATGTAGGAGATTTGTTGAAAAGAACTGAAAATCTGTCACACACACATTTTAGAGTATATGTTAATGTGGACTTTTTTGTAGGCTGATAAAATCTGCTTCAGGAATTAGGAAATCATTTTTGAAGTAGTTTTTCACTCCAGCACACTGTATGAACCTGGAAATTTTACTTTAAAAAAAAAAAAGTTTTTTTTATGCGATTTTTGCAAAAGTGTGTCAAAAACTGCATCACATTTTTTTCTGCCTTCCATTGATTTCAATGGGTTTTCCAAGGCGGAATCCATTTGAAGATAGGCCATGTTGCTTTTTTTATTTTTTTCCTCTAGCTTAAAAAAAAAAAAACCCAAAAAAACAGAGGCAAAAAAACTACTACTGACTTTCATTGAAATGAATGGGAGGCGTTTTTTTTTTAAATTTTTTATTTATTTATTTTTTTTAAGGCAGATTCCACCTTAAAATCAGCTTGCAAAAACCTCTATGTGAAGCTACCCAGAGGCTTAGGCCCCATATAACGAGCCGCAGACAAAAAAACTTTGCGGAAAAGACTGTGGCGAAAACACATCAAGATTTTTGACAGAAAGTCCGCAGAATTTTCTGTAGGTATAATTGACATGCTGCGATTTACAAAAATCACAGCATTTCCACTGCTGATTTTTTTTCTGCAATGTGTGGATGGGGTAGCCAGATGTGGCATAAGCAGTCACTGCAAAAACCTCAGCATTTTACAGTCACTGCAAAGTGTATGGGATTCTAGTGAATCCCATCCACACAATGCAGAAAAATATGCGCAGCGGAAATGCTGCGATTTCCAAAACCATCACTTTTTGGAAATCGCAGCATGTCAGTTACACCTACGGAAACCCTGGTGGTTTCCCTATAGATATAACGGAAGCATAAAGTCTGCAGAGGAAACCTCTGTGGACTTTCTGTGAAAAGCGCTACAAGAAAAGCTGTAATTCGTTTCCGCTGGGCGACCCGCTACGTGGGGCCTTAGCCTAAAACACAGCTGTGAAACCTGCAAAAAAAAAAAAAAAGATACCCTGTATACGGAAATATAACAAAAGTTATGGGTGTCAGAATATGTTGACTCCAAGTTTTGAAAAGGTGTTAAATAAAACAAAAAAAAAAAACACTATATAAACGATCTGCAGAATATAGGTAACATGTGATTTTGGCCGCACAGTAAACACTATAAAAACAAAACAAACAAAACGTTCTTTTATCCCACAAAAATTAAGCCCCCATAGAGCTCTGTGCGTGGAAAAATAAAAAAAAAATGTTATGGAAGACAGGCAATAAAAAATGAAGAAAGAAAAAACAAAAAATAGGGATTAACATGCTGTACATTTGAAACTCAACAGTCAGGTCAGTTGCTGCTGAAGATTTTTCAGAAATGTGCGGATGAGATTTACTAAAATTGTATCCACTTTGCATGGACAGTAAAATGGCATGTTTGTTCTGCTAGCTTTTCTGCAGCATCAAAAACAAAGCATTTCAACTGTGTCCAAAGACGATCAGTATATTTACATGTGCAGGTTTTGCTCAGATTCTTGGATGCAGTTTTTGAGCTAATTGCAAGAGTAGATACAAGAAAAGAGGAAAAGCAGATTCTGTCCTTTGTATTCTCTTTCTTTTTATGAGCTATTCAGTTTCAAAACTGCATAACAAAACCTACAGGTTTTAAAACACACTGCAACGGCGAATCCCATCCACACACTGTGGAAAAATACGCGCAGCGGACATGCTGAGAGTTCCAAAACCGTTATGGTTTTGGAAATCGCAGCATGTCAATTATACTCACGGAAACACTGGTGGTTTCCCTATAGGTATAATGGAAGCAGAAAGATCGCAGAGGAAACCTGTGAAAACCGTGATGCGCTTTTTTGCTGCAGCCTGCTACGTAGGGCCTTAGCCTAAATGTGTTTCTCTTGCAATAACTGTACAACCAATTACTGCAGTTTTAAACCATACCTTCACCACTATGTGAATATGCCCAAAGGCCTTATTCACGCATCTACATTTCATGTAGGTATACCACCCGCATTTTTCGGCATACCTATCCATTCTTTCAGTGTTTGAATTCACATTTAATGGTTCATTAAAAAAATGGAAGCAGGGTCTTTTTTTATGGGTCTATGAAAAAAAAAACAACATGTATGGCATCTATGTGTCATCTGTCTTTTACCGACACGGAGACATAGAAAGTATAAGAAATTGAAAAAAATCTGAGATCAACCACAGACAGCACACCAATGTGTGTCACATTGTAAAAATTTGAAGACAATTCAAATCTGATTGCCATGTTGCAATCTGCATCATGATGTTAGATTTTGGTTGCATGCAACTTCTTTTTTTTAACCACAGACTTCAATAGAAGTCATATGCAACGTGTTTGCAACTTGATTGTTTTTTAGGCTGAGGCCTCACCTTGCAGAAAATGTTTTTTTTTTTTGTTGGAGATTTTGCTGCGTTTTTATGAGCCAAAGCCAAGAATGGCTACAAAAGAGATGGCACATATATAGGAAGTTCTTATACTTCTACCTTCTGCTCAATCCACACCTGGCTTTGGCTCAAAAAAGCTGTGTTTCTGCAATGTGGGGATTTAGCCTTACAGCCAAATGACAGCTGTAAAGAAGAAGTACAACAGTAAGTCACAAACAGGTCGCATGACACATACCATGCATGCGTTATACTGGTGTTTTCAAAGGCTAAGTTTACATCTTCGCTGGAGTCTCCATCGAAGACTCTGTCACAATATCTGCCTGAAAAAACATCCTACATGGAGGACTTTTTCCTCTGCTGGTTTCAGTTTTAAAACAATGAACCCCCAATGGAACCCATTATAGTCAATGGGGCCCACCACGCTCTGTGTGGAACAGCCATTACTGTGGTCCACCTGTTCTTGGATGGACCAGAACAACAGATAGCCCAATGCTAGTGTGAACCTAGTGTAATAAGTGTATACATATATAAAACCTTTTTTTCTTTTTACAAGCCATTTTGTTTACACCTTTTTTCTTCTTGTGTCTAAAATGTTCCATTATGTTTGTGATTACTTAACCTGAGGCAGAAAACTAACAGAAAACCCAAACCATTATACAAATATACCCCAACATTGTGCTCCGCTTCTTTAATGCTTCGTTTACCTTTAAACCAAACACAGAAATATAATAAACATGCAGAAAAGGTGTCGGAAATGCAACTATCATACTTTACCCAGGGCATGCAAATGGATCCAGCAGCTACATTTAGGAAATATCAGAAGTCTCTAGAGTATGAGCGCAGCTGAGCTGATCAAAATGAGACTTTCCCTACACACCTGAAGCTATGCAAAGTGATCTGTAGAGTCTTGTCTGCTGCTATCAGTGAAGAAACCTTCCAAGCAAAGAAAATTAGAATGCAAAAAGGCTCTAAACATTGAAGTTATACTAATGGGTAATGTTCACACTTTTTTTTTTTGTGGCAGACTTTTTGAACTTTCCCATTTATTTGAATGGAGTTTGCAGCAATCCATGTACACACAGAAACAACCTCCTGTATGGCATGCATTTTTAGTTGCAGAGATTTCTGTGAAGGATCTGCTGCATAGGCTTGTAGTTCTACGGCTTCATTCATATTTATGTCCATGGTGATTCATCCAGTACTAGAAATCCTCAGATTCTCCTTCTCCCAGTATTGCTCACCTAAGGCAATGCTTCTTGCCAAGCAATTTTTTCAATACAAATTAGAAAACTGACATGCAGGTAACAATACATCACACCTTACATCTAGCACATTTATTCACAAGAAACATAGAATCCATACCTGTTTCAAACCATCAAAATGTGTCAATGACGTGCCCGAGCAGGATATGAACACAAGGCTTCCTTCCTGTATATGACTCCTAAGACTGCATATGGCACTACCACTCCCAGGGTTTTTTGTGTAGATGCAAGTAACGCCATCAATATCACATCAAAATAATTGGTAATCTGCAGTATGTTTTATGTGGTTATTGTTAATAATTCCTCAACATTAGACTGCTGATTTTTATTTTTGCTTATACTTGGGTCGTGACTGCAGTGTGTACATTGTATAGGTCTGGTGCCTGAATTGGGACTCAAGTGCTGCTTATGGTCACTTTAACACAGTGGTTTCTATCAGTATTTGTAAGCCAAAATTTCAAAAAGGTGCAGATATTTCTATGTATAAGTTCCAATTCAAGTTCTGGTTTTAAAATACTGATACAAAATACTGAGCATATGCTGATCGTGTGAAAGTGACCTTAGGTTTATAACTGTGCGGTTCTAACCAGTGGTTTGTTCATGCAGCTTGTTGTGCTGGAGTAGGGGGCATAGCTTTGATAAGTGGGTTTTCATCATAAAAGCAAAAGAAATTGAACTAGACAGACACATCTTTATCTATATCCAACACACAATGAAAACTGTCACTAATGCATTATGTGAAAAGATTTCACAAATCCCCATTGTACTCATGTTTAAGAGTATGTTCACATGTGATGGATACACTGCAGATTTTCTGTTTGTATTTTTATTTTTACTATAACAGTAGTATGTGACACTTTAAAAATTCTCACCCATATGCCATGGGAAAAAAAAAGGAATTCAGGTGGAACTTACCTGCAGTGTGGGTTTGTATCCGCAGTATATCAATTTATGTCAAGACTGTAGAGTCATGTGGAGGGAGAAACTCCTAGAATGATAGATCACTATGATGAGGGAATGAGGCCTGGTCTCTAAACCACATTCAGTCTGGGAAGTGTGGGCAATATGTGGTCTGGATTTTCTGGACCGCAGTCACCCATGTGTCCTACCAGTTACAATCACTTGCCTGATTTGACATTGTGAGTGGACAAATGCTAGTGCACACTGGACAGTACTGGAGCTGAGGTGCGGGATTTTAAGTCTAGGGCTCCGTAGTGACATTTTGTAGCACAATTGTTTTATTTGAGGCCACACGTTGTGGAAAAGCTGTGTGTTTGCTGCAGTTGTCTGAGCATTCTGTTTGAAGCCACTCTTGGCTTTTCCTCAAAAACCGCAGCAAAATCTGCAACAAAGACACAGCTTTTTGGCAATGTGTGGCCACAGCTTTAATAATGGATTACTCCATACTCAATACTCTTATATGATTGCATTTCTGTGCACCCTTGTAGACTGGGTTTCCACAGTCAGGCTTTGTTCAGGTTCTTTGTTGTGTTTTTAAGCCAAAACCAGCAGTGGATTGAATAAAAGAGGAGGCGCAGCAGCTGTCCTATATACTTTCTCGACGGTTACAATCCATACTTGGCTTTGGCTTCAAAAACAACAAAGAACAAAACCAGATGATGGAAACCCACCCATAGATGACAGATTCACTGGTTACATTTGGCAAACATTGCTGTGGAGCCCTAGTTAACAAGTTAGTATGGCTAGGTTTCTCCACAAAAATGCATGTATTTTCAAATAATTCATATATCATTATTTCATAATATAAATGCCGTTTCGAGCATGGTATGGTAGCATATGAAACCCTTGTGTCTCCATGCTCCATATATGTGGCAACCTGTGTCACCTACGGTGTCTCTATATGGCACTGTATTACATATTTTTTCCTTGATGGCATATGCATACCTCCCAACTTTTAGAGGACAGAAAGAGTGGCAAAATGTGTGGTGCACTAATGCAAATTTAGCTCCACCAACTTATAAATTGACTCCGCCCATTCCCATCCATTTCTCTTTGTACTCCCCACACAGTATAATGCTCTTACAGTCACCCTAATATTATATGCCCCCACATTATAATGTTGTCTTCAAATTGACCCCTTAGCATAAAGTCTCTCTCTCCTGGTGCACCCACGGTTTAATGTCCTCCTCCAGCTACCCCCCGGGTTTAATGTCCCCCTCAAGTTGCCCCCAGTTTAATGTCCTTCTTCATCTGGCCCTACAGTTTAATGCCCTCTCTATCTGCCCCCAAAGTTTACTGTCCCTCCTCCATCTTCCCCCACTTTAATGCCTCCTCTATCTGCCCCCAAAGTTTAATGTCCCCCCTCATATGCCCCCAGTTTATTGTCCCCCCTCCATCTACCCCCACAGTTTAATGTCCCTGTGATGAACCGATCCTCAGTTTTATATCTTTCTTGGAAGTGTGTTTTACTTGCTTAGGTCAGTCCTTCCCCCACTTGGAATTTGGTGCTTTAGTTGAGTCTACATTGCTGGACGATACGCTTCACTGGTTTTATGTGTGTTCACTGGAGATGGCTTGCTATAGTCAGGCACTTTCATTATCCCTGGCCAGATGGCGATGGGGGGGATAGCAAGCCAGTGACCTTAACTTCACCCATCTCTCCGAGGGTTCTGCAAAGGAGGGAGAAGGGGGGGCTGCCTGGGTGCAAGGGGTGGGTGGAGCACTAGCCATATGCTGTGGGCAGACCTGGATTCTGGGGTCATTCAGCAAAGAGGCAGTAAGGAACTCTGATCTGGGAGAAGAGGAGAGAGCTTGCCCTACTGAGGAATACATTGAGGGCCTAGCAGTGAGGCCTGAAGCCTTTCACTTGTTCTGGACAGCATGTAGAAGGATTGTTTTATGCAACTTGCTTAAGCTTGCGCCCTAGGCCCAAAACTCTGCTGTGGCCTAGAGAAACGGACTAAGAGTCTATTGTGTTGAGCATTGAAGAGAGACAGCTAGGACAAAGCTGTGTGCTCAGGTATTTTTTCTAATCTTTATTTCCTTTTATTTTGGTGTATTGTATCATTGCTCTTTTGCTTGTATGTTTATGCTTGATCGTATTAATATTGTATATTTCTGTATATGCTATTAATTCATACCGACCCACTTGGGTTATTAAACATATAAAATTTATATCGCTCGTTTCGTTTTTATCCTATGACCCGGTCTACTCACGGTGTGTGAGTGGGAGGTTAAGAAAGAAGTTTGATCGCAGGCGTGCCAGGCGGCTGGGCGAGGCAATATTCTTCACAGTGGTGGCAGCGTTGTGGGATATTAGGGTGACAGTGTGTGGGTGTGGTATCACGCAGACACTGGGGATTGCGGCAATCCTATGGAACGAGCGCGGTATGAGATCAAGCTTAAAATACGGTGAAAGTTTGGTACAGTACTGTTCCCTCCCTTCTTCTTTTTTCTGTCCTATCTTTTATTTGGCAACGACTTCCAGTGGATGTCTCGGTCTCTGAGAAGTGGAGCCAGGGGACGTCAGCAACTGACTGATACAAACGCTGCGCAGATGGCTGATATGGAAGGTGCTGCAACCGGGCAGGACGAGGAGCAAAGTCCTGAGGGGCTGGCACAAGAAAACATCACCATGCCAGACGGTTCAGCAGGTGCCCGAACCCCAGAGGTAACTGTGCCTGGAGGGACCAGTAACCCCAGTTCTGTGGGGGTAACGGACTTATACTTGCAAATGGCCTTACAGCAGATAGACGCCAGTGACTCTAGCACCCGACTGCAGGTGATTCTCCAGTATCGAGAAGCTGCAGAGCGCCGGGCGGAAAGAGAAGCTGCAGAGACCCGGGCAGAGAGAGAAGCTGCAGAGCGTCGGGCTGAGCGAGAGGCCCGTGAACGCCAAGTGGAAAGGGAGCATCAGCTTGAGCTAAAAAAGCTGGAACTTCCCCGCCAGGTGCAACCTTCTCCTGCACAAACTCCAGGAGCCCAAGCACTAAAGATCCAAGATTCCAATCTTGGAAGAAAACGGGGATTTGGACTCGTTCTTGCGGGGATTTGAGAGGGCGTTTAAGCAGTATCATATTCCCCAGGCAGAATGGGCCCGTTACCTGTCTCCCCGGCTGAAGGGTAAAGGCCTGGATGTTTTCACGAACTTACCAGAGGACGCGGACTATGAGACCATCAAAGCGGCGCTGATCCGGAGATACCGGCTCACGCCGGAGGTGTGCCGCAAAAAGTTCCGGAATATACAGCGGGGTCCCACAGAGAGCTATGCGGATGTTCTGTACCACATACAGGCTACATTCCGGCAATGGATTAAAGGACTTACTGTTACCAAGTTCGAGGAGCTTGAGGATTTGATGATAAAAGACCAGTTCCTCCATGTGTGCCCTCTGGAGGTCCGCCAGTTCGTGTGTGATCGGAAACCCGAGACAGCAGACAAGGCTGCAGAGATTGCTGACGACTATGTGTCCACGAGGGAGCAAGGGATCAAGAGAGGAGCCACACTGCAGAGACCCTCAAGCGGGAAGGAGGGGCAGAGTTGGAGTTCACCACAGCCTGCGGTCTCCAAGTGGGGTAAGACAAACTCTGTCCCGGGTGCCCCCTCTACTTCCCCTGTCCCAAGAACTCTGGGCGCCCCGGGGACCCCCTCTAAATCCCAAGGAGAGGTCCGGCGGTGTCATGCCTGTAACCAGCCAGGATATTTCAAGGCGGAGTGCCCCAACCGCTCTAAGAACCCCCCTGTTTCCCCAGCCACGGCAGCTGGCCCATCTGTATACTTGGTGGGGAGGGAGGGGTTGTAATCCGATGCCAACAGTCAACAGGTCATTGTGGGGGGTAAAGTGGTCATGGGATTTGGGACACTGGGGCGCAGATTACTCTGGTGCAACCTGACTTGGTCCCTGCGGACAGTATTATCCCTGGAAAAACTCTGACCCTGAAGGGTATTGGACAAGAACGCTTAACTGTGCCCATGGCTTGCATCCACTTGGACTGGGGTGCGGGAAAAGGGATGCGTGATGTGGGGCTAATGTCTGATCTGCCTGCCAATGTACTATTGGGAAGAGATTTGGGGCCCTTGGTGTCCCAATATGGGGTGGGAGCAGCCCCACCTCGCTGTGACAAAATGTCTGTACTGAAGGATGATTTTAATGAGGTGTTGAAGCCTGCCACACAGGCACAGACACAGGCAGAGGGAGGGGTCAGCCTTTTGTCTCCCCTTGCTATGTGCCCAGCTAAAGTAATCAGTGAGCATGTGAATGAGACATTGTGGAATGCTGACCTGGCAGTAGCCCCGCCCACATCTGCGGGTGATGAGAGCCGCCTCAGTGTGACCCTGGCTCAGCCATTCACCCATGCAGTTCACTGTGAATCAATGAATGAATGCAATGGCAATGTAATTGCTAATTCTTGGCTTGCAGGTTTACAGGGTAGCTCTTCTGAGATGCTGGGGGCAACCCCAACTGAGGACAATGTGCCAGGTGGTCAGGTGGGTCACGGGGATCTCGGGGCCGATCTGGATGAGGGACGGACTGCTGGTGTTGCGGTGGTAACCCGCAGCCAGAGTGCTAGAGGGGTGGAAGGCGCTCCGACCCCTGAGGCGTTCCCTCTGTCACCCGGAGATGGCACTGAGACCACCATGACTAACCTCCCCACACTGGAGCCGGAGGAGCCCGGCGGGTATGTGATATGCACATCTCTTCTGTCTGGTTCCAGTCCGGAGTTCAGGGACGCTGTCCAAGCTGATCGCAGTCTGGACGCATTGAAGGAGCGTGCTGATCAACCTCCCTTGGAGTCGGACAAGGACCGCGTGTACTGGGAGCAATGGAGGTTGTACCAGGAAACGATCCCCACAAAGGGAAAAGAAAGTCGGCTCAGGGAGAAACATTTGGTGGTACCCCAACCCTACCGGGTGGAGTTGTTGCGGATTGCTCATGATATTCCACTGGCAGGCCACCTGGGGATCGCTAAGACCAAGGCTCGCCTCAGCCACTTATTCTACTGGCCTAAGATGGGGACAGATGTAGCTAAATACTGCCGTTCATGTGACACTTGTCAGAGGATGGGCAAGGCGGGGCAAGGCTCCAAAGCACCAATGATACCTATGCCCATCATAACCGAACCTTTCCAGCGGGTGGCTGTGGATCTCATTGGACCCCTGTCCATTCCCAGTCGCACCGGGAGACGTTTCATATTAACGGTAGTAGACTACGCTACTAGGTACCCAGAAGCTGTCGCGCTGTCTTCCACCCGGGCTGATGTAGTGGCCAAGGCTCTGGTAGGCATCTTCTCCCGTGTTGGATTTCCCAGAGAGATGCTCACAGACCAAGGTACCCAGTTCATGTCTGCCTTGATGCAAGGCCTGTGTAAGGTAACAGAGGTGCAACATCTGGTGTCCAGCCCGTATCACCCACAGACCAATGGCCTGTGTGAACGGTTCAATGGCACCCTGAAGCAGATGCTCAGGATGTTAGTCGAGTCCCACGGGCACGACTGGGAGCCTTATCTCCTGCACCTGCTGTTCTCTTACCTGGAGGTGCCGCAAGCCTCAACGGGGTTCTTCCCCTTTGAGCTCTTGTACGGGAGACGTGTACGTGGGCCCCTAACTCTTGTGAAAGAGTCCTGGGAAGGAGAAACAGCCATCCAAGGTGTGCCAGTTGTGCCCATGGCCCAAGTGCAGACAGCATGGGGTGCTGGAGGTGGGCCCCAAGAAGTGGGTGTGTCAAATGTATTACCTGTCAATGTATTGTGGAGGGATGGTTTGGGGAAGCATAATCTCAGTCATTTGCCCAAGGTATCACCATCACCCACCCAAGTACAGGAGGAACAGGGTGTAGGCCCAAAGGGGCGAGGCATCTGGGAGGGAGGACAGGGTCCAAACATACCTGTGCCAGAACCAAAGGTGTCCCTAGGTTTGGAAGCAAAGGGGGAGGTGCAGAATCCCCTAGAACTCTCCAAACTAGCGGCTAGTGTGGGAGAGACCCTGAGAGACTGCCGGGAAGGGGTCTCTAAACTGGTATCACAAGGGCCTGGGGTTGCGAGTGTGGATCTACGGGAAGCCAGCACTCAGCACGAGGTCCCAGTGCAGGCCGGGGGTAGCCAGGTGGGCGGAGACTGCCGGGATGGGGTCTCAGCACTGGTACCACAAGGGCCTGGGGTTGCGAGTGTGGATCTGCGGGATGCCAGCACTCAGAACGAGGTCCCAGTGCAGGCCGGGGGTAGCAAGGTGGGCGGAGACTGCCGGGATGGGGTCTCAGCACCGGTACCACAAGGGCCTGGGGTTGTGAGTGTGGGTCTGAGGGATGCCAGCACTCGGGGGGAGGGACCCAGAGCAAGCAGGAGGTAGCCAGGTCTACTTAATTCAGAGCCTGAGCCTTAGAAGAGTCTCCATTCAGACAGGAGAGGAAGAGGGTATTAGTACGCCAGGAATATGGTCAGGGACCAGCGCAGGTTCTGGCGGGGTGAGGCCGCCAAGGTGTCCGCGGAAGGCGATCCGTAGGATCATCCTTCCTCCCGACACGCTCTAAAAGGGGGAGGTGTGATGAACCGACCCTCAGTTTTATATCTTTCTTGGAAGTGTGTTTTACTTGCTTAGGTCAGTCCTTCCCCCACTTGGAATTTGGTGCTTTAGTTGAGTCTACATTGCTGGACGATACGCTTCACTGGTTTTATGTGTGTTCACTGGAGATGGCTTGCTATAGTCAGGCACTTTCATTATCCCTGGCCAGATGGTGATGGGGGGATAGCAAGCCAGTGACCTTAACTTCACCCATCTCTCCGAGGGTTCTGCAAAGGAGGGAGAAGGGGGGCTGCCTGGGTGCAAGGGGTGGGTGGAGCACTAGCCATATGCTGTGGGCAGACCTGGATTCTGGGGTCATTCAGCAAAGAGGCAGTAAGGAACTCTGATCTGGGAGAAGAGGAGCTTGCCCTACTGAGGAATGCATTGAGGGCCTAGCAGTGAGGCCTGAAGCCTTTCACTTGTTCTGGACAGCATGTAGAAGGAATGTTTTATGCAACTTGCTTAAGCTTGCGCCCTAGGCCCAAAACTCTGCTGTGGCCTAGAGAAACGGACTAAGAGTCTATTGTGTTGAGCATGGAAGAGAGACAGCTAGGACAAAGCTGTGTGCTCAGGTATTTTTTCTAATCTTTATTTCCTTTTATTTTGGTGTATTGTATCATTGCTCTTTTGCTTATATGTTTATGCTTGATCGTATTAATATTGTATATTTCTGTATATGCTATTAATTCATACCGACCCACTTGGGTTATTAAACATATAAAATTTATATCGCTCGTTTCGTTTTTTATCCTATGACCCGGTCTACTCACGGTGTGTGAGTGGGAGGTTAAGAAAGAAGTTTGATCGCAGGCGTGCCAGGCGGCTGGGCGAGGCGATATTCTTCACAGTCCCTCTTCATCTGCCAAAGTTTAACATAAAAAACACAGATACTCACCTCTCCTATGTTCCCCTGCTGCTCTGTCTGCAGTCTCTTGTCCCAGAGTGTTAAGGGAGCTGCAGGCGCGATGTGAGTGATGTCATCACGTTGCGTCTACAGCTCCCGGAGCCCGAGTACATAAGGGGCACAGTGGTGAGGCAAGAGCTGTCTGCTCCTGCTTCACCACTGTATTCAACTCCTCTGCGTCCGGAGAGGACGAATTTGAATCCGGGAAATACCTCCCACCAACAGGGACTGCGGGGCATGTCCCACAATCCTGGACTGTCCCGCAGAATCAGGGACGGTTGGGAGCTATGCATATGGTGGAAAATGACACAATATTTCATAAAGATTGATACAGATGTGACAAAATTGTACTCCTTTATGCCTCTGATATCATACAGAATCCAAGAGAAAAAGATAAGCTCTGTATGAAATTGGAGGCATTCATCTAAAATTCATGACATGTCCCATCACAGGCTGTATTGTATAGATATTCTTTTTATTTGTTTTCTAGGACAAGGCACTGCATGAAAACACATGAAGTAAATGGTCTGTAATATAGGCCTGTAAAGACTCAGATGCCTTACAAAGTGTCCTTAAAAATAAGAGGTCTGTTGCCAGAACCCAGCATATCAACCTAGCCCGACAGAAAGAAAGGTTAGAGTCACCTGAATCAAAGAAGATATTGTTGCTTACCTCTTTGGAGCAAAGGCAAGGGTCTTATTGCTCAATCAGCGATATCTTGTTTGGTTGAGGTGACTATAACCTATCTGTGGGGCTGAGTTAATATTTTGGGTTTTGGTGACTCCCTTTAGAGTGGCCATATAACTTTAATTGCTGTTGACCAAATACTTATTTGGTATTTTGTATTCTTCCCAACTTCCCCCATAAATACACACGTGCTTAGTTCAACCAAGAAGGCATCTGTTTTTAATGGTGAAGAAAATAAGACATACACCTCTGGTCAGGGCTAGTAACCAGCAAAGACTGGGCCCCATAGCAAACTTTTGACTTGGAGGCCCAGCCCATCCCCACACAGCATAGCACCCCCGTTCCTGGCCACCACACAGTATAATGCCCCATTTAGACTATAACATTCCACAGTGGCTCCTCTACACAGAATAACATTGCATAGAGGCCCCTTCACATGTCCCACAGTGGCCCCTACGGTATTCAATGCAAATATTGCAAACAATTCAGGTTCGGATGATCGGAGGCCCAGGGTAGGTGATCAAATTTAAAAACCAGTGTTATTCCCCCCTCCTGGGCTCCGTCATATGTCTTTTGGCCTCTTCAATGATGTCACAGACAAGGGTTACACCGGTGTCATTATGCGTTGTGATGCTGGCTTGACACACATGACGTCTGTTATGTTATTGAAGAGTCCTGAAGACTGGTGCTGGAGCCCAAGAGAGGTGAGTTTTTTTTTATGTTTCTTTAACTCCCCTGGGTCTCCGATCATTATAGTCTATGGTCTGAAGATACCTAGGGCCCCTGGAGGGCTGAAGTGGAAGCGGAGGTGGCCATGGGCAGGAACAGGGATCAGTAAGTAAATAGAGCTTGTTATCTGCTTGAGCAACAGGTAACAACCTATTTAAAAAAAAAAAAAAAGCAGCAGGTAGTTCTGCCACTGCCTCTGGTGGCGTCTTATCTCCTGGGAAATCAAAGGATCAAGTACAATAGGATTCATCGTGCCTGACCCTTTCATCCCCTGACACCAATGTTGGTGAGACTGTTTGACCTGCACAATAGAACCAATGGCTACCAATGACCATGTACATAGATGTTGTTTTTGCTGTGCTCCTACTTCTGTTTTTTGCCATTTTTTGAGGGCTTTGTGCAACAATAACAGGAAAATGTAAACCATATACAACCCCAATTCCAAAGAAGTTGGGACGTTGTATAAAATATAAATAAAAACAGAATATAATGATCATTTTGAATTTGATGCCTGCAATATGTACCAAAAAAGTTGGGACAGGGGCAATAAAAGACTGGGAAAGTCAAGTACATCTACAAGTGCAAGTTAAAACTCTACCATGTAAAGCGAAAGCCACATAACACCCAGAAACACCGCCGGCTTCTCTGGGCCCGAGCTCATCTGAGATCATGGACGTGATGTCCTCCGGGCCAAAGAGGAAAAGGACTGTTTGGATTGTTATCAGATCAAATTTCAAATGCCACCGCCATTGATGGTATGGATGTATGTTAGTGCCCATGGCATGGGTAACTTGCACATCTGTGAAGGCACCATTAATGCTGAAAGATATATACAGGTTTTGGAGCAACATATGCTGCCATCCAAGCGACATCTTTTTCAGGGACGTCCCTGCTTCTTTCAGCAAGACAATGCCAAGCCACATTCTGCACGTTACAACAGCGTGGCCTCGTAGTAAAAGAGTGTGGGTACTAGACTGGCCATTCTGCAGTCCAGACCAGTCTCCCATTGAAAATGTGTGATGCATTATGAAGCGCAAAATCACATCGGAGACCCTGGACTGTTGAGCAACTGAAGTTTTACATCAAGCAAGAATGGTAAAGAATTCCACCTACAAAGCTTCAACAATTCGAGTCCTCAGTTCCCAAACGCTTACTGAGTGTTGTTAAAAGGTAAGGTGATGTAACACAGTGGTAAACAGGACACGGGCCCAGTCAGTGGCGTAACTAGGAATGGCTGGGCCCCAAGGCGAACATTTGATATGGGGCCCCCCCAGCCGCCGCCCCCAACCCCCCCAAACCGCCGCCCCCCCCCCCCCCCACACACAAACCGCATTCCTGCGCACACTATTATGCCCCATAGTGGCCCCTGCACACGGTATTATGTCCCATAGTGGCCCCTGCACACGGTATTATGCTCCATAGTGGCCCCTGGACACGGTATTATGCAGCATAGTGGCCCCTGCACACAATATTATGCAGCATAGTGGCCCCTGCACACAATATTATGCCCCATAGTGGCCTCTGGACACGGTATTATGCAGCATAGTGGCCCCTGCACACAATATTATGCCCCATGGTGGCCCCAGCACACAGTAGTTTGCCCCATAGTAGCCCCTGCACACAGTAGTTTGCCCCATAGTAGCCCCTGCACACAGTAGTTTGCCCCATAGTAGCCCCTGCACACAGTAGTTTGCCCCATAGTAGCCCCTGCACACAGTAGTTTGCCCCTTAGTAGCCCCTGCACACAGTAGTTTGCCCCATAGTGGCCCCTGCACACAGTAGTTTGCCCCATAGTGGCCCCTGCACATAGTAGTTTGCCCCATAGTGGCCCCTGCACACAGTAGTTTGCCCCATAGTAGCCCCTGCACACAGTAGTTTGCCCCATTGTAGCCCCTGCACACAGTAGTTTGCCCCATAGTAGCTCCTGCACACAGTAGTTTGCCCCATAGTAGGCCCTGCACACAGTAGTTTGCCCCATAGTAGCCCCTGCACACAGTAGTTTGCCCCATAGTGGCCCCTGCACGCAGTAGTTTGCCCCATAGTAGCCCCTGCACACAGTAGTTTGCCCCATAGTGGCCCCTGCACACAGTAGTTTGCCCCATAGTGGCCCCTGCACACAGTATTATGCCTCATAGTGGACCACCCATGAACGATTATTATACTCCGGGGTCTTTTCAGACCCCAGAGT
Source organism: Leptodactylus fallax (assembly GCA_947044405.1). Lineage (NCBI taxonomy): Eukaryota > Metazoa > Chordata > Amphibia > Anura > Leptodactylidae > Leptodactylus > Leptodactylus fallax. The sequence goes on from CAMRHE010000305.1 coordinate 591,880, forward strand.
ATAATGATCGGAGACCCAGGGGAGGATAGAAACATAGAAAACACTGCAACTTACCTCTTCCTCGCTCCGGTGCACTCCCGTGCGCTACTTCGGCCATCTTCAATGTCAGACCGGATCTCGCGCGATCCAGGCCGGCGTCGCGACGCATAATGACGTCGGCTGACGTCTGGGACGTCACCAAACATGCCCGAAGCCTGCGGAGCGGCGGAGAGGTGAGTTACAGTGTTTTTTATGTTCGCTCACCTCCCCTGGGCCCCCCGATCATTATACTCCGGGGTCTCAAAAGACCCCGGAGTATAACGATAGCAGTGATTGTGGGGTTCACGGTAGCGACTGCCACAGGGCTCCGGGCCCCGTAATGTTCCGGGCCCTGTGGCAGTCACTACCACTGCTACCCCGGTAGTTACGCTCCTGGGCCCAGTCTTTTGTTGCCATTGGCCCAGCTTTGTTGAAACGTGTTGCAGGCATCAAATTCATAATATATGTGAATATTTGCAAAATATTTGTAGTGTATTCAATTGAATATAGGTTGAAAAGGATTTGAAAATCATCGTATTCTGTTTTTATTTATGTTTTACACAACGTCCCAAAATTTTGATACAAGATATGAAATACAGTCCTGTAATCCATAACATAGATGTTTTATTATTGTAGCTCAGTTCTGTTAGTGGTGTGATCATTTGTATGATCAGATTATTATGGCACAGTATATCTTTTTATGGTTTGCTGCTATCCAGTACTTGCTTATATATGCAGTTATTGACTGCATTATCGGAAATTGTGGTGTATCAATGGAGCTTTTAATGGTTTTGCCATTACAGCTAAAATGTGTACTAAAGTAATTATCCGATGAGGTAACAAATGGCATCCATATTATGAATGGCTGACCTGTTTCCGTCACTTTGCATGTTTGTCTCTGGTGTGTGCTGTATTTTCTCAGACCCTGCTACAGTAGAAAAGGAAGATGTTGAAGAATGAAAATAATAAATTTTTTGGTATTGAGAAGATGCAATTCTGAAAAATGCAACAAATCCTCATTATATTCATTTGGTAATTACAGTATTTACAAAAATGACATTACATTACAAGGTCACATAAAAAAAAACAAAACCTGTAAAAATTTCAGTACGTGTGTGGATGTGCTGTATTGGCAATTTCTTCATATATTTTCAGAGGGAATAACTGAGGAACCTCGCAAAACACAGTTCTAAAGGCTGATACACACGACAATGTTTAGGTTAACAAATACAGTCTGTTTCAGTTGAGGACAGAGAAGCTGCAGTAACTCTGAAGCTTACAGCATCATAAATCATTATAATGCTCTATGTTCAGGTCACAGGGACTGCTCTCCACCCAGTATTTATAGCTAAGACACAGACCATGTTTCTTCACCCATACATGGTCATGTCCAACAGCCTTTAAAGGCTCTGCAAGGGGGTAACGTCCTGATCAGTGGGTAAGCTCTATGCTATCTCCAGCAGTTCCCATTGAAATGAATGGATTGGCGCAGTAGTTTAACCATCCACTCCATTCAAAACTGGGTGCAAAACACCCTAGTTATCGTAATCAATATAAATCAGGATTGCATTTTGGGATGCAAGGTTATTCTTTTGGGCCATATTCAAGTGGAGATTTCCATTATGCTACATTTTAAAGTGGATTTTACCATGTCCAGTAAGGTAGCTAAGTGATAAGCACTATTGCCTTGCAGCATTGGGGTCTTAAATTCAATTCCAACCAAGGGCAGCCTCTGCATGGATTTTGTACATTATACTTGCCAACATTTCTGTACCACTGTCCAAAAGGGAGACATTTTTGGCATATTCCCACCTCCTTTTCTGCAGAGCATGCCCTTTTGTGGGTTGCATTCACTTTAAAAATGAGGCAGTTGGTGCACTGGGGGTGGGCCTTCAGCTCACTGGAGTACTGCTCTTGCCACTCAGACCCCTATCATCGTCTGCCTGTGCACAGATAGTTGGTGCTCCTACTGCTGTGACATCACCATCTTAAAAGAGCAGTGCTCCCAGGGCTGAAGGCCCACATATAGTGCACCAACTGCCTCATTTGCATAAAATGTCAAAGTTGCTTTCTCCAAATCTAGAAAAGGGACCCACAAAGGTAGGTTATGGATCACTGTAATGTGCTCCGTAACACAGTGGTCATAGTTGAATATGTTTGGGGATGGTGGTAGACTCCCTTTGAATTTGAGTTTGGGCACCAGGACTGCACTAGCATCCTGGTGCCATGCAAGTAAAATATACATGGAGATTTGCCAACTCATCCAGGAGGTCTCCTCTTTTTCCCGGAAACTCCTGCACATTCAAGGAGAATTGGCAAATATGTTGTATGTTCACCCCATGTTTGTGTGGATTATCTTTAAATAGGACCTTTCATGTTCTCATAGATGTGTAGTATTATACAGTATACAGCTAGAAACCTGACAGTGCACTGAATTCAGCGAACTGTCGGCTTTCCCGGTATGTGCCCCTGTGCTGGAGATACCGATATCTCCCCACAGTCAGAAGGGCCAGCCTTACAGCTCAGCATCATCGCTGGGCTGTGAGGAGCATCCCCCCTGACAATGCAAGTTTATGAAAGAGTACAGTCAGGGGGATGTTCCCCACAGCCCAGCGATGACAGCTAGGCTGTGAGGAACGCCCTTCTGACAGTGTGGAGATATCAGTGCTGAAATTAACAGCACTGATATCTCCAGCAACGGGGCGCACGTTAGGGAACCCCATAGTGCATTTCGAGTGGTATATAATACCGCACTTCTATGAGGACATGAAAAGTCCTCTTTAAGCACATTTTTGTAATTTGTGATATGATGTATGTTATAGGTAAAAATAAAAAAATATTTAAAAAAATAATAAAAGGGTTTGTCCAGGATAATTTTTTTTTTTTTAATTTTAGGCTGGGGAAGCATATATGTATGGCCTTATGCTGGTTAATTCTGAATTTAGATTGTGGGAACAGGGACACATCTTCTAAAATGATTATAATGACAATATTTATATTCCATTCAAAAGCTAGAAAAAATCCTTGGCAAAATAGCTATGTATATAAACATTTGGACATGGTTTTAAGAATGAGAGTTTAAAACACTTTACTTGGCAATAGAAATGTGTGATTTCCTTTTGTACTTAAGGAACTTTTGTATTGCATATCACTTTAATATTTTATAAACCTTTTATCTTATGTAACGGGAAGCAAATTAAGACTATAAACTGGAATTATGTAAGAGTATATGTAAATGTTTTGCTGTTTTATTGCACTCTATTTTAGAAAGAAAGGGTTGGCATTTCAGAGGTGTGTTTTTATTTTTTTTTTTTTTAAATTGCACTTAGGGGTTTTCCAGTACTTAAAGGGGTTGTCCAAAAATAATCTTAGGAAAGGCCATAAATATCTGATTGGCAGGTGGCTGACAGGCGGCCCTCTGCATCCTCTGGATCAACTGAATTCAATATGAGCAGAGCTGCAGTTCCTCCGCCTAACCCTGTACACGGATCAGATATTTATGGTCTATTCTAAGGATATGCCATGAAATACATATTCCTGGACACCCCCTTTTAAATATTCATGACCAATTTTTAGGATCAGTCATCAATATGAAATTTGCAGGGATCCAACTACTGACACCCCTGTCGATCAGCTGATAGAAGGTTTCAAGCCACTTGGATGAGTGGCTACCTATAATCCAATGCCATCCTCATTCAGAGTTTAGGGTTACCAGAGAATGCAGTAAGGTAGAATGGACTTGACTGTTTTGGGACCCACGTTGCAACCCTAGAACAAGGTGCCAGAAAATAGGTGAGCTTGCAGACTAAGGACCAAACTAGAGACCCTATTAGGGGCAGAGAATGTAAAACACAAGCTTATATCAAAACCAGAGGGGAATAGCCAAAAAAGCAGAGGTATATCCAGTCCAAGTCACAGTCAAATCCAAGAGGTCACAGTTACAGCCAAATCAGGAACAGAAAAGCAAGCCAAAGTCAGAAAACTACAAGTTTGGAAAATGTTGTAAGGTACAGAGAGTAAGTTCTAAGAACGCTGAGGCTAGAATACTTGGACATGTTTGCCCCTCTATGATGAACCCCTAGCTATACCGTTGGGATGAGCCAAATAACTCTCCCTGTGCAACCACAGTTTTATCTCTCCACATGTACCTGTCAAGAGAAGACCGCACCCAACACAACACATCACATTACAAAGCGACCAAACGACCAAACATCAGTCAGTGAAACGAACATAACACCAAATATTCATAACTAAACAGGAGTTGCTAATCTGTCTTGGGTAGGGACACAGAATATGCCATCCCCCTAAGGTTGCTAATTTGACAGGTTGGTCTTCACCCCTCTGCAAATACACCATAACAGGAAGAAGGAAACTGGGAGAAGAAAAAGTGAACGGAACACAGGGAGTCACAGACAAAGAAGCAGTGGGCAAAGTAAGGGGCTATTCACACCACTGTGTTATGTCTTTACAGATACTCTGCAATGATGGTATGCTCTGTGGTGGTGCAGATGACAACTCTAAGTGATGGAGCTCAGCAACAGGGCATGGTGCAGGCCTGCCATCAAAAACAGATGAAAAAACTGCCAAGAAAAGAAAGAATGTTACAAATTATAACACAAACAGGTATACAATGGTGCAAAGCAAGAGCAGATCTAATGTACTGACCTGAGTGTGTGATGTGAGTTCTCCAACTTCTGTCCTTCTGCAGTCTCTGTATCTGGGCACCTCCACTTCTTGCAGGATCCAGCATTTCATGCCCACATGGCTCTGTGTGCGGATCATCTGTACACAAGGATGCCAGTAACGAAAGGAATCACTATAGAATCACATACGTTTTTATTGAAAATATGACTAAACACCATCTATTATTTAAATACAGAGTAACTGAGATGGATTGTCACGGGGTTTAATGTGGACTATGGAAGTAACACAATTTCATAGTAAAATATTGGCAGAGCTCACATGAGATGATCTAGTGATGTGCATACCTGTATATAGGTAGAGAGACTTCTCTTGACATGAAGAGGCTAATTTTAGAACACATATTTGAGAATCCACACAAAAGACTCATGTTTTTGAGATGTTTCATGCAGCAGTGTATCTGGTATAAATGGTTTATGGAAACAGGACTAAGATCAGGGTTGGGAACATGGTGGAAGTGATTTAGTGCATGGGTGCTGTGTGGTAGTTGATAGCCCGCGATGAGCAAACAAATGGAAGTTCTTTAAAGAGTTCTTGCTGGTCGCCATGTATTGACTCCACCTAACCCCAATGAATTGAAGAGAAGGTGTGTTTCCTTATGTTCCCATGTATTCCTAATCTATAAGACTGTTATTGATATAGGAGTCTTCTTAACAGGGCTTCAGTTTCATACTCAAAGTCTTCAAATCTTGGCTCATATTTCAGGACTAGTTTTCACATCTCTAACTGTATAGCTATTCTTGTTTTTTTTTAGATTTTACACAGTGCCCCAAATTTTTTTTAAATTGGGGTTGTATATATACCCCAGAATTTGTATGTACGTAAGAAGTGACATGAAAGCAAGCGTGAAAGAGGCAAATGTGGGGAAAGATTGTGAGGATGTTAAATCCTATTTGGTTCGAGCTGGAAACTGCACCATATCACTTGCACTGGGGGACGTAGTGAGATTCCACCTCAACAGGACCATGAAAACTTGAGGTATTGCTGAGGTGCTTTGGTGTTTTGGAAATTGACCAGTAGAGGCAGGGATCCTCAGAAGCTTCTGTTTTGCTCCTGGCTATTAGTGAGAGCCATTGGAGGAGCAGGAAGAAGCCTCTCGGCATCAATTCTTTTTGTGCTTTTGGTCTAATTGAAAAAAGTATTGTATCTGCATACGTGGCCATTTCCTTAGTCCACCCTTTCTTGCTCAGGGGGGGGAAGCAGCAGAAAGGGCCCGGGGGGGGCGGGGGGGGGTGTGCAGCATAGAGATGTCAGGACATCTGTTTCCAGTGTACTAGTGTTGCAGTGTACAAGTCAGCGATTATTATGGAGCTCGCCTCTCACATGGCCATACTCCATAGCAGCTTGTTTGGGCCACTTGTTGCATCTGGGAGAGGCTTGTCATCATAGTAACCCCTTTCTGCCACAGACATTTTTCGATTTTGCCTCCCCACCTTCCAAATCCCATAATTTTTTTTATTTTTCTGTTCATAGAGCCATATGAGGGCTTTATGTTTCCGGGAGAAATTGTACTTCGTAATGGTATCATTTAATATTTTAAATGTATTCTATGGGTACGAGTCCGGGATATCAAATTTATATATAGTTTTATTTATGTTTTAACCACTTAAAAAAAAAAAAAAATTCCAATGTATGCAGATGCATAAGGCATTTTTTTGTGGAGCCAGATGTACTTATTACTTATACAAATAGTATATCGCTTTGATCTCGCTATTTATTCAAATTTTTAAGAGGGGCAAAACAGTGATAAAAGTGGTTCGGCTCTTTTAATTTTTTTTTTTCCTGCTACAGCATTCACCGTATAGGAAAAATATTTTTATAAGTTTGTAGACTGGGCATTTTTGGACACAGGGGTACCTAATGCGTATGTGTTTCACTTTTTTTTTTTTTTTTTTTTACTTTTATAGCGTTCTAGGGAAATGACGGGGGTGATTCAAATTTTAAATTTTTTATTATATGTACAGTATGTGTAGAGTCTGATCACTAATGCATTGTAAATAGACGGCACCAGACAGGAGCCTTCAATAGACTCCCGACTGCCATGGCAACGGATCGCCAGCCCTGAATCTCATTCTGGGGGCTGGTGACCCTCCCCAAATTGGCACCCTGGTCAGCTTTTCGGGCTCTGATTGTGTGCATTAGTGACAGGTTAATACAATGGAGACCTGGTGGCTATGGTGGCCATTTAGCTACTGTGCGACCACTATATCTAAATATCTAACATCAGCGATACTATTACAGCAGATGTTGGGAATGGGTTAATGGAACAATGAATTCTGAATTTATCCAGCAAATTCTAGCGGAAAATTATATGATGTCCATGAGTTGAATCTCAAGAGAATGTCGATCAAGCAGCACAACAATGACCCTAAGCACACAAGGCATTCTATCAAAGAATGGTTAAATAAGAAAAACATTTAAGTTTTGGAATAGCCAAGCCAAAGTCCTTACCTTAATCTGACAGAATTGTTGGGGAAGGACCTGAAGTGAGCAGTTTATGGGAGGACACACACCTCACAGAGATGAAGTTGTTTTGTTTGCAGGGATAGGCTAAAACTGCTCCAAGCTGATGTGCAGGACTGATCAAATATTACATGACAGATAAATGATATTGGATAATTTTCTTCTATAAATAGTCTAATATTTTTGACTCTCTTGTTTGCTTTGGTTTTTTTTATCTGTCAGTTTGTTGCATTTTTCTGTCAGTGTACCGGGCACTAACAGCATGTTATTGCCTGTATTTCTTTGAGCACCACAGGGGGAGGTCAATGAGGACATCTATAAAAAACAGCGCCCAATATGTTTCCCACAGTGCCGTTTTGTGAATAACCTATATATCAGAAGAATGTTTAGCCAAAAGCAAGGACACTAGCCAAGTCATCACTGAACCAGAAATTCTCCACAGATAACATGAAACAATTATTTTGTTCACCATATACATAATTCTGATGTGCATCTTATGATCTTTGATATATCTATCCACAGAACTTTCAACTCCATCAGAGTTGCTATGGCTAAGTAAAGAAGAAACAAAGGGCCAAGCAAGCATTAAAGATAGACTACACACAAAGGTCCGAATTATGGTAGTTTTACCATTCCACATCAGTTGGATCCACCATCAATTATCAATTTTGTAGGAGTCCAACTGCTTATGCAGTGGACAGTCCCCATATGTAGTAAGAGGCTACATCTGTGGCCCTGATAATGTGATAAGTTGAATGTCATCATTAAATCCAGTCTTCACTCATGCAAGAAGCTTGAGGAAAAAGGAGATTGCATGAAAGACCACCTCGCGGTTGGTCTACCATTCTGAATATCTGGATGCATTAGTCACAACCAGATAACTTTGCAGATTAGAATACGTTTAGGGTCAGGCGACACCTCCTTAAGCTTCCTAGCTTACAGGTTAGAGAAGTGAAATCCCTTTCCTACATGATTTAGTCACTCCTGTGAAGCTCCTTAGCCCTTGCAATATGCAGTTTGCCCGGAGGAAATAACATGTATGATTTTATTACTTCTACCTTCTACACACTGGTGTCAGATAAGAGATGACCTTGAAATGGTGAGTGATATTGTCTTTACCAGTATCATTTTCCAGAGCATTCTTAGGATATTTCAGAGCAGCCAGTAAAATTAATACATATTCATAGAAAGGGAGATACATATAAATATGTCTTTTTTAGAAGCTTTAGTACTTTCTTTCTTATATTTATCATATTCTATATATATGTTTTATTAATCTCTTGGTTATAGAAAATATATAAATATGCTAAGCCACTCGCTGTCCATAGTTTCTATGATACACTGTAAAAAACGACATCAGTTGTACATACATCAGTTCTAATGAATTAGTACCTATAAAAAGTTAATGTCCTGTACCACAATGTAATTATTGCCTTTATGTTGGGTTTTAGGGAAGATAAATCTTGACTTTGGATCATGGTGGAAACTGAGATGGCAGCTGAGGTGTTGAATCAGGAGCAAAACTAGCTCTACTCAAACTTCAGCGGAGAGTGTCCATTGTTTACTGACCCTTGTTAGATCTTCTGGTTTGGAAGGCTGAGGAAGATTTTTTGGGATCTTTCTCCTTTTGCAGAGGGTTTCCAAACTACTTGGGCTGTCAAAAATATATCTAAATAGGGTACTGAGATAGCAGATGCACTGGTGCCTGAGGGGGTCAAAAGCATTAATTGTAACAGGCTCACCAGAGACAGGTGAACTCTGTACTTTGGTACTTTTAGCACTACTGGCCTGACTGCCACTCTATTTAAATCCAGTGACTGAACAGACAGACCTCTATCTGCAAATTATCCCCTATCCTATAGATAGTTTTAGGGATTCTATCTGCAGAAGGGTTTAGATTATTAATTGTGATAGGCCTGTCTGAAAAGATGTGTCTTTATGATGCGCTTGAAGCTGTAGAAATTGGGAGTTAATCTGATTGTCTGATGTAGAGCATTCCAAAGAAGTGGTGCACCTCAGGAACTGACTGAAAGGAGAGCACTGATTCGGTTATAGGCAGAGATGAGGAAGGGAATGTAGGGAGGTGCAGCATTATGGAGAGCCTTGTGGATGAGGGTGATAAGTTTATATTGTATTCTGTATTGAATAGGCAGCCAATGAAGTGACTGACACAGACCGGAGGCATCGCTGTAGCGTCTAGACTGATAGATGAGCCTGGCCGCTGCATTCAGAATAGATTGTAGAGGGGAGAGTTTAGTAAGGGGAAGACCGATTAGAAGGCAGTTACAGAAGTCAAGGCGAGAGTGAATCGGGATGACAATAAGGGTCTTTAATGTTTTGGTGGTGAGAAAAGGGCGGATTCTGGAGATGTTTTTGAGGTGGAGATGACATGAGCGTGCAAGTGATTGGATATGGGGGGGTGAAGGAAAGGTCTGAGTCAAAAATAACCCCAAGGCAACGGGCATACTGCATAGGAGTTATAGTAAGGCCAGAGACTGAAATGGAGATATCAGGGATAGGTCTATTAGATGGTGGAAACAGCAGTAGTTCTTTGAGAGATTCAGTTTCAGATAAAGCGAAGACATGATATTTGAGACAGCAGAGAGGCAGTCATTGGTGTTCTGTATTAGCGCAGGGGTGATGTCACAGGATATGGAATATAGTTGGGTGTCATCAGCATAAAGATGGTACCGGAAGCCAAATCTGTGATGCTTTGCCCAATAGGGGCTGTGTAGAAAGAGAAGAGCAGGAGACCTAGGACAGAGCCCTGAGGAACACTAACAGCAAGGGGAAGAGACAAAGCCAACAATTGATTCCACCCACGAACTCATGGACTACTTAAAATTAGAGAGTCTGCAGAGGGAGCAACTGCTAAAATGCAAAATACAAATTATATAATAGTCAAAAATAGTGTTATTACTTTTGTACACATACCGGTGAATCTCAATAAATTAGAATATCTTCGAAACGTTTATTTATTTCAGTAATTCTGTAAATGTTGATTATGGATTACAGGTAATGAAAACCCAAATCTAAGAAAATTTGAATATTGTAGAAAAGTTCAGTATTGTAAATTCAGTGTGTCACCTGCCAAGGTTTCCTAAGCCTTTAAATGGTCCCTCAGTCTGGTTCAGTAGGACACACAATCATGGAAGATGCTGATTATGAATTGAATTACTGAAATGAATGAACGTTTCAAAGATATTCTAATTTATTGAGATGCACCTGTACTTGTTAGATATATTTTAACTGTAATTGAACTGTGTTTGCACCACTTTTACTTAAGCCACATTACAGACTGTACTTTTGGGAAATTATCTTGCCTACCATCCCCTAAATGTGTCACTTTTCTTTTTTTACCTTTCCAGAAGATTAAGATGGATGAACACAAATAATGAAGTAAAACCGATCCTTGATTCCACCTTATCGGTGTGGAGTCATTGTTTGTGGAGTTCAATGTCATTATGGGGAACGAAGAGTCTCCATGTAAAAATGAATCTACTATACAAGGTACTACTGCTGTGAGTATTTTATTGCATTTTTTTTTCAATTATAGGCAGTGACGTTTATTAAACATTCATTTTGGAAATCATATTGAAATTGAGGAATATAATCTACAAGTGTGAAGTTTATGCTGCCAGCTGAGGGTAGTATAAAGTAGTAGACATACTCTAATTTTAGCAGTGTATCACTGATGTGTGAAAACTTTAGTTTTTTATAACGTTAGAGAACTTTAGTTGTTGTAGCCCAATATGCGCATTGAAGCCAGGAGTCCCTATCCCACTGCTGCAGCTTGACAAATTATGCTTTATGCACAGTATTAGGGAACCTTTGAACTTTTGATAGTTATGATCCTGTTTTAATCTAAGGCCACATGAAGTAAAACACAGCTGAAAACGCTGCATAAGGAAACCACTGAAAAAAATGAATCGAAAAAAAAGAGTTTTTCACTGATTTTCAAATGTGTTTTGCATGTTTGCTTTTGTTTATATAAGTCTGTGGTGAATTCTGCATTTCCACATGTGGCCTCACTTTTAAGGTGAATTCTCATATAGCAGATTATGTTAAACTGAAAATCTATTTCTATTTCTATTCATGTGAATGGAGTTATTTTGGTGGCAAGCGCATGGATTTCTCAAGCCTCATTCAGATGAATAGGACAGATGAATTTCTGCTACCGGTAGTAATCTGTCACATTTGATTTTATACTAAAAGATTTTGTCATAGAAATCAGGACTATGATATACTGGATCTGTGAGAACAAGTGGCACTTAGTCTATAGTTAAGGCTGGGTATACACCTGGGCCCACATTGTGAAGTCCTCCCAGTGCCCTCTGGTTATGCATACGAAAAAAAAACCCACAACATTCATAGAACACTGAAAATGTTCAACAGACACAAGCAGCAAAATTTCCTGTATCTATGCTTGCACTGAACGCTTACAGCACATGTGTAGTCAAGGTCGCAGATCTGCCATCTTTGGAAACTATGGACACTGCAGTTTGTTTACATGCATTGCTCATGAGGGCCAAGGGCCGTTATCATGGAGGCTAATGTAAGCCCTAAATTGTTTTAGCATTTCTTTTACAAACACACATCAGTGTATGGCATTACTGAAATCTGAGCAAAAAGCAGATTACCCATTCGAAGGGTTGGGGGGCCCCCAATATTATTTCACTGTAATAATCTGATTCTAAGAGTGTACGAAGGAAGAACCAACCAGAAAGTAAACTTCACATAATAGCACCTTTTTTCTGCAACTTCAGTTACGGTGCAGGTCTACAATTTTGTTTCTGGTGTCCTTCCACAGCTCTTTGGTCTTCACCATAGTGGAGTTTGGAGTGTGACTGTTTGAGGTTGTGGACAGGTGTCTTTTATACTGATAACAATGTCAAACAGGAGCCATTACTACAGGTAATGAGTGGAGGACAGAGGAGCCTCTTAAAGAAGTTACTGTACAGTGCGGGTAAGATCTATCCATTTTTTACCCTCTATAGTGGTGATTTTTTGGTATTTTGATTATGCCTTGGTTAGAGGTATGTTTTATCTATTTATAATAAATGTTAAGTTTTATTTTTGCATTTAGTGCTATGGTATATGGATTTCTCTATGCAATTGTGGTGGTAGCCCTGGTTATTCAGTGTTGTTCCACCTGTTCTGCTCAGTGTTTGTGGTTTTTTCAGTTTAGAAGTTGGCAATAGGGGCAGAGATAGATGCGCTACCATGGGTATGACATAACTAGGTCAGGAAACCAAGGGTTAAGAGGGTGAGGAATGCTGAATGTTTTTTAATCTGCTGCATTTTTTCTTATGATAGAAAACGAGTTTGTGTGTTAATTTAGACAGATATTTATAGGAATGTACGTTTATATGTGATCTACCATAGCTATATACTGAATAGTTCATTACCAATGTAGGGCAGACTATGAGGGCAAAACCTAATCTCACAGACCTCTCTGCTTCATCTCCTCTCAGCTACATAATCAGCTTTACATCAGCAACCTGGATAAATTCCATGCACTTGCTTTCTGTAACCTCTATGCAAGCAAACACTCTATAAACATGATTAACCCTTTGCTATTATCAGCATATGGGTTTATGTGATTCTGCTGCATTTCTCCGTAGCCAACAGGTATTAGTTGAAAATATACAAAATGATGCAGTGTGGTCAGTCGCAAGATTTGATGGATAAGAAAACTGCTTTTCTGAGTAATGTAAATCCTAAGTTTGAGATCTTTGAGAATGTTTGTTAGTTATGTGTACAAATCCGCATATGGGATCAGAAATTGTTTGGTAAGATTTGCAAATTGGAAAACTGCATTGGTGCCATTTAGTTGGGATATATAGCGCTCACACTGCAGTATACATTTACTGCATGCACCTGGATTGTCACCCATAGGGAACCATGGTCATTTTATTTTTTTTGACTGCATACCTCTTTATGAAATAGCACAGGTAAAAAAATGGGAAGGCAGCGATACAATGACGTCATCACGCCGCCTACGCTGAGACACAGACGTCGCGGACAAGAAGAGGAGGCGGCGGCTGCATCAAGACATCGCAGGTGAGTATAGCTTTTTTATATATATATATATATATATAAATAGGCCGTAACCTGTTGGAGTATCCCCGGCAGGTCAGGGCCTATTTATTTACCTACCCCGCGTCTGCTCGTGGCCGCCCCCGCTTCCCCTTCTGCTATGGGCCGCAGAAAGGGAAGTGGATGCCGCTGTGAGCGGCCGCGGGGATCAGTAAGTTAGGCCGCGGGCCGCAAATACTACTATTATTATACTCCGGGGCCTATTCAGACCCCGGAGTATAATAATTGGAGGCCTAGGGTTGGTGAGGGAACATAAAAACCAGTGTTACTCACCTCCTGCGATCCGATGTAACTCTGAGTAGGCTTGAGGCCTCTGGTGACGTCATCAGGTCGCGTCGCCGGCTTGATCACGTGACGTGTGTGCGCAATTAAACAGGGCCGAAAGCTGCAAGGATTGCACCGGTGTCCAGGATAGGTAAGTAACTTTGGTTTTTATGTTTGTATTCTCCCCTGGGTCTCCAATCATTATACTCTGGGGTCTGAAAAGAGTCGGCCACTATGGGGCATAATACCTTGTGCAGGGACCACTGTAGAGCATAATACCCTGTGCAGGGGCCACTCTGGAGCATAATACAAGTGCAGGGGCCACTATAGAGCATAATACCGGGTGCAGGGGTCACTATGGAGCATAATACAAGTGCAGGGGCCACTATGGAGCATAATACCAGTGCAAGGGCCACTATGGAGGATAATACCAGTGCAGGGGCCACTATGGAGCATAATACCAGTGCAAGGGCCACTATAGAGCATAATACCAGTGCAGGGGCCACTATGGAGCATAATACTGTGTGCTGGGGCCACTGTGGAGCATAATACCGTGTGCAGGGGCCAATATGTAGCATAATACCGTGTGCAGGGGCCAATATGGGGCATAAAACTGTGTGAAGGAGTTGCTGTGGAACATAATACCGTGTGCAGTGGCCAATGCGGGGCATAATACCGTGAGCAGGGGCCACTATGGAGCATAATACCGTGTGCAGGGGCCGCTGAGAGGCATAATACAGTGTGCAGGGGCCACTGCGGGCCATAACACTGTGTAATACTGTGTGCAGGGGCTGCTGTGGAACATTATAGTGTGTGTAAATGGGGCGCTATAAACATGGGCTATGGCACCTGTTTATATTATACGCTGTCTGTTTATAGTGACCGTGTGATGTAATTGTAGCCTTGTCACATACTGTAGACATGTACAGGACGAGGCTGCAGTTACATTACATGGCCGCTATGAGATGAATTACACTATGTAAACAGAGAAGCGGTCACGGTGCTTACACAGGTACCATTCAAACAGCTGATCAGTGGGGGTCCTGGGTTTTTGAAGCCCACTGATTAGTTTATTAATTACCTGGAAAACCTTTTAATTAGTTAACACCTGGGGCATTATTAATAAGGGGCACTATTTATACAGGGTACACACGGATGTTATTAATATAAAGATGCACTTGGGGGTATTTTTCATTATGGGGGGTTATATCATATATTTTATAATTGGGGGTAGCAGCAGGATGGGGGCTTTGTGTAGGTGAGGACAATGTGGGTTGGATGCCTGGAAAAGTGAGGAGCCAAAGATGTCTGTGTTGCAACCTTTACAGAGACAAGTCACAGCTGGAAGAAGTGGTCATGGCGGTCCAGAGGGAAGAGAAGGGAAATGTGAAGGATTAGTCAGAGACGTCACCTGTAAGTCACAGAATGTTACTGCCCTGTATACACCTAAATGATAGAAGATAAATACCTGAGTGATGGGGGTCTGTCTGCTGAGACCCCCACTGAGCCTGAGAATTGGGTTTTTTCCCCCCCACTAGGTGGGAATCCAGCCTGGCTGCAGCCATATACAGTCATATGAAAAAGTTTGGGCACCTCTATTAATCTTAATCATTTTTAGTTCTAAATATTTGGGTGTTTGCAACAACCATTTCAATTTGATATATCTAATAACTGATGGACACAGTAATATTTCAGGATTGAAATGAGGTTTATTGTACTAACAGAAAATGTGCAATATGCATTAAACCAAAATTTGACCGGTGCAAAAGTATGGGCACCTCAACAGAAAAGTGACATTAATATTTAGTAGATCCTCCTTTTGCAAAAACAACAGCCTCTAGTCGCTTCCTGTAGCTTTTAATCAGTTCCTGGATCCTGGATGAAGGTATTTTTGACCATTCCTCTTTACAAAACAATTCCAGTTCAGTTAAGTTTGATGGTCGCCGAGCATGGACAGCCCGCTTCAAATTATCCCACAGATGTTCAATGATATTCAGGTCTGGGGACTGGGATGGCCATTCCAGAACATTGTAATTGTTCCTCTGCATGAATGCCTGAGTAGATTTGGAGCTGTGTTTTGGATCATTGTCTTGCTGAAATATCCATCCCCGGCGTAACTTCAAATTCGTCACTGATTCTTGTACATTATTCTCAAGAATCTGCTGATACTGAGTTGAATCCATGCGACCCTCAACTTTAACAAGATTCCCGGTGCCGGCATTGGCCACACAGCCCCAAAGCATGATGGAACCTCCACCAAATTTTACAGTGGGTAGCAAGTGTTTTTCCTGGAATGCTGTGTTTTTTTGACGCCATGCATAACGCCTTTTTGTATGACCAAACAACTCAATCTTTGTTTCATCAGTCCACAGGACCTTCTTCCAAAATGAAGCTGGCTTGTCCAAATGTGCTTTTGCATACCTCAGGCGACTCTGTTTGTGGCGTGCTTTCAGAAACGGCTTCTTTCGCAACACTCTCCCATACAGCTTCTCCTTGTACAAAGTGTGCTGTATTGTTGACCGATGCACAGTGACACCATCTGCAGCAAGATGATGCTGCAGCTCTTTGGAGGTGGTCTGTGGATTGTCCTTGACTGTTCTCACCATTCTTCTTCTCTGCCTTTCTGATATTTTTCTTGGCCTGCCACTTCTGGGCTTAACAAGAACTGTCCCTGTGGTCTTCCATTTCCTTACTATGTTCCTCACAGTGGAAACTGACAGGTTAAATCTCTGAGACAACTTTTTGTATCCTTCCCCTGAACAACTATGTTGAACAATCTTTGTTTTCAGATCATTTGAGAGTTGTTTTGAGGAGCCCATGATGCCACTCTTCACAGGAGATTCAAATAGGAGAACAACTTGCAATTGGCCACCTTAAATACCTTTTCTCATGATTGGATACACCTGGCTATGAAGTTCAAAGCTCAGTGAGGTTACAAAACCAATTTTGTGCTTCAGTAAGTCAGTAAAAAGTAGTTAGGAGTATTCAAATGAATAAAATGGTAAGGGTGCCCAAATTTTTGCACCGGTCAAATTTTGGTTTAATGCATATTGCACATTTTCTGTTAGTACAATAAACCTCATTTCAATCCTGAAATATTACTGTGTCCATCAGCTATTAGATATATCAAATTGAAATGGCTGTTGCAAACACCCAAATATTTAGAACTAAAAATGATTAAGATTAATAGGGGTGCCCAAACTTTTTCATATGACGGTATATAGGTGTGTCACTTGGTGGATGGACGAACCCGCGTGGCTCTCATTCACTTCAATGGGAGTGCCAAAGATAGCCGAAGTCCAGTACTCAGCTATCTGCGGGGCTCCTATTATAGAGAATGGGGGCCACGTGGGCTCGTCCATCCACCAAGCAGAAGATGTGTGAAGTTACTTTCATTGTTAATGCTGTATTGTTGATCTGATACTGAAGTAATTCAGTAAGAAGAATTCTTAAAAACTGTTTTATAACTTTGTGTATTGTGTATATTGTGCGACGATAACAGTGTGTTAAACTAGTAGCATGGAAACTCAGTTTTTTTTTTTTTTTTTTTTTTTTTTGGGGGGGGGGGGCGTCTTTCTATAGTCCGCCTCAGGCAGCAAAGAGGCTAGGTTCACCACTGCATACATGTAGAGAATAAGGCTTCATGCACATGCCCAAGTATTACAGAGACCACACTGTGTCATCCGAATGCCATTCATTTTACATTCATCACTACAAAAGTTCCAGTTCCAGTTCATACCTGACCACCACTTGAGGCCAGTCATTGGCTCTTGCACTTGGTGGCCAGTACACATCATTGCTGGAGAGCGGGAACAGAAGACCAGTGTGGCGGTCTTTCTTATGTTATTTTACCTCTGCCATGCCCTTCTCTAACTTTTGTCTGAGGGCCAGAAATCCCCTTTAATAACGAAATAACTCTTGCTTGCTCCCATAATATTAATCCTTTGTCACTGCACTGGCTGCCCATAAAATGGGAGGTAACTTTAACAATTTGGTTTCTGTTTTTAAAGTTGTAAGCAACTTGGATGCCAGTTATCAATAATGCCCTATACTCCTTGCTGTCCTCTCAGATCAGCAGGCATGAATAATCTGTCCATACCCAGCAAAACATTTAGAGCCAATCCTGTTATGCAGCCCCAAATAATACAGTCACTCGCCAGCCACGTCGGGTATTAATAACAAATTGATCAGTTTATTCCTGGTTTTG
Source organism: Leptodactylus fallax (assembly GCA_947044405.1). Taxonomy (NCBI): domain Eukaryota; kingdom Metazoa; phylum Chordata; class Amphibia; order Anura; family Leptodactylidae; genus Leptodactylus; species Leptodactylus fallax. The sequence goes on from CAMRHE010000305.1 coordinate 609,632, forward strand.
AGCTCCTTGTTCGAAAAACACATTACAAAAGTGTGTTGTTGTTTCCAGTAACCACCACAAGGAGGAGCTCACTGAATACAAAATGCTACCAGTCTTCCCATATAATACAGTTATATGATAAAGCTTCAAGTATTATGAGAGTCAACTCAATTAGAAAGTTTCATGAAACCCCGCGTTGTCAATGCTGGGCTTCATATCTGCTGTGCCGGTGGAGGATGCACCTCATTTATGAGGAGGGGCACACTTAATAAATCAGTGGCCATGGGCCAGCATTGAAATCTAGGCTAGCTCAACTGCAAGTTTTCTAGCAAAAATTAGAATAATTGCGACAGGCCCTACCCATGCCATGCCCACTTAAGGAAAGTGATAAAGGCAGTGTAAAAGGGAAAAAAAATTTTAAAAAAAAAGTTAGTGTAGAAGTCATGATCAGTCTGACCCAATGCTTGCGACATGTGCCCTTGCTAGGGCTGGAGCTTAGTGTGCACAAGCTAAGGGTGCAGCTGTAGATAGGCAGGGCACCACCAAAACCCAGACAGCGTAGAAAGGGAATCTGTGCCTAGGAAAAACCCCCAAAACAGAGACACAACAAGCTGCCCCCACCCCCCAAAAAAAAAGGCAGATGGGACAAAAAAAAACCACCCCAGGGGCAAGCCAGAAAAAAACAACGGCCCGAGTGGGAGGAAAAGATAAAAAAAGAAAGGAAAAAAAACAGAGGGAAAACCGAAGGCAAGGCCCCAGAGCGGGCCGCAGCAAAAAAGGCGCCCCGCAGCACCACAGAAAGCGCAGAGCCTGTGGACCGCCCAAACCAAGGGAAACGCCAACGCCAAGGAAACGACAGCTGTGACCGCGAGCGACGCAGGGGGAGGGACGCACAACCACCACGCAGGAACGAAAACACCACGGACGCGGGCACACCGCGGGGCAGGGCGCACCGCAAGAGGCGGGAGGGCGGCGCGGCGGCGCAACGCGCGGGGGCGGCAGAAACAAACAGCCCAAGACAGGCCACAAAAAACAAGCGAGCGGGACCGTCCGGGCGGAGCGAGGCAGGGGAGGAGAGCGGAGCCGGGGCGGCGGCAGAGACAGCGCGCCAACACCACCAGGCAGCAGCGCGCCAGCGGCCCGCCCCCGCCCCGCCCCCGCACAGCCGCCCGCCCCGCCCCCACCCGCACCACGCGGCGCGGCACACGGACAAGACCGACGGAAGGACACACAGGGCCGAGCGGCCCAAGGTGCCCGCCCAAAAGGCACGAGGTAAGCAAAGAAAAAGGAAGAACCCACCAAGGAAGGGGAAAAACAGAGAGAGAGGGGGGGGGGGGGGGGGGGGGGGGGGAGGCAGGGGGGGGGGGAGGGGGGGGGGGGGGGGGGAAGGGGGGGGGGGATGGGGGGAGGGGGGGGGGAGGAGGCAAGGGGGGGGGGGAGGGGGAGGGGGGCGGGGAAGCAAGGGGGGGGGGGAGGGGGCGGGGGGGGCGGGAGGCAAGGGGGGGGGGGAGGGGGGGGGGGGGCGAGGAGGCAAGGGGGGGCGGGAGGGGGCGGGGGGGAGGAGGCAAGGGGGGGCAGGGAGGGGGGCGGGGGGCGAGGAGGAAGGGGGGGGGGGAGGGGGGAGGGGGAGCAGGGAGGCAAGGGGGGGGGGGAGGGGGCGAGGGGGAGCAGGGAGGCAAGGGGGGGGGGAAGGGGGGCAGGGGGAGCAGGGAGGCAAGGGGGGGGGGGAGGGGGCGAGGGGGGCGAGGAGGCAAGGGGGGGCGGGACGGGGGGAGGGGGGGGAAGGCAAGGGGGGGGGGGATGGGGGGAGGGGGGGAGGAGGAAGGGGGGGGGGGAGGGGGAGGGGGGCGGGGAGGCAAGGGGGGGGGGGAGATGGGGGCAGGGGGAACAGGGAGACAAGGGGGGGGGGGAGGGGGGCGGGGGGGACAGGGAGGCAAGGGGGGGCGGGGATGGGGGGCAGGGGGCGAGGAGGCAAGGTGGGGGCGGGGATGTTGGGGCGCAGGGGGGCGGGTGAGGCAAGGTGGGGGCGGTGGATGATGGGTGCGCAGGGGGGACAGGTGAGACAAGGTGGGGTGCGGTGGATGATGGGTGCGCGGGGGGACAGGTGAGACAAGGTTGGGTGCGGTGGATGTTGGACTCGCAGGTGAGGGGAGGGGCGGGCAGAAAAGCCTCCCAGCAAAGAATATCCCTGATACGGAGCAGGGATTATGTGCCCAGCACTGAAGGGAGCCATGCAAGGCCCAATAACCACACGCTGCCAAACCACACACAGTTATAGTTTTGTCAGCTAATCTCTGTAGCATGAACGGTAAAAGGCTATATGTTGAGACATTGTTTGAAAAATCACAAAAACAAAGCAAAGTATATGTAAATAAAGCTAGGCCCACAGCCAGGTCATGTCATGGTTTGTCATTGTGATAACCTGAATGTACGCTGTCCCACCCAGAAAATGCACCTGACAGACCCATTACAAATATGTTACAAATAAAAAAAAAACCAGGGCCAGCAGAAAAAACCCAACAGAGGACATGAAAGGCCAAAGGCAGCACGCAGCAACTGGCGCCTTGCGACCAAAGACGCGGGCCCGGCCCCACAAGTAGGGAAGCACATGAGTCCGGGGTGCACCGCCCGCCAACCACCCGTGCCGGCACAGCCGCGGGGCTGTGCCCCCTTTGGGGGTCGGGCACCAGTCTCCGGCGGCCCCTGCTGGCCTGCTTGCGGTTTTAGAAATCGCACCATGTCAATTATACCTATGGAAACGCCGGTGGTTTACATATAGGTATAAATAGAAAGACTGTGAAAAGTGCTGCGATGCGTTGCCTCCATGTTTTTTCCTGCAGCGCTTTTTTGCTGCGGCCCGCTACGTGGAGACTTAGCCTAAGGATAGATTGTCAATATCAGATTGGTGGAAAATCTGATCTACCATAATCTGGTCTAACTACTATGCAGAGAACCATGCTGTATGGTTCCTGCGAGGTTTGGGGTGCCATGGATGTTGGGTGCCGTGGGGGGGAGTGGTTGGGGAGGGGGCGTTTTGGGTGTCTGTCTGCTGAGACCCCCCTTTTGCTTGAGAATTAGTTTTTTTCCCCTCCACTTGAAATTCAGCCTGACCACAGCCAGGCTGAATATAGGCTATCTGTGGCACGCTCCTATTAAAGAGAATGGGAGCGTGGGTTTGTATATCCACCAAGCGGCTGCGGTCAGGCTGAACTCCCAGTGGTTGAAAAAAGACCCAATTCTCAGGCTCAGTGGGATTCTCAGCAGATGCCCAAAACTTATAAAAATATTTTTCCCATACGGTGAATGCCATAGCGGGGAAAAATAAATCAAAAGTGCCGAACCGCAGTTTTTTCGCTGTTTTGCCTCTGATAAAAATTTGAATGAAAGGTGGTCAAAGCAATAGACATTCCCCAAAATGATATAACTAAAAAGTACACCTGGTCCTGCAAAACAAGGGGCCCTATGCATCCCCGTACACTGAAATATAAACAAACAGTTATGGGTGTCAGAATATGGCGACTTTAAAAAAAAATGTTTTAGATCTTTGTTATAGGATTAAAATATAAATAAAACTATATAAGTTTGGTATCCTCGGAATTGTACACAAACACAGAATACAGGTGACATGTCATTTTGGCTGCAGAGTGAACACCGTAAAAACAAAGCCCATAAGAAAGTCGCAGAAATGCACTTTTTCTTCATTTCCTCCCAATTCTGAATTTTTTTGCAGCTTCCCAGCACATTGTACAGAATAATAAATGGTACCATTATGAAGAACAATTTGTCCCACAAACATTAAAGGGGTTGTCCAGGCAAAAATGGACAACCCTTTTAAAGTTTAAATAAGCTGGGGGCAGTGAAAAAGTGCAATTCAGAAAACTCATTTTTATTAGGCCTATTCATCTTGGTCTTATCAGCAGGCATTCTTCTTCATTTACTGCTGTGCAAACGGCCCATAATAGGGAATCGTAAGTAAAAAGAAGTGGTCCTCTTACAGGATCCTCCTCTTTTGGCATGAGGGAGGGTCTTTTTCTCTGGAGGACCTGTCCTTTTCAGAATTATACAAACAACTCATTGACGTCAGGTTTCCCCATAGATTACAGCTAATCACTGGGGAGCATGTCGGGGGACTCTTTGTAATAAGCATTACAATAGCTTTTATTTTTGTATTCCGTTGTCTCTTTTGTAGTTAAAGAGTTTGGTCAAAGACCTTGATGTTTCACCTGGCAAGAAGATGTGTTAAGTTATTTTCATTGTTAATACCGTGTTGTTGGTCTCTGATACTGAAGTAATACAGTAAGAAGATTTCTTTAAAACTGTTTTATCACTTTGTGTATTTTGTATGTTTATTGTGTGACAATAGCAGCGTGTGAAGCTACTAGCATGGAAGCTCAATTTTTTTTTTTTTTTTTTTGGGGGGGGGCGCCTTTTTATAGTCCGCCTCAGGCAGCAAAGAGGCTAGGTTCACCACTGCACGTGGGGCCTTGGCCTAAAACCTGAATAGTTCCACTGCACTAGGATTTTGGATCCATTCACTATCCCCAAGGACAGCGAGGTCTCCTGTGAGGTGGAGACATGACCCACCAGCTGAGGAATGGGAGAAAGAGGCAGAGCCTAGGTGTCAATCATCTGTGAGGAAAAGTGAGGAGGAAATCTGGGGGAGAAGAGGTTACTTGTCTCCCCCCTCCCCATTTCCTCACATAAGAGGGCACAGCAAAGTAGTGGAAAAAGGTACAATAGTCATATTTTATATTAGACCTCTATCTATCTATCTATCTATCTATCTATCTATCTATCTATCTATCTATCTATCTATCTCTCATATCTATCTATCTCTATCTATCTATCTATCTATCTATCCATAAACATATATACAGTGCAGGAGATACACGGTGGATTAAACTAATTTTTAATTGTAAATTCACTTTCTTTTTACCTCAAAATGACAGTTTTGTCTGAAGGTGACGCAATTATAACAGAAAAAGGAGGGGGAAACTTCTAGTGATAATATAGGAATGGAGTGACTGTACACGGTGACTGTGCATATGAATTCTCTGTGGAGAAAAATTTCCATGTAACCTTCATGTAATGACAGAAAAGTCACATATATCGTAAATTAAATTTCCCCTGTGTGAAGACTTCTGAGCATGCTGAATGTGTCACATTACCAGGCATAAGTCTTATCAGAGCTGTAATGGCCGCCATGTTGGTTGTCACCCAGAATGCTATGAAAAAGCAAATAGTTTAGTTGATTTCTTCTAAGATTCACTCACAATGTATTTTATCTTAGGTGAATTATATTATTTTATTTAGTATTTTCTTAGTATCAAATATATCTGTATCAAAAAAAACAAAAGTATTATAGGAGTGATAGCCTCATTGTCTAAGTCGAAAACAATAGGGGAGATTTATGAAGCCTGGTCTTACTAATGCCAGTCTTCACTTCATATCTCCCGAGTCGGCAGAGGGTGCACCTCCTCAGAAATGACGCACACCCAACACTGGGCCATGTGACTGGAGGGGAAAAGTACACGACATTTCCCACATCATTTACTCTAGATATCTGGTGTACATTATGATAAATCTGGTGGGGTCGGTCGGTGTCTCTTATCCACCCTCACCATGTACAAGAAAAAAAAAAATCAAATTTTTTTGCATTAAGTGTCTATTTGCGCAAAAGATTGTGAATTTTTATGCCTTACATGCCAGAAAACTGGAGTACAAGGCATAATAAGCGTGGACCATTATATCTGCAAGCTTTCAGCGCACACGTGCTCTTTCAACAGGCCAAAATTGGGACATTGAACTACCCTACTTTTCCCTGAGAATGTCCCCAAACCCCCTTGTCTGTCCCCAAAACAGCTACCTTTGCATAGTGTGGGGTTTATATAAACCTCACCCCTTTGACTGCCCCATTTGCAGGATTGTCTGGGCAGGAATGTGAGAAAAGCATTAAACTCTATGGGGGTAGTCTTATAAATGTCAGTGTTCTGGTGTAAAAAAAAAAACCAAAACCTCGGGTTTGTGGTTATTTAACCACCAGCAAAAGAAATTGTTGGAACTGCCATTTTTGTCCCACCAAAAATTGGACATGGCGAGGGCATGTAGATTTATTATCATTTTTGCCAAAAAACTGGCGTAACAGGTATGGCATTATCCAAAAATGGTTGTGGTCTTGTGGGAAGGGCATTCGACCGTCCCCAATGAACTGTTCCTCCTGAAGTATATGATAACTTATTACTGGAATGGCCCTATCATATCACGCCTGGCTTCTGGAAAAGAAATATGCAGATTGAAAGAGTGCATGCAAAATAATTGTTTTTCGATGACCTGAGTTCTGAATGTTGTGACCTTGTTAAAACTTGTCATGATAATTTGTGACTATCCAAAGGTTGTAACATATCCATATCATCCAGCAGATGGCAGAATCACATAGAATGTGACTTTATTAACTGGGAGATTCTTCTTCTTTTTTTTTTCTTTTTTTTTTTTACTACCTTAAACACCTATTTTATTATATATAGTAGCTGTGACATTTATTTTTTCCCATTAGTATACTTGTTCATGCCCTTTGCTATGTTTCCCACCCTCTGGTTAACCCCTTCCTGATATGGCTGTTTTTTCATTTTTTTCCAACTTGCCTTTCAAGAGCAATAGCTCTTTTGTGTCGATAAGTTGTTTTTTTTTTTTTTTATGCAAGTGGTTATCACTGATGGAAGTAAATCTCTACCAAAAAAGAGCAGTGATATAACACAAAAAGAATAGATAAAATATTATAAAAGGAAGTTATAAAGGAAAGAAAAAGAAAGGGGAAAAAGGAGCAAAGTAAGAGGGGAAGGGAATAAAAACAGAGTGACTAAACTGAAGGACCTAAAGTGTTGAACTAGTAATATAATTCTAGATAACAATAAAAAAATGAGTTCACCTCAGGGCAAGAGGGAACCATGTAACCCTGGAACCTGTAAATAATTGATCCAGGACCCCCAAGTTTTAGAGAAAGCTTCCATAGACTCCACTTATTGCTGAACTTTTTTCATAGGTCATCATCGTAGAAATCTTGGCCTTGTCCTGATCGAGGTGTGGCCAGGAGATATGGAAGAAATTAGTAGCTCAAAGGTGGTAGAAGAGGGAAGATTATGGGGATCACCTAAATCCTAAATCAAAAGGATTTGCCTGTAGAAGCTGGTGCTTCTCAGTAGATTTCTTTATGGTTACCAATTTATACGCCAATGTGAAATGACTAAGAAAATTTAGGCTCCTACAATTCTACCAGGAATAAAGAGAGGGTTGTAATCTAGGTGAGAGAGGAAATGTGGGAAATGTGAATTATAGGACATGGGTCACTCACTGTTAATGCTGCTCAGGCACCTCCAGGGGAGGAGAAAATGGTGAGCTAGAGATTTGCCCTTAAGTTGGACTGGTAATAGGCTCCTAGTCCAAAAAAAAAGGCTTGAACACAAGAGCCAGCTCAATGTCCACCCAAAATGGTGCCAAAGGATAACCTGGTGCAGATGAGGAACTGACATATCTCCCATGTTTTTTAGTTTTATTCAGAGGCGCTTATTAGCCTCGATAAATCTAAAGATAGTGTTTTGGAGATTGTCAATGTATTTTAATACTAGTGGTATGTGTAAATAGGAAGGCTGGTAAAGAATTTTAGGTGACGTGTTCATCTTAACCAAGTTTATACGGCCCCCATGACGGGTTGTCTTATGCCATGTTTTCAGGTCATCTTTTAGTTGTTTTAAGAGGTGGGGATAGTTCTGGGAATATAAGGATTCCAGATTCAAGATAATCTTTCCCCCTAAATAGGTTATAAATTTTGGTTCTGTTTTAAACCCATCAGCACAAGTGGGGTTCAACCCAAGTATCCCAAATTGTACAGTTTTTCCGAAAACAAATAACAAATGAAATAAAATGGCCATTGCGACATGCATTGCAGTGGATTATTATACTCACTGTCTCTTCAGACCCCAGAGTATAATAGATGGAGGTCCAGGGGAGATGGAAAAAAAACCCAAAAAACATTTATACTCTCCTTCCCGCACCTCTTTTGGGCTTCCTCACAGCGTCCAGTGCTTTCCTGGTGACATCATGTTTCCAGGGTCGCCGCTGAGGCCTGTAATTGGGCCACAGAGGTCACATGGGCATGCTGAGCATGCCAATGTCACTGCTGAGGCCCAATCACAAGCCTCTGCGATGACCCTGGATGAATGATGTCACCAAGGAGACCGAGAGAGAGCTCCGGACGCCGCAAGGAGGCCCAAAAGAGGTGAGGGAAGGAGATTATAAATGTTTTTTATTTTTTTACGCCTTCCCTGAACAGACTTTTTATTACCATTTTATTACCATACATTTTCGGGGGGTAAGAGGTGACCAAAAAACTGTTATTCAAGTGTTGTGATTTTTTTTTTTTTTTACGTTCAACATACTTTTAACTGTTAGGTCATCTTTAAGCAGTGTTAACTATCCACTGTTTTTTTTTTTTTTTGTGCGTAAATGTATTTATTTTTTGTCTAAATACAACTTAATAGAGGCATCCTACTGGGAAATTAGGCAATAATAATAATAATAAGGAATTGTGCCTACAGAGATATTGGAGTTCACATCTAACATTCCAATGTTTAAATATGAAATCAGGAAACAAATCCTGGAGATAGAACATTGTAAAGCTCACTTTGTTAACACAATTCCTAAAGCTGCACATTGCAGAAACACAGCATTTATGACTGTTGTGGAAACACACCCAAAAAGAAAAAAAAACACTGTGTTTTACATTACCAGCAAAGTGAATGAGGTTTTGTTTAATCTCATCCACGCATTGCAGGAAAAAATAGCTGTGGAAATGGTGCATTTTCAAGAATGGTTAGAGAAAATCTTTAAAACTTTACAAAGATTTAAATAATTTATATTTTCAAAAATGTTAAACTTTTAAATTTTCTCTAACTTTTCAGACAACTTAGGTTAATTTCATAGAGCATGTTATTCTTGACCACAATGTAATGTACTTTAATAAAAAAAAAATGTGGGTTATTTCTGAGTGAAAAACCTCTTTAAAGTTCTGTCCATTTCCTGTTCCTAGGTAGGGTCCATCCATAGATACGATCCATAAGCAAGACCTCTTCACAGTGAATGGAGGGGGAGGTTCTGTTTTGTGTTCTTCACACAGTGAATGGAGAGGGGAGGGGTGGATTCTCCTCACAGCCCAACTACAAACTGCTTGCTCTGTCAAAAGGACTGAACATTCTACATTGTAAGAAAAATTTTATACGTCCTTGCATCTACTTCTGACTGCTTATGTGATTACAGATGGGATATTATTCACAGGCAGCAAGCAGTTTTCCTGACTGTGCTGATAGATTTGTTTTTTTCCCCTGTTATTTAACTGCATGCCTGCATGTTTTTACCCTATGTTCGCAGTTCAGTGTTTCTGGTTCTCCTATATGATGGTCACTTGAGCTTTTTTCAGCTATTTTCTTGCTATTATACAGTTACTCCTGGCATATAAAAAAACCAGTAGTATCAGTAATGGATAGGGGAGGGTACATACTGCTCCTTATTATGCATGCCTGTAGACAAATCCAAAATGTGCTACAGCCATAATGGGGATATTAACTGCAGAAAAACTGATAGGACATCAGACTTATATAGTCCTTAAACAGACTGCCCAGTAAGACCATGCACACATTTCAACTTTTCATGAAAACTCAAGTATCCTTTAATTGTTTAAAAATTTAAATCTGGTTATGTTCATGGCAAACCCCGTCTAAAGCTTGCAGTTCTGATGACCTTTATACCTGCAAAAATGTCTTGTCTCATTTATTTGTATTACAGGCTGCTCTATGTGGCTTATAATACAAATGCCGGAAATTAGCAATGCATTGCAATGCATTAGCATTGCATCAGTGATCAGACGCCCAGGGATTCAAGACCCCAGGGGGTCTAATAAATACAGTAAAAATAAAAAAATATTAAAAATATTTTTTTTAAAAAATTTTAAAATAGGGAATTTAAAATTCAAATCACCCCTGTGAAACACATACACATTAGGGATCCCTGTGTTCAAAAAAGCCCGGTCTACAAAATTTTTTTGCAAAGTTTTGGATTTTTTAAGGAGTTACAACGTAAATAAAACTATATAAATTTAGTATCCCTGGAATCGTACTGACCCATAGAATACAAGTGACATGTCATTTTGGCTGCAGCATGAATACCATAAAAACAAAACCTGTAAGATACAGGTGCATCTCAGTAAATTAGAATATCTTTGAAACGTTCATTCATTTCAGTAATTCAGTAATACAATTCATAATCAGCGTCTTCCATGATTGTGTGTCCTACTGAACCAGACTGAGGGACCATTTAAAGGCTAAGGAAACCTTGGCAGGTGACACGCTGAATTTACAATACTGAATTTTTTTTTGCAATATTCTAATTTTCTTAGATTTGGGTTTTCATTAGCTGTAATCCATAATCAACATTTACAGAAATAAAAAACTTGAAATAGAACACTCTGTGTGTAAAGAATCTAGAAAATATAGGAGGTCACTTTTTTAATTTAATTACTGAAAGAAATAAACAGTTCAAAGATATTCTAATTTATTGAGATGCACCTGTAGTTGCACACACGCAGTTTTGCTCCAATTCCACCCCATTCAAATTTTTTTTCCAGCTCCCAGTATATATCGTATGGAATAATAAGTGATACCATTACAAAGTTCAATTTGTCCCGCGAACATTAAAGGGGTATTCCCACGAACATAAACCTTTTTTAAATTTGTAGATAATTGAAAGTTAAGTATAATTAATTAAACATTTTGCAGAGTTTTAAAGATTTTCTCTAAATATCTTGTGGTCACAGTCTTGTTGTCTTGATCGGTTACCAGTGGATATGACCATGAATGCAGGACCTTTCTAAGGTCAGAAAATCAGCAATGATTGCCTTATTGTGGCCGGGATATCTTCTGATACATGTAGTGCACCTGCCTGATAACCCAGCTACAATAAGAAAGTCATGGCTGGGTTTCTGACTAGTCCCAAACCATATAAAGTTTCTGCATTTGTGGTTGTATCCATTGGCAACTGATCAAGACAACAGATGTCACCACTAAGATATTTAGAGAAAATCTTTAAAACTCTGCAGAATTTTTAACTACTTATATTTGCAAAAATGTTTAACTTTTAATTATCTACAAATATAGGTATGGTTATGTTCATGGGAATACCCCTTTAAGCCCTTACACGGCTCTGTGAACAGAAAAGTAAAAAAGTTGTTTGGAAGGTGTGGAATCAAAAACAAAAATCGAAAAATGCCTACAGCGGGTGCAACTAGTGACACTTTTTGTTGGTGAAGATCTGCCACAGCTATTTTATTAAGAGGCATATAAACTATTAAACAGCACCAAGCTACAGGAGAGGAGTCTGACTAGTGTGGGGGGGGGGGGGTGGTGAAAGAAGAGGGGAAAAAAAAAAAAAAAAAAAAGAAAGGAAAGAGGGAAAGAAAAAAAAAAAAAAAAAAATTTGGAGGAAAAAAAAAAAAAAAATGTTTTGGGGGGGGGGGGGGGGGGGGGGGGGGGGGGGGGGGGGGGGGTTGGGGGGGTGAGGGGGGAAGGAAAAAAAGGGGGGGGGGGGGGGGGGGAAGGAAAGATCTCTGGGGGGGGGGCAGGGTGGGAGGGGGGGGGGGGGGGGGGGGGGGGGGGGGGGGGGGGGGGGGGGAGGGGGGGGGGGGGAAGGGGGGAGACAAAGAAATTGCAGCTGTTACAACCTCTTATACTGCAGCCTCCAGTAGAGTATGTCCGCCATTATACATGAATGGTGGTTAAATAACAGGGATAAACTAGAACAGCCACATAATCACCCAACCTGCCTTGGTGCGTTGCCCTGCAGGTGACCTGTGTATCTCCATGGTAACAGACTCAAAACAAAAGCTGTGTAGTCTAATCCTGAAAGTAGTTTGTTTTCCTGAAATTTTTTCTCATTTGTTGCCAATTACATTCTTATCCCATTTCAGCAGTATTATTGTTTTTACAACTGACACAGAATATAAACTCTTTTATTTTTACAGCAAGGTTAAAAATCTGTCCTGGCAAGTCATGTGTACATGTTGGACAAAAAGGAACATTTATTTTTATTTATTTCTTTATTTATTATACTTACTTGTATAGTGCCATCATATTCCGCAGCGCTTTACAGACATTGTGGTCACTGTCCCATATAGGGCTCACAATCTACATTCCCTATGAGTATGTCTTTGAAGTGTGGGAGGAAACCCACGCAAATATGGGGAGAACATACAAACTCCTTGCAGATGTTGTCCTTGGCAGGTTTCGAACCCAGGACTCCAGCGCTGCAAGGCTGTAGTGCTAACTAGTATTATATGGTATTTAGAGGTAGGCAAAAATGGTGTGAACTGCAAAAACTATATCAGTCTCACTAGGCATGTTGGCCACTTTTGTCTTCTTTATGCCACCCCATTCCTGGCAGGTATATCAATACTGCGTTCAAAATATTGTATGTGCGTGAGCCATTCCACACTCTATCAATTATTTGTTGCAGAAATTTCTGTTGCAGTCCCTTTCATCTGAATAGGACTTGCAGAATACCATGCACTTACCATCTAGCCCCATTATAATCCATTAGTCACAGAAGTTGTAGGAATGACATTCTGTTGATCAGCCAATCAGTGGCTCAGGAGTGAGGCCTCTGTGTCCAATGACTGGCTACATGGGTCATGTACGTTGACATCAGCTATTGCATATGCTAATATACATTGTGGCAAACTACAGCTTTGTGTTCAGGCTGGCTCTTTCAAGAGGTAGATGCTATAATAACCTTCTATCGTGTACTATTCTTTGTCAAGTACAGTATATGGTCTGTGCTAAATGTGACTAAGATTTTTAAAGGGATACTATTGCTCTAAAATGTTTGCTAACATTGCAGACCGTTCACCAGTGGTTTCATTGATTGTTTTACTGTTGTTCCACAGTCTTCATTGATTATACTGCTAGTAAGTCGGTATTTCCACTCATGTGCCTATTGATTGTTTTCCGAGAGATTGTATTGATTGCTCGACATGAGCGCTAAGACTCTGCTGACAGGTTACATGGAATTCCAAGCCTTCCACTGAAATGCTAACTTTTTATTAACATTGTGGCCTTTAGTGTTGCTCTTCTCTTCCACTGTTCTACTTATGATGGGATTTCTCCAAGAGTCTCAGATTCAACATTGTTGACACTGTCTTGATGTCCTAGGGCACAAATCCGACTAGGGAGCAGTATTCCTGAGCCAGTATTTGGCATTGGCGGAAGAAGTTGCTGACCACCGATTTGCTCCTCATACTAACATTGTAGAGGTGGAGTGATGTACATTATAATGGGGTATAGATGGCTATATGATCAAGCTCAACAGGGGGTGCACTTGAGTTGTAAACAATTGATGACAAAGGTGTACGTACGCTTTAAAAAGGTGAATGGGCCATGTGCTTAGCAGTTTTATGGAAGCACTCTAGTCCATAGAAGAGTGGGAGGGGAATTGCATATTGAGCAGAATCTGATGGGAAAACTCTATGAAGATGCCAATTCTTTGGTATGAGCAAGATGAATAAAGTTTGCATGCAGCTATGTGCTTGCCCCCAATTACCCCATTCGGATGAATGCAACTTATTTTCAATTAGATACAATTCTGTAATACATTTGATAGGTGTGAATAAACCTTTAACCACTTCAGTACTGGGCCAATTTCTGGTCCAGGACCAGACACATGTTTGGTTTTTTTTGTATATGCGGTTTCGAGGGCTGTAACATTTTTATCATTTGCGTTATTCAACTAATTTCTGCATCTTTTTTCGGTGACACATAGGGCTTTATTTTTATGTTGTTTTATTTTTGCATGTTTTTTAAATTTTTTTTATATCCAGGAAAATATAAACAAAAGAGGAGGAAAACATGTCTCTTTTTCACTTTTCATTTTTTTAATTTAATAACACAAAGTGCTACTAAAAAACTTCATAAAATAGTTTTTCCTCTCCGTTACGGTAATTTTTATTTTGTATGGTGTCGTCAGGTTTAGGCTATAAACTCTAATAATGACGTTTTATTGGCGTATGATTTAATTTTTTTAAATTATTTTATTTACAATTTATTTATTTTTTTTACTTTTCTATTAATTTTTTTTACATTTTTTTTTTTTTTCATAATAGACCTTTGGGGACATCTGATTACTTTTTTTTTTTTTTTTTTTTTTGTGGGGGAGGCTGATTTCCCCTGTACATTTAGCCTCAGTTGTAGGAGGAATACAGCCTCCTGCCCGTTACTATAGAGCTGATCTGGGGCCTGTAGGACCCAGCTGCTCTTGACCTGGTGGATCACGTGACTGCCAGGTCAGAGGATAGCTGCAAGATGGCAGCGCCCATAGCACTGTATACAGCACTCATTGAGCTCTGTATACACAGCAATTGGGGAAGGCAGGGAAGGTAATAAACCTTCCCTGCCTTCTCTCTGGGAGCTCCGGCTGAAGTTACAGCTGGTTCCCAGTTTCAGTAGCTGTACGATTTTGTGCAGCTGCTGAGTTCTGCTTGGACGTACCGGTACATCCTTGCAGAACTAGACAACCACCTTCCGGATGTATATAGTCTATGGGCGGTCCGGAAGTGCTTAAAGCAGCCCTCCAGCCCCCTGAGTCCTGACTACTGCTCATTTGCCTCAGTATATATGTGTCGGTTTCCCCATAATCATCTTTTTCTCACTGATGGTTTAATAATCTGTGCTTCATAATAATTCCCCCTTTTCTATAATGGGAGTCATCTTTCCATGCACTGACTTCCTGTTGATCTTCTGATAGACTTGTGTTTATACACAGCAGCCAATCTGTAAAGACCGTGCTGAATGGAGAGAGCAGCAGCCTAAACCAAAGATGGGGGGGGGGGGCATCTCACACTATCCCACTATAGCTACAAACTCCAGAGACCATATTTGTGATTTGTGAAAAATTATTTACTTAAAAGTCATTGATAATTGTGACAATTTGGGGGGGATTAGTCTCAAAATTGCAGCAGACTCCTGTTCCCGACAGCAGTGGTTCGTGGTACTGGGCGCCGGAGAGGTAGCGTTCAGACGGTCCAAGTGTAAAGTAAACTGGCTTTATTCAGCTTAGGTGCAACATAACAAAAACAAAAAAACCTAGGCCATGCATAGGCCCTAACTCACTGCTTGACCCCTATCTATCCTAGGGGCAACAAGCAGCCTGACTTATGCTCCGCTTGAGCCAAAAGTCCCCTGTGGACCCCAGCCCTTCTGGGACAGACAGCCTCTCTGTCCTTGGCTGGTTCCACAGTTCCTGCATCCAGCAGGACTCGACGGCAGCTCTGCCGCTGTAACCACTCCCCTTGGAGTTACGCCCCCACCCATAGGTGTGGCTGAGGGCCTTTTCAGGCCTGTGCCTGGGTCGCTCAATAGCGCCCTCTGGGTTCACATACTCATATAATGTACAAAATACAATTAGAGATAGATACAATACAGTTCAGTAGTTGATAGATAGCTTTGTATAAATCTCCTGTCTTCAGTGGTGTCCCTGTTGGAAGGAAGGCTCCCTCGCCTCGACTGTGTGTTCTCTCATGGATGATGCACAGGAAGCAATAACTGGAATCAATCAATATACAGATACACTTTAACAATCAATAATGGTGTTTATTTAGCAAACTTACAGTCTATATGGTCTTGGGAATGAATCTATAGAACAAGACGACCAAACTCTAGTCTTAATACCCCTAAATAGGCAGGGCAAATATATACATTCCCGTTATGGAACAGCCACTTGCCCAAGTCATCAAGCAGTGTTCATTACTAATACTACTAAGGGATCAGTTTACATCATGTCCTGACTATGGCCAGACTCTAGGAGCCCCAGAAAACCACTCTGTCAGTCACTGCCCCATAAGTACCAACATCGCTACCACAAGCCTATCTCCCAACCACAACAGGTATATACTTAATGGCAGACGGTTAACAGCAGTCTCGATACAGTATGGTATCACTCTTCTTCAGGACATTAATGCAAATTCATGCTTTGCAAACACACAACAGCATGCAGCAATGATACATTCTCATGTGTTTTTGCTCTATTTTAAAGGGGTTTTTTTACATGTGTACTGCAGCTGCCTCTGTTACTAAGACACTTTTATAGATCCAGTGCTGTTTTATGGGCTCTGCATCTACCACTGCAACAAAGAGTACACTTAGTCAGATTCATCTGATTCATTGTCCAGCTCTACAACCAAGGGATATGGACCAGGAATCCACACAAAGTAATTTTTGGAAATTTTCTAAATCTATTACTATTTGAAGACTACTGTGATGTATAAAATGTTTCTTATATCTATATGCTGTAACATGATGATAATACAAATAATATTTGTATCTGTAAGGAAAACAAAATATGATTTAGGTTTAGATAATAAATCTGTATAGACAGGATAACTGCAAACTGGAAAATGTGACAATGACGTTCGGTTATCTTGCAGTCATCGCACTTTTAACTGTGTGAGAATCATGCCCTAGTTCTTACAAAGGATATAAGCAGTGGTGCATGATATTGTTTTAGAGGTGTCTGGATTACAACAATATTATTATGAGGAGATTACATACAGCTATCACTATATATTGTGAGGAAGGTTATATTTATAGAAACCTGCCCCTTGCTGTTCCTTTAAGTCTCATCCACCTCATGTGGTACATCCAGATGTCACATATGTTCAGTAGCTGAATACCATCACATGGATCTTCTTGTACATGGGTTACAGAGTGATTCCTGCCATTGCACATTCACAATCACTG
Organism: Leptodactylus fallax; assembly: GCA_947044405.1. Classification (NCBI taxonomy): domain Eukaryota; kingdom Metazoa; phylum Chordata; class Amphibia; order Anura; family Leptodactylidae; genus Leptodactylus; species Leptodactylus fallax. Next base: position 626,440 of record CAMRHE010000305.1, read on the forward strand.
GATACATTAGGTGGATTTTCTAAAAGCAAATCAAGAGAACCCTAGGGGGCACCATGACAAGTATTTAACAGCAATATCTAAGCACAGGAGCATTGCTTTTAAATGATTTCAATTGAAAATTTTTCCATTATGCCTAGTCTGACAGTACATTTAAATAGATTTTCCAGCCTAAAAATATTGATGACCAGTCCTAAAGGACAGTCATCAATATCAGAAGGGTTCAATACAGTCGCCCCCATCAATTAGCTGTTCTCAGCACCTTATATGTCTGGAATAGAGCAGGAAGTGGAGCTAAACTGCAGTGATTTGGTTCAGTCACTATACAAAGAATGGAGCGCTTTGCTGTTTGCCCCATTCTCCACGTGTTAGCTATTCTGATCTGATATTGATAGCCTATCCTGTTTTTATCCCAGAAACCCCCTTTAATATTTATTTATTTAACTTTGGTTGTTAAATTTAACTTTGGTTGTTGGATTACATAATTTTTCTTGATCAAAATGTACCACCTTACAAAATATTATCAATTAATAAACATTTTCTGTAGCTCTTGATGGAACATTGGGGTGTATCTAAATGTGTTCTCATGCTGGTAACATATCATAGCAACCAGATATGGTTTTATGTGCTTCTTAGGTTTGTTTAGTTCAGGAATGTTTATCAAAATATATTTTTTGAGAATAGATATAACCATGTTTAAATAACCCTAAAGTGCCCAGAGCCTCTGCTGTAAAGTCCCTATTATCAGTGTTGATATTTAATTTTGTCTTGAGCATTTACTCTACCTTTTGCCCCTACCTAGACTACATTTCTGCAGTAGTCCAAAGCCTGCTTTTAGGACTTACTAAAACTTCCAAGTTTGGGGTATTTTTCCCTCCACCACCACTTATGCATCTCTAACAACTTACCTGTTCTCTTCCTGTCTTTTTCTCTTATCATCGTTCCATAATCCTTCTGAATATATATACAATATATATTGTATTGGGTGTGGGTGCATTTATTATGTTATTTTGTGTTAAGGTGTGTACAGCTACACACACTCAACACCTCCTTAGGGGCTTCCACCTCAGATTTCTCTCCAATTTTCAACCCAGTGCATCCCACAGTGGAAAGCCAAAGCTCTGCTCTGGGTTTACTTGGTGATTAGTCTTAGACACAATGAGGGTAATCCATAATAGTCTCATGCTGTGAGTTCTGCATCTGAATCAGCAGAGAAATCTGCAGCAAGATCGAGCAGAACAATTATTTTTTCAGCATCCTGAAAAAAACGCATCTGCCAGTGCTTCCCATTGAAAACAGTGGAAAGAAGATTTCGGCCACTATTTGGAGCTGATTTTGAGGTGGAAAAATGTTTCATAAATGACTAGTACACAGTACAAGTAAATGTAAAAACAAAATCTGTCATATAACTTATTAAAGAAAAATTCTTCTTTTTCCATTTATCAGGCTGCTTTCATCTCCCCTCCCTTTTCTCATTCTCCCTCCAGAAGTCTTCTCTTCCCCTTCCTCTCTCCACAGACTTCTGTGTATGAGGCTAGACAGTCCATATCCACTCTCTGGATACTGGCTCTGTTAGAGATAACCGACTGAGTAAAGGGGAGGATAATGGAGAAAGAAGCATTTTTCTTTAATAAGATATATTATAGTGGTTCTCCTATTCACTTGTACTGTTCATTTATGAAATGTTGTTTTATAATCGGAGGTACGGTGAAACAAGCACAGAATATAATTGAGAGATATCAGCACTTAGACTAAACAGTTAATAGTTTAATCAAGCCTAATATCCAGAACAATATTACAGCTGAAAATGTAGGGGCGTACCAAAAGGCCCCTTTTACACATAAGATTACACCAGATTTATTAATGCCACATGCAATGGGCAGATGTTGTAGCTTCTGTATTGGGTCCTAAGGGCTGATGCTCGCATTTATCAGAAACTTCAAAAAATAAGTAAAAATGATGAAAAGAGACATTTCCACGCAGAGCAATAAAAATCAGAAATTTAATAGGCTTTAAGCACGCCATGTAACATGCAATAATTTTTATTGATTGACTGTTTTTCGCGTTGCTCTCAAATGAGCTTCAGCCAGGCATCGTGAACAAAAGGCTAAGTGAAATGTTCTAAGGCACTGGAACAAAGATATTATAGATAAAAGGATACTGCGATGAGTCTCCTCAAGTTAAGTGCCTCTGGTAAGCTGGTAGGTTGAAGAAAAAAACCTCTGAAAACCCAAGGGAAGACCAAACAAGCACCAGCTTTCAAAAGAGACAATAAATGTCATTACTCTGCCTTAGCAACAGAAGGTACTGGCAATTACATATGCAGACATGCTTCCAAGCAGAAGCAGCACAAAAGCTCAGCAGTGTATTGATAACTACCTACTAGCAGTGAGAACTGAATGAGATTAACTAAACAAATGGCTCCACCACATGTGTCTTCACCTTGACTACATGCTTAAACTCTATACCTGACATTGTCACCTCTGGGTTAATTGAGTCCGCAAACATGAACCACCTTTAGAATCACAGGGTATGTCTATGTGTGGTTGTTGTTTGGTCACACTGATGGTTTAGATACATAGTTCTGAATCCAATATCACATTACAGTAAAGTGCCCCCAAGATTTTGGACATACACTGTGCTGCATCTATTAAAAGTACAGCATGAGGACTGTGTGCTTACCCCCTAGAGAGATACAGCAGGAAGAACAGAGCTTTCCGATTTGTCCCAGATCCATACATTTAATGATCATGCTGAATGGACAGCTTTAGAGTGATGCTTCTAAACTACTGTCTCAGCTAGTATTATTATATTATTATTTTTAATTTCTATGGCATCAACATATTCCTCAGCACTGTACAGAGATGGTCATTAGAGATGGGTGAACCCTACAAGATTTTTTTTTCCTTGAATATTTGTGGGTTCAGCCCCGTTTCATTTAAGGCCAAACTTGCTTTCGTCTAAGAGTCATTACGTTGGTGTGCCCCACATGACTGCTGAGGTCCATTTACAAGCCCCAGCAGTCCCTGATGGGCCACCACTTATTATATTCTGGGAGAATATAAGAGATCCCAAAGTATAATAGTGGTTTGTGGGTGGTGAACTTGAAATTTTGGAATGAAAATGGCTTATTACAAACCATTTTGCTGTTCCCTAAGTGTCATCACTCCCTGTACCCATTGGGACTCACAATCTAAATACCAGTAGACTAGAGTTATTGGAGTGTGGAAGGAAACTGGAATACCCAAAGGAAACCCACACAAACAGAACATACAAGTCCAATGCAGATGTTTCCTTTGAGGACAGGTCACCAGTATATAAATCCTGGAAAACCTGTTTAATGGCTGCTGGTATGGGCTCTTCCAATCTGAGCAGACACTGGGTTTTTACCTTTTGATGATTAGTTATGTTTCCTTATATTTACACTGGAATATTCTAACCATATATGTTCATATATTTTATGATCAACCATCCAACCTAAATAGAGCCTGACACTTCCTACATTACATAAATAACTAAATGCAAAAAACAAATCCTGATATTCTTCTATTAAGTGGAAATCTATGTGAATGATTCTTTTGCATACTACCGCTTGATAAAATATTGAATTACTGGAGGTGATGGTGAGAGAGCTTATATAGTCAACAGATCAGATTATACTTGCAGAGCTGAGATTTTGGTGATGACAGGGCGGAAGTGTATATGCATCACAGTGACTATAAAATGTTTTTCTATCAATTAAAACCAAAGCCTAGATATTAAAAGAGGACAAGTATGGCTAACCACATACAAACATGTGCAAACCATAAAAAAAAAATAAAAAAATCAGTTATCTTGCAACCAAAGCAGGTCAGATCCTATCTACAACACAGGTCATAATTTGCTTGTTAGTGGGGGTTCAATTGCTACATTGATCCTGAGAATAGGGTTCCTGTGTTAGTGGAGCTGCAAGTATCGCATGCACGCTACCACCCCATTCATTCACTATTGGACTGTCAAAGAAAGCCGAGCATTTTTCTTGGAAATCTCTGGCAGTTCCATAGAAAATGAATGGGGTGGCAAAGCACACACGTAACTTGCTCCATTTATACAGGGGAGATAGGACTCCATTTTAAGGCTCAGTATGGTCCCAGCGGTCAGTCCCCCACCATTCAGCAGGCTATGAACTATACTGTGGATATGAAATATGTGGGCTGTCAGATTTATTTTAACTCATGCCATGAAACTGGCATGAGTTATACCTGAAACCATTGGTAGTCCCAGGCTGGAGCTTCTTAATAATTCTGCCGAATCTCATTATTAAGTCTAGTGTAGGAAGAGCTAGCTCTAATATATTCCCCTCGTGAAACTTCATCCATGTGTCGGGTTTTCTGGCCTGAACAGTGTGAAGGGAGTGGGACTCCTAGTATTATAGTTATCTATGACGCTAGTAGACCCTGCGTCCCAGCTACATACTGCCCCGTAGTGGATATAGTACTGGATAGTATATCGCTGGGAGACAAGGACTCCTAGCTTCATAGATGACATGATATAATACATGTCTGGGAAATCCGGCAGTCACACGGACTCAGGTTCACAAGTGAAAGTCGGTCGTGTGAATCTAGATTAACTCTCATTGGTATATTGGTGCTGAGGGCAATTTAGTTAAAAATATTAATGTTTTTACAAGAGCACTGCACCTGAGAATATATAGCTAAAAATCAGTTCATAATAAGCTGTGGGTATCTGTAAGTTATTGTATGATCAATCTCATGACACCCAAGCCCTTTATATTATCGGCTGTCAGTTTACCCCATCCAAAAGCTGTTTCCAGGAGGTTGTAACAAATTAATGCCCATGTTATGACTGTAACACCCTGATTTTATTGGGGACCAGCAAATGTGGCTATGGATTTCTATTGGAATGATATATAATATGTAAAACTTAATTTTACGTCATAATTAACATGGGGTATCTAAATGATGACTGCCTCTGCCTGGATATCACATTCTCTTACATCTCTTATGTTAATGGGATCTCTGGGAACTGACTTGCTAGAGGAAAAAAATGCACATTGCTTCATTTGGGCTCTAAACATCAGGGATATAGAGAGAAATGTTGTGCAAGTAATTGTTGATTTATTATATTTCTTCCCCAGTTGTAATGGTAAACATGGTCTTTGAGATGACTGGTGTGTACAGGGACGTGACATGTAATAACTCCTCTAGCAGACTACTACTGCAGTAGACGTGATTCTTGCTGTTCTGTGCTGTTAACCAATACATTTTAGAAATGTGTCTTTGAAATACTGTATGTAAGTGTCAGGATGACAAATATGTTTTGGAAACTGACAGAAATGACTGATGCGATGGGAAGAGCCAAGTTTCAACTGCAATAGCCTGAGAAAGACAGAGAAGACTGAACAGATAATATCTTGAGGGTGTTTTTCCACAGGGGAAAGGAAATATGCTGAAAGAGTAAGAAAATCAGTTCTTTCTATAAATTTCAGAAATTCGCAGCATGATTTAAGTCCACCAAAACATAATCTGCTATGTGTGAATAAGGTTTTGAAAATCACATGAACGGGGCAGGAACCATATGTGCCTTCTATATTGGGCAGAGTAATACAAGCCCTTAGGATTATTTTACACAAAAGGAGCAATGGTCGGGAGTATGGCGATCATTTTGCATTTGCTTGCCAGCCTACACTGATGATCCGAAACATTCGTGTGAACTAATTTGATCTGTGCAGCTCTATGGTCTGTCAAACTTTAGTGTTTTTTTTTTCTATATTATAGTATTACAGTGTAATAAGGTTAAAAATGGTAAGATACCTTAAGGCTAAGGCCCCACGTTGCTGAAAAGCTGCTTTTTTTGCTGTTGCAGATTTTGCTGTGTTTTTTTGAGCCAAAGCTAGGAGTGGATTGAACAGAAGATAGAAGTATAAGGACTTCCTATATATTTCCCATTCCGTTTGTAGCCATTCTCGGCTTTGGCTCCAAAAATTGTAGCAAAATCTGAAACAAAAAAGCTGCGTTTTGTCCACGTTTTTTTTTTTTTTTGCAGTTTTTGCTGTGGTTTTTGAGCCAAAGCCAGGTTTCAGCAGAAGAAAGTAGTATAAATACTTCCTATATGTTACTACATCAAAATATTGCAATTCTACAGCTAAAAATAACAAACTGCATTTTTGAAAAAGTATTTTTTTCCGCAATGTGTTGATGAGATTAACCACAATTTAATTGACTTTACCAGCACTGTAAAGCACAGCATTTTCCACTGCATTTCCTTAAGGCCTTAGCCTCAGGTTTTTTAGGCTGAGGCCCCACGTTGCAGAAAAGCAGCTTTTTTTGTTGCCGATTTTGTTGCGGTTTTAAGAGCCAAAGCCAGGAGTGGATTGAGCAGAAGGTAGAAGTATAAGAAGCTTCCTTTATATTTCCCATTCCTTTTGTAGCCATTGTTGGCTTTGGCACAAAAAAAGCAGCAAAATCTGCAACAAAAAAAGCTGCGTTTCCGAAACGTGGGGCCTCAGCCTACAGCAGATTTATACTTTTTTAAACTGCGACCCCACGTTGTGGAAATTCAGTTTTTTTTGTTGCAGATTTTGTTGTGGTTTTTTGAGGCGCAGCCAGAAGTGGACTGAGCAGAAGGTAGAAGTATAAGTATTTCCTATATATTCCCCATTCCTTTTGTAGCCATTCTTGGCTTTGGCTCAAAAAACTGCTGCAAAATCTGCAACAAAAAAAGCAATTTTTGAAGAGGTTTTTTTTTGTCTAGCACACAAGGTTCTATTTCTTAAAACTTCAAAAAAACATTTTTTTTCCTATTCATTTTTATGGGTGTTTCAGATAGAATCCGCCTGCAGATAGGGCATGCCACTTTTTGCCATGCCACTGAAAAAAAAAAAAAAAAACAGCAGCTAGAGGAAAAAAAATCTGCCACTGACTACCATTGAAATTAATGGGAGGGAGAGTCAGGGTTTTTTTGAGGAGGATTGCACCTCAAAATCTGCCTGCAAAACGTGTGTGTGTGTGTGTGTGTGTGTGTGTGTGTGTGTGTGTGTGTTTGAGACATAAGAGTATTTGCAAATCCTTTTATTTTAGATATATTGTAGCAATCATGAAATGGTTTCAGGGGCAGGAATATGCTTTGGAACAGGATCTTCCAAGCTCTGAAAACATATTGCAGAAAAAAGTAAGAAATAATAAATTTTATTTAGTGAGCCACATTTCGATTCATAGTAGGTTACAGATGTCCCGGCAGATGTTGGCTTCAGATAGTGTTTCTTTAATAATTAGTCTTCTGTGACAAAACAATTTTGATCATCTTATCCATGTGCTTACAGTCTAGTCATTTTCTTATTTTTTGGGCTTTTTTGCCTTTGATTCAAGTGTCATCTTTGTGACACACAGATAACATTTCTAGGATGATGACTTCAGTGAGAATAGCAAGAAGATCCATCCGATTGATGTAACTGCAATGAATATTAATGATTTATTAGGTGATTGGAAGTCCTCCAGACTTTATCTCCTGAGGCACGCCTACAACATTCAGTGATAATACAAGAAGTTTTCCTGTTATCTTGAGAGACCAGCCCAAATTTGCATTTCCCTATCATTTCCAAATTCTTCCTAACCAGAAGTTGCCATGTCCTTAGATTCCATTTTTTTATACATAGTTTTTTTTAATATTATATATTCAAAGATGCATTTAGTGCTATAGGTTCAAGTAAATAACCCGAAGCTTAGAAAGAATACTCAGTGGTCTAACTTTCTGATATAGTCACTTGAAATTTTGTCTTTGAGTGCTGATATTGGTTGAAATGGCTGTAGGGGGCAGTGTGTGTTTACAAATGAACATCCATAAAGGCTGCTATATGGACCAAGTACTGTACCTTCGCTGACCTCTAGGGAAGCGCATATGTATGCATATACAATAAATAATGATTGTGTGATTATTTTAGTATGTATTTGAATACATATATACAAATGTATGAGTTATCCTGAACTTCTGCAATGCGTTAAACTGCTGCAGCGTAATATCTTAGTACAGAAGAGCACAAAAAACTGTGAAAAATCATTGGAAAAACATTTTTCAATGACTCTTCATTTTTCTTTTGCTGTCTTCTATGATAAGACATCATGCTGCAACTCTTTAACCAATTGCAGAAGTTTGAGTTAACTCTGTATGACATCTGTGTGTGTATATATATTTTATATATATTCAAATATATACTGAAATAGTCACACAATCTGCAAGTATTATTATTTATTAAAATCTATAGAATTCATTTATCCCATTACACTCAAGTACTAATAAAAAACTTATGTATGTGACGTTCACCAAATGTATGCATATTCTTCACATATGTATTATCGTGGCATTTTCTGCTTTTCAGAACTTGCTTCTACAGTGAATCCTTTCATATGGATTAATTTAGCAAAACTTTTTGACCTTATTGTTATCCAGAAACATCCAATTGCAGCCCGCAGTAGAAATCTGAGGCTAACTTTCTGATTTCTACTGCAGATTGGAGGTTCAATCTGCACATGGATCTACAATGAATGGGGTTAATCTGTGTGTTGGCACCCACTGAAGTTCCCTGTAATATCTGTGTCACTTTTTCATGCAGATTTGATATCTGCAGCAGAAAATTCTGTCCACTTCAATGCCAATGTAGATTTCCATTACAAACTACAAGATGCGGATTGATGCAGTTTTTAGTGTGAAATATGCACCATAATCCAACATGTCAAAATGCCCTTATAATAATACTCCAAACCTAAAGGTTACAATACAAGGAGCTACTTCTCTTTGGCTTATTCACTTAAATTGTTTGTGGCAAAAGTCTAAACCAAAAATCTTTTATTATATTACTTTTATTTATTGGCGTGCACATTCATGACACTGCTGTGAGGCAGCTCTCGCTGTCTGTGCTCTGATCTGCTGACAGCCCCTTGTACTGAGGTGTTTTCCTAAGGGAAGCTGCCAGTGCCGCCACATAAGAAATGTGCTATAACATGGCACCCATGAGACCTCACACCATGAGCAAAAACAGAGAATCGCTATTAAGCTTTCCATAAATTACATGGGCAGCCATTCATCTGAATGTAATCGTACATTTCCACTGCAGCAGGCCACTGTACGTAGGTGAGAAGCTCAGGTGATCATCACAGCAGCTCTCAGATTAGAGGGGATGGAGAAACACCCCCTTTAAGGGGATGTCTGAGACTTAGCTGTGGCCTCTTCACTATTTACCAACCAAAGCACTACTCATTTGAATGGGACTGAGCTGCAATATGGCCATGTGACCAATGTCCATGAGGTTACTGGCCTGAGTAGAGGAGGTGGAGCACAATATTTCAGTACAAGAAAACCCCTTTAGGCCAAACTAGTAATTGTTCAGTGCTGCATTTGTTGATGGGATTTTCCGACGCATTACAATAGATGGCCTATACTTAGCAAAGATGAGTGAACATCTGCCGTCCAGCAATCTTGGCAATAGGCAGAATGAAGGGACCTCAGTGCTGAAGCTCAGTCCCATTCAACTGCGTTACATGCAGTTTAAAGCACAGCTGCACTATATAGTATAGTCTATTGAAGAGGATGTTACATTTGCCTAAAAGCTGATGCCTCTTCATTCATCTAATTGGTGAGGATGCCAGGAGTCAGACCACCACTGATCTGATATTGAAGGGCAGTCCTAAGGACAGGCTATCGATTGTAACCTTCCCAGAAAAACCCTTTAAATAAAGTAGCACACCATAATATTAGTTCACAGTATTTTTATTAACCAGATGGTTTTACCAGATGGTTTGATCTTTTATTTTATCGGTCTTGGCAGTCAGATTCATACTTTGTTTCCTTGGTGATGTCACTTCAATTAGTAGAGGACATATTAACAGCAACGAATATCAATGCTAAATAAGTGAGAAATCAATGTGCAGATTATACCATGTTTTGTGGAAACATAGCTCACACTGTATGACATCTGATAGATCAGGGGAAGGCAACCTTCGGCACTCCAGCTGTTGTAAAACTACAACTCCCAGCATGCATACTTGCTCTGCTTTTCTTGGAACTCCCATGGATGTGAATGGAGTATGTTGGGAGTTGTAGTTTCACCGCAGCTGGAGTGCCGGAGGTTGCAGACCCCTGTGATAGAACATGTCATCTTTTTCACATCTGGCAGATGTTGTATATATTACATTCTGCTGGTACTGTATGAAAGCTTTGACTTCATTTTTGCTCAAAAGTTGAATAGGTGCCCAAATTAGGTGAATAGGTGACTTATGCTTGTGAATAGTCCAGAGCTGTCAAGTGAATATTTTAATGCCAGTGAATGGTGCATTGGCGGTTATAAGAAATACAGTCGCCAAATCACAACTCCATCCACACATAGCAGAATCATTTCAGATTAACTCTATAATACCATTGCACTTGCAAAGAGCAGCAAATCTGTCACAAAAACATTACCTATGCACCGTCAGCTTATCACAGTTATATCACTTTTTCATAGGCTAGTCACCCTATCACACTGACTAAGAGTAGTCACTGTGTCATCTGGATTTCACACAAACATGTGACTGTCATTCCAACACATTCACGTAACACAGACACCTCCTACCATAATGCCGCTCTTACCTCTGTGCTCAGTGCGGCTGTATTCACTATCGTTTTAGCCAGCCCTCCTGACAAGATTTGTCAATGTTTTTCCAACAGTTACACTGAGATTTTCTGACTATGCTGAGATCAGTCAGCTTGTCATAAAGGGAATCTGTCACCATGGAAATGCAATCCAATCTGCAGGCGGCATGTTATAGAGCAGGAGGAGCTAAACAGATTGATATATAGTTCTGTGGGAAAAGATTCAGTATAACTTGTAACTTATTGATTGAAATATCTGCATTTTCTGCCTAGAGGTCTAGTGGGTCCAGGGAAAGCTGTCAATCATTGAGTGAGACCGCCCATTCGACTCTGAGGCAGCAAGTGCAGTTTTTTCTGCAGCGTTTTTCACAGAAAGGCTGCAGAGTTTTCCTCTGCAGACTTTCTGCCTCTATTATACCTATACGGAAAACATCAGCGTTTCCGTAGGTATGCTTGACATGCTGCGATTTACAAAAACAAAAGCGTTTTTGAAATCGCAGCATTTCCGCTGCAGATTTTTTTTCTGCAATGTGTGGATGGGATTAGCCAGAATAATGTTTATTGCCACAGCATTTTCCACAGTGGCCAAAACGCAGCATTATCGCAAAGTGAAGTCCCAGCCATAGACCATTTTCCTGCACTGTTCTGTATTATCCCATGTCCCAGGCAAACTATAATTACACATTTACAAATGCGGCTTATTCGGATACACGGTGATAATATATGCAGATTTGTAACAGGCTAGTGTTACTCACTGTGGGATGTAACATTTTGCTGATCTTCATTAACACTTCCCTTTCCTCATAACCAGTGTAAGATTGAATAAGCAGCTGGATGTGTCTAATTCTATTACTGTTTCTTTTTCATTGCAAAAAGCTGGAATGGAAGGTTCAAAGTAGATGCTGAGTATATACAGTAAAGGGAAAGGACAATAACCCTCAGAAGAGATTATTTTTTTCCAAACGGCGTGTAACCAAATATCAAGTTGAGAGTGCCAGTAATTTTGTCCAGCCCATTTTTGGAGTTTTTTCATGAAATTATATCATTTTGCCATTTTTTTCCTCATTTTTTTTTTGTTGTTCTAATACACAAAAAGGAAATAAACATGTGTATAACAAAACCTGTAATTACAATAATCTTCTAGGAGAAATACTTCATTTTCTGGAAAGATTTCAGGGGTGTCAACACTTATGGCCATGACTATATGTTGCATGCACACTATTTTTACCCAGATGCAGAACTTTACATTTATCCACATTGAACCTCATTTGCCAAGTGGATGCCCAAACTCATTCTGTCCAAGTCTGCTTGTAGCCTATGTACATCCTCTATAAATTGTACTAAATAGCTTGGTGTCATCTGCATAAATAGAGAGAGTGCTGTTAATCCCATCTTCTATATCATTAATAAATAAGGTATATAACAGCGGGTCCAGCACTGAGCACTGGGATGCCTCACCTAGAACAGAGGACCCAGCAGTGAGCCCTGGGATACATCACCTATAAAAGAGGACCCAGCACTGTACCCTGGGATATACCACTTATAACAGAGGACACAGTACTTAACCCTGGGGTACACCACTTATAATAGAGGACACAGCACTGAACCCCTGGGGTATACCACTTATAATAGAGGACACAGCACTGAACCCTGGGGTATACCACTTATAAAAGAGGACACAGCACTGAACCCTGGGGTATACCACTTATAACAGAGGACACAGCACTGAACCCTGGGGTATACCACTTATAACAGAGGACACAGCACTGAACCTTGGGGTATACCACTTATAACAGAGGACACAGCACTGAACCCTGGGGTACACCACTTATAACAGAGGACACAGCACTGAACCCTGGGGTACACCACTTATAACAGAGGACACAGCACTGAACCCTGGGGTATACCACTTATAACAGAGGACCCAGCACTGTACCCTGGGGTACACCACTTATAATAGAGGACATAGCACTGAACCCTGGGGTACACAACTTATAACAGAGGACACAGCACTGTACCCTGGGGTACACCACTTATAATAGAGGACACAGCACTGAACCCTGGGGTACACCACTTATAATAGAGGACACAGCACTGAACCCTGGGGTACACCACTTATAATAGAGGACACAGCACTGAACCCTGGGGTACACAACTTATAATAGAGGACACAGCACTGAACCCTGGGGTACACAACTTATAACAGAGGACACAGCACTGAACCCTGGGGTATACCACTTATAACAGAGGACCCAGCACTGTACCCTGGGGTACACCACTTATAATAGAGGACACAGCACTGAACCCTGGGGTACACCACTTATAACAGAGGACACAGCACTGAACCCTGGGGTACACCACTTATAACAGAGGACACAGCACTGAACCCTGGGGTATACCACTTATAACAGAGGACCCAGCACTGTACCCTGGGGTACACCACTTATAATAGAGGACATAGCACTGAACCCTGGGGTACACAACTTATAACAGAGGACACAGCACTGTACCCTGGGGTGCACCACTTATAATAGAGGACACAGCACTGAACCCTGGGGTACACCACTTATAACAGAGGACACAGCACTGAACCCTGGGGTACACCACTTATAACAGAGGACACAGCACTGAACCCTGGGGTACACCACTTATAACAAAGGACCCAGCACTGAACCCTGGGGTACACCACTTATAACAGAGGACACAGCACTGAACCCTGGGGTACACCACTTATAACAGAGGACACAGCACTGAACCCTGGGGTACACCACTTATAATAGAGGACACAGCACTGAACCCTGGGGTACACCACTTATAATAGAGGACACAGCACTGAACCCTGGGGTACACAACTTATAATAGAGGACACAGCACTGAACCCTGGGGTACACAACTTATAACAGAGGACACAGCACTGAACCCTGGGGTATACCACTTATAACAGAGGACACAGCACTGTACCCTGGGGTACACCACTTATAATAGAGGACACAGCACTGAACCCTGGGGTACACAACTTATAACAGAGGACACAGCACTGTACCCTGGGGTACACCACTTATAACAGAGGACCAATCTGAGTAATAATCATTGACCACGACTTTCTAAATACGATCCTTTACCTAGTTTGCAATACAAGTACTAGCTATATTTTCTAACTCAACAGATCTTATTTTACCAAATAGACATCTGTGAGAGACAGTGTCAAACGCCTATGCAAAGTCCAGAAGCACTATATCCACAGCCTCCCCCTTGTCATAAAAACAAATCAGGTTAGTCTGACACCTTCTGTCCTTAGTAAAACCATGCTGTCTGTCACTTATAATATTATTCACTGTCACATACTCCTCATTATAGTCCCCTAAGATGCCCTCAAACAGTTTCCCCTGAACGGATGTTAAGCTCACTGGTCTAAAGTTACCTGGGGAAGACTTAAAGCCCTTTTTGAAAGCAGGCACCACATTTGATCCTGCGCCACTTCCCTGGCACTGTACTACTCTCTAGGGATTTAATAAAAATTAAGAACAGGGAAACAGCAATGACTGGAATAAGGTCTCAGGGACAGAAAACTGAATGTTCAGTCTATATAATATAACGGAGAGCGTGTCAACAGAAAAATAACTTTTTATATCAATTTAAAAAAAAAAATTTAAATGTTAATTTTTCATAGAATGTCTGGTGATTTTTATTTTTTTTTCCCATGTCAATATCCATATTTAAAAAAAACAAAAAACATCTTAAACGCTTTAGTTTTCACTGTAAGGCTTACACTAGCATTTGTTTGGGTCTGCATGGGGACCCGAATGACAGAGAGCCTGTCCGCTAAAAAAGTGGTTACCTCCGAACCCCATAGACTATAATGGGGTCCATCGGGTTTCCGGCAGTTTTATACTGAAACTGGCTGAGAGAAAAGCCCTCTGTGCAGGGCTTTTCTCTCTGCCGATTTTAGATGGAATTTGCGGCGAAGTCAACTACAGAGACTCCAACGCAAATGTGAACCTAGCCTAAGGCTATCAATAGACTGACACTTCCTGTTCTGTAGGGCATTTCTTTGCAGCAGTCACCTCATTATCAGCACAGGCAGGCTGGCACTGACAGATATCATCTATGTAGATAACATAGAATCCACCATTCCCAGTAGGTGATGGTCACAGTTTATCTACTGCACCCTAATATACAATGATCTCTGTTCAGGTCATAGAGCATGTCTAGTAAACCCTCCCATAAGCCTAAGCCTCAATGAACATCTCAGGACTGTTTTGTCTATGGTCCATGCACCTGCTGTAAAGCATATTTTTTAAATGCTGTTAGCAGCATTTCAGGCAAGATTCTACCCCCATAATTGTGTACATGCTCTAACCCACATAGATTTTTTTTTCTGTTCTGTGCCTATAACAAATACTCCAGGTGAGAACATGGAATAAAAGGGACCACATAATGGGCAGATTATCACATATATAAGATTCAAAAGATCTGTAACATTTATAATAAAACAGGGGCCTGCACTGCTATGATCCCCCAGATCCATGTCCTGTCTGGTGAGCTGGAATAGAGAAGTTACATATGATATGGCATATGATATGAACTGATATAATGCATGCTGCAATTCTTTCCACATGTACCATGTAGAAAAACACTACTTTGTATTGCATCAGCACTACTGTGAGTCCATGTGCTGCTGTTGTAGACATAAACAGCACATGTCCATCTGAATTACCTTATTTTTCGGACTATAAGACGCACTTTTGTTCTCCCAAATTTGGGAGGAAAATGGGGGTGCGAATGTGGGGTGTTTTGGCGGTGGGGGGGGGGCGGAGAAGCAGGGTCGCAGCATCGCCCCACTCCTGCCACAGCGGGAGGAGTGGGGCGATGCTGCGGGCCCTGGGCTGAGAGGGTGTCCCGGCGGTGGGAACCTCCCGGCATCCGCCGTGCTTTTACGGTGGATGCCGGGTCTGTGAGGATGATGGCGGCTGCTCTGCTGCAGAGCGTTTGCCATAGCTACCGGGTCTCCACTGTAATGCGGAGACCCGGCGCTAATGCCCGCGGTCAGAGTCCATTACTATCTGTGAGCCCCCTTAAGGTACTAAAGCTAACCCCCGGGGCCAGTCCTCACCGGCCCCATACCTTTCTTGTTGCAGGACGGCTCCCGCGCGGCGTGATTGCCTCCTGTTCCTTGACAGCTGGGAGCCTACTGAAGGCTCCCAGGCTTGTCATAGTAATATTACTATTGCGGCTGGACTGTGACCAGCCACAATAATAATGTAAAGAATCTCCCATAGACTGCAATACAGTTGTATTGCAGTCTATGGGACTTGCAATCAAAATGATTGCAGGTTCAAGCCCCCTAGGGTTAGGATAATAAAATAGTAAAAATAAATAAATAAATAAAAAGTTCTAAAATCATCCCCTTTCTATAATTCTATATAATTCTATAATACATATAAAAGTAAAAAATTACTGTGAAACAAATACACATTAGGTATGCCTGTGTACAAAAATGCCCGGTCTACAAACTTATAAAAATATTTTTCCCGTAGGGTGATCCTCATAGCGGGAAAAAAAAATCAAGTGCTGGACCGCTGTTTTTTCGCTATTTTGCCTCTGATTTGAATAAAAAGTGATCAAAGCAATAGACATTCCCCAAAATGGTACAACTAAAAAGTACACCTGGCCCGCAAAAAAAGATGCCCTATGCATCCCCGTACAGCTGCAGGGACACCTGTCAATGTGGCCTTGCAGCTGTTGCAAAACTACAACTCCCATATATTAAATATTTACCACATTTTTTTGCTTCAAAATTTTTTTCCCTATCTTCCTCCTCTAAAACCTAGGTGTGTCTTATGGTCCGGTGTGTCTTATAGTCCGAAAAACACTTTGACACAAAGAAAGTTTATACTATACTATACTTATTAGTCTCTGGGAGGAAATAAGCAAAAGTCATGCAACATTATGTCCTCTATGTGTTATGAAGGTACATACACCCATATAAAGTGCAAGATATAAAACAAAAGATTGTACTGATCCTCAAAATGCTTGACTGATGGTTGTAAATGTGGCTCCAAGACTTTGTGCTACTCTGTACTACCTTCTAATACTTCCAGAGATGTCACATGAAGACTTGCCAGTCCATAAAACCTGACACCTTGTTTCAGAGGCATAGCATGCACCTAGGTAAATAACCCACACAATTAAGAACTAGACATTTAATACTCAGATAAATAGTCTCAGATTTAATATCTTAAAATAACAGATGTAATACATAGATGATCATAGTGTAACCAGTCTGGGCTAAACTATCATACAGCTGTTGTGTAGTTTGATAAGTGGCATTTGCCACAAACACTCTGCTCTGAACTGTATGTCCGTGCTAGAACAAGAAGTCTATCCAATTACAAATCGGGATTATTTATTCCCATGGGATACACATAAAATGGGCGCCCATCATATTGCTAAACACCTGTTGGTCTGCATACACCTGCCGTTGTAGGAGTAGGCTTACAGTTACTGCAGGTGCAAGAAAAGTTATGTAAACCTATTGTAACATCCGAGTGACAGTCGGTGAACAAGGCTATGGCTAAGAGGCTAAGGGGCCTTGAAACGCATGAGAGGTTACTCATTGATACCCTATCAAGTTTTTAACATGAATTTAAAAAGTTGATGTTTTAACCGTTCTGGTGCTGGAAGCTTGTAAATCATCAGGCATTTTCTCTTATTCCCCACTGAATGAGGGGTTACTGTGCATCAAAGGTCATATTCAGGGTTAGGTTGTCAACAGTAGGCAACATTGTAGGTGAGCTGTGTTCTTGTTTTATTATTGATATCTTCAATACTAGGAAAATCTTAGAAGCTTACTTGTTTATACATTAATCTCAATCATAAATGATATGCATGAAACTTCTGAGACTGTCCTAGTGATGGCTTCAGGCAACTTAAAAACTAGATATTGATGGTCAATCCTCAGGATAGGTCATCAATATCAGATTGGTGAGGGTCAGACATCCAACACCTCAATCAATCAGCTGTTCAGTGTATAGAGCAGCCTACCTCTTTGTACACTCTGCTCCAATCAGCTGATTGGTGGGGTTGCCTTGTCTTGGACCCCACTGATCTGATATTGATAACCTATTCTAAGGATATTCCATCAAACATAACAAGAGGCAATCCAATTTTTGGCACTAAATGTACTGCTCCGAGAAGGAAAACTGAACATGGGTGAAAAACCATTAAACACCGTTAAAAGAATCTTTCACCTACAAAATATTTTATGAAAGTATAGCCACCTGGCATCAGCTGTTGGATTTAGGAGACTACATCTATATTCCTCTGGGAAATGATGAAAGGTATAGTCTATCCATGTTCTGCTGGAAATGCACAAACTCGCAAGGCATTTTTCACCAGGATGCATAATGGCCATTCACTTTCACGTCAACACTAGAGAACCATAAAAGACTAGAGGCCAGAAAACACACTATAAATCAGTCAACTTCTTGGGAAGACTTTATTGAAAATGGTAACAAACAGCTCCTACTCTTACAGAATAACAACAATGATACAGTAGTCTAACCAAATTTCTCATAACAGGGGTTTCCCATGAACATAACCATATTTAAAATTGTAGACAATTAAAAGTTAAACATTTTTGCAAATATAAATAATTAAAAATGTTGCAGAATGCTAAAGATTTTCTCTAACAATCTTATGGTGACAGTCTATTGTCTTGATCAGTTTCCAATACACACAATTATTAGAGATGGGCAAATCTTTTCGTCATGAGCCAAGTTCAACCCGAATATCCCAAATTGTTCTGTTTTAAACTAAACTGAACAATTGGGGATTTGTCTCGGACTAACTAAAATGGCCGCTGTGACATGCATTGCAGTAAATTGATATACTCTTTAGGCTTCCTCACAGTGTCTGGTGCTCTCCTGGTGACGTCCTGTTTCTGAGGTCACCATTGAGGCCTCAGCAGTGACCCTAGGCACATGACGTAATTGAGGAGGCCGAGAGAAACCGTCGGACGCAACGAGGAGGCCCAAAAGAGTTTAGGGAAGGTGAGGGTAAATGGTTGCTGTTTGTTATTCCTCCCTGGGCCTGAAGAGACCCCAGACTATAATAATTTTACTTCTGGTTCTATTCGAACTTTTTCAACCCGAGCCACCCAAATTCAAAACGAATCTTCAGAGGTTTGCCCATCTTTAATGGCCATGAATGCAGGAACTTTGTAAGGTCCAGTACTTGTGAGAAACCTAGCCATGATTTCCTTATTGCAGCCGGGTTATCATCTTATACATGTAGTGTCGTTGCCTGATAACCTGTCCTGAATAAGGAAATAAAAGCTGGGTTTCGTACAAGTGCCAAAGTGCCAGACCATAGAAAGTTCCAGCATTCATGGTCATATCCATTGGCAACTGATCAAAACAAAAGGCTGTCAGCACTAAGATGGTTAGACAAAATCTTTAAAATACTGTAAAATTTTTGATTGATTATATTTGTTTTTAACTTGTTTAATGTCATTCACTTTGAACTATGGTTATGTTTGTGGGAAAGACCCTTTAAGTCTATTGTGGCAAAATATATCTTTCAGTTCTCAATTTAGATCTTCCATGGACTACATTCAAATATAGTCAATAACCTCTATTTCGTTAATTTGGCCTCTATTTTTTCACTCCTTGGCTGATCTGTTCAACATCTAGAACTAGCAGCAAGCTATCATTAGGATTGTCTGTGGGGGGTCAGTTTTGCTATGAGACCTAGAAGGTTTGTGTAGATTTCTGCAAAGTGTACTTTATTTGTTTTGGAGGCAGCCACCTTGCACAAACCATTGGTAGAATTGCACGCACTTGGTAGCCCTCATAAATTTTAGCTGCTCAACCTTAGAAGGATGGCAGTAAACATAACAAAAGTCCTCTTTGAAGACCATCTTATAGTCTTAAGGGTAAATGAAAGGGGTACATTTCTGACTGCAGTTCATGAAAATGCTGCATGATGTGTCTACTTTCTTTATAGTGAAGAGAATGCAAACCCTGACAGTATTTGCCAGCATTGTCCTACAAGGAAATTTTGAGGTGATGAACAGATTTTATATTCTCTGTTTAGAAAGCTCAAGATGTTTCTGCAAGGTCTGCAAAAGACACTGTGAAGTATGACTGACATCCCTTAAAAGGATCAGTTCTATAGTGTCCTCAAAGTTGCCTGTTTTTGTTCACTGTTCAGCACTTTGTGAACCCCCATGGGGTTCTGGATAGTCATCCCTCCTACTCATAAACAAGTTTGTTGGGTGTCTTCAGCAAAACTTAACTTCTATATTTGGAGTCTGTGAGGCTTTTTAGCCCATCTTTCAATGAAAGGAAGCATACCTGTCATTTTATGTGACCTTTCCGGGTAAAATTTAAGTACACGAGGAGTAACACAGTTTCTGGTTATTATGTGACTTGGATTATGCAGTTTTTAGCAATTTCCATGTCTGAAGGCTATATCTCTAATTGTTTTCTCTAAATTGGTGGGTGGAGACTAGCTGCCATATACTGCACACAGTAAGTAGGGGAGAACCCATGGGCATGGCTACCAGGGTAGCAGCCATAGCAGTTACCATAGGGGCCCATTCCCATTGAGATGTAGTGATAACTATGAATGATGGAAGGAGCTGTGGAGATCTTAATTTGTCTCCATTACTTTACTAGCATAATGCCTGCATGTGTAATAACATTAATATTACTTTCTTCATGTGCTGAGATGTCAGTGTACACAGTGATCTTTGCGTCTGTGTGCATTATCCCTGTGCTATGATGTCATAGTGGACATTATCCCAGTACTGTGGTATCATTGTGTATATCATCCCTGTACTGTCACATCACTGTGTGCATTAATGCTGTACACTGATATCATTGTGTGCATTATCCTGGTATTGTGATATCACTGTGTACATTATTTTTGTGGCAGTGTGAGAAGCTGCATAAAATAAACAATATTAAACATTCGCTGTATCAATATGATGTATTAAGCTCCGTTAACACCGTGCGCTCCCATCATCATTGCGTGCACAGTTGGGACAGGGGTTTCACCAAACTTACTCAACAAGCCAAAAGTTTGAGGTCTGTGTACGCCCCCCCCCCCCCCCTTCACGGGCATTTTTGGCTCTGATCAGGAGCACTTTGTCACGATGTCTCTACAGAAAGGCACACATTCATTGACCAGGCTGCAATTCTGGGGAGATTTACTCACAAGACTAGAAGCCCTTCCCGCTTTTTTCTAAAGTCAATGGCTGCTTCCTCAACAAGCAAGAATGTATAATGGTCTTCCTTGAGAACTGCATGAATAAGTAAAGTATACAGCTGGTATAAAAATAGTGGAATGGCATTACTGCCCCCCTGTCCTTCGGTGACATACACAGAGGGTAAACCCAATTACTGTGCTCATGTGCCCCACCTGGAAGCATGGCATGCTCTTGTAGGAATAGTGTGCAAGGCATGTAGGACAATTATTTTACTTACATAGCAGCGACATATTTCACAGCACTTTACAGACATTGTCATCACTCACTGTCCCATACAGGGCTCACAATCTAAATTCCCTATCAGTCTTTTGAGTATGGGAGGAAACCTGGAGAATCCCCATGCAAAATGGGTAAAGCATACAAACTCCATGCAGATGTTGTCCTTGGTTGGATTCAAGCCCTACAATACAACATTGCAAGGCAACAGTGCTAACCACTGAGCCACTATGCTGCCACAATGATTTGTAAAAGTAAGAAAAGAAATAACCCAAAACTTTTCAGGTAGTTTTGTGTATACTGCCTCTTTTGCTGACCTATGTGTCTTCATGGCTTCATGCTTACATACTTCCATAACCGAAGAGTTTATGTATAGTCTGATCCTGCAGTCATGTGCTACGCTCACTGTGCCATTGCATGGTTAATAATGAAAAATACAGAGCAGTTGTCTGACCAAGCAAACAGTTATTATGCCTATGGCCATCTTTACAGTATGTATGTAGCATCTGCTTGCCTCCAGGGTAGGACCTATGTGGGTATTTCACAACATCTAACCAGAATACTGATTAAAAGGGAAAAAAAAATCAAAGCACAAAAAGTTATACTCTTGACTTTCACTTGAAGTAAAAAAAAAACAGCGATGCAAAAAAAGGGAATTACATTTTAATATGCTATTAATATTGTCACATTGTTTTACCGGTAGTTAATAGAAACAGGAAATGCACCAACAATGTGGTACCAAAAAAACCCATGATACAAAATGTGTCCACTAAATGGCAATGTGGTAATATTGGTCTTTGCATAATACATGGTATTTTTCAGCCACTGTGAAGTGATCATGATGTGGTAGCATTATTTTGGTCTTGTATAGTGGTATTATTGGTAATATTAATCTTTGTATGGCGGTTTTTACTCAGTAACAGTATGGTAATATCATTGTTTGACAATGGTAGTTGTTATGGTGGTGCTATTATTTGAACCAAGTATAGTGGTATTATTGGTAGTATTCATAGATTGTAAGCTCTTGCGAGCAGGGCCCTCAGTCCCAGTGTGTGAATTGACTATTTCTTTGTAATGTATCTTTTTTGTATGTACTTAAACCCTACAAATTGTACAGTGCTGCGGAATATGTTGGCGCTATATAAATAAAATTTTTTATTATTATTATTATTATTATTATTATTATTATTATTATATAAGTTAAGCAAGCAGTCCAGCTCACTTGTTATGGGTGCACAGAAATGTAGGAAGCACCGGAACAACAAATAATAGAAAGGAAGGTTCAGCATCCAGAAAAACTTGCAACTTTATTTCATGTCCATAAAATCCACAAGAACAGTTCAAGCACCATCACTTCCGTGTTACAAGCCTTAGAAGTTCTTAGCATAAAGATGGTTTCAGCCATGTTGTCTTAAAAGCATACATTTGACCAATCATGAACCTAGCATTTGATCACATGAAATAAAGCAAATTAAAAAAAAAAATGGACATATATCAAAATAAGACACAGATTAAACCTTATAGTGTAAAATCAAATACAAGTGCTGTCTATTCAGACCAAACAATGTGCATGTTTTCATGGAATAACCAAAATGTTTCTTGGTTCAATAGTTTTCAATAATGATCACCATGCTTGCTGGATGGGTAACCTGTTCTATTCCTTGAACTACTAAAGACGTGGTACTGATCATATGCACTTCTGTAAAGTGCACAGAAGAAGAGAGATATTGGGGGGAATTTACTATTCCTTCTATATCAAAAAATGAGTATAGATGGGCATAGATGCGGTGACTCTTTGGTACATGGTTCTTTTTCTTTCCCCCTCTTTTTGATCTTTGTCTGTGATTGGGCCTCAGCATTTAAGTTTGAGTATAATAGTGGTTCTTGGTTGGCAAATCTCACAAATTTTGGGTTCGGCTGAACACAAAATTTTTGGAAAATTTATAATGAAACCTGCTCTATAGGAACCGGTTTGCTCATCCCTAGTAGGGCATAGGAAACTCCAGTCTTAATAATTCCCCAAATTGTTTTTGCTTTCCTTACCCATATTAGACAAGTGTCTTCTGATCCTGGCCTTGGGGCTGCATGAGATGTAACTACATTACAAGCAGATCATATCAAAAACTCCACAGAAGAAGTGTTACAATTTTTTTTACTGTTTGATATTGTGCATAGTAAAGTTGGTGCACGGTGGTTTTTATTCAGTAGCGGTACGGTAATATATTGCTGCAGAGATGACATGCCTGTACTCATCTCTATAGCGGCATACAGCATTGTCGTGCTGTATACTGTTAGGCTAGTGATTGGCTTCAGAGGTCACATGGAGTATATGGGCATATAACTAGTGCAGTCAGGACCAAAGTAGCATTGTTGGAATCAGAGGCTATATAAAGGGGAGTATAGTTTTTTAATAACTCTGAAAAACTTTTAAGGCTAAATATTGCGGAAACACAGCTTAAAAAAACAAAAAAAAAACCCGCTGTGACATTGCAGCAATAAAGAACACTTGTATATGCATTTTTTTCATTGCATTTTGCTATTTTTCACAGTATTTAAATGACACACTGCATTTTTACTATGTTTTGTCATCACTTTATGGGGAAAAATACAGCATGTCAGCAGGTATGTGCATGAGAAAATTGTATTCATTTTGCTGGTACTGTAAAACACAGCATTTTTTTAATCTTCTGTGCTTTTGTTAAGACCGAAAGATTTGTACCTTTTTCCATATATTTGATGACAATTACTTATGCTAAATAGTGCCCAATATATTGCCCTATAAAGGAAAAGTGGCATTAAACTGACAAAATCTGGACTGGCACCACCATTATGCAACAAATTACATTGGTCACCATATGAGTATTAAAGAGAAGCTTAAGGCCTTATTCTCATAACTTTGTACCTTTGTGATGGTCTTTTTGAAAACCATAAGTGTCTACCCATATGGTTCTATTCACAAGTCCTTTTTATTGACGGACCAGTTTTCACAGCTGTCAAAAAAACTGACATGCTCTAACTTTGTCCGTTTTGACAGACATAGATAGAGCCATGTGAATAGACCCATAGACATTCATGGGCTGTTCAAATCAAGGGACCTACATGGCAGTTTTTCATGGACATTAGGTCCGTCAAAATGGCACTGATGTGTAAGGCCTAAAATTGTTCACATTTTGTTCAAAATCTAGCAAATTTGATGTTTTTGACTGAAGTCCTGTAGTTTAAAACTAACCTAGTACCTCATAAGCAGAATGACCTCACTAATAAGAAATACATTCCAATGTGACCTGTGGCGAATTATCATTGTCAGCATGCCTATTACTTGTTCCTATTACAGTCATGTCTGATAAGTTTTCCTAATAATTCACTCAGTCATTTGAGGATTTCACTTGGCTGCGTCCAGCTGGTTACATCTATGGCTCTCCTTGGATTCCTTTGCTATCATGTAACAATAAGTAAGACTAGACTATATGTAGGGTTACAGAAAACTGCAGCGGCAAAGATTTTATCGCTTGATACTGAACTGATTGATTTTTGTCCTAAGCTCAGCAGCCTCTATACCCTGTAGTCCTCGAAGGCTGTCATAGATCTCATTAAGAAAGGAGCTAGCCATGGCCAGAGCTTTGCATTCAGATGTGACCCGCATTCAGAGCATTCATTATATATATTCTAAGAGCCAACCCAATGGGAAAGCAGTAATAAAAATATTACAGCATATCGCAGTGCATCACAGCTCTGCAGAGCGGAACGTAATGATTTCACAGACAGACGTTACAGATCGTTTGCAACTTGCAAACATGTTCTCTTCAAGTCTCGGCAAAACTGTAACTGTAAATGGTTTATTAGCAGTATGATGTTGTATCTGTGTCTGTCTTGTACCAGGAATCACACAGGGACCTGAGGTTTAGAAAATAGATTAAATATGAGCAATGCAATCCTACGGAGGGCGAAATGGATCTGCCAGGATCCACACTGGCAGTGAATCGGTCTGATTAGCATCTTGCAAAATCAATGGAAACGATAATTTGATTTCATCTCCACCTATGCACAATGATCGCCTTGAGCAGGGAACATACGTATGCATATATAAATGGCTAGTGGAGTATTTACATGCATGCAAATTCAAGGCTGCTTATATATAGGCAGCCTGTGATATATGATCAGTGTGGTGATGTCTGGGAGTGTGTGATTGTGCTGCTGGCAGTGAGGGGGTTGACAGTCTGCAGTGCAGTAGAGTTAGTACACGGTAGCTCTGCTGCTCCCTATATGGCTGTGGATTAGCTGTATGCTAATATTGCTAGGAGAAGAGCTGCACAGCACGCTGAGCCCTCAGTGGAGGCAAGCATAGTCTTAGCAGAGCTGACTCCTCAAGAGCCATGGCTGAAGGGGGCGAAGTGGAGGATGAGATACAATTCCTCCGCACTGTGAGTACCATTTCCATTCCATGGTTTAGGCTTTGCAGCCAGCAGCCATTGTATTAAATATCTGTGTATATTCCCAACACATGAGCGGAAACCCTTGTAATATGCCTATCCCTTAGACTTGACGCACAGTATGCACCGCATAGACTTCTTGGGACTGACCTAAGAACCTATAATCAGCTGCAATTTCTGGGTTGTAGACTGTCAGCTCTGATGAACAGGGTCCGCTCTCTGTTTCATTGTTAATAGGTGTTTGTTTATTAGTAGTTGTTATTTTGTATGTTTATTGCTTCCTCTGTGGAATATGTGTTTATGCAAGTTATTAATTCTTATTATTAGTATTATTATTGTCCCTACCGTATTATAGCAGTGCATGCAAATTAGCTCTCCTCCAGAAGGAAGAAAACTATCTCATATTAGCCAAACCAGGCACCCATCTGTGCATGGCAAGGTAGCAAGCAAGCCCCAAACTTTATTCTATACATATATTCTATATCCATATATGAGCAGCTACTATTCATGTGTCATCAGGGACTGTGGGAGCTTTGCTCTTGTATTATTATTTTGCAGTACCGCAGTTGCATATGTAGCAGGTGCTGCTCTACCGGTCTTACATAGTTTGGAAGCAGATGAGGGAACCCTGTCTAATAATATCTAATATCCACACCGCACAAGGCACATGACCTTTCCTCAAGACTCTGAGGAATCTTTTTTTTTTTTTTTTTCTTGCTTGGAAAGAAATGTGAATTAGAGGTTAAAGCCGAGGAGATGCATGTGTAATTATCACTCAGGATAATGAGTCCGGGCAGTCAAATATTTGTTCTGAAAGGAGGAAAATTCAGACATCAATGGCCATTTCTGCAGAGCTGAGAGGAGATGTGTTGTCTGCGGCTCTGCAGAGAGCTGCTTCCCTTCCCTACAAAGCACACACACATCATGTCACTGGACAGCATTGTTATAGATAATGTACTTAACCCCTAAGAGGCCAGGAGCTGCCAGTTCTGCATTGTAAGGTGTGCAAATGGCTCTTAAAGGTACACGAAACCCAAAGCACATTTGTTGGGCAGATAGATGCAATCTATTGTTGTTTTCAACCTGCCATTTCAGGTTGGGGAGAGGCTGACTGTGGTGATCTTCAATTGGATTGCAGACAGGAAGTCCAGAAAAATGTATGTTCTCCGATTGCTGTTTTATCTTGCGTAGCTCTATTTCTGGGTGCCTCCAGAAACCATGTCCAATATATTTTATACTTTGGCATTATTAACTCAATTTATAGGCTTATGTGATCTTGAAGTATACTGTCCCTTTAAATAACACTTTTTGTATACAACTATTCCCTTGGAATCCCTTTAATGTATGATAGAAATAGGCTGCTTTGTATGTGAGCACATAGGTCTAGGTGGCTCAGGTTCTGTCTGTCACCATCCACCATACACAGCTGTCTTTATCCTAAAACCACAAATCTCTTCTAACCTGATGTATAAGCTTTGGGCTTTAAATGTGATACAAGAGGATATTTGCTTAAAGCCTCCATAAATTCTTGTATGTCATCTGCCTGAGTAGTTTTTAATGTAATATATCAGCTATTGTCAATAACGCGTCAAACAAATCTGTCATGCAAAGAGAATGGGAGGTAGTGCTGGCTTAGGACAGTCCATGAAGCATGTACAACACCTCTTACTACTACTTCTACTACTTGCCCTAATTAGTCAGGGATTGCTTTAAGGCTACATTCACACTGGGATGTATTGCAGCAATGTTAGTGAATTGAAAAGTGTGAATTCCCAGTTTTATAGGGCTGTAGAGCTGGATACTGTTTAAAAGCACCCATCCAATTTTCCTTTATTGACTTAATCAGGAAATTTGCAAGAATTAAAATACTTTTCTAGAATTTTTTTATACTGTATTACTGTATACAGAAAAAAAATGAAGCATTATTTATCTCTCGGATTCCCTGATGCTCCCATTTCACTGCTTCCCGGGTCCCTGCTGGTCTCTTCTTCCTGGTCCTGGTCTCTTTTGACACAGGAAATTACCTTCCAGCCAGTCACTGGCTAAGACAGGTCACAGCTGTGGCTGGCAATTGGCTGATCGGCATTACCTGTGTGTTGCGAGGGACCAGGTTATTGGTCTACTTGGTGCCAATAGACCTTTTCAATGGACATTGCTTCAAAATTGTCCAAAACCTCCTCTTTTTATCAAATCTTAGATGTCTTTATAGGGTTGGTCCAACAGTCCTCCAATGATGGTGTATTATTCCTCTTTCTTCATACATAAATGCTTTACAAGGGAGTCTGGTACATAGCTTGCTAGCCAAGAAGAGTGTTTGACCAACAGTATTTAAGAGTATCTTTACATGAAATTTTTTTTTTTGGTAAAAAAAAAGAAAAATAATGTTTTTGCCATGATTACAAAAATCTTTAAAATAATAAAACTATGAAAAATGTCTTATGCAAATATACCCAAAGGCTGGGTACCTTGCTTTATAAATGTTGAATGGCTTTATCATATATGTACATCATCGATTGCAAATTCCAATTGTGTTGAATCTTTTGGATTATTGCAAAAATCTCACTATGTCCCCCTTGCGTGTAACAGGAGCTCTTCGGCAGTTAGGACTCCCGATGTTACGACAACAACCCAAAGTAGATCAGGTCAGCTAGTGCTCCGCTCTTCCTCCTTGCTTCTGTACAATAAGCACTCAGAGACTGACAGGACACGGTATCACCAGGCACTTTTCGTGAGGTAGTTTCAGGTACAGATACTCTTTACAGAAGTTTCACAGCAGCTTATTACAAATGTAGACAGTGGCCTTCCCCAGTAGTGTTAGAATTGCAAGGCTCCCACCACCACATCAGTGTTCCTATTTGCACAGGGGTTGCACGCCAAGTTCACTCAGGGCCCTACTGCTCAAGGCTGTCACTACAGTTTGTTCCGCTGACTTTTGGGATGGGTCATAGCATAATGAAATCCTGGAATTGGACTCCTCGAAGGTGTGGGAAAACTATTACAGTGAATGTTTCCTGCCTGGGCATAACAGAAAACATCAAGCCTTGGCATGCCTAGACTGTATTTTGGGAAGCATGAAAAACTTAGTCTGCCAAACAGGCAATAGACGATAGGTCCCACATGGTATAAGGCAGAGGAACCCTAATATTAGTCCAGTTAATGTCCTTAAGGTTCAGCTGGTGAATGACTAATAATCCCTGATCTCTGTTCACATGGCCACCACCAGAAAACACCCCACAGATACAGAAATCTGTACGTATACTACTTCTCTCCATTTTTTCCTCTTCATTTATTTTTCTTGGCTGATGGAACAAAATGGCATAGAGATTGTTAATAGAAAAGGCTGCGTCTCAAGCTGTGTCACTCCTAGGAGAAGCCTGCTGAGCCTGCACTTCAATGATCATTAAGTCTTCATCATCCACAATAGTTCATTTGACTGCACTGCTTTCACTTGTGACAAAGTACCATTACATTAGATACAAGCTGCATCGGTCATAGGGACTACCAGTCATAATCCTTTCTGTGCCCGCTGAAAGAATGGAGGAGGAAGTACAAAATAGCCTGCAAATTATAGCGTAATAAAGATAAAGCCAGTTGTAAAGTTTAGATCTTGTGCACAGTAGTAATATGGGGCTCATGACCTCCTAGGTGCCCAGGCCAGGGTATATTTCTGTGTATTAAATATTGTGACCCGTTGAATCACTTGTTGTATCTGGAGATATCTTACCCTAAAAGCAATGCTCCTAGATATTGTGTAATTCACCTTTCATGGTTCTTGTAAGTGACTATTTTATTTGCATTACAACAATTTGTAATGTGCTTGTCTCACAATGGACTCTTAAAGTATTATTATTCCTTCTTAACCACTTCATGACCTGGCTATTTTTCCTGGTTCATGACCGGACAAATTTTTGAGGTTTTTTTTTTTATATATGCTGTTTTGAGGGCTATAACGTTTTTTTTTTTCCATAAAGCTTATTCAAATAATTTTTTGTTTCTTTTTTCGTGATATATAGGGCATTTTTTATTTAATTTTTTTTTTTTAATATCTGGGAAAATGTAAACAAATAGAAGAGGAAACTTTTTTTTTTTTTTTTTTAATAGCACAAAGTGCTACTAAAAATATCTAAAATAATAGATTTTTCTCTGTTACAGTAATTTTTATGTGGGTGACACATAGTTTTGTGACACCAAGGGCAGAGCTAGAAACTGTAAAATGGGTGTGGTAGTGACATTACTATTTTTATTTTATTTTTATTTTTTCATTTATTTATATACAGGTTGTGTCACCCATAAGGTCATGATGGACCTTGTAAGGGGCATTTTATCATTGCTTTTTATTTATGCTGATTTTCACTATAACTGGAACTGATACATTACCTACAGTTACAGGAAGAATAGAGCCTCCTAACATGAACTGCAGAGATGGAAGAAAGCAGCATCATGGCTGCTTCTATAGCTGTATACACAGTGCACATCGAGCATGCTGTGTATACAATGATTGGGAGGGAAAGGAGAGTAATAAACTTCTCTCTGAGATGTCTGGTGCTCGCTGCTCCTGCAGCTGCTTAATTCTGCAAGAACATACAGGTACGTTCTTGTAGAGTATTTAATATATGGGCAGTTGTCATCTGGTTAAAATATATCCATTCCAATCACTTATATTGCATTTACAAGTATTATATTCTGTGCACACCGCATTCTAGCCTATTGTCAGAGGTATACATGAGGAAGATTTACCAAAGTATACATCCATTGGACCTATCGACTTATGCCACTGCATAGGATTTTTTTATCTTTTTGTGGCAGTCTCCTGCACTTACCTCCAAAGTTGAAAGAAATAAATACCAACACATATTGTACCTCAAAAGGGTCAAAAGGACACTCTTGGAGATCATGTTTGAGGTATATAGTGGGAGCTTTTTCTTTCATATAGACCAAATGGAGGGCTCAGATCCAGACTGCAAAGAGCCTTACTATGTTGTAGGTTGTAAGCTTTATATCAGGTCCAATGTAACATAATCAAACACTTTGGCACGAAGACAACTGTATCCCACCACCAAATATAATGTAAAACAACTGCACTTTACAAACCACACTCCAGTGCTAGAAACTGATGATTGCCTTCCTCTGTGGCTCACCCATGAGGAAGGGGAAATGTTGACACAGAGCCCCAACCCCTTCACGTAAAAAAAAATAAAAAAATAAAATAAAATGTTATGTAGAATCTCCTGGTCCAGAAATGTCACTGAATTGACATACAATGAAGGGGTAACCGTGTTCCACAGTGACAGCTTGTCAGTACGTGTGGCCGTGCCTGGTACTGCAGTCCAGTCCAGTTTGATCAGTTTGATTCCAAATATCAATAATACTGTCATGCAACACTAATGCCATGGACTACAACTCCCACAATGGCTGGGATCTTGCAACACTTTTTATGATTCATGTTTTGATCAAATGCTGCTCAAAAGTGGAACTTCATTTTATTAACAAACTTAGTTTAAAGAAAACCCGTCTATAACTTTTATTCCAACCCCGTCCCTCTATCCCACCACCATATGTGACCCTGAAAAGAATCTTTTTAACATTAAATCCATTAGTCATTTGTGGAATCGCATCTTCTTAAATTACGTTTAAAGTGAGTCTGTCACCAGAACCCAAAGTTCCAAAGAGGTAAGTAGCAACACCCCTGTTATTCCAAAGAGCTTATTTGCATATTGACAAAAACGGCAATATCTCGGCAACAGAGGCAATGATTCATGTTGGGAACACACCCTTTGATCCAGGTGACCCTAACTTATCTACGAGTTGATATGTTGGGTTCTGGTGACAGACTCCCTTTAAAATTTCCCACTAGACATGCAGTAAGTCCGCATGAACAGTGGTAGAAAGAGTTGTTAAGGTCCCTATGCAAAGCAATTCCAGAGAAAGTTCCCCATGATATTGCAGGTAATAATATGCTGCAGTTTATTGTTTAATGGATTTCATATGAATCCATGACATAAGAAAATCCAAAATCAGAGGATCAAGGAAGTAATATATGGGCTCTTGGATTGCTTTATGGACCTGTACAATGCAATTCTGTAATACAGCTGTGTGCATAATGCTTAACAAGAATGGAAGTTAACACAATGGCCAGCATAGAAATAGAAGTTGTTCTCCACATAGAAAGCAGATTCGCTGCCCTGAGATTATCTGTTATAAAGTCTTCTGTTCCTATTCAAGTTAGAGGGCCTTAAGGTGTTTTCCGAGACTGAAAGAAATACTAGACAGTAACTTTATCACAGCTTAAGAGACTGTGGCCAGATCCATTATGACAGGACATTGATACAGTGGATTTGTGCAGCCCATCTTACAGATAAGAGACTTCCTGCTGGTAAATGTATTATCACTATTACTCTGTAAGGACATTGTGTAAGCAAATGATATGATGCAAAGAATGTACACGTGTGCCATGACTGATTACAGGACCAAAATGGAACTAGGATTGGAGATGCTAATTTTAGGCGCAATAACCCATATACAATATATCATATATACTGTACTGTGTGTATATAATTCTGTAAAGCAGTAGCCAGTGCCTCTGTGATGATGATAGGGTGTATGCATGATTTGATAATTTATTTAAGACATTTTCACAGTTATTAAAAATTGTTACCTTTTTTCTATCGCACCAATGCTTCCAATTTCACATGAAATAATGACAAAAGATACATGTTAGAGAGACTAGACCTATTATTTCTAAGTCCAATGGAGTCCATCATTTTAAATCTATGTACCAGTTCTCTTTGTGGAGAAACAAGGAGAGATTTGGCAAAAATGTGCTTTATATTCAGCAGCATCAGGACAAAAACACATTGCCAGGAGACTATGGATACATGACCTCCAGTCTGCTTACAACTGCATGAATAATGCTACCATGAACTGACCATAGACATCAAAGATCTTTCAGCTAACAATCCCTAGCATGTAGTGTCAAAGGTCATGAATATAGGCTTATTAAGGAACAAATGATCCATGAAAAAGAGCTTGTTATTTATGAGCTCATTTGATGATTTGAGCCATTTTCAATGTGTATGTACTATATGTTAAGGCATCAAATATAATATAATACTAGAATGCTATGGAAAAGTGACACTTCCAGACAGCAATGCATAACATTACAATGTATTATTTATGACACCTGTGATATCCATATAACACAAATCACCACATGCTTAAAGCAGATATCCAGCTGGGCATAAAAGGGTATTAAATGGGGTTTTCCACACTAAATAATTGATGAACTGTCCTTAGGATAGGTCATCAATTAAAGATCAGCAAAGGTCCGACTCCCAGGCCTCAATTGATCAGCTGTTTGAAGAGGATGCAGCATTCCAGTGAGCACTACAGCTTTCTCAATACTTACCAAGCACAGGTTGTACATTTTTGGCTGTGCTTTTTATCGCAGCTCAGTCCTTTCACTTGAAGTGATCAGCCCATGTGACCAATAAATATGACGACACATGACCTGAGAAGGGAGAACTTCAATTGATGACCTAGGAATAGGTCATCAATTTTAAAGTCACGGAAAACCCCTGTAGGCTAAGGCCCCACATAGTGAGCCACTGCCGAAAAGACTGCGGCGGTAACGCACGGGGTTTTTTTTTTTTTTTGTTCCACAAAGTTTATCACAGAAAGTCCGCACTGAAGCCATTATCTGCACTGAAGCCAGAAGAGTACACTTCAGCTTCAGTGTGAATGCCCCGTACCTCCGGCACTTGTGCATTGAAGCTGGGGTGTACATGAAGAACTGCGCAGGCGCTGGGAGTGCCAGAGAAGAGACCCATGAGACTCATTGGACTCAACTCTAGGCCACTATAAAGGTTTATTTTTACCTAAATGCGGGCATGGATGGCTGTGGTTGGTTTAGTGTCCCAAATCGACTTGACAGGTTTTCTTTAAGGCTAAGGCCCCACGTTGCAGAAAAGCCGCTTTTTTTGTTGCAGATTTTGTTGTGGTTTCTTTTGAGCCAAAGACAAGAGTGGACGGAGCAGAAGGTAGATATATAAAAACTTCCCTTATATTTCCCATTCCTTTTGTAGCCATTGTTGGCTTTGGCTCAAAAAAACGCAACAAAATCTGCAACAAAAAAAGCTGTGTTTCAGCAACGTGGGGCTTTAGCCTTAAGGAGGATCAGGAATGAAGATGCCTGTTCTAGTGATGAGTGGAGCCCCCAGTGGTAGACACCTGGCTATATCACCAGTCCTATGAATAGGTAATAAATATAGATTGTGGGAATACCCCTTCAAATGTCTGCATTTTTCTTTGCACTAGAATTTTTTCTCATTTTTATTAAAACAGAAATAAAAGTTACAAGAGAGCAGATCTGCCAAACATAGTGTAAGAGAGGGCCTTTCCCCTTGCCTGATGTATTTTAGATTTATATTTCTTCTGAAATAGCAATTCTGTAGCTATTTTCCTTTGTGCCATATGGTTCCTCTGTGATCCCTACTGGAAATTTATGAATAAATTGACAAACTAGGCATTACTTATCTCCTTGCCAAAGGGGTGTCCTGACTCAGTCTGACACTCTCAGCATTAATTGGACAGTTTCAGGTTATTTGGGGACACTTCGACACAGGTAACATCCAGATGTCAATGTATTCATAAAGGAACAGGAGGAATAGCACAACTTAGAGTTATTAGAAAATATACTCCAGAATTGTTATATTATCAGTAATGCAAGTATTAACGGAAATGTCAGTTCATCTAAGGATTCATGCACACAAAATCCCGTATTGTCCTGTGTCAAAAGTAAAAGCTGCAGCTAGACCAATGTGTTTGGCGTGGTCTGAAGACAGTGTTATAAATAGCTCATAATACGTGAGGGGCCATTTTACAGATTTTGCAATAATGCCAATAGAAGTCTATTGGACCCTATTATGCCTCTATACAATTCAAAGGTTGTATGATGCATAAACCTCCCCTAATGCAGCCATGTGCAAGAAGCCTTAGACTGTATTTGTAGCAGTATCAGTCTTTTTCCTTTACAATTCTTTGTGGTCCAACGTGATAGTTTTTTTTTCTGATAGCACATCATGTGCAACAGCTGACTGTCAAAGCAAGCTGAATCGCCAGACAGTCACCGTGTTACATAATGGAAAATGGCTTCATATGATATAGCAATGCAGCACTATCTGTCAGCATCAAAATAACAATGTCTGTTGTGTAATCCCTTTGAGGATTATTATAGGAAATGCTCATAGTGTGTATATACTGTGTACCAAGATCACTTATTGGGTACTGTTACTATATGGCCTGCATCTCTTGTTATACATACTGCGACCATTGGTAACTGGTAAATGTATACAAAGCTCTGCACAACCTGGACATGCAATGTATGTGACATACTCAGAAACCATGTAATGCTTATTTCTAGGACCCTTACTTATAATAACCTAGAGACCCCCTTTAATAGAAAATATTTAGTTTTGCAGCCCTTCATATGATCTGGAACCAGTTGAAAGAGCAAATTCTGCAAAACCGTCCTGCAATGTAAAGTCTGAAAAGCATCGAGTGAATGAAAGAGGCAATTAAAACGATATCCAGTCCGCTCCTTGTTATTGGCGCACTCATTCTAGCACATGGTATTCTCACAAGGCTTTATGTCATATTTAAATAATATCTCAGCACGGCTGATGCAGATGTATTTAATAACATTGTCTATCGTCCCTGCATGCTGAACAGAAGGCTGCTGAAATCCCTCGGTTTTGTGTGTGATTCCTGGAAATCTGCACTCTTTTCTTGCACTGTAAGCACACTCATTTCTGAGAGGCTGACGTTACCTAGGAACAACATTTAATTGGTTGTCTTAGTGTAATATGATGATTTTTCTTTTTTGCTGATCCTTCTAGGGATACTATAATATTTTTATGTAAAATTAATTTAAAATAATCATCTGGGAGAATTTACATATGCTATATAATGAGATTAGCAAGTTCAGAAGGCATATACACTCCTTATGTTAAGGCAAGGTTTTGTCTAGCATGAAATTAGAAGAGACTAATGTTTTTTAATAGGAAGGCATGCATGGTGCATATCCTATGCAAATTTTGCATTTCTTTTTCAAAACAGACACTGGTCTGGTTCTCATTCAAGAGATCTGGCAGGAATATGGAGACTTAGTGTAACAATTTTTTTTTAAATACTATTGTGTGGGTCCAGTCACCTTTTGTAATATGTTTGGTTACCACTTGGATGCTTGTTCCCTTTGTTCAATTACCTTGATATGTGGCCGTTATGGTCTTGGCCATTGCTATGGCCTCTGTTTACTCACTGTGCTCACACTGAGAATAGATCTTATCTCCTGGGACTTTCCATCTTTGCTGTTTGCGCGCTCCCGCTCAATGTCTGATGCTGCAATAGAAGGTACATTGGGTATTGAAGAAGTGCATCCCTAAATTCATTCAAGCAAAACACCTCCCAGGGCAACCCAGGGGCATTATGGGAGGTGAGGGCAGACTGCGTACTCCTACAGCTCCCACATCACCATTGCGCCTGTCCCTCCATCTTGTGTCTGAACCAATTTGAATAGTGGTCGATGAGAGTGCTATGGTGGGAAAAAGGCATTTCTGGGGAAAATTGGCTTTAAAAACAGAACGCCAGTGCCAACAACATTATAATCTTTGAAGATGATGTTTTTTGTTTTTTTTTGGGGGGGGGAGGCCATGAAGTGGGAGTTACACTTTGACTAGGCACTGTCATTTCAATAAACTTTGCATAAATAGAACAAGAGAATGTAAACATGTCTATAGAAGTCTTTAGAGATGGAAAGGAGAGGAGTGAAGGAGTTGAAGGAGATGGAAGCAGACAAGTACAGACTACAAACTACTAAATACTAAACTGTACACAACAATCCAAGTACTTTATTCACGTCAGTAATGGTCAGTACTTCACTATATATATCCTATATGGTCTTGGGGTGAAAAAGAGGGAGCATATTCTCCTCTACTAAAGCTTGGTTTGCAGACATAAATATCTGACCGATCAGACCAATCTTACACATATTGAAATTACTCAGAGTTGACCATTTAGGCCCACTGCACGTGGACTTTTATGATTTGGACAATGCGGTCCATAGTTCAGCTATATTTCCCAGATTGTACTCTGTCTAGAAACCTAGACTCAGATCATCATGATTATCTATGCCTCATTGCCTCACTGCAGGACTACTGGCCCATACAGTAATAATAACAGGACAATAGTCCCGCAGTGAGGCAAGCACTCACAGCATCATAAATAACTATGATACTGAAAGTCTAGGTCTCTAGATAGTGTGAACTATGGAAAATACTGACAATTTACAGGCCATGTTTTCTGGACTGTAAGAGCCCACATGCAGCTGTCCTTACACACCTAGACATTTTGTTAGAGTAGGTCCAATTGTCATCTTCCTTGTTATGTTTGTTCTAAAATAAAGCCTTTGGTAACAGGAGGAGAGTCCAGCACACTCTTGATCCAATAAAAACGGAGCGCTTATTTGAGGCAATTAAAACCACATACCAAACCAGACGCGTTTCGGTCAGACACTGCTCATAGACATAGCATAAGTAGCATGTATACAAAATTGTTTAAATAGTATGGTAATGGTAATTGAATTATCAGATAATCTTTCTGATGCTGTTTACATGCTGCAATCATTGTGATTGGCAGAAATTTTTTTTTTACAAATGAAAATTCCATTTTCTGACAGATGAGTAAAGAAAAGGGTAATAATAATTTTTATTAATAAAGTGCCAACAATACAGACAATATTAGAGATTACAGAGTAATGAAATATTTATGAGCTATGGTATGAAATTAGCTCATATTTGCCAAGCTGGAGATTCTTCAAAAAGGAAGAAAGCCCCGTCTGTAGACAGCTGTTTCAGGGTTCTTTCCCCTCATCTGTACAGAGCAGGGCAGATGCCTTAGCTGCAGCTCAGGGTGAAGGTTGTAGCATTGGTCTTGGAAGAGGCCCAGTGGTATTGTGGCCTTATTTTTAAGAAATTCTCTGTGAGAAAAGTATGCAAATCAGCTCATGTCAGCCAAACTGCTCCAAAAGGAAGTGAAAGCCATTTTTAGACCACTGTTTCGGCATTCTTGTCCCTTCTTATAGGTCATTTCATTCTATTACATCTCATAATAAAAAATTTCCAAGCTGCTGTATTGAAGCAGTTCTGGCCTTACATGGATGAGGTGCTCATTCTTTTGGGGGATGTAGTATAGGCTGCGCCATATAGCAAGTTACAGATCTATAGGTCGAATAACCATTAGGACAATTGGCCATTGTATGCGGGCTCAGAGCATTAGATGGTGTTAAAATCCTCCACCTAGATACTGCTCTCTATATTTTTTTATATGGGTTATAGCTCAATTTTTGATAGCTCTGAATCTCTTGCTCTTAATAGAGTTATTGATTACTGTGGGATATTACTACACATACATTTATACAGATACTATTGAATTCAGTTGAAGCTCCCCCTAGTGGCAGCCTCAGGCAGCCATAATTAAATCATGTGATTTGAAGCAATGACTGAAAACAAGAGAGTTCCAACCACTAATAAAGTTATATGGTGGTGTTTTAGGGACCACAAAAAGAATTGTAAAAAATTCCTCATCTAGTCTTATTTGTATGGATGTTAGCTACTGAATAAACTTCCTGATACATGTTGGTTCAGAGCATCGCCCATTGCTGGCACAGACTGTGTCTACATATTTGGCATTTTGGATACCATTTCCAAAACTCATAGAGCTGCTCCAGAGAGGGAAGATAGCTTCTCATACTGAGAAATAAGATCTCCAGATGAAACCAGACCTTTACTTGGATGTTCTCCCTGTATCACAGGGTACAAACACTTGTCTTGCAAAGACAGGGGGGAGCTGCTTCATTTAGTCTAGGTCCTCATGAGGTTGGCTTAATAGGCATCTGGTGGTTTCCTATACATCTATTTTATACATAGTATATTGATACCCTTTTTCCTGTGTATAACAAAAGTATACACGTATATAAGAATGGAGGCAGGGTCTTTTGTTTTGTTACTTGTTAATACATGCTAATTATTTGACAACTACATGGATCAACTATAAGGCTGAGGCCCCACGCTGCGGAAAACTGCTTTTTTTTGTTGCAGGTTTTGCCTTTTTTGGAGCCTTTTGTAGGTTCTCAATCTTTAAGATCCACCTGGTTTTGGCTTCAGAATCCACATCAGAAAATCTGCATGTGAAAATCCTGATGTGTGTGTAAAAATATATAATCTCCTGATGCTAGGTTCACACTAACGTTCAGGTTTCTGTCCTTCGGGTCTGCATGGGGACCCAAAAGATGGAAACCCTGTCCGCTTTTTCCTTTGGAGTCCGCCGGGTTTTCGCCCAGTTTCTGCCGATTTTGTACTGAAACCGGCAGAGAGAAAACTCCTCATTGCAGGACTTTTCTCTTCGCCAATTTTAAGTAGAATCTGTTGTGGAGTCATGTACGGAGACTCCAATGCAGATGTGAACTTAGCCTTACAATGGTACCTGAAAGGTTGGGGTCACACAGGACAAATGCATTTCTGTACTCGCGTCATTCTGTGTTTTCCTGAACACTGCTGCCGGGAACCCAATTGAAATGTGGGGTTTTTCCAGTTGCACACCTGCAGGAAACGCCACGGGTCTTTCATTGTTTTCAACCTTTGCATTGCAGTTTTTACTTGGCCTCAGAGTAAACCTGCAGCATAAATGAACATACTATGGCAGGGGTCAGCAATCTTCAGCACTCCAACTGTTGTGAAACTACAACTCCTAACATGCTCCATGCACTTCTGTGTGGGTTCCAAGAACAGCAGAGCAGGTATCACAACAGCTACAGTGCTGAAGTATGCTGACCCCTGTACCGTTAGCTGAAAACCTGCAGAGCAGGTCAGTGTCTACTGCATGTTTTAGTCGCAGCTCATCCACTATGCCAATACTGTACCACAAAGCAGGTTTGTAGCTGTAAACTCTATTGGTGGGTGCACCATGTGTAATCCCTGCCTTAAGGATTAGGATATATTAGACAGCAAGTGAACAGTCAGTTCTTGAACTTGAGGTGCTGGAAGCAGAAAAAGTGTGAAAATGTGCATGGGTCAAATTGTAATGGCCTGATGACTCTAAATAGGCAGATCTTGAGATCTGTTCTCAAAATTCATTGGTTAGTACCTACCAAACTTATCCCAAGGAAGGACATCCAATGAACTGATCTCAAGGTCAAGGGCACCATTGACAAGGTCACGGCAATCACTGACTGACCTGTTTTCAATCCAGAGATTCAATGAATAAGTACATCTTAGAAAAGTGGCTCATCCTGTAATATATCAGTTACATTAGTGACTTTGTGCTTCAATAGGAAATATCTGATGATATCGATAGTGTATGTTATTATGATTTCCTTGAAAAGTTACCAAAATCCCTTCATTTTGGGAGATCATTGAGTAATGAGCATTAGAAATTTGTTTTTTTTTTTTCACTAGGTACATTCCTACCATTCCTACCTTTCATTCACAAGAGCGGATGTGTTGCATGTGGGATGCATTGCATCTGCTTGTCACTGCCAGCTGTTTGGTGTGAGTCAGATGGAGCAGACCCACTCCAGTGTATGTGGGTTCCCCTATGATTGATAGCAAGTAGCTATTAACTGCTTAATCGGCCTGGCACAGGAGCGCACTCATCATTTACTCTTGTTTCTGCACAGCTCTATTGCAGCACAACAGCCTGATTAGCAGCATTTATATTTGGCAGGAGAGCAAATTTGGTGTGAACAACAAAAATACTGCATCAGAGATGGAAATGTCAACGTTAAGGAGCTTATATCAAATATGAAGTTTTGTAGTATCACATGGTATATTTACAGGAAGATGTTTCTCCTTTTTTTCAGAAATCCATATGATAGTACTGTTATGTCAGAGCATCAAAATGATAACCAACTAAGACTCTGAGCTGTCTTCTTCTGTCTAGCTGCTAAAATGATATTCCACTACTTGCTAGTTATATCCATTTTTGATAAAGCTGGGCATCAACTAATACGATCACAATTACAGCCCTCTCAGGAGTTGTCACTCCAAGTGCACAGAATACTCAGACTATATAATTAAAGTGTAATTCAAATTCTAAACTAATTTCCATCAATCAATAGTACAAGTAAAGATAAGAGATTGTATAATGCATCTTATTATCTCCACTCATCAGAATCCTTTCCTTCTCCTCTTCCCTGTCTCCTGCGTTGGTCATTCACTCTGTGTTCACTAATAGAATCTGTACACTGGTGCGGTCTAAGGTGGTCTGGACATCCGGGGCTCAGGCGCTGCCTGTCTGGAACTGTCTAGCACTCCATTCTGACTACTCCTGTCCTTCACTTGTTCCATTCAACAACCCACTGTTGAGAGAGACTCTTCTGGATATGCTATTTGGCTGCACCCCCATTGGTTCCCCTCATTCACCCCACATGAGTGTGATAACCTGACTCCTAGATCCTTTGGTGACGCAACGCATAGTGCCCCCAGGTAGGTATGAAACTCAGGTCAGCAAGCTTTCTCTGCTACCTGAGCACAGGTATTAAAGGGTTATTCTGAAGTCATGAAATCGTTGGCAAGATGGGAATAACTACTCCTTGTCCCAACCTAGTCTAGCCTATTGGTAACAACCTGGGTCTTTTGTCTTTTTGGCAAACAATGACCTTTTGAGAAGACAGCAGAGTCTTGATTCCTCCTCATTGTTGCCCTAGTATCTTACTGGAGGTCTTCTGCACTCATAAATGCAGTCATTCCTGTATAGTATATTAGGTAATACTGTATATAAAATTACCTAAAATACAAGCTCACATCCAAGTATGGTAAAAACAAGCATTCAGCTTTACATCTACAAATGAGTTAATGTAAAATACAGTATTTTATTATGGTTGTTGCATTGTTTGTACATGTATTTATACAGAGTTCTTTTTCCTTCTCCTATATACATAGTAGAATATTTAGTAATCACAGCCACTAGTACTACATTCACTTCCCAGAGACTTCAATAGGAAGCTCATACAGTATGCAGCTGCTATAGATGTCTATGGGGACTGAAGACTGATCATTCTGCTGCCAGTGTGAAAGTAATGGAGTATAGGAGCTCCATGTCGCCAGCTGTTCTGGCACTGCAGCATTTTGCCAATCAAGTGAATAGGACAATGCTGTAATACCTAAACAGTACAAAAATATCTAAAAAGTACAGCATTCTGAATACGAATAGTGCCTGGCACCTGATGTAAACAGTGCAGAGGTTGCAGCACTTACATGAGCACCATGGACCCTTCAAACAGCTGATCTCTAGGGGTGCTCAGAGTCAGACTCCCTCCGAATTAAAATTGATGGCCCATTTTAAGGATGGGGTATTAATTATAAAAAGTTTTAATACAGCTTGAGCAAATCTGTAGAAGTAATATGTATCTTGAGAGGTTTTAAACATCACCTTCAAGTTTTGAGTCATGAATTTATAAGAATAGAAAATACTGTATGATTTTAGGTTTTTGGACTCTAAAAGCTAAATACTAGTTATACTGCAATTATACATAGAGCATACATACAGCATTATACGTACACCTATACATCTTAGATACATACATATATACAGAATTATACATGCATCTATACAGACATACATACAGCATTATACATAGAGCCAGTGAAGTGAATGACGTTCTAATACCTGCACACCATACAGGTGTATGGAGCAATGTAAACATTGAAGAGGATGCATCATTTGCCTAATAGTTATTCCTACACATTAATATCTGTGAGAAAAAAAAACTGCAGCTTTGTGAAGCAAATGTAGAAACCACAACTAAATGGCTTTTACTAAATTGCAGTTTTGCACAATTTCTTTTTACCTTAGTTGCACTATTTCTTATGTGTAAATATTTATTCATTGTATATTGTATCTGGTTCCTTGTGATTAACTAGAATTTGTGATTCTGGATGATCACTGGGGACTTTCTTACCCCTGGTGGTTCAGACAGGCATTTTAGTTCCTTGTAATACAAATTGAATTGGAGACCTTCAGTGCACTTGCACTAGTCCACTGTTTTGTTGCTCTACTCTTCCTGATAATAACATGTTTCATGTTTTATTCTCAATATTACTACTTTAACAGTGTTTAAAGGTCCCACAAATACTTAATTGATTATTCACCGGATAAGTGATGCATATATCTCAGACCCCCATCCAACACTAGT
The DNA here is from genome assembly GCA_947044405.1 of Leptodactylus fallax. Classification (NCBI taxonomy): domain Eukaryota; kingdom Metazoa; phylum Chordata; class Amphibia; order Anura; family Leptodactylidae; genus Leptodactylus; species Leptodactylus fallax. The sequence continues at coordinate 669,224 of CAMRHE010000305.1, forward strand.
ACACAGACTCCCGACTCCCCATGCTGGAGAAGTTGAATTTGGTAGTGGACACGCATGCATACTGACATAGACTGATGGAGAAACAGCACTCGCCTATATGTCAGTTCCGCAATCTACTGCAATGTACAGTAGGAGCATAGTGGAGGAAATTTCTCCAAATTTTCTCCTATGCGACTCAAGCCACCCACTTGTCCGCTTCCTGTGACCTCCAACCTTGATGTCAGTGGGTGACAGACTGGACAATGGATTGCAAACCATGGCCCCCATTGTCGCATCTGTTTTGTTGAGAATAATATGTACTGTCCTGATACTAGTGTGATCAGGGATAAACTTTAGTTTGTGAAATATTGGGGAGTTTTGTTTTTTTGCTACAGCTAAAGCACACTGGGAGGAATTTATCATTAGTTTTATTCCAGAAATTGGTTATAAAAGTTATGGTTTTTGGTACATGGCTGATTTTTCAATAAACATTTTGACTTTTTGTGCTCACCATTCCTCTGTCTTGAAGACATAAGCACCAGTATATGAAGACTCAAATTTCATGCTGTGATCTTAAAAATTTTGTGTACCAAAAATTGTGTTGTACGTCAGAAAACTTCCATACGAGGCATAAGTCAACCTTATAAAATGTGTAGCCTTGTAGTAAACATATCATCTTTATTAGATAATATAACCAAGAATAATATAACCATGACCTACTCATAACAATTCATTTATACATAATAACTTCTCCATATTATCTCTGTATATATGACTTATTAGAGAAGTGTAGATACTTAGAGAAGTTTGGGTACTTGCCATGTACCCATAATGCTAAGTGTCTGCTAGATTCTGCTGGCCAGCTTTTAGAAATGCTTAAATATTATTCTAAAACGTCAAAAACTGTTTTGTTAATCCTTGGAAATGGTGGAAAACACAAGGGATTTGCAGGGATTGGAAGGGAAGTCCACTTTCTTATAGATAATGGGTCATTTTTTCCATACAGCAACCCACATCCAAAAAAGAGCAAAGGAGGGTGATGGCATTCTTTATTTAGAAAAAACTCCTTGCTGTGAAGAGGGCATACTGTGAGTGATTGCTTGGCCTGGGTGATGTCATGCCTGTCGGGGAGAACCCAACCCATGAGATTGTGTTACAGGATTACGGTGCCAAGTCAGTTGGTCTTAAGGTGCAATGGCTATTTTTAATATGTTTATTTAAGTGGCTAACTGGACAAGAGAGGGGCTAATCTTCTGCATGCTCTCTGATAACCTAGGTTTTCTGAAACTGTGAATGACAGTTTTCAGAGCACTGAGCTGCTAAATTCCTTCTGCTGCAAGCATGCTTTTAGTGTCTGAACTATGCCACCGCAGAATATTTATAGGGGGCGGCTGCACTTAGGTTAATAACTTGAGAATCTCTTTGGGCATTACATGCTTTGTTGCCTTGAAATATGAGGTGCTGTCTCTATATTGGAGCTTGTAATGAGTCAGCGTGAATGGGAAACAGCAATTTCTTATTTCATTATCTATTTGGAATTAAGAAGATTGTTTATAGGCCATAGATATTAAAAGAAAACTAGTTACCATGAAAGGATACTTCAATATACTGGCATCATGTTGAAGAGCAGGAGGTGCTAAGCAGAATGATATATAACATTTTGTGGGAGAAGATTCAGTATAACTTTATATGTTTAATAGTCCAGTGGGCAGTTCTACTTAGTGATTGACAGTCTTCATTGTATGGATACACATAGTAAGATTAATGTCAACTTTTAGGACCACTAAAAAATAAAAAAAAAGGTAGGAAACCAGATAGCAAGTGGCTATCTCTGAAAAATGGTGAAAATTAGGAGATCAAACTATATCATATAATAATGGACATAAAGGACATACACAGCAAACAGATAGGAGTGGGACACAAGGGAGGGGAAGTGCGAGAGACCAGTCATGTCCAATCTAAGAAGTTGATATCCCTGTTGTATACAGTATTTGTCTTAGGGGGCCCAGGCAGCTTGGAACACGTCTACATGAATAACCTGGCGCACCTCTTACCAAACGGCCTAGGAGGGAGATTGAGTAAATAATAAAGAGGATCCAAGGGAGCATCTCCCATCTGCATATTACCAATCACCCCCTATACTTGTAGCCAAAAGTAGGGCAACTCCACAAAATATGAAAATGTGAACCATGGTCCAAGTTACATCTCCAATACAGGGATAATATAGAGAGGTTCGGTGAGAGAGCTGGTATCAGTGCATTAGAATTATATGTTGGGTTTCTTTGTAGGTAATGCAGATAGAATATTTGGAGGATCAACCGCCATTGCAGATGAGTGATTGATCTCCCCAGTGTCATGTGTCACTTAATCATGTATTTGTGCTGGGGCTCAGGACTGCTCTCCGGGGAGGAGGCAATTGGACCATTTGTGGAAACATCCAAGCAGTATAACTGCTCAAACAGTGTGGGGAAGGAGGCTGACTCACACCTAAAGATAGAAGTGACAGAGTAACAAATTTGATTATAATGGAGCCAGTTATAGGAAAATGGAATGCCTCTGTCAGATAGTCAAAGGCTAAAGCTCTATCTTCACAGGGTCAATAATGTCCGCGAGGCAGAACAGGGCTGCGGACAACCAGTGGTGAACCACAGTCTGGGATAGACTGTCTGGAATAGCCAGGGTGTAGAAGAATGAGATCATTAAGGAACTTGGTGAGGTTAGGGGGAATTTCCTGTTATAGGTATCCCAAATCAATTTGGTAAATCACATGGAAATCAGCAAGGGCGTGAAAATTGAGGGGGAAGTCCAACTCCACAATAGGGTGTTGAGGTGGATAGGAGCAAGCCACAACTTCTCAGTTTCCACCCATTTAGTTAAAGCATGGTCGACAGCCCAAAAGGGGGCACGTCACAGATGAATAGCCCAATAATAATATGTAGGGCCCAGAGCTCTGCCATTGGGACTGAGCCCGGGAGTATCTCAAAAAATATATTAATTTAAGCAATAGGGACATTTTAACTACTGCTATGGTCCCTAAGAGAGAAATATACAATTGTTTCGATTTATCAAGCTGAGTACTAAGCTCATGGAATAAAACAGGAAGAATCAGAAGAATGGGAACATTCTGCACAGAAAACCCCATTCACATGTGCACAATAGATTTTCAGTTGCAGCAATTTCTGCAACAAATCTGATGCCTGTTAAAGGGAACCTGTCACTTTGAACATGTAGTTCAAGGAGCTGAGCAGATTGATATATCGTTCTGTGGGAAAAGATTCAGTATAACTTGTATATTATTAATTTTAATTCCTGGTCATTCTGGGCCTAGGAGTCCAGTGGGCTGTTTTTATTAGATAACTGTCAATTACTGAGTAGGACCGCCCACTGGACTCCTAGGCTTAGAATAAGCGGAGGTTAAAAGACAAAATTTACAAGTTATTCTAAATTGTTTCCTACAAAATTAAATATACATCTGCTCCACTCCTCCTGCTCTATAACATGCTGCCTGCAGATTGTACTGGATTTTCAATGTAACAGGCTTTCTTAAACCTATCCATACTACACACATGATGATACCATGCATTTCAGCTCTGCTACGTCTAGATTTGGAAAATGATAGATGAACAAATCTGCACACAAGCCATTATAACACACAGAAGTTTCACACTGATTATTTATTACATTAGGTGATTATTTGGACAAATGTGTTCCCATATTCATATCTGGGTCATGACTAGAAATACTGGCTGACAAATTCCCTTTACATTGGATTTATAACTGCGCAATAAAAACAGGACTAATAAATGTCCTCTCTTCTGCATCCACCCCTGAATTTAGCTATAAAAAATACTGCATCAATAACTGTAACAGAAACTGCATGTGTGACTCCAGCCTTAGTATTCACAAATGGTGCTTTGCCGCTTCCACTACTGTACTATCTAGCTAGCCTTATTATTTTTCTGTGATGGTGAAAGTACTATTTTGTAACAAAATGGAAAATGTCTTTGTCTAAATACAACAGAGTGTAAATCTTTAGTATCTTTACCACCAGAAATGCTATATTGGCAGATTTTCTTCCGTTTCATAGCCAAATTTAGCTGCGAGCTTTCTATATGGAGCAAATGTGGCTCGAAATGCGTTATAAGGGCACGTGTGACTGACATACTATCCATAGCATCGGTCACAGACCCACTGAAATATATACACATGTGGACAAAATTGTTGGTACCCCTCGCTTAATGAAAGAAAAACACACAATGGTCACAGAAATAACTTGAATCTGACAAAAGTAATAATATATAAAAATTCTATGAAAATGAACAAATAAAAGTCAGACATTGCTTTTCCACCATGCTTCAACAGAATCTTTAAAAAAAGAAAACTCATGAAACAGGCCTGGACAGAAATGATGGTTCCCTTAACTTAATATTTTGTTGCACAACCTTTTGAGGCAATCAGAATTACACCTCACCTTCTGTCTCTATCCCTCTTCCCTCATTGTAAGCCCTTGCGGGCAGGGCCCTCTATCCCACTGTGCCAGTTGGTCACTGTTAGTATTATCTGTTTTGTATATCTTGTCAACCGTATGTAAATCCTCAAAGAACAATGGAATTAATGGTGCTATATAAATAAATAATATTATTATTATTATTATTATTATTAATCACTGCAATCAAACGATTCCTGTAACTGTCAATGAGACTTCTGCACCTCTCAACAGGTATTTTGGCCACTCCTCATGAGCAAACTGCTCCAGTTGTCTCGGGTTTGAAGGGTGCCTTTTCCAGACGGCATGTTTCAGCTCCTTCCAAAGATGCTCAATAGGATTTAGGTCAGGGCTCATAGAAGGCCACTTCAGAATAGTCCAATGTTTTCCTCTTAGCCATTCTTGGGTGTTTTTTTCTGTGTGTTTTGGGTCATTATCCTGTTGCAAGACCCATGACCTGTGACTGAGACCAAGCTTTCTGACACTGGGCAGCACATTTCTCTCTAGAATCCCTTGAAAGTCTTGAGATTTCATTGTACCCTGAAAACCAAAATAGGGTAAATAATGCTAATAAGAAAAAAGTATGGAAAAATATTACATTAAATTAAACAGAAAAAAAATCCACACAAACAAAAAATAATAATAAAAATGTTATAATTTATTGAATACATAATTTAAAATACAAAAATATGAAAGAGACAAAGAAATATATCCACATAGAATCATAACGTGGTATTAGGAATACATAGTACATTGTCACAAAAGGTTGACAAAATCACAAATTATAGCAACACATACAGGGATCAAAAGAAAAGTATAATACCAATAGTACATGGCACCAAAAAAATATAAAGCATCTATTACAATACAAAGCAAAAAATGTCTACCATAAAAAATGCATACAAGTGTGCAGAGTAATTACCAGTCTTATTACAAAAGGAGAAAAATTTCTCAAATACAAAAGTGCACTAATTGTATAAAATGCAAATAAATAGGTCCCAAAGGAAAAAATAATAAGCCCTGGACGTATGCACAACAATCTCATAATCTTACCACATACCACGTAAAGAAACGCACCCCAACGCGCGTTTCGCCAAAAATGGCTTTGTCAGGGGGTTAAGTTTCAAGACACCCTGTGCCAGATGCAGCAAAGCAGCCCCAGAACATAACAGAGCCTCATCCATGTTTCACAGTAGGGACAGTGTTCTTTTCAAGATATGCTTCATTTTTCCGTCTGTGAACATAGAGCTGATGTGCCTTGACAAAAATCTTGATTCTTGTCTCATCTGTCCATAGGACATTCTCCCAGAAGCTTTGTGGCTTGTCAACATGTAGTTTTATATATTATTACTTTTGTCAGATTATACAGTATATGTGTATATATACAGTGTATATATATATATATATATATATATATATATATATATATTTCCATGGCTTTTTCTGAGGAACTCATGGGCCTAGTAAACTGTCCCACAAAATATTTGTACATGGGTCTAATGTAACATCTGTAGCTCTCCACATACACATACGTAGGATTAGGACATACTTTGGATTCTGGCCTTGTAGAAATGTGCATTAAAAAAAGTCATCTAAAACTTTCTGCAGCAGAGGCAAGCAAGTTCTCTTACATGGCAATATGAATACCTGAACAGATACTGTGTGAATGTATTATAAGGCAGCGTACCCACATCATTTGGGAAACCATGAAAATAAAAATGTGTAATGAAAGATTTATGTGGTAAAGGATATTTCCCTAATATTTCCAAGAATTATGAAACGTTCTTGATCCTACCATTGGCAATGCTGTGCTGTGGTAATGCTGTGGACTGTTAGGAGGCTACAAAGTATGGGGTCTGATACAAAAAACCTGAATGGAGTCAGGACACTAAAAGCCTAGAATTACTTCAGTAATTGTATTTTCTAGTCCTGTCCCTGTCTCCCAGTATACCCCTGTTCACATCATGTTAGAGCCTTATGTCAAGCATTTACTGTAACTTGGGAGTACTGCCAGTACCCGATAATACATGACATACATAAGCATACAGTTATACACATTTTGCATAGACTCCCATGCAAAAAAGATAATCTATACATTAAATACATATTGTTGAGGAAGCCACAGAGTGGTGGGGATAGGTGTGGGGATGCAGTGTTTCTTCACCTTAACCCTGTCAGCATTGTATTAGGATATTTTATACATAATATATGTTGATGTGGTATTTGTGGACACATTTCATGCTCAATATTAGTTATCTACTCGTCTAACAAAATCATTATTTATTAGTAGGGTTCTTGAGATATTTATTGTATAGGAGGGGAGAGATATGTACGGCATTTTGCTTATCATGGTCATAGCCTAGAGTTATAATTTGGCCCATTTAGTCTTTTTTAACTGTTTTTAATGTGGTGTGTGTTTATGTGTATACAATAAAGTTTCTATTTTTATTAACATATTTTGGTATTGACTTGTATTAGTGAGATTTCAAGCTTATAGCTGGGTATAGCTTGTGCAACAATAAAACTGGGTTTACATGAAGCTTTTTTTTTTAGCACAGGTCAGCTGTATAGTCACATGTACTACTCATCATTGCAATTGAAAACTACATGCAGTTCTTCAGTAAAATAGCACTGTGTAAACCCAGCCTAAATGTGCCCATTACTAGATTAGTTATCTATTGGTGGCATCTTGAAAAATAGGATTAGGAAGGTTTACTTATGACTGTGTTAACTTGTCAGTGACATATCACAGAGCCAATGCAGCAGATGTGCTTTTTTCCCTTTTCATAGCTATATGGGTCACTGGAGGCCTGACCGTAGACTAGTACTGTCAGATATGGATGGCTGCATGAAACCTTCGTAATAAAAGTGAAGATTGTTTCCAACAATCAGCTGATATTGCTGGGGGACGTTACAGCTATCACTACAGGGAAAATATTGTATTACATATGGACCTCTCAGATGAAAAAGCTACCTTGTAATACATTGCTGGGCATTATCTGAGTGGGAGCTGCTCTTTACTAGTGGGTCCTGTGTAGTGGACCCCTTCAATATTATCCAAAGCATCTGCTCAAAGTCAGCAATATCCTCCCCTACCAAAATTTGATCCTCCGAAGGAAATGAACTGGGCTGTAAATATTTTTCCATCAGCTTGGTAAAATCAATATAAACACCTAAGCATATTCTGGACACAATGGGGAAAATCATATTGGCCTAAATTAGTAAATGATCTGTATCTCTAAGGGGCTGTATTACTCAGAATAGAAGCTATTGTATTTATATAAGAGATTTCCCAGTTTTATATTATATATTTACTAAAAATCACGAAGGAGACCGTGCCATGTAAAAATATATCCTTTATGTCTCATAGCAAAAAAATGATGTTTATTTTTTTTCGATAATAATGCTGAGATTGGATCTAGAAAAGTTAACGGTAAAAATCTAAAGGTAGCCATAGACATTAGATGAATGTTAACAGTACTGCTATGTAACCATCCAATGCAGGGGTCGGCAACCCCTGACACGTGTGCCAAGAGTGGCTCACGAGGCTTATTTACCTGGCACGGGCAGCGGAGTCCTCACCCAGCAGTTTCGATCGGACCAAACACGGCTGAAACAAAACTGCTATTATTATACTCTGGGGTCTCTTCAGACCCCAGAGTATAATAAGTGAAGCCCCCGGGGAGGTGATCAAACATAAAAAAATGTTAACTCCCCTTCCCAGCGCTCCGCGGCGGCTCTATGCTCTTCGGGTGCTTCTGCCTGACATAAGAGACCGCTGACAGGGCCTAAGGGGTCATATCCGACATCATTACACATAATGATGCGACGTGACCCCTGAGACTCAATCAGCGGTCGCTGACTACAGGCTGAAGTGCCCGAAGAAAACAGAGCGGCTGCAGATCCAGGGAAGGGGAGTTAACATTGTTATGTTTGTCACCTCTGGCCCCGAAGAGATCCCACATTATAATTATAGCTAGTGAGTGGTGAAAATTGGAATATTATAAAAGTTAGAATATTATACTGTGTGCAGGGGCCACTATGGAACATAATACCGTGTGCAGGGGCCACTATGGAACATAACACCGTGTGCAGGGGCCGCTATGGAACATAATACCGTGTGCAGGGACCACTATGGGACATAATACCGTGTGCAGGGGCCGCTATGGTACATAATACCGTGTGCAGGGACCACTATGGGACATAATACCGTGTGCAGGGGCCGCTATGGAACATAATACCGTGTGCAGGGACCACTATGGGACATAATACCGTGTGCAGGGGTCGTCAGACTTACAATTATTGACTGGCACTCCGAGTACCTCAACTTTGATTTTTTTTTTCATCTAAATCGGCACGCCGGACAAAAAAGGTTGCCTACCCCTGATCTAATGTGTAAGGGGTGTCCTAGCGCCCCTCCAGTGCCAGATGTCAGTAGAAAGCAGCGTTGACCATATTGAATTTCAACATGCTCGATTCTTTTGTTCTCAAGGGATATAAGCTTCTTCCAGAGGTGTCTGATAATATGTATGATCATTCAAGTCAAGTCTGCATATGAACAGTGTGTCTAGAGAGATAGCTGTTCTCTGAACTGTATGGTCAGCTTTAGTGGACACAGACTTTGTGATGCTATGATATAATGCAGCTTCAAAGTGTGCAGATCAGATACAGCTTGAGAGTATGAGCTGATGATTTGGTCATTTTGCTGCTCACCATTCATTGTCTCTTGTGGTATTAACTATACGTTGTAGAGCAAACAAAACTTTTATTGGGTAATGGGTACTTGTGAACATTTTGTAGGGCTTGTGAAATTGAGTAAGTCTACAAATCTGTCTGCTGCGCTATTAAATGACAGCTTATGCCGTGTACTGTAGAAATACTATCTAGTCATCTACCTTAGGCTGATATTGTATATAATGTCTTTAGTTCAAAAGCCAAAATGACTTCTACATACAGAGAGTTTATGTTACAAGAATGAGAGCAGTGCTGAATGTGCAAATTACTGCTGGACAGTGAACTACAGAGAAATATCATTAATTTAGCATTCTATAAACCAGAAATTCTGATAATTCTCTTGTTTGTTTTTAGCACAAAACTACATTATGATCTTCTGACATGTCAGCAACATATTTATTTTAGTGGAGATTGTGCACTATAAAGTAAAGTCATACTTTGAGCTCAGTGGTTAGCACTGTTGCCTTGCAGTGCTGGGGTCCTGGCTTTGAATCTGACCAAGTGCAACATCTGCATGGAGTTTGTATGTTCTCCCAATTATTGCATAGGGGTACTTCAGTTTCCTCCCACAGGCCAAAAATATACTGCTAAGTAATTTGGCTTCCCATCAAAGAACTGACCATTGTGGGTGTTGGGAATGAGCGCCTGTACATCAGCCACTAACTCCCTACTCCACAACGCTCCCAGTGCTCTGAGTCCTTTGTGTGAGAAAAGTACATTACAAATGTTTGTTATGGTCATACTTAGACTGTGTTCACACTACCATCGTAGTTTCTGTTATATATATCACAAAGTACAACTCTCCCTCCTTTGGGATGATTTAAACTTTATTATTATATCATCAGAAGAAGCCAGTCTATAGTATATATTCAAGTAAAGTAACAAGAAAAGGCCGCTACTGTATTAAGCTGGATGTTTTGGTCCCCTTGAACCCTTTGGTGACTGTTGAAAGCTTAGGCATGCATTCTCTCTGCTCGACCACGTTACAAATATGGTGAGGAAGGTCCAAGGGGATGAAACATCCAACTTAATACAGTACTGGCCTTTTCTTATTGCTTGGCTTGAATATACCCTACTGTCTGACTGTCTCTGATAATGCAATAATAAAGTTTTAATCATCTTCAAAGGAGAGTGAGTTGGACTTTGTTATATACCACTGTTGGCCTGCAGGGGCTCTCCAAACACACCTCCCACTTCTGAAGAGTGACAATACCATTTGACTTCTATGGTTTCTATTATAAATGGAAACCTTGATGCAGTGCTTAGTCCATCTCATGACTGATACCAACAAAGCCCATGGAATCCACAGGCCTACAATGTCTGCTGGGGTTCTACCATGGTGCCAATTACTGTGACAGGCTATGACCTTCAAATGGAGCCTTACAAGGTAGTGCTATCACAGCCTTGTAGGAGATTGTCAGGCTTTGTGTCATACACATGTGTAAATTTGCATGGAGCCTTAAAATAACATTCCTACAAAATGTTTCTCTGACTTGTTAAAAAATGTACAAGATGAAAAGTGAAGGTAATATTCTTGTCGGTGGCTTTAAATGGTCACTAAGTTTTCAGACATCTTAGTCTAATTTAATGAAACGTGATTATGGACAAAAATGTAATGTACTTTAATTAAAAATGTTGATACTCTGTCTGAAATAAGCCTCTCTAAAGTTCCTGCCAGTAGGCTCTCCCTTCTAGCTAATTTGCAGTTCACTCCCTGTTACAAGGGAAGTCCCATCTACAAATTCCATTGAAAAGCAAAGGCGGCTTCACAGTGAGTGGATTAAGGAGGGTTTGATCTCTTCACACAGTAAATAGAGAGGGGAGGGATTGTTTTTCTTCACAGCACCTCTGCAAACAGCTTTCTCTGTGTACTGGACTGAACATTCTGCACATCTCATTATTCACAGACAACAAGCACCTTTACTTACCATGCTCCTAAATTTCTCTTTTCCTGTGCCAATGAAATAGGTGTATTTTCTATCTTCCATTCATTTCAATGGGAGTTCTCAGGTGAAATCCACCTGATGAACGAACAGGATGCTTATTTTTTCCATTAGCTGAAAAAATCAGAGAGCAAATTGAAATGAATGGGAGGCAGATTTGAGGTGGATTTTGAGGCAGATTCCACCTCTAATTCAGTGTCAAATTTCTATGTGTGAACTCCCCCTTATACAGTCATAGAACAGACTGCCCAGCAGATATTTCAGCTTTTCATGAAAACTCAGGTACACTTTAATTGTGACTCACAAACTCGCTTCAGGTCCTCAGCTCTGTCATGTGACTGTTACTTGAGTGTGAATACAAAGTCAATTTTGAATGAAGACACGGACTTTCTGTTCACACATAAGATATCATTTGAAGTCTCTGGTTTTAGCAGATTATTGGCATTTTTCATAAACAGTGCAATAGCTTTTCTGCTATGGGGAGACAGCAGCTTCTTCTACACAAGATATTGCTTTCTGTCTCCTTGAGAATTCGTGAAATGACTGGCTTGCTTGACCTCCTCGCCTTCCTTCTAGCCGTGTAATTAAATAAACATGTTAGAGCACATTTTCCTGGTGAATGTTAATAATCCTCCCTTTGGGACTGAAATTTAAATTTGATTCGCTAATGAATCTGAGAACCTTTCAATGGAAATGTGAGAGGAAACTGACAGAACGTACAGCAGTCCTCTGTGTGTGGCTGATATGAAGAAGAGCGATTACTGACAAGATATCTTCTGGAGAAGTCCTTCATCCATCCACATGTGCATAGTTATATCATTGTATCATTAGCTGATACATTGATTAAATAGCTATAGGCCTTGCAAGAGTATGCCGCATGGCCAAAAGACCCAGCAAAATTGCACTTGTTTTTATCACAAATTGCTGGCGTTTTGGGGTGCAATTTTTTTTAGTCATCTGGTTTTTCCAGGTGAAATGCTTTGCAAAAAATGTGCTTCGTCTGGAAAAAAAAAAAAAAAGCACAGCTAACATCCATAGCAATTAACCACACTAATGCAATGTGTAAATCAAGCCAACGTGCTTTACATAACCACGAAAAACAGCCATATTTGCAACAACCGCCACACGGCCGTTTTGAGAACACATTGAATTCAATGTGTATATTCACATGGCCGTTTTTTTTGATAGTCGACTGTCAAAAAACTGATTTGCACTGAAACCGATATCTTTTTCCATCAAAATGGACATAAATAGTGGCATGCGATTAGACCCATTGAAATTTATGGGTTCTACAATGGTCATGTGACAGCCATTTCAAAAACAGCCATCATATGGCCATTATTCACTACCATTGAATAAGGGCCATCCATGCACTTGACAAACGGACAGACACAGCCGTTTTTCACAGACATTGAGCACGTACATGTGCATAAGTCCTCTCTATCTGGTTTAACTAGTTGACATAGTGTAGAATTTTATATACTGTACATCACTACTAAACCAAAGATATAATTTACGTATGACATGAACAGAATTTTCCATTCGGTTGTGTAGATTGGTTTTATATAATAACTCAATAACAACTGGGGGTAATGACGTTCTTCCATAGTAAGAAGCCCTTCAGACTACCTAAGGCTTAAGGACCCACGTTTTTAAAAAACACAGCATATTAATTTTACCTGCTGAAACGCTGCTTTTTCCCCATAGACTTATATGGGAAGGCAAAAGTGGAAAATGCAACGGAATATCAATAAAAAACGCAAACATTTTTGCTGCATTTTCTTCCCGCAGCTTTGTGGCCTTAACCTTAGAGTATGTTCAGAAGTGGCAGATTTAGTTGCAGGTCCATCAGTTTTATGAAGCTTGCAGAGTTCCATGAACTCTATTCATGTGAACCCAGATTTCAGTTGTAGAAATTTCTGCAACTAAGGCTAAAACCCCACATGGAGGGCCGCAGTGAAAAAGCGATGCGGTTAAAACTGTGGTGGAAACACAATGGAGTTTTTCCCACAGCGTTTTCAAAGAAAGTCCACAGAGGAAACCCACACAAACACAGGGAGAACATACAAACTCCTTGTAGATGTTGTCCTTAGCAAGATTCGAACCCAGGACTCCAGCACTGCAAAACTGCAGTGCTAACCACTGAGCCACCGTGCTGCCTGATCATAGATAACTATAATGCTAAGAGTCCATCTCCCTACATACTGTATGTGCCAATAAATCTGGCACACAGACAGACTGAGTTTCACAGGCGAGAGTTGTGTGAATGAGGGCTTAGTCTGTGACTGTTTAGATCTGTCAAATGAATGATTTATCAAAGCATCATGGACACTATTACAGATGAAATCCATAATGCTAGTGTGAACATACAGAGGTGCCAACTGTTATGAATTTGTCAGGACAGTCCTGAAATTTCAGAAACAATCCTGGTGAATTTAGACATATCCCAGCCAAAAAAAACGTATGGTTTATAGAAAACCCAATTCAAAAGTGGGCTGTCTTATGAAGATTAGGGGCTCCCCAGACTGATTTGGGGGCAGGACTTAAAATTCGCTATATTACCAATGTAAATGTTTGTAAGTGTGAACAGAGGCTTTGTATGACTGTTGAAAATCTCACTGGACAGTGATATCAATGGTGTTTGTTGGGCAGGAACTCTAAAGATCCAACTACACTTGATAGTGTTGTGTTCTATGGAAAATCATTCCAGATCCAAAGGAAAGATTTCTACAAACTCAAGTTGGCCATATACTTGACAGCTGTCTGGCCGATAGCTATCTTGCTTGACTTCTCCATACACATGCACACCTTCCAAAGCAGTGCATGTATGAACGGGAGGATGGGAAAAAGCCACTGCCAGAGTATTCACATGGCGGATTTTACATTGACTACCGTTGTACAAAATCGTCTGTGGAAATCTTCCCGCCCGCTGCAGAAACATTTCCTACTCCCATTCACTTCAGTGGGATGTTTGAGTAGGACCCGTTCAAATAATAGAGCATGACAGTTAAATTGATATTTTCAGGTAGGGGTTAAAGAAGTGTCTGGATCTCATTAAAATGAATGTGAGGCAGAATTTTTGCTGTGGTTTCTGCCACAAAAGTTCTGCCATTTGAACATACCCTTACAGTTCTATACACATGCAATGCTTGGTCATGCTGAATATGCATGTGTATAGGGGAGTCAAGTAAAATAGCTGTCAGACCTACAGTTTATGTCCATGTCTCCGTTTATGTTTGCTAGTAGGGTACATTAGATTAAAAGAATGTATGGAAAGTTTACAGCAAGTTTACTTGACTTCACTTTGTACTTCTGGGGTGCAATTTTGTAGAGTGACCTAGTAAAATGTGCAGGCTAGTAGCGCCTCATTTATTTCATTGCCTGTGAGTGTGGGAACACTAATATAACCTGTGGGAGGCTGAATCCATGGAAACACATCCCCTGTTTAATGCTTTAATCTGTTACCTGCTGCTAATGAAACTGAAACTGCCCAAACACATTGCCAGGTTTTAGTAATCCGCAATGTATCCTATCATTTTAGGGGGTGCTGCTGATAATAAGGGCAATCCAAATAATAAAATATAGTATGTGTAATGTGGTTCAAGAGCAATAGTGTTGGGCACATTAATAATCACCAGTAAAATCCTAATGATGCAAAAATAAACAAATAAGAGTGGAATTAAGGGTATATTCACATGAAGCAGAAATGTCTGAAACTAGTGATCCAGCATGAGGCCCTGAGTTTCAGCGGTGATTCAGCGGTGCACTGTAATAAGAAGTGTCCATCACTGTTGAAAACGACAGATTGCAGGTGAAATATAAAGCTGATTTTAAGGCAGAATCTGTCTCAATATCAAGTTCAAAATCCTCCTTGTGAACATACCCTACAGTGACCATAAACATTGGAGGACTTTTGGCTTAACCAGCCATCCGATGTCTATGGTGGTGCCCTGACTCTTCCTTGATTTCAGATATCAGGAAATATGAAAGAAGCTTGAGCATGTTGAAATCCTATATTATCATCGGCTTACTCTCTTCCATGTGTGGCCCTGTCAAGCATGAATGTGTATAACAACTCATTCAGTAACAGAAAGTTAGATTCTATCTGGATATGGTGAATAACATGTACACCCCAGTGCAACTTGTGTGCAGCCTTGTACAGTAGGCCTCATCCATGTTTTTACAACATAGTGGGACAGATTTAATATGCCAGTTTTCTGGCATACAAGGCATATAAAATTCTTAAAATCTTTGTGCACCACCAATGCCACTCCCCTGTCAATTTACAAATTTACTGGTGAAATGATCCATGAAATCTATGCCAGCTACAAGCTGGCATAGATTTCAGTGTGCAGCTGCATGCCCTGGTGGAGGATTCATCTGATTTATGAACAGACCTGTGCCTCCTCATAAGTGAGGTGTATCCTCCGCCAGTTTAGGGAATATGAAGACTGACATTGAATACATTAGTCTTTATAAATCTCCCCCCAAAGATTTCAAAGGGACTATTCTCATGTCTGTTTTTTGACAGTCTGTTGTAACTGACTGTCAAAAAATAGAAAATCTATTTTTGCCCATTTTCACAGATTCATCAATAGACTCAAGTCCGTGAGGGATCTGTGAAAATGGATGCCCCATGGATGCAAAATGGCTGTGAGTAAGAGACTTTAGATCAATAAGAAATCTCTAAGAAAGTGCAGGGTAAGGCATATGCAAATAAGTCCTCTTTGGAACTAGGAACTTGCTCCTAGCCCCACCTTATGGAAGGTAGCTCCCTATAGATTAATGCATAGTTTTCAAAGAATCCTCCTCCAGAATAACTCCTCCAAAAGGAAGAGGGTAGAGTATCCGTGACTTGGCTATTATTCCCAGATTATGCCCTTAGATTTCTTTGAAAACCATGCATTAATCTATAGGGAGACACATTACCCCTTCTGACCCGCCGTTTATAAAGTATGTGAGTGAGGTATCCCATAAACCTGTACTGTATCCACATCAAAAAGTGGCTCTTCACAAGACCATTGAGGAGATTTTTTTTTTTAAACTCGTTTTATTGAAAATTGCGTATCAGACAAAGGAAAAGAAATCAAAACAAATACATAACATGTTGCGCACCAAAAAACGAGAATTTCAATGTAAATTCACTCAACGCACCACATCCCACCTCGCCAGGTCCTCGTCCCATCCGGACCATATAACGTAGACTCGGTACAGAAAGAATATAATCAGGACATGCGTAATACTGTATACATCAGTTATCATGTACAAAACATGCAGTCAATAAGTCAAGGGTAACAACAAGGATACACTCCAAAATGAGAGGTCGTGGATACTCCCGGTGTCTCGCACCCCTCACGGCATGAGTAAATTAATGGCAGAGCGCAATGAGGGAGCCGTATATTGGGTTACCGGAGAATTGCACCATGTTCCCCACACCTTATGGAATTTCTGAGGGCACCCTCTCCCTTTATACACAATCTGGTTATAAGGAAGAACAGTATTAACAAGTTTCTTCCACTGAGATACTGATGGGGGTTTCGGAGCCATCCATCGCAGTGCGATAGCTTTCCTAGCATAAAATAAAGACTCCCTCAAAAGGATTCTAACATGGTGTTGCCATATTTCTTCATCTAATACGCCGAAAAGGCATATCTCTGGGGTTAATGGTATAGGTTTAGCCAGAACTTCCGCCAGGAGATCCACGACCCCTTTCCAAAAACATTGTATGATCGGACATTCCCAAATCATATGCCAAAAGTCTGCCTGTGGACAAAGACACCTAAGGCATCCGGGGTTGGGCAGACGTCCCATTTTGTATAGACGGGAAGGTGTCAAGTAACATTGGTGTAGAATATACGTTTGAATCAGTTTGTTGTTAGCTGAAGGTGACACATGTTGAGGAGATTCAAGGATATCTTGAAACATCTCATCTGTGAGAGTTGGGATATTTATGCTCCATCGCGTCAAGGCCGGGGCGTCCAAAGTGGACACCTTGGCCTGTATCAGATGTGCATATAAAGTAGATATCAAACCCCCAGGGCCCTGTGAGCGAAGTATGCCGATAAGCGGATACTCAGATATATTGTCCAATCGATCCGGGAACTGAGAAGAAAGTGCATGTCTAATCTGTAGACCATACTGCGACCAGGCCCGGGCGCCAGGCAGGGCAAATAACGTCGGCAGACCAGGGTTGTGCCAAAGCGGGGTCTCCGCAGGTATATCAGAATAAGTGGACACCTTTTTCGCCTGACGCCAGACCTGTCCCGCCAGGGCATGGATGGGCAACAATTTCCCCCTAAACAAGGCCGGGTGTTCCAACACCGGCCACAGATTATGCAGACCCAGGTGGTGAGCCAGATGTGCCTCGGACCTCGGTAGGGGATCAGATGAGAGCCACTTCCTAATAAAACGGAGCTGTCCTGCCAGGTAGTAAAGAAACAGATCAGGGAGTGATGTGCCCCCGAGCTGCTTTGGTCGTTGTAGAGATGACAACCTAAGCTTAGATCTAGAGTTTCCCCATATAAAGGAGATAATGAGGGAGTCCATTTGTTTAAAAAATCTAAGGGGCACGGACACAGCAGAATGGCTTATAGCATATAGACATTTGGGTAGTACTATCATTTTAACTAGGTTGATTCTACCAGCCACCGACAAAGGCAGTGTAGCCCAAAGATTAAACTTAACCCTAAAGTGCGAGATGAGCGGAAAGATGTTCTGTTCCAAAAAACACCTATGGTCCCTAGATATAAAGATGCCCAGATATTTGCAGGTTGAGACTGTAGTCAATCCACATACCACATTCCCCTCAGCTACACTTGACGCACGGCCAATATGCATGTATGAGGACTTAGTCCAATTGGTCCGTAGGCCAGAATAATTACCAAATTCGTCAATTATAGCCATGGCTCTGGGCAGAGACCGGGAGGGGTCGCTCATAAACAGGAGTAAGTCATCGGCATATAGTGCTGTTCTCTCCTCCCGGGTGCCTATCACTATGCCTTTATATATGGGGTCATTCCGAAGCAGTATTGCCAAGGGTTCCACCGCCAGAGCAAACAGTAGCGGTGACAATGGACATCCTTGTCTTGTACCCCTACCCAAAGGAAAGTAGGAAGACAACGCGCCATTAATGGACAGTGCCGCTCTAGGGGAACAGTATAGAAGGGAAATCCAGGTAACAAACCCCTCTCCAAATCCGTATCCTCGCAACACCTGCAATAGAAAAGGCCACTCGACAGAGTCGAACGCCTTTGTTGCATCTAAAGAAGCCATCGCCCAGTCATGTGAGGATGATGCCCCAATCTGAGTTATCACCTGAGCCCTTCTAAGATTATCCGATGTGGATTTTCCAGGCATAAAGCCTGTCTGATCCGGATGGACAAGGTCGAGAACAACAGAATTTAGCCTTTTCGCCAACATTTTAGTAAGGAGTTTATAATCTATATTAAGCAGTGATATAGGCCTATATGAGCCACAGTCCAGCGGATCCTTGTCAGGCTTAAGTAACAGGATAATGGTGGCGTCATAAAAGGACTCCGGGAGACTGGGACCCACAAAGGCAGCGTTATAACAGTCAAGCAACACCGGGAGAAGAAGGCCCCCATACTGGGCATAAACCTCCACCGGGATGCCGTCCGGACCCGGCGATTTGCCCCTTGCCATATCTGCCAGGGCACCCGATAGCTCCTCTAGCGTAAAAGGGGAATCTAAAAATTCACGTTGGTCTTCTGACAATGTAGGAAGGGGGATCAAGCCCAAATAGGTGGCAAGCTCTCCGTCAGTGACTCTAAGCTTGGAGAGGTATAACTCACTGTAATACCTATAAAATCTGTCACTAATGGCCAAGCTATTGGACAGTACCTCCCCCGTCTCTGAATGCACTCGTAGTATTGCAGGTGAGGCTGTGTTTTGATGTATCAGTTGAGCTAGAAAGCTGCTCGACTGGTTGCCGAGTTCGTAAAACTTCTGTTTGCTAAAAAACAGAGACCTACGTGCCTTGTCATGCAGTATAAGCTTCCTAAGCTGAGAGCCTTTGGAATCCGGGGGGCACTTCTTAGAACTTTCTTCAACTCGGTAGTGGCATCAGCCATCTTCTTTGGAGTGGCCTGCTGGGGGAGCAGTATATCAACCAGGGACAGAAATAAACTTGACAAGCTGATTAGAAGGGCCAGCTCTGTCCTGGGGAGCCCACTGGACCCAGTGCAGGTGGTGGGTGACAGAAGGATACTGTCCGTGGTGAGCTCCATGCAGAAGAAGAAGTCCCATCCCATGCATGAGACTGTGATCGCGCTGAGCAGTACTGTCAGTGACCGACTGCTCCACCCTAGGTGTGAGAAGGAGCGCTATCGGAAGTCTTTCCTCCCCACCGCGGTTAGGCTGTACAACCAACACCGACCTAAGCGGAGATCATTACACACAGAGAACTGAAAATATCTCTCTGCCTGTTAAATCCCCCCCCCCCCCCTGCTACGCCCTATCTGTCTGTCTGCTATCAATGTAATGCCTCTCACCTTGGAATATTCCTGTACATGTTGTATTTGTATTTGTATCTGCTTATCTTTGCTGCTGTAACACACTGAATTTCCCCATTGTGGGACTATTAAAGGACTATTATTATTATTATTATATGCAGATATTGTCTACCCGTCTGCAACCATTGAGACCTAGCCTCATCAGTTGGATTAGCCACGTATGCGGCTTCGAGCGAGGCACACTGGGTCGCCAAAGTGGTCTCCAACAGCGAGGATTCCCTCTTTACAAAGGAAATGGAGGACTTAATACAACCCCTAAGATATGCCTTCATAGTTTCCCATAAGAGGAGCGGAGAGGTGTTTGGGGAGTTAATGGTCAGAAACGTCTGAAGTTGATCAGGTATTCGATCATGTGGTACAAATAGTTTCAACCAAAATGGGTGGATTCGCCAACCCTGTCGTGGCTTAGCAGCCGTACTACTATTTAATTGGACCAACAACGGGGAATGATCAGACACTGCCCTGGGTAAATAGGATATGGTCTGCAACAAAGAATATGCTTTAGTATTTCCAAAAGCATGGTCAATCCTGGACAGAGTATGTCTGTTGGCAGAGTGACAGGAAAAGGTGCGGGCCTCCGGAAACCGGACCCGCCACAAATCCAACCACCCCAATTCACGGATCACTCCGGCCATTGTAGTAGGGCGAGGCAGAGAGGGGGAACCTGGCTCCGCGGAGAACCGATCCAATGCAATATCCATAACTTTGTTAAAGTCACCCAAACATAATGCAATAGCCCCAGGGAATCGGGTCGCAAACTGCGCAGCCTGCTGGAGCACAGCAAGATCAGACGCCGGTGGCAAGTACACACCCAGGATAACATACAGGACAGAGTCAACCCAGGCCTGGACAAAAATGTATCGTCCCTCGGGGTCCCTTACAATGAGGCCTGGCTCCCACCTGAGTCTACGATGCACCAAGATGGACACCCCCCTGGAATAGGAAGTGTGTGTAGAGTGAGCCGCCCACTGAACCCATGGCTTCTGAAGTCGCCTGGAATTGTCTGGAACCAAATGAGTTTCCTGAAGGCATATGAGGTGTGGGTCAGCCCTCCTAATCTGAGAGAAAACCAACAACCTCTTTCGTGGGCTACCCAGGCCCCTCACATTCCAAGATAGTACACTAAAGGACGCCATGGTCGTCTAAGAGTGTAATGTAATCATGGCAATTCAGGACCCCAAAAGTGACCCGCCTATGAGTGTGTAGCGCGTGGCTGAGTGAAACACAAAGTGGTGTGCAGCAACCTAAGAACCATATACAAACGAAATGAACCATTACACCCCTAAAGGGTGTGAGACATACTACTGGCATAAACAAACAATATTTGTTAAATTAACCGTGGCTACAATTAACGGGGGAAGAAGTGCACCCACAGTGGTTGGTATACGGGGCACTGTCTTAAAGGTATGGATAATCACTAGGCTAGGAGATATACTATTCAACAGAGCCAGGTTCACATGAGTAAATGAGATACACCGGCGCCCCGGGGGTCGCCAGCCCAGGTAACTATAAGACTACAGGATACTATAATAACAGAACCGCACTTTTCATAAAACTACTTATGCAATAAACAAGAGCATCCCGTAATACATAAGTCCTTATGTATGGTCCGATCGGACCTCTCACCACACGCCGTCAGGATCATCGTCTCGGAGATCGAGGAAGAAGAGATAGCCAGTCCTCCACATCCCTCGGTGAAGTAAAGAAAAGGGACCTGCCGTCATGGACGACCCGAAGACGTGCTGGGTAAATCATGGAGTATTGTATAGCCTTTTCTCTCAACCGCCTCTTAACGGCCACGAAGGATGCTCGGGTCTTCTGGAGAGCCGCCGAGAAATCTGGAAACATGGCCACTGCTGCTCCGTTGTACTTAAGCTCGCAGGCCTGGCGCGCAGCCCGCAACGCCGTATCCCGATCCGTGCTGTTAATCAGACGGGCCAACAAGGGTCGAGGAGGTGCGCCCTGAGGCGGCGGTTTAGCCGGAACCCTATGGGCCCGTTCCACTGCAAATATTGGTGAGAAGTGAGCCTCCGGCAGGACATTTTTCAGCCACCCCTCCACAAAGGCCCGAGGATCTTCACCCTCCGCCCGCTCCGGCAGGCCCAGGATACGGAGGTTGTTTCGTCGCAATCTATTCTCCAAGTCATCCGCACGCTGGGTCCACAAACTTGCAGCTCTCTCCAGCTCCTGGAGTTTGTCAGGAAGTGGGTTAACAGTGTCCTCTACCTGAGAGACCCGATCCTCCACCTCACACACCCTGCCGCGCAAGGTCTGAAAGTCCTGACGGAGCAGGCCCAGGTCGATTTTTACCTCCTCAATTTTCCCGGTCAGCGAGGAAGTGCCGGCATGGATCGCCTCCAGTAGCTGTCCAGTAACTTGCTTTAAAGTGGGCTCGGGGTCCTCCTCTGGAAGGGCAGGAGAGGCTGCCTCAAGCGATGGTGATGTAGAAGAGGATGCTGCCCTGGAGAACCCCCTCAGGCGATCAGAGACAGAGGTTGATTGCGGGCGACTCATTTTAGAGAGTCGGCGGCCGCTCTTCCTGCGTTCCGTACGGGTGGATATGTTGGCAGAGGAGGAGGTGTGATTGTAGCAAGACCTGGCCGGCCCCAGAGGATTATAGACAAGGTCTCTGGCTAATAGCAGTTGCACAGTAGGAGCCTCTATGTCAGGCCACCAGGGCCAATAAGCCAGCCGAGGACAGACAGTAACTCAACAGTCCAATAGTATCGATGGCAACAGACTCTGGATTATAAGCGATGTCTCCAAGAGAGAGCCGTCAGCAGAGTAATGAAATAAATAGATTGCCAGGAGGAACTAAGAGGGAACGGATGGCAACTCAGCGATCCAATAGTGCCGATAGCAACAGTCACTGGATTATAAGTAAGGCCTCCAAGAAGGCCAGTAGCGAAGTGATGGAGTAGATAGATTGCCAGGAGGAACTAGAGGAGGACAGATGGTAACTCAACAGTCCAATAGCACATACAGCAACCGTCACTGGATTATAAGTAAAGCCTTCCAGAGAAGCAGTCAGCAGGACGATAAATCGTACAGAGGCACACACCTTCAATGGGTCAGAGACAGTTGATGGCTGCCACAGATATTGCCTTGCACTACTGCCCAGAGGAGCCAGGGGATGGTCCTATCGTGCCCAGCAGCAAGCAGGAGAGAGGAATGCCGGCTCCCAAACTTCCAGGCAGGGAACCATAGAAGGAACCGTCAGAGATAGGCTCAGCTCGCCAGGAACGCCAGACTCAGCGCCCCCTCATCAGCAGATGGCCAAACCGGTCAGGGTTAAAATGGCCGCCCGCCACGTGGAGAGAGGGGAGACCGCCGTCCGGGTGCCAGCAGGACCAGCGGCCCCAGCGGTGCCTGCACAGCCCAGGCCGGCCCACGAGCGCAGCCCCAGAACGGCAGCTCCACCCCAGCTCCAGGCCACAGCAGCGCGGGACAGAGCGGCTCCGGCAGCGGCGGTGGGAGTGTATGGCCGCCGGCCACGTGTAGCGATCACCGACTACTACCCAACGGAGAAGGACACCGGCAGAACGGGAGCTCTGGAACCAGGAGGAGGGCCTCAGAAGTGCGTTCCAGCGGACAGCGAACCCGGGCACCGGTAAGCAAGGATGGATTTCAGGATGGATGAGCGGCTCTAGCCGGAGCTCCGCTCACATGCGACCGTCCATGTCGCGCGCTAGCCACCCCCCCCCCCCATTGAGGAGATTTATCAGTAGTGTATTGTAATATTTATTAGCATCAATTGAAGAGTTAGGTAGTATCATCTGTCCTTTATAGGTTCCTGACTATTATGATCCACACCTGGTTTTGGCTTCAAAAACTGCATCAGAAAACCTGCCCATGTGTCCTTACTCTTATATAGACAATTAGAAAAGTTATAATTTTTTATAGATCGTATTGGACATAATCTTGCTATAATAATAGTAATCTGTATCTGTACATACGTATTTGTTTCTTTGACCATTATCTATGTTCTGCCTACTCTGTACATTTGCTGCAGCCATCTGCTTGCAGTGCTCTACTCCTGGCATCTTACCCAAGTGATTCATTAGGACCAAGAGTTTACAAAGTGTTTAATCCAAATCCTCTTTATATAGCCATATCTATTTACTGACTGGACATAGTGCATTGGAAACCTACTGAATGCTGGGTGCCTGTTTTTGATACCATGTAAGCATGTGTATGCCTGATAACTGCAGCCTAAAATCTATTGTAACAGAATCTGCAAAACCAGCAGCATGCTTTGTATTTCCTTAATCCGATCATCCTGAAGAATCAGTTCATTGGCTTTGCTTCATAACAATACATAGATGCTCATGAATAAAAAAAAAATGGTATGATAAAAAAAAAATGTGTAAATACCACTAAATATTTTAGTTGAAACATGCAAAATATATTGTATTTTGCAACATTTTTCCTAAAAGTTGACTCGTGGGCATGACTTGGCAGCTACACAAGCATGACTCTTGTATCTCACTGCATCTGCCTTGTGCACCAAAATATGGCATGCAGATGTAGTAACCCTTAACTTGAGTGTATATAGCATTTTAAGAAAATGTCTTTGTTGTCCATAACAACCAATCACAGCAAGTTTTCATATTTTGAGAACTGTTCAGAAATCTCACACCTGCATACTGCCTCTGAGTTCCAGCAAGAGTGTAGCATACAGCCATTGGTTCCGCTGGCGTCATAGGCGACTGAACTGTGCTACTATAAAATCGCATACAACATTTACCTGCATGTACATGGCCCTTATCTGAATTCATATGTAAATGATGTGTATCTATATGATAATTAGGCAATCACAGTGCTGTAAGGATCAGAGGACACACAGAGGACGGGAGAGCAGCGCAATTTTCTGATTTATTTTATTAGAGCAGACAAACATTAGAAAGCCATACATGATTAATTATATTTTATGGAACAGACTAAAATATAAGATCTTACCAAAAGGAATACATTTTCATAAATCCCTATAGTTGTTTGCAGCTTGTTGTCGAGGGTTAAAGGAAGTCTGTCACCAGAACCCGGCATATTAAGGCTAAAGCCCCACATTGCAGAAAAGCAGCTTTTTTGTTGCAGATTTTGCAGCAGTTTGTTTTAACCCAGGAGTGACTACAAAAGGAATGGGAAATATAATGGAATCCACTACTGGCTTTGTCTTAAAAAAAAAAAAAAAAAAACGCAACAAAATCTGCAACAAAAAAAGCTGCATTTCCGCAACATGGGTCCTTAGCCAGTGGCGTAACTAAAGTCTTGTGGGCCCGGTGCAATCTTTTGTCCGGGGCCACCTACCTCATCCCTACAGTGAATTCTTGATAGTGAAGGTTACGGCTGCTAAGGAGTTTAATCAACCTTATTGTGGTTAGAGTAATCTGTGGGTCTCTTATGGGCCAGATAGAAGCTGCAATCTCAATACTGATGCCAGTGCTTATGGGCCCCCTAAGGCTTCTGGGCCCCGGTGTGACTGCACCCTCTGCACCCCCTCTGCACGCCCCTGTCCTTAGTCTAAAGCTAAAGCTTCACATTGCGGAAATGCAGCATTTTATGTTGCAGATTTTGCTGTATTTTTTTTTTTTAATCCAAATTCAGGAGTAGATTCAGCAGAAGGAACGTGTAAATGATTCATTTATATTTTCCATTCTATTTGTTTCCACTCATGAGTTTGGCTCAAAAAACGCGGCAAAATCTGCAATAAAAAGAGCAGCTTTTCCACAACTTGGGGACTCAGCCTCAAGGTATTTTCTAGCCCCAAATCAGTTTTTGGCTACAGGATTATCACATGCACATGTATGGGGCCATGCGCCCAAAGCTAAACTCAGGACAGATCCTATACCTGCCTTGTGCTCCAGGCTCACTGAAGTGAATCAATGGGTCCGTTGAGGTATGGGAGGCACATGGATATCCATGACTGTGCTATTTTATTAGATGTTCATGTGCATGTAGCCTTAGACAGTGCAAACTAAGCTTACATTTACACAATCGTGGTGCAAAATGGATGTGAAAAACATTCCTTTTTCTCAGCCGTTTTGTACCCAAGGGGAGCCCGTTTTCACAGATCCCTCATGCATTGCAGTGTATGGAGAGATCCATGAAAACTGACAAAAATCGAGAATAGCCAATATTCAGTCGTGTGGATATAGGGTAAGATTAGTTACATTTATCACAGTAATCTGGTGCAATATTTACACTTCCTAGTCAAAGTTTATATCACCTATTATTTGGTTTACTTTATTTCTCCAGCATTTTATGACAAAATTGTGGTATAATTGGCACTCACATTGTCGCATCAGGAAAAATTGTCTAGAAAGTTGGAAAAATTGCCTAAAACTACATGTGCCTATGTTAAGCCGGAATCTAGGTGCAGCCACTCTAGGAAATACCCCCCCCCCCTTCCCATGGGCAGAATATTAGGTGCTGTACAGTCTGTCCCTGAATGATGACCATACACATTTGATAGCTGTTGGCTTGGCAAAACAGTTCACGTATACTGAATGGGAGAGAGGAGAAAGTCACTTCCAGTTAATCTTTGACAGATTATCTTCCAAAGGATTGGGTAGTAAAATTTATCTAAGCTGATCCTATACAGGAGTTCCCCTTAAACATTAGTTATTTGGTCCCACCAAAATTGATGTGTTCAGCTGTCAATCATTTAATGTGTATGGGCTGCTTACATCTATGATAACTTATAGATCTTGTGATGAGTATGATTTATCTTATATTTTGAGCTCTCTTTACAAGTACGTTTGCTACCTGTGGTTAGAAGTTCCCCTTCCTTGATATAATGTAGTATTGCTGAGTTTGACTTTGTAATGTCACTTGAGGATTATTTCCTAACTTTAGTGGTGCAGTGTTCCCTCTGTTGCCAGATTCCTCTCATTCTTCCAGATTACAGTGCCACGACGGTTCCTGTTTTGTAAAGCAGTTGTAAGCTTCTGATTTATACAGTAATAATAATACATACCTATACAACAAGAGCTTAACACACATTAACCCCTAAATCCTGTCTAGGGACACATGCGCTTGGTGCTCAAGTTGTTAGGTGACTGTCCTCATGTTAACCTACTAGATGTTGCATAGCCATAAGAGAAAATCAATCTTAGAGACACAAAATGGAGATGATAGTCGTTCATCAAGTAAGCAGAAGCGAGAACTATGGCAGGGTCTAAATAAAGCCAGACATATCTGTTCCCATCTTCTTGATTTATCTATAACCAACCTCCCCATTCAGCATGGGCTGACCGCCATGTGATTCTACTGCCTTCATATTAGAGGTATGTCATACTGTTGTAGATGTACAGATGTCACTGAACTCATGGAGATGTAAAATGGATTAACAAATTCAGTACTGCTACACATGATGTGAGAGGAGCAAAGCATGCTGTGTAAATTTAATGCAAGCTAATAACAATTCTGTTAGTCTAACAAGCCTTTTCTAATCATAATAAAATAATAATAATTAATAATATAAACATAACAATAGCATATGCCTAAGATTTCCATTGCTTACTGATTTGGGGGCAAATCTAATGCCAATACTCCCCCATAATCCTTAAGAGGGTCATATACATTCAATGAACATTGGCTAAACCTGGTGACTTTGGTGGGTCTGGCCCCAATCTAATATGCATGGGGGTGCCTTCACTTTCCACCAGTGGCAGACGTCAAGGACAAAGTAGAGACAGGCATGACAGATTTCAACATGCCCTGTCCTTTTGTTCTCAGGGGTAATGAGCTTTTGATGGTGTCTTTCAGTGGTTTCTTCCTCTCGCTATTGAGAAACATGCACTCAGTCAATTGGGGGGTACTTACAATGTTATATATTTACATATTTTTGGGAATGCCCACAAATACATTCTTTATGGGACTCTAACAAATTCATCTTTTGTACAATAACTTATAATAGCCATATTCTTAAACCTGAAGTTGGACTGATGGGACCTGGTCTGGAAATGGTCCCTATCCCTAAACTATTTAGGACAGTATTATGTAATATACCATTCTCAACCATATCTTCCCTGGCCCAGGAATGGAAACTTTCATTATGAACACATATATGTATACAACCAGGAGAAGTGCTACCAATTCTATGAAGAGTAGCACTGTTGGAAATCTTCCAGATATGCTACTCCTCTTCCATTTTACTGCAAAGACTAGAACCTTACCTACTCAAGGTTCTCCCCATTTGCCCTCCTGGTGACCTAATGTTGTTACTGTTACACCTATTACTAATATCCATTTAGGACTATTGTTATATCTGTTATACTCCTTTCAACGTATTGATGCACAGCTACGTATACAAGAGATTTATATGGATCTATATAAGATTTATATCAACATATTTTGCAGCGTCTTTGCAGAACTGTACATTTGTATATTGAATCTATTATGAAATGAATACTATTATTAATTGCTATTATGAATACTACTAATACTAAAATGTAATATATATATATATATATATATATATCTATATATCTATATCTAGATAGATAGATAGATAGATAGATAGATATCTATATATATATATAAATATATATTTCGCCCTTTTATGCCTTTAAAAACCCAGGGCCTGGGTGCAGTGTCTCTTCTCTTACACAAAGCTGATGTTTGCTCCAATATAGTCCTATAGCCAACAAATCAAGGATTCCAGTTTTAACATTTTCCCATAAATTTTCCCTAGATCAGTGAAGGACCTTTTGGGGAGGGTAAGAGGGTCCCTTGTGATTCTCAATATCATCTATTTATTGTTTAATGTGAATTATAGAACCACAAGATACTTTTATTCCAGGTAGAGACACTGACTCTTCAGTCAAAATACAAGAGATGAGGCAAATGTTGATGGGCAGTAAGAAGGTATTTGGGAGAGCATTAATGGGCAGAAAGTCTTAGGAAAAGCTGGAGTGGTGTGTAAGATATTATCTGGAGATTAGCAGCGAGGAAAGGTAGGTCAAGTTGAACAGGGCTGTGTTGGTCAGGATGGGGGATGGGGTCAGTGAAGGAATTGAGAGAGTATGTGAGAAATGAGAGAAGAGGTGAATGAGTGGAACATCAGAGTTCAGGATAGATCACAAAGGTGCCTTTTCATCGGTGGACAGGACAGAAGAGGTCTGTAGTAATCTTCTCAAGATAAGTAGATTAGGATTTGGTTCTCTCAGGTTTGCCTAAGGGATAGATGCGGGAAATCATTCTCAGAGACAGCCGGAGTTGTATTTGGGGTTTATATGACAGTGTTACCTTGTACTTTAAGGCATTTTCATGTACCATGGGGGAATTTACTCTTCTATCCATACCAGCATAGATGTGTTGCATCTTTGGCGCATGGCTTTTTCTTGCACCACTTCCCACCTTTCTTGCACCACCAGTTCTACCTTAAATCCATGCCAGTATTTCACTAACATAGATTTCACTTTTGGCACGGGGAACCTTCCATGGTGTGCCAGATTTATTAAGAGGCCAATGTCTCTTAATAATTCTGGTGCATCTTGCACTAGGGATTATGGTTAAGACAGGTGTAGGAAACTCTACTCTTAGTAAATTCTCCTCTGCCCCATGTTTTTTGGAAAAATTCCACTGCAGTTTTTGATGCAGTTTTTTTGAGAAAAAGGCGAAAATGCTTCCAGCAGTTCTTCCATTGTATTTCACATTAAATCCACTTTGTCACAAAAGCTGCAGCATTTTTACCAAAAGTGCTGTGTGTGTGAATAGAACTCATGCCAGTAAAAAGCCGTGAATTTATTTAGGGCCAAGGAGTTCCATCCCACTCCACCTGACTCTGCCCACATTCACACAATGTGGAGCCAATTGTGCACGACAATACCATCCCTCTACACCAGAAAACTTTTGTTTTCGAATTGATAAATTTCCCCCATTTTCAGTTATAGAATTATAAATCAGTAGATTTGTATGCAAGAATTGCATATGCTCGACAGTCCTCTCATAAAATGAATAAATGTCACCAGTAGATAATGCTGCCATACTGTACACATACTGTAACACAATACACAAATGATGCAGCCATTCTGTACACACAAATGTCAGCACACATTTCTAGTTTCAGCATGCAGAATATTACTTACATATTTTGAGACTGAGACCACATGTCTGTGTTTTTTGTTGCAAATTTGCTGTGTTTTTGAGCCAAAGCCAGGAGAGTGAGGCCGGACCGAGGACGAAGGATGGAAGGGGAGGCCTGCATGACAGGAGTTTAGCCAGGAGCATAAGCTGAGGGTACAGGAAAGGGTTAAGTTGGCCATTTAGAGGAAGCGTAGGGGAGGGAAGTGGGGAAAGGGGGGGTTGGGGGAGGGAGTATTTAAAGTGAAGGCGGGAAGATTCCCGCCACTTTAGAGAAAGCAGGGAGTGAGTGAAGCCCCCGCCCACCCACCCCTTTTTTGTTTGGTTCAGTGAACGGGTCGTTTTAGTCGGGATGTTCTGTCACAGTGGCCTTGGCGGTGGGGGTCCTCGAGGCTGGGATATCGGAAATGGTCGTGGTGGGGAGGGCCCCGCGGTATGGGCTGGACTCCCCAGACCATTTGGACTGTGGCTGGATGGCTCCGGTAGGGTTAAAGGGTATTAAGGGCTTTATGGCCTTAGGAAATAGAGCACCGAGCAGATTTATTTAAATAGGTGCCCCTGAGCTGGTGTGGAACGGCTAGGGGTAACAGCTGGTGCTCAGGAAGTATGGGGTTAACATTTTGGGTTTTGGGGCCTCGAGGTCCTCCGTCGTCGGGTCGGGTTATTTACTGTGTTTTGGGGAATATTTGTTGTGGCATTTAAATGGTTAAATAATTTTATTTAATAAACTGGCTGCTGTGGCCAATTTAATCCAACATCGGTGTCGAGTATTTATTTTAGGTAAAGAAAACAGAGAAGAGCGGGCGACTTGGCAATACCCTGGTCATGGATTTAGCAGAAAGAAGTATAAGTGCCTAATTTATATTTGCCATTCCTTTTCAAGCCACTTTTGGTTTTGGCTCAAAAATGCAGCAAAATCTGCAACAAAAAAACGCTATTTTTCTTCTATATGTGGCCTCAGCTTTACATATTCTTTTAATGCGCATTTTATATTCCTCTTTATAAGCCTGTCATGTGGAGAAACATAACATGATATAAGCTCCACTAATAAGCTGCGTATCAAAATTCTTACAGTACTTTGTTTTCTGCTTTGCCTGCTTCATCAATGCATTAAAGTGAAAGAGCCATCTCTTAGATTTTATAAGATTCTTAAGCTAGTCTTCTGTAGACAGCAATGAAAGGCATCCACCTGCACATTGTCATCTCTTCTCTTATCTCGGGATTTTTTTTCAGCAGCTACAGCTACTTTACAGATGGGAACTACTTCATTGTGACATAAATTGCACTCTGCATTGGTGTGATTAATGTCACAATGGCTCTCATCCCCCATGGAGAGCTGCTCGCAATTACTACAGGATGGAGGAGGTTACAATAATTGTTGACTAACTGAAGAGAAGGAAATTGAATCAGAAATAATGACATGGGATAAAGGATGGTGTAAGTGTAGGATATACTGTGCCTAAAATGGCCTTTTTATATGAAATGTAAAGGTATGGGGATGTAATTTACATATGTGATGTTATTTTTATTGGAGTATATAGGTCATTCAGCACACAAAAGGAAAAGTGGATAAAATTGGCTTAAAATGATTTTTCCCATCTTCCTCTCTCAGCAGTTTGCCTGCTGTCTCTTCTTCTCACTTCCTGTATTCTTTAATGAGCTGGTGGGTGGGCTTTGACTGTTTGATGAGCAGGATAATATGAATTGCCTTTATCATGAAAGATTATTTATTGTGATTACTAGAAATATATAATAATGCAGATCCAAATAATATGCACAGTAAATGTATATTGCATTACACAGGTTTGAAGAGAAAAAAATCTTACATGCTGCCAGAATTGATGACAGACTTAGAGTAAACTCAATGTCATCTTTGTATTTACATAGATAGATGAAAGACCCTGTCCAAGCTCTTATCTGCAAGTTGACCTGATTTCCCAGACCACAGAGCAAAATATAACAAACAGCTCTGAAAATAATACAGAGAACGCAGCCCCCCTCCCCTCCAGGGAGCAGCGAATCACGTCACCCGACCTGGATCAGATAACAGACCAGGTGCCTTGACAATGATGTGTAAACAATGGGAGGAATAACTTCACATGGCAGGCAAATGAAGCATTTATATAAGCTAACAGTATAGATCAGAGAGCTAACAGTATAGATCAGATCCTGGAGATGGGAATACCCCTTTAGGGTGGGTTCACACTTGAGGTGGACACAAAGTTTTTTTTCATCGGACACAAAGTCCTGCATGTCCGACTTTGTTTCCGACGAAAAAAAAAACGACTTCACGGCGCAGAGGGTGTAAGCGCACACCCGTGCTTTGCTTTAAAAACCCCATTCATGTGAATGGGTTTTTAAGCAAAGCCTCGCAAACCTTTCCCTATCCAGTTTTCCGACATTTAGGTTGGATTCGCGGCGGATGGCGTACCTCCAAAAGTGTGAACCCACCCTTAAAGAGACTGACATGTAATACCGGACAAAGCCAAAAAGCAAAAAATGGCACTGTTTCTGCAAGCCAAAAATAGAAACCCAGAACCTTTTATTAAATAGTAAATCACAGTCACAATTGCACAATCTTACAGTCTGATAGTTTATTTTTCTGTTGAATGACCACGACTAGAATACATGGATTTGCAGAAATCCATGTGCTTGTTGGAGAAAAACCCCTATTCAGATGTTTCAATTTGCCATAGACAGAAGATTACAGTTGGCCAGAATGGGCAAGTCTGGCAATTTCTACCATCAACTGTTTGAAAAAATATCACAACATCTGACTTTTCTCTGCCAAAAAAAATCTGCCGTATTTGAAATACTTAACCATTTTTGGTCATTTTTCATGGCCATGGTCATTTTTCATGGCCATCTTGCACTCCAGGGGCACCTGTTTTCACAGATTTTTCATACCTTTGAGTGCATGTAGGGATCCATAAAAATGGACAAAAATAGAACATTACCCATATTTGACGGTCCGTTACAACAGACATGTGAATAGCCCCCATTCACATACAAGTAATGCGGCTGTGTAACAGCTGTTAAAAAAATGTCCTCCACATGGCTGATTTTCACTGTTGTGTGAATATAACTTAAATCTGTGAACACATGGACAGTACTTGCAGTGGGTTAGGCACTGTAAATTTATTGGCTGCTAACTCGCTGTAGTGTATAGTAGCAGCAATAGTGGTGGAAATTCTACAAATCTAATCAAGGCTGTGACTGAAGCCTGAAAAGAAAAGTGACCTGCACTGCAGGACTTAAAGACACAACATGTCAATTATTGTTCACCAGTTATTCTCCATGTAGCCATCATATTACATTTGTCTTGTGTTTCTTGCATCTGTCTCTTTAAAAGTGCAAAGCGCAGAGTTTCCACATCATGGCTGTAGATTTATGTGAAATAGCTGGACTGTTAAGTATGAGTTAATGCACTGGGTGACAAACATAAATCATGTTTTCTGACCTACACTGAGTGTAGTTACGCCTTTAAGTACCTACATTCACTCATTCGATTGCTTTTGTAGAATCCTGCGCAGCTGCAGGAATGATTGAGCTAAAATGAGACAAAATTGTAGATCAAAATAGAACCACATGTGGCACTAAAACCAAAAAATATAACTACAGTACATGTAGCATTGATACTTAATAAAAAAAAAAAAAAGACTATAAATGCACTAAAGTTATATGACTAATTACCTGTAACTCAATTGCTAGTACTAATCTCTAGACTAAGTTCACATAGCGTATACACAAAGGAGAGATAAAACCCACACTACAGTAGAAGTTGTGCTTCAAAATTTTTTTCTTTATTAGTGCAACGTTTCGGGTGTATTCACACTTC
The DNA here is from genome assembly GCA_947044405.1 of Leptodactylus fallax. Lineage (NCBI taxonomy): Eukaryota > Metazoa > Chordata > Amphibia > Anura > Leptodactylidae > Leptodactylus > Leptodactylus fallax. Next base: position 702,821 of record CAMRHE010000305.1, read on the forward strand.
ATCAGGCACTTATAAGTATATAATGTGAAAAGGATCATCTATTGATGGCAGCATGATGTGACGGAGTCCAGAATATGCAGATTCCCAGGCGATAGGGCTAGTGAGCCTAAGTGACTAATACTGCCGGGTCGGCTAGGACGCTGATGTGGACCTGTCACAGGAATGGAATAGAGGCATATTCTGGACTCCATCGCATCATGCTGTCATCAATAGATGATCCTTTTCACATTATATACTTATAAGTGCCTGATGAAGGGTGAATACACCCGAAACGTTGCAGTAATAAAGAAAAATTTTTGAAGTATTACTTCTATTGGAGTGCGGTTCTATCGCTCCTTTGTGTCTACAATTGTCCAGTAGGGAGGTGGCCAGCCCTACACAGAACAAGCACCCAAAAATCTTTCTACTACCTGTGTGCTGCCTTTACATATTTGGCAACTGAAAATTATGTTCACATAACGGTGATGCTGTAAGGCTAGATGCACATGACTGAGCTGCAAAACGACCATGAAAAATGGATGCCTTGCACCCAAGGAGCACCATTTTTCACGGATCCCCCAAACATTTCAGTGTATGGAGGAATCTGTGAAAACGGACAAAAATTGGACATGACCTATATTTTGACTGTCCGTGACAACGGATCATCAAAATAACGGTTATAAGAATAGCCCCGGTTCACTGACAGTGAAATTAATGCTGCCATATGACATTAGTTCAAAAAACAAATGTCTCACACAGCCAGTTCTCACTGTCATGTGAATGTAGCCTAAGAGTGCACTTATACTGGCCGGTGCTCTGGTGGAGGAGCGCTGATCTACAATAAAACATGTCAAGCAACGCTGATGTGTATCTGCTTGTTATACAGGGATGTAAGGTGGTGGGAGCCACCCATTTTCTCAGTTGTAGCCTTAAGTGGCTAGAAGCCCCCACTCAAGATAGGCATGTGTTGTGTGCATGTGCTTGTACTCTGTTTCTGTGCATTATAAAAAATAGCTGTAATAGAATTAATTGAATTTCAAAATATATTACAATACAGTTGTACTGTAGTCTATTCTATGGGCCATCAGACGATCGGGTCTAAAAATAAAATATAAAAAAAATGAATAAAAGTTTTAAAAAGTATTAAAAAAATTTTTTAATAAAAATTAAAAGTTTGAATAACAATTACCATAAACAAAAGAGGTATCCCCACGTCTGAAAATGCCTGAGATATTAAAATACATGATGATAATGATATTTATCCCATATGGTGAACAGTGTAGTGGGGGGGGGGGGGGGGAAATCAAAACTCACAAACTGACATTTTTTTGTTGTTGTTTCTTCTCCCACAAAAAATATAATAAATAGCAAACAATGCATCATAGAATTTGCAAAAAAAGAGCCCTTAGATGAAAATATCAAAAAGTTACGGGTGTTACAATATGGTGATGGAAAGATTTTAATTTTTAAATTTCTGTAAAGGTGTTAAAACATAACAAAAACTACATAAATTTGGTATCGTTGTGATTCTACTGACCCACAGAGTATAGGTAATTTGTCATTTTTACCACACGTGAACACCGTAAAATGAAGTCTGTAGGAAAACTGTGCACATTATTTCCCATTTCCCATCCATTCTGATTTTTTTCCCAGGTTCCAAGTACAGCGTATGGACAATTACATGGTATCACTATAAAGTACAATTTGTCCTTCAAAAAATAGGCCCTCATATGACTGTATACCAACAAAGAAAAAAAAGCCATAATTTTTGGAAAGTGGAGAGGGAAAATAACGAAACACAAAATCAGAAATTCAAACTGGCTTAAGTGGTTAAAATGAGACTGTTACCAGAATGGTTCCTATGGAACTATAAGCACACTCTGATAACCGGGGTTTATTTGAATAAGACACTTTTTTCAGTTTCCCAATCGGGCTTTGTTTCTGGAAACCATAACTCTTGGGTGCAATGAAAGCAATGGTGATGCCCTTGTTGCACAAACAGCTCTCTAGCATATCAGGAAAAAAAAAGCTAATATCTCAGCACAACCCTATTCAAATACAATGAAAAAAAAATCACCAGAAAATCCAAATATTAGCCCCACTGAATGACTAAACCTTAGTGTCAGCCTCAAACTTCAACTATAAATCCTCTAATGAAAATATACATTGGATCTGCCATAGGCAAATATTCAACATATGATCTTAGGCAAAGAGTGCCCTCACACATGCCAAATGGCAGTGTTGCTGTTCCTCACGACCAATTACATGAGGATACCTATGGTTTTACAATGTGGTTTTTGGCTGCACACCCTCTATAGATAAAGCAAGATAATTGCCCTTGTTTTACTTGTAGAAGCCATACTGAAACACGCCTGATAATAAAAATGGTGCCATTTGACACGTGTGAGAGCACCCAAAGCATTTACATCCATGTAGCATCTGGACACTAGACCTTTGAGCTTTGTTTGTATGGTGGGGGTTTGGCTTGGCTAGTGTCAGCTGTACGACATATTTGTCATTACAGTTTTGTCATAAAACAAGGAGCACACATAGGACAAGTCAGAATTTGTTTCGGTCTTTAAACCGTCTTCAGCATTCGAGCCAAGCAACAATCTCAGACGTACGTCACATTTGTGCCCGTCTTAGCACAGCACCAGAACCCTATTCACAAGATTCATTGATACATGTGCCCTAGAGAGACTTCCCAAATTTGCCATATGTTTAAATGCAAATTTTTATTTTTAGGTTACCTGTGTTTGAGTGTGTCACATACTGTATGTGGTCAGGGCAACCTTAGAAGCGAATATGTGTCAGGAAATTATTTGGCAGGGCAGTCTGTTGAGATGTCTCCAGTTACTGGTAATGTATGTATCAGATTTGTATTCCTTGCACTTCTCTCGCACCTGTTTCTGCCATTTAAAAGCAATCTTGGGAAATGAGAAATGTAAAACATGGCAGCTGCAGACACTTGTGCAGCAGCAGGTTAGTTTGTCCTATTTATTTTTTTCATGTATTTTCTTTACCTTTTTATTATGGGTTTTGTGTATATTTAAAATGGCATAGTACAATATGCTAGTGAAGAGGAGCATTGCCGCTGCTGCAGTTGCTGTGATACAAGATATGGGTATATATGTCGTATTTTAGACTGGGAACTGATCCAGTTACTACTTTAAAGGCAGGTAACTGACAGCGGAAACCCACTCTATTTCCAGGTCCCTTAGAGGCTTATCGGGTGTAGCTCTGTGGATTTTCATCATATTCTTCTTCTGTCACCAGTGTGATACTGAGAAGTGTCAGGATACCCTCTGTCTTTATCAGATTGGCAGATAGCACAATACTTCAGCCATCTGTAGGCTTGTGGAGAAAATACACTGAGGATAATTTATTAAGACTGGTGTGTAATACACCAGTCTTAATCATCAGCTGCGCTGTTGTGAGATGCGCCCAAATAATTTAGAGGTGTATGCCTCTTAAGAATTCTGGCACATCTTGTGGTATCCATTCACCAGAATTTATCTAAAATCTACACCTTCCAGACTAGTTTTCTGGTGTAAATAATAGTAAATTTTCCAGGCCATCAAGGCCAGCCCACACCCTGCCCACTTTTAGCAAAAGTGGCGAGGACAGTGTCAGGCCATATTCACATGTTTGCATTTTGCAGGCACATGATGCCGTGATAATCCCTGACAACACTCCACCCTATTTATTTACAGATCCTGTACTATCCATGTTTGATCAGTTTTGACATCCATAAAAAAATAAAAAAAATTCCTGTACTTTTCAATATCTCCGAGTCCTTGAAAAGGATGACACACAGATGCCATCTGTTTTTTTTTTTCAGAAACCCATAGACTTGCACTGATATAATGCATCCACATCAGTGAAAAAAATGAACACACTTTCCTCTTTTTTTTCACTGACCCACAGTCCATGTAAAAAATGGAAGTCTGAATAAATACATAATGCATTGTAGATGTGTGAATAAGCTCTAAATGGGTAAAAAGTTGCTGAACGAGGCTTGTGCAAAAACTTTTCTATGCCAGTCCATGGACACTACCCTTTGCAATTCATAGGGCAGTGTTTCTCAACTTTTTCAGACTTGAGACACCAATACCAAATAATTTTCACCATATGACAAAAAAAGTTTTGATGTGTTTTTTTTTTTTTTTTTTTTTTGCTCTATGCATATTAGATATATACATACAGATACATATTACATACAGATGAAATGTGTTAAATTAGTTTCACTTGTAAAATTAAAAATCCTCACCAAATCAAAACTGCAAACTGTTTTGTTCTGTGGAGTTTTGATGCAGTTTTAACTGCGCCAGAATTGCATGTGAATGCACCCAAAAAACTACACCACCCTACACTTCCAACCCAACCACTTCAACAGAACACATACCAAAATCCATCTATTATCCACGACCAAAAATGAATTAACCATCAGGATGCTTTCTTCCTGTCCCTAACATTTTACAATGCTTCCTAAGTGTCTCAGAACAGTACAATGCTACCTCAGTAGACTTTCACACATTATAATGCTCCCTTCGTGTCGCCCTTGCAGTATAGTGCCACCTCAGTGGTCCCTCACACAGTATAATGCCTGTTTAGTGACCCCACACGTGGCCCTTGCAAAGTATAATGCTCCCTTAGTGGCCCCATACAGTGTAACACTCTCCAATGGCCCCATAAAGTATAATGTTCCCCAGTGGCCCAACACAGCACAAAACTCTCTGGATGCATACAGTAAAATGCTCTCTTAGTGGCCTTGTACATTATAATTAGAGATGAGTGAATTTTTCAAAAATTCGATTCGGCAGCTTCGCTGAATTTTCCGATTTGATCTGAATTCCTTTGCAGTGAATTGTGTTAAAAAACAGCTATTTCCTGGCTGTAGAGAGCCTGTATAGTGGAGTAGAATCACTGGTTCAGCACTATAGACTGCAATACACGTGTATTGCAGTCTATAGAGGAAGTCAGCCTATGCAGACACATAGGCTGACTTCCTCACTTCTGGGCAGGATCAACCAGGTACTGGGGGCTACTAGCAGCCTGGGGTCACTGGCCAGATCCTGGGCTGCAGAAGATGCATATCGGCACCCCCAGATCTCGCAGCGGGGGGTGCCGAAGGGGGCATTTTGCATGGCGGAACCCCTTGGATGCCGCAGTCATGTTGGACAGCGGCATCCAAGGGGTTAAAACCCCCAATCGGGTTCTTGGCAGGATCAACCAGGTACTGGGGGCTACTAGCAGCTTGGGGTCACTGGCCAGATCCCAAGCTGCAGAAGATGCATATCTGCACCCCCCAATGGGGACATGTAGCAAGGGGTTAAAACCCGCAATCGAAGCTGTGCTCTGACCGGGGGTTATGGAGCAGGGTGTTAGCTGTCAGTTACAGTTAACACCTGCTCCCGATGCCGTGGGCGGTCGCGAAGGAGGTTAAAGGGCTGTGACATCACAGGGCTGGCTGCTGATTGGCTGCACACATGGCATTGTGGGTGATCCCGCGTTCCCAGAGTTCCTTGCCCCATGTCCTAACATGCAGCAGCCATTTTATGAAAAAATGCGATTCGTTACCACGAAGTGTGAGGAAATCCGTATTCGATGCGAATTGAATATTTCCTGAAATTTGGATAGAATCCCACTTCGTCAGCTTCGATTCGCTCATCTCTAATTATAATGCTCTCTCAATGGCCCCACATTTTACAGTGTGAGTGGTGGAGCAGGAAACACAAAGCTTCCTGCTTTACTGTTCCTTTTAACTGCAGATAGAGCTGTCATTGAGACATGCCTCCCATTTGCCACCGGAGTGTTGCATCACCAGGTTATAATATTTAACAAATTATTCCACAGATTCACACAAAAATATGTAGCAGAAAATTTTAATGTTCAGAACTCTAAGACAGCTGTATACTGTGTGGGAGTTATGATAATGACCAGCTTCTAACACAGCTTTCTCAGGAACTGATATAACTAGGAAGGAGCTGAAAAAAGTTTTGAAATATTGAAAAGTAGATGACTCAGGGATATAAATGTATTGGTGGGAAATACTTTCATTTTTGTATTCTACCTTTAACAGAAACTAATAAATAATATTTTTAATGATAATACTTTTTATATGATTCTTTCTTTGCTGCATTTACTTGAACTGTCTTAGTCTCTTCATGTGTCATAATGACCCTGACATCTGCCTGTACTGTATCAGATTCATGAGATAGAGGGAAAAAACACATGCAAGTAGGAGAATCTCAGCGTTAGAAGCATTAGAGCACATGTAACATCCATGTGACGGAGCAGAAGTGCGGTTATTGTACAAAGTATTCCTATTTTTCCTGTTTCTAATTGGTCGAGGACCTAAGAAGGAGGGAAGACAGCTGCAAACCTGTAGTGGTCTAATGGTGCCAGCTCTATAATTATAATATGCTCACTTCTAGAGAGTCAGAAGTACAGATCATAATCTGAAGAGCTTCCACAAATGGACTCTTAAAGGGACCACAGCCTCATACTGTAAAAGAGACCTTTTCCTATCATGTCATCCCCTCGCTTAACAGATGGGACTTACTCAGGACTGTCTATCTCTCCTGCTGCATATCTTGTCTCCGACTCAATGTAGCAGGGCTGTGCTTAGCCACAGGCAGCACTGTTTTGCAATCTGAATGGTGGGCCTAAACATAAGACAATCATTTTTTACACTTAACCCCTATCCACAGTGGCAAACCCCATTCTCCTGATCACTAGAGGCCCCTGTGGTCAGACCACCAGAGATCTGGACCTGCAATTTTCCTAAGAACTCCAAGTGAAAGCACGTATGGCAACTGCTCCATATTCTTGTATAGGACTGCTGGAGATCACCTTCCAGTCGCCTAGAAGTGAATGAAGTGGTGGTCTTGCATTCCATTCACATGGCATACTCAGGGGAACTTACTATACTCTCTTCTTGTGATCATGGTGAACACTTTTCTGCTATCCTGTGTATATAGTACAAGAGTCAATAGTGGGACAATCCCTGTAACTCTGGTGATACACATTAAAAAAAATTCAGCTGTAACTGCAGTTTTGGTAATGTGGACATAGGATGTAATATGTATAGGAACCTCGCGATTGTTCCCTGATAAGAGATGATGGGGGAAAGAAGATCATTATGATGGACCTTAAAGGAAATGTATCGCCTATAATGAGACCCTACCAATCAAATATTGATGACCTAGGTCATCATTGTTCAACTCCAGGAAAGCACCTCACCTTTGTACACTCCACAGTCCAGACTATGGGTATAACTTTAGGGGATGAAGAGGTAGCAATTGCTACCAGGTCCTGACCCCCAGGAGAGATTAAAGGCCTGTCTTTGACATAAGAATACACCAGCATTATAGATGGTCTATGGTAAGTGGGGACCTTGCTTCAGATTTTGCATTGAAGACCATGAACTTCACATTATGCCTCTATCCCGGGCGTACTCCTTTCACTATAGCTGAGCTGAGAGTGCATGTTTATGGAGGAGTTGTGAACGAGAGCTGTCAGGCAAAAAAGCATTTGGTCAACAGCTATCTCATATCTTTGAGTATGAATACGGCAAAATTTGCCTGATCTGGAAGAACTGATTCTCATTTGAGGAGACCCAGCTAAAGTCTGAAATCTTACAGGCAATGCTTCATGGGCACAAGCATAAGCAAATTTGCTTCTTTTTTCGGCAGATTTCCACAGTTTTTTAGCTGTATTTGAGGTGGAATCCTCCCCCAAAATCAGCTCAAATTCCTCCATGTGAACCTACCTTAATAGAGCTTTAAACATGGCAAGGCTAATATTCCTAGCCATGTTTCAAGGCTATTTTATAGGTCATACTAACAAGGTAGCTACCGATAGACAGACTGATCTTTTTGCAAAGTTTGCCTCGTTATCCATAAATTCTGTGGTATAAACAATTAGATTCTCCCATAGAGTTGTTGTGTATATATACATACATTGTTACTAAATGCTTTATGTGTTTCCTTGTATTTTAATTGATGATGTCTACCTGCTTTACTAATAATGGGACAATGGTGGTGGGTGATATATCCGCTGCTGCTACTATGTGACAGCTGAGTGTAAATAACAAATGTTCATATCCCTAAACGCAGTGATGTCATGTCTCGCAATCTCTTGGGGGGCTATTCATAGTTAAAGCCAACCGTACAGACAAAACATTATAAGCTACAGAGCATGATCACAGTATATGTTTTTAGAAATGCGGCTGCCATGTTTCTCTGGCTGTCTGCTTGACATGAGTTGTGGATCAATAATATACTGGTCTCCAAGTAGAAGATGACTCTGAGTGTACTTTAAATGAACAATAATAGATATGGCTCCTTATGGTAATGAAATTGGATTTAGAATTACATACATCATCTTATTGATTATAAAATGTTACTTCCTTAGACATAGCATCACATTTATCAGAACTGGCTCGGGCAAAAGAAACGCTGCCAGTAGCCATTATAAAATATCTACACTTCCTATATTAAACTGTACTGGAAACAATTAGACTAATAGTTTTCTATGGACTGCAAGGGCACTTTAGTTACAGTATAGCAGATTGTGCAGTATGAAGTCACACCTTCTATCAAATGGTGGTCCCAAGGACAGAACAGCTATGGCTAGTTTATGGACTGGCAAGCTGGGCAACTTCCCACCTGCCCTGCACTGAACTGTGACCTGTATAGGGGTGGAAAAGGAATCTGTGTCAGCAGTACATTGCTGAGATATGTGTACCATGTAAAGTTGGCCATACTTGTTAGACTTTCTTCATCCAATTTCAGCCACTTACAATAAGTTGTAAAAATACAGTGAATGATGTTTTGATAATTTTTAGGCCAGAATTTTTGGCTTGACTGGCCACTTGTGATTTTTTTTTTTCAATAAACTAAATTTTAATGGGCGGTAGAGCCGTCAAAAATGTCACTGTCATGTGAATTGTGGCCCAGAGCCCAATTTTGTGTAAAACCAGCTCTGGAAACCATTACAGTAACAGTGATGTTTGCCTAGCAATGAGTAAGAAGAAGATTGTAGCACAGAATAACTGAGTATGTTTGTTTAACTAAGTAAACAAACTTTTAACATATCGACAACCTTATATATTTAATGTGAATCTACCACCACCAAACACAATTTTAGGCCAGGGCCCCACATAGCGTAGACACTGCTATTTTGTTGCAGTGGAATTTCTGTGGCAAAAACCGGGGAGGTTTACAGTTACTGCAAAGTGGATGGGATTCTGGCTAATCTCATCCACACATTGCAGAAAATTACCCGCAGCGGACACGCTGCAATTTAAAAAATCGTCATCTTTTTGTAAATCACAGCATGTCAATTATACCTACGTAAACGCTGGCGTTTTCCTATAGGTATAATTGAAGCAGAAAGTCCGCAGAGGAAACCTCTGCAGACTTTCTGTGAAAAGCGCTGCAGGAAAAAATGTTTCCACTGCAGTTTTTCCTGCTTCACTTTTTGGCTGAAGCCCGCTACATGGGGCCTTAGCCTTAAACCATGTATATGCTGTTATATGCTTTTGTAGGGGCTGAAACTTGTATAGTGAACATACCTTTTCTGTGCAATCTTCCTGCCGAGAAACTTACATATGCAATTCCATATGAGCTTTCAGTGCACCTGGGTCGTGCCTGCACCGGACTGAGCACTACTTTTCTTTTGTAGTTGCTACCCATTCCAGTATCTTGTCAGTTTTTAGCAAGCAGAAAAGAAAATGGGTGCTCTGAAGGCATGACTCCATTTACATATGGCATAAATGTTTATTTTCTTGGCAGCAAGACTGCACATTGACACAAGACAGATATGTTTACTATATCACTAACATCCCCTACATCCGCATATAAGAGTTTTAGGCTAAGGCCCCACGTAGCGAGCTGCAGCAAAAAAAGGCGGCAGAAACACATTGTGTTTTTTTCCACAGTGGTTTTCACAGAAAGTCCACAGAGTTTTCCTGTGTGGACTTTCTGCCCCTATTATACCTATACAGAAAATGCCAGTGTTTCCATAGGTATAATTAACATGCTGCAATTTTCCGCTGCAGATTTTTTTCTGCAATGTGTGGATGGAATTAGCCAGAATCTCATCCACTTTGCAGGTACTGTAACTCTGCGGCCAAAATGCTGCATTTTTGCTACATGGGGCTCAGGCCTTAGAATTGTTTTTTTAGAGGGGGTGACAAACTTTCTTTAGGCTATGGCCCCATGTTGCGGAAACGTAGCTTTTTTTGTTGTAGATTTTGTTGCGTTTTTTTGAGCCAAAGCCAGGAGTGGATTGAGCAGAAGGTAGAAGTATAAGAGCTTCCTATATATTTCCCATTCCTTTTGTAGTCATTCTTGGCTTTGGCTCAAAAACCGCAACAAAATCTGCAACAAAAAAAAGCTGCGTTTCCGCAACGTGGGGCCGAAGCCTTAAAGTGCATTTTCCTCACAGTGGTAGTCACACTTTATACCATTATTCATAGTTTTGCCAGCAATCTGGGTTATAAAGTCTACTCATATTCTTTAACTGTCTAATCTAATTTAATCTCTAAATTCTGCTTTATTTTATGGATTAGTATGTGTTAGAAATGAGTCAAATGTTTTACATGGCTTTTATACTGTGTATACCTTTTCATGTTAGAACCAGGATAATTGACAGACCCTTAATATATGGAGTGCTTAACCTTATATCACCCTTCATGTTCTATAATAATCATTTTAGTATCCATCTTAGTAATTGCAGTCAGAAAATGATAGCATTATGATCTTCAGTGGCCTTTATCTAGTCACTATCTCCGATGTGATCTGTCTGCGCAGGGACAAACACTCAAAGAGCGGACTTTGTCCACGTATAGCCATTCGACCTGATTAAATGGCTCTAACCTTATTAAACTGTGTCTGATTCATTTTCAAGCTCTTATCTGGGCATTTTTATGATGACTGTTGGAGGATCAGAACAATGGGTAGGCAGATCATTACAGCAGTGGACACATATGGAGCTTGAGGAACCCCATTAACTATAATGGGATCCGTTGGGTGTCTGTTTTTTGACACTGAAACTGTCAGATGAAAAGTCAGACTTGCAGAACTTTTTCATCCAGAGACTCCAATGCAGATGTGAATGTCGCCTTAGTGGTATTTCAACTAAGAAGAATTATTGTTTTGAATGTTATATTCCCAGTGTGGTGTAGGCCTGTTGGGAAGTATAACAGGTTTCTGTACTTGCTACTACTCCTGCCAGAGGTGGGAAATACTAGTAAAGAAGGTGACATGCACGCGACCGTGTGCGTGTTGCCAAGCCGTGATTCATTGGGGCCAGTGAGCATGGTCCACAGAACGGACAGGAATAGGACCTGTCCTGATTTTTGCTCACGGCTCATGGCCCTATACACCAGACCGTGAAAATACATGGTCATGTGTATTGGGCCATAGAAATGAATGGGTCAGTGTGCTACCCGTGAAAATCACAGCACACTGACTGTGCACATGGTCGTGTGCATGAGGCCTTACTCACCCTTTATATGACTGGGAGACTATACATATACGCACGTGGACAAAATTGTTGGTACCCCTCGTTTAATGAAAGAAAAACCCACAATGGTCACAGAAATAACTTGAATCTGACAAAAGTAATTTGTCAAACTACATGTTGACAAGCCACAAAGCTTCTGGGAGAATGTCCTATGGACAGATGAGACAAAAATCCAAATTTTTGCAAGGCACATCAGCTCTATGTTCACAGACGGAAAAATGAAGCATATCTTGAAAAGAACACTGTCCCTACTGTGAAACATGGAGGAGGCTCTGTTATGTTCTGGGGCTGCTTTGCTGCATCTGGCACAGGGTGTCTTGAATCTGTGTAGGGTGCAATGAAATCTCAAGACTATCAAGGGATTCTAGAGAGAAATGTGCTGCCCAGTGTCAGAAAGCTTGGTCTCAGTTGCAGGTCATGGGTCTTGCAACAGGATAATGACCCAAAACACATAGCTAAAAACACCCAAGAATGGCTAAGAGGAAAACATTGGACTATTCTGAAGTGGCCTTCTATGAGCCCTGACCTAAATCCTATTGAGCATCTTTGGAAGGAGCTGAAACATGCCGTCTGGAAAAGGCACCCTTCAAACCCGAGACAACTGGAGCAGTTTGCTCATGAGGAGTGGCCAAAATACCTGTTGAGAGGTGCAGAAGTCTCATTGACAGTTACAGGAATCGTGTGATTGCAGTGATTGCCTCAAAAGGTTGTGCAACTAAATATTAAGTTAAGGGAACCATCATTTCTGTCTAGGCCTGTTTCATGAGTTTTCTGTTTTAAAAAAATCTGTTGAAGCATGGTTGAAAAGCATGTTTGTTCATTTTCATAGAATTTTTATATATTATTACTTTTGTCAGGTTCAAGTTATTTCTGTGACCATTGTGGGTTTTTCTTTCATTAAACGAGGGGTACCAACAATTTTGTCCACGTGCGTACATGTACATTTGTACAGTACTATGCAAAAGTTTAAGGCAGGCATAGAAAAAATGCTGCAAGGTAAGAATGCTTAAGAAAACAGGAGTGCAAATAGTTTATCTTTGTCAGGTAACAAAATTAAGTAAATGAACAAAAGAGAAATCTAAATCCCATCATATATTACAATATATGCTGTGACCCCTCCTTTGCCTCCCATCAGTTCTTCTAGGTACACTTGCAGACAGTTTTTGAAGGAACTCGGCAGGGAGGTTGTACCAAACATCTTGGAGAACTAAGCACAGATCTTTGTGGATGTAGACTTTCTCCAATCCTTCTGTACCTTCATGTACTCCCAGAGAGACTGGATGATGATGAGATAAGGGCTCTGTGGGGGCCAGATCATCACTTCCAGGACTCCAAAGGGCGGTCACACCAAATATTGTTGTGATTTAGATTTCTCTTTTCTTCATGACGCGGTATCGCTCAGTCCTTCCACCAATCTCCCAACCACTTCACCTGTAAAAATGAGACTTGACACCGTAGTTGGAATGAATTGGCCACAGCAGCCATTTTATTAACAAACATACATATAAACATTGTAAACCATATATAAACCAATCGCCAGTTCCCCACTCTAACTCTTTTGACAAGGAGGTCCTCGGAGCCCACATTCTGGCCTAACCTTTATATCCCGTTAAATTGTTTACCTCCAGCCGTAAGCCCAGCTCGGAGGCACCAAATCACCCCACCAGGGTGAAGGATCTTCAACTTACAAGATACCCGCTCTCAGGCCAGCTAAAACCGCACATAGCCAAGCTATTCCTTTTGGGGAGTCCAGAGCCTTATGAGCCCCCCCCCCCAACCAGCCATCCACATCCTTTGTCTCCAACTCCGAGGACCCCCCGCCACGCTGCCGTGACTTTCCCTGCCCCCTGCTCTGACCGTAAAACCCCCACAGCCGTACTAAAAGGGGAAGGAGGGCGGGAGATCTACTGTCCCACTCTTCTCCCCACGCGACTGCTTCATTTTCGCGGGCTTCTCCTTTTAAACCCCCGCGGATCACCGCCCCTAGTACCCCCCCTACCTTACTTCTCCTCTGCTCTGCCAATGGCTGCAGTCCGCTCGGGCCCACGTCATGTGAGGCCTTCCCCTAGCCTGCGTCCTCAGTCCGGCCTCTTCTTGACGCGGTATCGCTCAGTCCTTCCACCAATCTCCCAACCACTTCACCTGTAAAAATGAGACTTGATACCGTAGTTGGAATGAATTGGCCACAGCAGCCATTTTATTAACAAACATACATATAAACATTGTAAACCATATATAAACCAATCGCCAGTTCCCCACTCTAACTCTTTTGACAAGGAGGTCCTCGGAGCCCACATTCTGGCCTAACCTTTATATCCCGTTAAATTGTTTACCTCCAGCCGTAAGCCCAGCTCGGAGGCACCAAATCACCCCACCAGGGTGAAGGATCTTCAACTTACAAGATACCCGCTCTCAGGCCAGCTAAAACCGCACATAGCCAAGCTATTCCTTTTGGGGAGTCCAGAGCCTTATGAGCTCCCCCCCAACCAGCCATCCACATCCTTTGTCTCCAACTCCGAGGACCCCCCGCCAACAACGTCAAGTCTTGATACCTTAAGACTTGGCGTCCCTCCACACCCCTAGAGCTGTTTCGATCCCTTCCTGAATGGCTAGGCACCACAAATCTGTACCAACGGCATTAAGATGCACCCCATCTCTCCTCCAAAAACCCCCTTCACCAGCCTCCAGCTCCCTGTGCCTAACTGCCACACAGCCGTTGCGTTTGGAAAACCGCACCACCGCCCTGTTTACCTTAATCCTAGCTCTGTTGATACTTTCCACACACCTGGCCCCTCTCCAAGTATGCCGATACCGATACACCACATCTGACCACACCGTCACTAACCCTGGAGCCAGCGCCCACAAACGCAACATATCAAACTTGATATCTCTGATGAGCTCCCTGAACGGCCTGGCCCCCAAATCATTCCCTCCAACTTGTAATACCAAGACATCCGGTGACCTATCCAGTCTCGAGAACCTGTGGAACTCGGGCAAAACCCTGGACCAAGACATCCCTCGGAATCCCAGCCACCTAACCACTACACGCTCCCTCGGAAACCCCAGTTGCCGACCTTCCGGGCGGACGGCGGCCCGCAGCGCCCCCCAGAACACGTAGGAGTGACCCAGGATCCACACCAGTTCCCGCACTCCTTCACCTAAAAGAAAACAGACACAAATAACAATGAGAACCATGCCCCCCTCCCACGTGGGTAACCTCCCCCTCTTCCTTCCCCCAAACCTGCCTGCCTTACAACCATGCCGGCCTAACATATGACCTGAACCGAACGGATTCCCACCGCCCAATGCGTTGCACCACCTCATCGCCCAGACCCCTGCGTGCCGCCTCTGTCGCCAGTCCGATGCGGAAGGAGTGCCCTCCGAAATCCCCCCGGCTGACGGCCGCACTCCCTTAAACACTTCTTAAACACTGCCAGGAATTGAAACCGAGACAGGAACGTCCCATCCCCGTGCCGCAACAACGGCTCCCCTGCCACTCGCATTTCAGGTAAAAACGCCCCCAAACACCTGACCGGGCACATCTCTACTCCCGGGACCGCAAACAACACTACCTTTGCCCCCTTACCCATCTGGTCCGTCTTTGACCGCCGAATTCTGAACTCCACCCTATCCTCGTAAAGGTCTACATCCTCCGCTAACAACCCTCCCACCCTCCGAACCGACGGGCTCACCAACTCTCCCAGTCTGAGCGCCCCAAAGAATGCCAACGAGAATGCCAATTGAAACAAACGAACCTCGCCCGGTGAGCGACACACCTGCTCCACCGAACGCCCCAATTCCTGTAACAACTGGAATGACACCGGCCTCCGTTGATCTCTAGACGACCATCCTCGCCGCCACCCCTTGAGCGCCTGCCTCACTATGAAGGCTTTTGTCACATCCAACAGTCCCCGAGCCCAGAAACCAAAAGCCAATCCTGCTATCAGTCTATTTACCCGAGATACCGACCAACCTTCCTCCTTACACTGACCCACCAATAGAAAAAGCAACACATCCTGACCCCTCACCTGAGATTCAAACCAGCCTTTCCATTCCTCCCACCGTTCCCAAGCCGCCTCATAGGCCACCCATGTGCCCTCAGCCAGAGAAGAGTGAATCAAACCACATGCCGCCCGAACGGCAGCTCCCAAAGATCCGCAGGCCACGCGTCCCCCTCCATCTCCGCCTCTGGCGCCAGCTGACGAAAACGCTCCCACTGCAGACGAGACAACGCGTCAGCAATACCGTTATCAATGCCCGGGACGTGCTCCGCCACAACCCAGGCATTCAATGATAAACATAATAACACTAAACGCTGCAATAAACAAACTACCGGCGGAGAGGATGCTGTCAGTCTGTTAATAGCCTGCACCACCCCCATATTATCACAAAACAGGCGCACCTTCTTATTCTCAAACCGGTGCCCCCACGTGGCCAAAGCCACCACTATGGGGAATAACTCCAATAATGCTAAGTTCCTACCCCATCCCTCGGCTCTCCACGAATCCGGCCAGGAACCCACACACCAGCGTCCCTGACAATACGCCCCAAAACCTACACTCCCCGATGCATCGGTAAACAACTCCATCCCCCTGGAATCCACCACTTCTTCTATTACCAGCGACTGGCCATTGTATTTGGCCAAGAACGCATCCCATACTGCCAGATCGTCCCGAAGCTCCCTCCCCAGGCGCACGTAATGATGGGGTACCGTAACCCCAGCAGTCGCCGCCAATTTCCTACAAAAAACCCTCCCCATGGGTAAAATCCGGCACGTGAAATTCAGTTTTCCCAACAGGGATTGCAACTCCCTCAAGGTCAACTTCTTCCGCCGCTTAGCCCCTTGCACCTCCAAACGAAGCTGCCCTAACTTGTCCGGAGGCAAACGGCATTCCATTGCCTCGGTGTCGATCAATATCCCTAAAAATGTCAAGGCCGTAGCCGGCCCCTCCGGCTTTTCCGCCGCCAAAGGGATCCCATACCGCCTCGCTACGCTCTCTAACGTGCGGAGCAAGACCGAACACGCCCTCGACCCCCGCCGGCCCTATACATAAAAAATCATCCAAGTAGTGAATGACTGATGACCATCCCGCCTCCCTACGGACCACCCATTCCACAAACGTACTAAATGTTTCAAAATAGGCGCAAGAAATAGAACAACCCATGGGCAAACACCGGTCCACAAAATAATTCCCTTCCCAGTAACAACCTAATAAATGTAAACTATCTGGGTGGACCGGTAACAGGCGAAAGGCGGATTCCACATCCGCCTTCGCTAATAACGCCCCCCGTCCGCATTCCCTGACCCACTTAACCGCAGCATCAAATGAAGTGTAGACCACTGCACATAGGCTAGGGTCAATACCATCATTCACCGACGTTCCCTTGGGGAACGACAAGTGGTGAATGAGCCTAAATTTTCCAGGATCCTTTTTTGGGACTACCCCCAGTGGTGATACCCGCAAATTGGGAATAGGAACCTCCCTAAACGGACCCGCCATACGCCCTAACGAGACCTCTTTCCCCAACTTATCCGCTACCACCCGAGGATGCTGGTACGCTGACCTCAAATTCCTTCTGGACACACCCAACCCCCCTTCAACAAACGGAATCCTAAACCCAACCGAAAAACCTTCTAACAACAATCGTGCCGCCGCAGCCTCTGGGTACTCACTTAGCTGAGGACGCATCGCGTCCAGCACTACCGGAGTCTGCCCCTTTTCCAGCACCGTCCCCCCCCTTGGATTTTCCCCCTTTAAAACAGCGCCACGCCCCGTGACTCCCTCCACAGGAGGAGCATTCGTGCTTAAATTTGCACTTTGCCCCAAACTTGCACGAACCCTCATTAAAGGCAAAACAGAGTCCCTTCTGCGATGCAGCCGAGCGCCCCGACGTATCAAGACTCCCGGCTCCCGCCTGAAAGGACTGCCCTGACCGAACTGGAGCTGTCACCCGTAACCACAGCCCTATATCTTTGTGGTCCCAGCGTATGCTGGGCCGCACCGCTTTACGTTGACGAAATTGCTCGTCATACCGTAACCACGCCTGACCCCCATAAACTCTATATGCCTCCCCTATGGCGTCCATGTAGCAAAAAAGCGCGGAACAATTCTCCGGCGCCTTTTCACCAATAACGCTCGCTAAAATTGCAAACGCTTGCAACCAATTCGCGAATGTACGGGGGATCAACCTGTACCGCCTCTTCTCCTCCTCCTCCTTCTTAGACTCATCCTTTTTGGCCCTGTCCAGATTAAACCTTTCTAGTGGGAGTAAGGAAAAAATTTCCACATACTCCCCTTTCCAAATCCTATCCCTCACTTCCTGCTTCAAATGGGCCCCCAGCGGCCCCTCGAAACATACATATACCTCGCCTTTGGCTGAATCATCCAACCTCGGCGCTTCCTCCCCTTTTTCCTTCCCAGGCGCCTCAGCCGCCTTCTCCGCCCCCTGACCTACACTAGTCGCGGCCCCCCCGGCCTCAACTACCGTGGACACCGCTGACAACCCAACCCCACTACCCAACGACCCCCCCGATACCACCCCCGGCCCCCACACTACCCCCCACCTGCGAAACCCATGCCGACACCGGGGACGGTGTCAGCGGAGCTTGCCAACCCCTAACCACCTGCCCTAATAAACTTAATACCTCCATAAACCCCCTGCCCACCTCCCCCGGGTGACTCACCACACCCTGGGGGCGGTAGCAAGGGAGACAAGATGGACGTACACTCACCTGACTGCCTGGGTGCTGTGGGCCCCGCAGTCGCCAGGCCTGTATCCGGACGAATCGAAATCCCGCCGCCGTCTGCGTGGTCCAAATCCGGGAACACTAATGCTGAAGACACACGTGGTGCAGGCCTTCCCCCCCCCCCCCTGGAGGAGGAGGCCGACGAAGCAGGTGACTGTGCCGCCTCCCACACGCTGCCGACAAGGCCCGAGGAACCCAGCCCGGCGTCTGCCAACCGCTGAGGACCTGCCGACAGCAGCCCCGTCTCCCGAGGTAGCGCTTCTTGCCGAGCAGCCTCCAAGGTATCGATACCCCCTTGAGAGGCCGCCGATCCCGCTCCTGCCACCCGGTCGCCGTCCTGGAAAGGCGGGGGCGCGGCCTGCCGCCCCCGCTGCAAGCCCCGCCGCCCGCCTGGATTCCTCCCTCCCCGGGACTGCCTGGCGGCAGCGGACCTACCAGCATCCCGGGTCGGAGGGTCCCTGGAGGGGCTCCTTCTGCGGCGCTGCGCTCGCGGGGCCTCATCGGGACTAAGGCGCGCCGGAGGCCTGGTCCTCCGCGGCCGTCTTCGGTCTTCAGGAGGAGACACCGCGGGCGACTCCTCCGGCCCCCGCAACATGCGCTGCAGCTGTGCCTGCAGCCACTCCGCTCCCTGAACCTCCGCAGAAGCCCGCAGCTGATCGATCAGACCCTCGATTGCCGACATCGCGCTGGAGATCCCACAAAGGTAACGTGCAGAGATCTACTGTCCCACTCTTCTCCCCACGCGACTGCTTCATTTTCGCGGGCTTCTCCTTTTAAACCCCCCGCGGATCACCGCCCCTAGTACCCCCCTACCCTACTTCTCCTCTGCTCTGCCAATGGCTGCAGTCCGCTCGGGCCCACGTCATGTGAGGCCTTCCCCTAGCCTGCGTCCTCAGTCCGGCCTCTTCTTTCTGTTAATTGACAAAAATAAACTATTAACCCTTCCATTTCTATAAGCATTATTACTTTGCAGTCTTTTTCCACATTTGTCTAAAACTTTAGCAAAGTATTGTATGTAAATGTTTATAAGCTACAATGTTTTTCCATAGAGTGAAAAATAATGATATAGGACTGAGTACTGAATACTGGCCCAGAGTATGTCAAAATGGCACTCTTAGCACTCTTAGTGTACGCTGGCTTTCCCTTGCATATTATTATCAGGCTTTTATTTTAAGAACCTAAAATCATAATCTATTGTATAAATGCATTAAAGGGTTATTCCAAGCATAGCGATGGCATTGTGTATGCTTTCACATTATGAACAGTGGAGATGGAATAACAGACAATCGTGAGAACAAAGTAGCAGAATCCTCTCTGGCTTTTTCATTGCAGAGCTGCACGTTGTAATACCTAATGTACAAACAATGGTAAAACATGTCTCTGTTTAAGTGGATGGGGATGTGTTACAGCTGAACAAGTTCAAGGGAGCACCGCAGTGAGGAGAAATTCTTTTAGAAGGAGCAACAGAAGATCCTGCAGTCAGATACTTTCTAATCAGAAAGTGAAGCCATATCCTATTATTAGTAGGGAAAACCCCGAATGTAAACCTTTTTGTAATGAAACCCAAGAGCTTACAAACTTTAAGGCTAAGGCCCTACATTGCGGAAAAGCTGCTTTTTTTCTTGATGAATTTGCTGCATCTTTTTGAGCCAAAGCCAAGAATGGCTTCAAAAGGAATAAAAAAATATATCGGAAATACTTATACTTTTCCCTTCTGCTCAAACCACTCCTGGCTTTGGCTAAAAAAAAAAAAAAAAAGCAGTAAAATCTGCAACAACAAAAGCTGCTTTTTCCACAATGTGAGGCCTCAGCTTAAAGGTAGCTGTTGTAGCTAATAAGACGATAAGTAGATTTTGACACCCTTGGCATGCAGCTGGTGCAGAGGGAAGTTTTGTATTACATGGTGGCCATTCTCTCCATTCTGCTTCATAAATGGAGGTCCTATGTGGAGAACCTGCCCAAATGTCCTAACAGGGTATGTGGGTGGGAGTTTCCATAATGGAACAAGCCCTTTAACACTTATGATTATATTTATACTACTAAAAAAGTTGGTTGCAATTAATAAAAATCAGTTCTGTGGTCAAAACACTTATGTAACACTTGTGGTCAAAACACCATGTAATACAAAACTTCCCTCTGCACCAGCTGCCTGCCAAGGGTGCCAAAATCTGCTTATCACACAACCTTTTTTTTTTTTTTTTTTTTTTTTAACAGGCGGCACACACTAGCATTAGATTCAATGTATGCGTTGGACTCATGTACACTTCAAGTGTTTTTAATGGATCAGTGTAACCACTCCGTTTTTTTAGAGCATGTTCTATTCAGGCTTATTTTCATGGACCTGAGCCTCTCATTGATGTCCTTGTTAGAATTATTATTTTTCTAAGGACTCATGTACACAATATTTTGTTAAGGATTTGTGTATCCTTTCCATTTCCTTTACCTCTCCTATTCAGATCCGTTTTCATGGACCCAATCCGCCCATTGACGTCTATGTATCGGTGAATGAAAAGAATGGCACTTGGATATCATCTCAATGCCATCTATTTTTCACTGATCTGTTACCAAGGGACAGTATTCCACATGAAACAATTCTGGAACATCTTTTGTTAGACCTTACCTGAAGCTTTTTTTTCTTAGGACTGTATTGTGCTGTTATTTCTCCTGAAAACGTGTGAATAAACTGACAAGTGGCTATTACCATTCAGCTCTAAATCTGTAGTGTCCTCACACACTCCTATCAGTGCTAACAGTATTATAGTTATAAGAAAAGATGATCCAAATTTGTTACTTTATGGAGAATACAAGTATTTACTAAGAGCGGCATGTCATAAGAGGTGACAGATCTTCAGATTATAGACATCATCCAGAAACAGATATTGATGGTTTATCCTTAGAATAGGGACAAGAATCTCTCACATTGAGGAGAGCACCAGTGAAGGTGTGTAGAGATTTAATTGCCTTTTTGCCCTCTACTTAGCATCTGCATATGTAGATGCTAAGTAGAGGGCAAAAGGCAATTAAATCTCTACACACCTTCACTGGTGCTCTCCTCAATGTGAGAGATTCTTGTCCCTAACCCACTCATTGCCTCCCACTAAGCCAGCCAATTCACTTTGCTCTGTACTGATGAAGGACAACAATCCGGAAACAGCGCTGTATGCAGATAAGTGAAATTGGCTTGGCTAAAATCCCTTTTGCTGTCTCAAGGCTCGGTGAGTCAAAAGCAAATTGAGGATCTGTTACATCCAACAGAGGGCGCATGAGCTCCCCAGCTCCTTTCCCATATCCTTAGAATAGGTAATCAATATCTGATTGGTGGGGGTCCAGCACCCGGCACCCCACCCTTTAGCTGCTTTGGCCGAGCGATCTGCACAGTATACAGACTCAGAAAGAGACTGCTCTGTGCAATGTGTAGGGGCCATGCTGCATTATTGTAGTCCAGCTGTTTTCTCCAAATCATTGTGCAGGTCTGGTGGCCACAACAACTGATCAGTGAAGGTGCAGAATATCTGACCCCAACCAATCTGATATTGATGACCTATCCTATGGATAGGATATCAATATCTACCCCCTTTAACCTTTTCAAAATATACTTTACAAATGTCCTTTGACTAATGTCATTTTTTTCTTCTTTTGCTTTTGATACTTTTTATCACACATTTATTTGCAGAAATCCTCTGAGAAAAACACCCTGACAAAGTAGGTTAGAATGATGAATTATAATTTGCCACGTTCCAATACTTCTCGCAGAGCATATTGTTACTGGTAACCAAGAAAACTCTCCTGTGGAGTAGCACTGACCTTTACTTTGTCTTTTCATGGCAAAATTCCTAAAAATCATTGCTTACAGTATTATGATACATGCCCTTGCCTGTACCACTTTACATGCAATACGGCTTATCATTTTGGCACCTATATGTTTTGGTTCCAGCAGAGACTATCTAGGGAATGCAGAGGGAGTGTTACAGTGTTGTGTCTCTAGAGTAGTCAGGAAACAAAGAAATAGATACCCAGATAAATTAGTCAGGCTACACTTCCATGGGCACAATATACACAACCCAATCGAATTGGCATAGTCAGAAGCAAAACAAGAAAAATACATGTGTAAGGATAGGACATAAAGTGATGTCACCAGCAGAGAAAGTAAACAAGTAGACAAAATTTTGGGAAATTGTGGTTTGTATTGTTGTTTATAGTGATGGAATAAAGTGAATTTAGGCTAAGGCCCCACATAGCGAAATGCAACAAAAAAAGGGTTGCGGAAAAAACTGGCGTTTTTTTCCACAGAGTTTTTCATTGCATTTTTGCAGAGTTTTCCTCTGCGTACTTTCTGCCTTATTATACCTGTATGGAAAACACCAGCGTTTTCGAAGGTATAATTGACATGCTGTGATTTACAAAAACGTGGCCATTTTTGAAAATGTAGCTTTTCCACTGCAGGTTTTTTTCTGCAATGTGTAGATGGAATTAGCCAGGTTCCCATTCACATTGTAACGTGGGACTTCAGCGTTAAAGAGGACCTGTCAGCTATCCTGACATCTTTATTGCAGTAAAAATTATTCTCCACTATATAACAATTTAGTATCAGCTTTTCTTATGATTTTTTGTTGTTCAATTTCTCTTTTATTTCTCCTAGAAATTTATGAATAAATTGAAAACTTGGTGTTATAAGTTGGGGGTGTGTCCCTGCACATTCTAAGGCCTTATTCACACGACTGCGCTGTCTTTGACAGACTTAACATCCATTGAAAATGTCCTACTCATAGCTGGCATAGATTTCCAGCATCATTTATGTCAGATTTCTTGCATAAATGATAATAAAACTGATGGGATGATGGTCTGCCCCCTGCATGTCCACACCACCTTTTTCAGGAAAGTGGCAAGGGCAGCGCAAAACAGAGTCGAAAAATAAGAGCTTTTATGGCTTGTTTGGTAAAAACTGGCATACAAGGCATAATAAATTTGCACAATTGATATCAATGTGTTTTCACACCAGCATTGTAATGGCCATATTTCGTGTGAATAAGGCCTAACACTGTCAAATCAGTGCTGACATAATCAAACTACGTAGGGACATACAGTAGATCATTTTATAGTTGGCCCTACTTAGGGTAAGTTCACACAGACCGTTTTTTGCAGACCTATCTTTGAGGCAGAGAAAACAAAAAAAAAATACCTCAAAAAACACCTACCAACTCTCCCATTTATTTTAAGAAGCGTCAGAACATATCTTCAGGTGGACTTTTCCTTGCAAAGCCCTTTTGAAATGAATGCTAGCATTTTTTGAAAAACCACTCCAAAAATTGCTTCAAAAAATGTTTTTTTTTTTTCTGCCTCCTTTCATTTCAATATAGTTTGCAAGGTGGAATCTGTTTTTTTGCCACCTGCAAAAAACTCTGTCGGAACTTACCCTCAAAGTTTCACTTTAATATATTAAGGATTTTATTATCATTGGTTCCCTCATAGACTATTATTAGCCTCATCCTATTAATACTAAATTCTCTGACTTAGGCTTTGCAATATCAGATTGTAGTCTTGACTAGAGTAAGGAGAAGGACTGGCTCACTATGCTAGTAGACTTACCGTAGTTTTGCCCCTCTTGCAGCTCCATTCACAGATAAGAGTAGATGTTAATAATGCCCATGTTGTTTTGACTTTAGAGAGCTGCTGAGAGGAATTTGATTTCCTTAGGGTTTTCCTTATTACTTAAATTGCTTTCACTGATAAAGTGAGTAATTTGCATAGGACACATAAATTAGGAAAACATTTATAATGTATTTGCATGACTTATTAGTAAGGCTCATGCACACGGTATGGTGGCATACAGAGTCCCAGCTCCACAATGCACCATACACAATGCTTTGTATCATAGTGTATCACATTTTCACTAGTTATACTGTATATGAAGCTATGACATAACCTCTGCCTTATACCATAGTTTGATACAGCAGAAACGTGTAATAAATGGACATGGTGCATAGACCCTTATAGTAGTCCTAAAGTGCAGAATCACTTTTGCATGTACAACTCAGTCCAAAAGATATAACAGTGCTGCTGATGGGACCAAAAACATAAAAGAAACAGAACTGCTTTAGCCATTCCTCTGTTTCTGGCAGTGGCAACTGCAGCCTTTGGTTTACATTCCCTCCAGGTGATGTTAGCAGTGACGTCTCATTTGTGTCAGACGGCTGCAGCCAATCATAGGCCTCAACAATGGCCTTACAACAAATGGCACGTTACATGAGTCAACTTTAAAGATATAAGTTGGCCAATAATAGTCTGGCAATTTTTTTATTTTTTTTTTTAATTATTATATTGTCTGAAAGAATATCCCCTGAATAGTAGTAGTTGTCTATTCCCAGTCTTTCCTTATCCTGCTTTTCACCTTTTTAAATAAGTCACATGATAACAGCATGAGTGATTTTTCCTAGCATGGGTTGCTTCATAAACTGGTCTCTCTCTGCTGCCTGCAGACACTGTTGAGAAATACCATATAACCACAAATACGGCAAAGTTTCCCCTCCTATTGTTCTGCAATACCTCTTTTGTGAAAATGTCTCCCTGCTCCTCCTCTGCCTCTCACATAATCTGATCCCTTTACCATCTTCCATGTACCCATTACCTTTCTCAGTTGTATCAACAGCAGTTGGTGAAGTTTTACAAGGACCTTCCAGAACCTTCTTATGGTGTACTACTACATGCACACGACGATGTCCTTTGTCAGTGTGTTCGGAGTGTTTTTCAAAGCTACAGCATTCATTTCTATAGCCGCATACAGACGCCTGTCTATCATCATGGGCCTGTGTACGGCAGTGAGTCTGTTGCAAAACTCAAGACAGGGCCAGTATCTGTCCATTTTGTGCCCCAGGCTCACTGAAAGCTATGAATGGGGACGTGGAGGCATATGTGGCATACGGCTGTCATCTATGTGCTGTCCATGCCGTTCAATCACAAACCGGACTACATATACATAGTCATGTACAAGTACTAGACATGGATGACATCATCAACAATACCAGATTATCAATCTGCCTCAATGACTACCTTGCATAGTCTAAAAACCAACACTTGGGCGCCGATTTATACTGTCATAATTATCCCTAAATTATTGTATCTCACCTATAGAATACTATATCTCACATGTCATTTTATATGTAGCATTTTGCATTCATATTCCTATTAGATTTGTGTATTATGTACTTGATTTTAGTAATACACAGTGTTAGTTGCTCGGCCCTTTTCCCTGTAGTTGTTGCTCTTTTATTAGTTCTCCGTGTATGTATATCTGCTAGTGACATTGTATATGTATGTACTGTTGATCACTGTTCCAGAAACACATTTTCCTAGGAGGTTTTGTATTGGAGAAGTACAGTCAGGGCTGGTGTATGGTAATTTTATTTTTCCTGCTGTTGCAATACTTTCCCTTAGTTATGTCATGACATATTGTATTGTAAATAGCACCTACTGCAGAGCCTTATTTCAGGGCATGTGATGACAGTGGTATTAGAAGCATGTCAGTGCACAGAATTCTTTCATTGTCTCCTCTCAGAGGATATGTTTTGTTATTCATCTTTCAGTCCCCGCCACCTCTATAAGACTCATTGTAAAACTACACACCCTGCCCTTGTTTGGCAGCAAACAGCTGGCTTCATATCACTGAGCATTTATGTAAAGCTGGCACTGAATATGATAGAAATGTGAGATGAAATGGCAAATTTTGACAAGGGTGTTACACAATTAACCATGAGGCTCCTTAGCAAAATTTGAAATGGAGCTGAAATCTACAATGTGTTCTATGGTTCAGAACATGAAAAAGCTTATAATGCTCGCAGTGATGTCATAATAGTGGAATAATGCACACAGTGATGTCACAGTAGTGAGATAATGACACAGTGATGTCACAATAGTAGGATAATGCACACAATAAATGGCATAATCTACTCGGTGTGTTTGTATCCCAGGAACTATACTCACAGCAGGGTTACACTACAGGGATAATGAGCACCATAAGACACAGAAACAAGGTCACAATGATATAATATAAATAGGTATAATAAACACATGATGTCACAGTCCAGGGATAACAAAACAACTCCAGAATTATGCAAATGCAATGCCCTTTCCATCATCCATAGTTAGCTGCCCATTCTGCTATGGATGTTGGGCATCATAGCAACCGCTGTATCTGTTACCCTGGTAGTTACGCCTATGAATTCTGGCTATTTTTCTCATGATTGACCATAAAATCTGTCGTGATAATAGACAATTTGGATCGGTTACCATGGTTTTTCTTTCCCTGATAAAGGTCAGAGAGAGAGAGTAGGGACTATGCGGTCATCTGTACCCATTAGGTGACCTTCACACATTCTGGATTTGGTGCAAATTTTTGGCTTGGAATCTAAATTGAAAAAACTGCAGCAGAACCTCTTTCACTTGACTATTGAGCTGTATTATAGCTATTTGTAGAGTGGCAGCCCGAGAGTGCTGGTATGGGGGAGAAATGGCAAAGTATCTCTTTGTTCTCTGGATTTCTAGGGCTTCCAGGGGTTGGACCCTTAGGCTAAGTTCAAACAGCGGAAAATGAAGAGGAATCCGAGCCAGAGATTCCTCTTCATTTTCCACCACTCTGACTTTCCACTGCTGATTAGGCTAAGATGATTGAGCCTAAATCAGAAGGGAGTCTCGAGCTGTGAAAACAATGGGAGGCAGAATCAGGGCAGAACCTGCAGCTGATTTTGAGGTGGAATCCGACTCATAATCAGCACCAGAATTTACCATGTGAATGGGCCCTTACTTATGATAATGTTATGTCATATCCTAAAATCACCAAACCATCACAAGATGGGAATACTCCTTTAAACCTTTGTATCTGAATTTCTTTTTGCATGTAATTTTTAACATTTTCATAAATCTTCTTATATAGGTCGTTTCCCACTGAATCTCTCGGAGTATAAATAATACATCAAGTGCTACTGATATGCATATCATAAAAATCTTTTTAAAAAGATCCCAGCTCATGGCTACAGTAGTAACAACCCATCTGTCATTTCTAAATTGTTTACATAGTTTCCACTTGGTTTGGGATCTAACACTCTTTTCAGAAATATTTTCAGTCAAAGCACTTTCATTAAGTTTTTATATAGAAAGGATGGAAAAACAGATTTATATTACCAGATATATATTTTATAAAAATTATACCTTGGATCAATTACTTATCTAAAGTATCTAATACAGATGACTTGTAGTATTACATATTGTCAGAGAATAATAATAATAATAATAATAACTTGATTTATATAGTGCCAACATATGCTGCAGAACTTTACAAGTCAGGGGGTACATAGACAATATTTGACATTACAATGTGACAAAAATTAACATATCAAACAATAGGAGTGAGGGCCCTGCTCGCGAGAGCTTACAATCTGAGGAAATAGGGAGACACAAGAGGTCAGAGGGCTTGTTTGATACAATGGTCCAGCCTTCTTTTAATAAATAAGATCATATAACTGAAACTGTATGAGCCATCACCAGCCGTTATCTGTGAATATACAGCTACTAAGTATGTGGAGTGCAGGATAACTTCTAGATGGAGGGATAAGTTTTGAGAAATAGAGTAGGAAGGATAGCTTAGGATAAGAAATGTTAGCTTAGTGTGCAGAGGTGTAGAACAATGTGATCAGGTCATGTGATAAGCCTGCCTAAACAGATGTGATTTTAGGGCAATTTAGAACCTGCCCTAGTTGGGGATTAATCTGATTGTCTGGGGTAGTGATGTCAAATCCCTTATAATATAATTTAAGGACTCATCCTTCACAACATCATGCAGCAAAGCACTCCATAGTCCCACTGTCATACAGCCTACGTGCGTGGTCCTGTATATGTATATGCTATATAATATAATATATATATATGCTAGGATATGTATATATGGAGATATTCTCCCCAAGTAGTAATGTCTCTGTTCATACAGTATGGAGTTCAATGGGGCATTCCAAAATGTCCTTTTAGTTGTATTTATGTAGATTCCTAGAGAATAAACCTCTGTACTTCTTCACATAATAAGGCTTATGTCTAAAAGAAAGCTGTAATTCTTCTACTTTTACTGTGGATAAGCTCTGTTAACTCCACTCTTTTCGTATCATCGTTTCTGGACCCCACCACAAGGTTCCAGACTACAACAGACACCATTAGTACCTCTAGAAACCATTTAGTTACATTGGGGTATGTTGGGGTCTATTGTGATCTGTTGTGATTCTGCCAAGGTGTCATAGCCAAAGATATAGAGGATACTCTTGTTAGATTTACAAGTTGGGGAATAAAAATGTAATATGACAGATCTCAGTATTTGTACAATATATCATATATATTTTAATGTAATAATTGAGACACCATTAAACTGTCTTTACTCCACATTACATTTCCCTAGGCTTTCTGTTCAGCTATTCTATTATTTATTTAAGTTATTTGTTCTGGATTCTCTTTAATTCTTTTGTGTATTCCTTACGGGGCCCAAAACTGGAAACTAACGTAGAAAACAGGAAAGTTCTCAATGTCTGATGTGTAATGACAGCGTCCTACAATCGCCATCGCACTACTACTCCCAGCAAGCGCCATCTCTGGTTACCTTGTTTTCTTGCTGTGCAGCCCATGCTTCTTCATCTGGCTGATGCACTTGTGAGCCCCTTCCAGCCCAGGCAGCTCATACCTATATAAACCTGCACCAA
Organism: Leptodactylus fallax; assembly: GCA_947044405.1. NCBI lineage: Eukaryota > Metazoa > Chordata > Amphibia > Anura > Leptodactylidae > Leptodactylus > Leptodactylus fallax. Next base: position 731,813 of record CAMRHE010000305.1, read on the forward strand.
CCTCTGCTCTGCACCTGAGCAACATAGGTTTATAGTTTCCAGGTCCTGCAAGGGTTTCCTGCTTGTGTTGCTGTTTCTGTTCCTGATTGAGTGGCCTGTTTTCTGACTTGCTATTCTTCCGTGTATGACCTTTTGGTTTCCCACCAACCTGCTTGTCCACTTCCTGACCCTGACCTTTGGACTGAAATTAGCCATGATTTTGCCATCCTGTCTGGTGCTTTGTACTGGCATCTCTCTGGTGTTTCTGTCAGCTGCCACCTATACCAGGACTACTTCTATAGGTAGCGACCTGGTGGTCCCCTGTGTCAAAGGGGAAAAACCAGGGGGGCAACATCCTCAGGACTCTTAGACCATTACCCAAACCAATCATACTCTTTGGAGGAGAGGCCGCATGGGGCGGTGACAATTACAATGCAACCAAAAAATTCATCAAATTGCTGTATGATTTTTCCAGAAAACATCTGTTTGACCCTCTTCTAATTGTATACAGTATTTTATGGGTATGAAGGACGGAAATATTCACCAACATACAGTATATCATGTTATGGACTATATTCTGGAGTTGGGTTTACATTGGTTCCAGTGATTATACTGAGCACTGTGCTTGTACCTGAGCTATATATTTCTGGTTACTTTCTTTTACACGTCTGTAGGTGCCTGAATGTATGTGCATCTCATTTTTCACTTTCTATAATATAGATGCATGGATGAGTAATGCTGCTGTGAAAGCAGATGGTGTGAAATTGGTCACCAACATGGTAATTCATCACAGAGGGAGCACTAGTGCCTTCTGGCAAGTGACAAGTTCCTTTTCATGTTGTATGTGCTCAAGTTTCTATACTATGTTTAGAGGGTACAGAGCTTTAGAATGTGTGCATGTGTCATTTAAAGAAATTATTAGTTGCTGTATTTGTCTAGCTAAATATGGAGAATCCTGCAAGTCTTAAGTAGCACTTTCAAGAGAACAAGCTGTAGGATTGCCACTTGCAATAATTGCAGTGGTTACCCAAGGTGCGTTAGTATGTGGAGACAATACATAATTCACAATCCTATCAGTTTTTGTTTTCATTCTTGTAATGTATTAAAAGGAACATGTTCCACACTTTTGGGACACTAGACCACCTACAGACCTGATTCCTTATGGATCTGTAGCTTAGTGCCCTATCTTTTTTTTTTTTTTTTTTTAATAAACTGTAGATTTTATATAAGAAATAACAAAAAGGACAAAACAAAAAGAAAAACCAAACAGCTTAGTGCCCTATCTTAAAGGAAACTTGACACATGAAAATGCAGTGCAATCTGCAGGCAGCCTGTTACAGAGCAGGAGAGGCTGAGTAGACTGATATATAGGTTTGTGGGGAAAGATTCAATATAAATTGTCATTTATCCATTGAAATCTCTGCTTCTTCTATCAAGGAGGCGGTCCGATCAGTGATGACAACCTCCCCTATGACTGTACATACAGGGATAGCTGTCAATCACTGACAGGACCGCCTCCTTGATTTTTCAAGAAAAGTCACAACGTAAGAAACGTTAATGAATACATGAATCTTTTCTCACAAAATTGTTTATTAATCTGCTCAGCTCCTAAGGATGTGCTCTATAACTTGCTCCGCCCCGGATTGAAGAGCATTTTCCATATGACAGGTTCCCTTTAATACTGTCTGTGGCTGCAATTTATTCATTTTTTTTACATTCTATACTTGCTTGGCTCCTACTGCTCCCAACGACTAGCCAGTTCTTTATGTTCCTAGCTTCAGTGAGGAGCAGCATAGGCGCCAGGAGTAGAAGAGATGAGTCTGATGAGACTCATTGGGCTCATTTCTAGGTAAGTATATAGGTTTTTTTTATTTATTTTTAATTGCATCTACAGCGTAAAGATAGGACTATTTGAGACCATAAACCCTCCATCCAGGACCTGTGGGTGGTTTGGTTTCCAAAAAGTTTATGACAAGTCCTCTTTGATGTTGCAGTCCTATATTGCCCTATTAGGATCAGGGTAATGGGTAGGTGGACAGAGCAGCTGTTTAGACAATTATTAAGCAAGTGGGAAGCACAATTTATGGATTGTTAAGTATAACAGAAACTTTGAGTTGTTCATTTAATTCAGGCTCATTCTGGGCTTAGGAGTCCAGTCAGTGGTCCTATTCACTTAGTAACAGCCTTCCCTGCATGACTAGATACATTAATAGCTGTCAGTTACTAAGTAGGACCGCCCACTGGACTCCTAAGTACAGAAAATTTAACAATACAAATTATAATACAAAAAAAAAACTACACATCAATCTTCTTAGCTCATCCTGCTGTACAGTATACCATTCTGCCTGCAGATAGGACTGCACATGTAATGTGACAGATTCCCATGTGTCAATTCTGGAGATTATTAGCAAGTGACCTTATCGTGCAAGTATTGCATGGGCATGTGCAAACCAGGAGGGCAGCATATTTTTTATTTTCCAATTGTTACTTCTGTTATATCTTACTGTTACTTTTTAGTGATATAAACCAGTCCCCATCTTACTCCCATTAAAATGAACTTTCAAGCACTTTAACCACTTCCGGACCGCCCATCAGGTTTTTACGTCCGGAAGGTGGTTGTCTAGTTCTGCAAGAATGTACCGGTACGTCCAAGCAGAACTCAGCAGCTGCACAAAATTGTGCAGCTGCTGAAACGGGGAGCCGGCTGTAACTTCAGCCGGAGCTGCCAGAGAGAAGGCAGGGAAGGTTTATTACCTTCCCTGCCTTCCTGATCTCTGTGTATACAGTGCTCAATGAGTGCTGTATACAGCGCTATGGGCGCTGCCATCTTGCGGCTCCCCTCTTACCCGGCGGTCACGTGATCCTCCAGGATCAGAGTCTGTTAGAACTGCTGGGTCCTACAGGCCCCAGATAAGCTCAATAATAATGTGCAAGTAATGGGCAGGAGGCTGCATTCCTCCTGCAACTGGGGCTAAATGTACCAGCCCCAGTTACAGGGGAAATCAGCCTCCCCAACAAAAAAAACTGCAATCAGATGTCCCCAAAGGTCTATTATGACCTTATGGGGACACAATGAAAAAAAAAAAAAAAATTAATAGAAAAGTTAAAAAATTTTTTAATAAAAATAAATAAATAAAATAATACGCCAATAAAACGCCATTATTAAAAGTTATAATCCCACCCCCGACGACACCATACAAAATAAAAATTACAGTAACGGAGAGTAAAAACTATTTTATAAACTTCTTTAGTAGCACTTTGTGTTATTAAATAAAAAAAAAATGAAAAGTGAAAAATAGACACGTTTTCCCTCCTCTTTTGTTAATATTTTCCAGGATATAAAAAAAAATTAAAACACATGCAAAAATAAAAACAACATATAAATAAAGCCCTATGTGTCACCGAAAAAAGACGCAGAAATTAGTTGAATAACGCATATGATAAAAATGTTACAGCCCTCCAAAACCGCACATACAAAAAACTTAAAAATGTGCCTGGGTCTGGAAGGGGGGATAAAGCATCTGGTATGGAAGTGGTTAAACACACTTTTTCATCTGTAGAGATTTCAGCTGATCCTACTACTAATACATCCTCTACTATGATGGATCTGGCTCAATGACTACAATAAAACTTGATAAACAGTACGTAATCTCCAAGAGAACATATACAGTGGGGAAAAAAAGTATTTAGTCAGCCACCAATTGTGCAAGTTCTCCCACTTATAAAGATGAGGCCGGCCTGTAATTGTCATCATAGGTAGACCTCAACTATGAGAGTCAAAATGAGAAAACATATCTAGAAAATCACATTGTCTGATTTTTAAAGAATTTATTTGCAAATTATGGTGGAAAATAAGTATTTGGTCACCTACAAACAAGCAAGATTTCTGGCTCTCACAGACCTGTAACTTCTTCTTTAAGAGGCTCTTCTGTCCTCCACTCATTACCTGTAGTAATGGCACCTGTTTGACATAGTTATCAGTATAAAAGGCACCTGTCCACAACCTCAAACAGTCGCACGCCAAACTCCACTATGGTGAAGACCAAAGAGCTGTGGAAGGACACCAGAAACAAAATTGTAGACCTGCACCAGGCTGGGAAGACTGAATCTGCAATAGGCAAGCAGCTTGGTGTGAAGAAATCAACTGTGGGAGCAATAATTAGAAAATGGAAGACATACAAGACCACTGATAATCTCCCTCGATCAGGGGCTCCACGCAAGATCTCACCCCGTGAGGTCAAAATGATCACAAGAACGGTGAGCAAAAATCCAAGAACCACACGGGGGGGCCCAGTGAATGACCTGCAGAAAGCTTGGACTAACGTAACAAAGGATACCGTGAGTAACACACTACGCCGCCAGGGATTCAGATCCTGCAGTGCCAGACATGTCCCCCTGCTTAAGCCAGTACATATCCGGGCCTGTCCGAAGTTTGCTAGAGAGCATTTGGATGTTCCAGAAGAGTATTGGGAGAATGTCATATGGTCAGATGAAACCAAAGTAGAACTGTTTGGTAGAAACACAACTCGTCGTGTTTGGAGGAGAGTGAATGCTGAGTTGCATCCAAAGAACACCATACCTACTGTGAAGCATGGGGGTGGCAACATCATGCTTTGGGGCTGTTTCTCTCCAAAGGGACCAGGACGACTGATCCATGTACATGAAAGAATGAATGGGGCCATGTATCGTGAGATTTTGAGTGCAAACCTCCTTCCATCAGCAAGGGCATTGAAGATGAAACGTGGCTGGGTCTTTGACATGACAATGATCCCCAGCACACCGCCAGGGCAATGAAGGAGCGGCTTCGTAAGAAGCATTTCAAGGTCCTGGAGTGGCCTAGCCAGTCTCCAGATCTTAACCCCATAGAAAACCTTTGGAGGGAGTTGAAAGTCCATGTTGCCCAGCGACAGCCCCAAAACATCACTGCTCTAGAGGAGATCTGCATGGAGGAATGGGCCAACATACCAGCAACAGTGTGTGCCAACCTTGTGAAGACTTACAGAAAACGTTTGACCTCTATCATTGCCAACAAAGGATATATAACAAAGTATTGAGATGAACTTTTGTTATTGACCAAATACTTATTTTCCACCATAATTTGCAAATAAATTCTTAAAATATCAGACAATGTCATTTTCTAGATATGTTTTCTCATTTTGTCTCTCATAGTTGAGGTCTACTTATGTCAATTACAGGCCGGCCTCATCTTTGTAAGTGGGAGAACTTGCACAATTGGTGGCTGACTAAATACTTTTTTTCCCCACTGTAAATACCATAGCTAAAACTATTCATACAAACTGAGGTCCAAATCACCATTAAAAGGGAAATAAATCTAGATTCGTGCGCTCTTTATAATTGTATACTATGAATATTAAAGAGAACCTGTCGTCTTGAAAATGCAGTCCAGTCTGCAGGCAGTATGTTATAGAACAGAAGTAGCAGACCAGATGGATATTTAGTTTTGTGGGGAAATATTCACGTTAATTAATTTATTCATTTAACATTTTGCTCATTCTGATTAGGAGTCAAGTGGGCGGTCCTGCTCCGTGTTTGAATGCTATCTCTGTATGCACACTTACCCTAGATTCACATGACTAAGATTTACCCGTGAACCTGGGTCCATGTGTTTGCCAGATTTACTGGCCCGAACTTTATGCTTGGAGAGGCACTTCTAGCTATCTATGCTGCTAGGAGTCCCTGCCTCTCAGCGACATACTGTCCCATAATGTAATCGGTATGTTGCTGAGAGGCAGGGACTCCTAGCATGAAGTTCAGGCTGGTAAATACGGCAGACACACAGACTGAGTATCACAGATGAAACTCGTGGGAATCTAGGGTTAGACAGGGTAGGCTGTCAGTCCCTGAGTAGGACTGCCCACTGGACTTTTGTATTGTTTTGGATTTAAGGGGTAGATTAACCATAGATCTTTATGGCATATCCTTGGGAATCCATCTATCTGAAGCAAGAATGTTTTGTGACCCTGATTTTGTTAGTTAACATAGCCAGTGAAGGCCAAGAAAGGGAAAAGAAAAGGAGTAAGACCAAGCTGAACATGCACTGGCTCAACCTTTCCTACTCTCAAAGACTGTAATGGAATGAGAATCCCACATGCTCAACCTACTCTCTCTTCTACCTCCTTTTCATGGCCTCTATCCAACATTTTGACACAGCCTGATCAGTCATTTATGACATTTCCTACTGATAAGCCATTGCCATTATGACATGCATGAGCTTCTAATTGAATTTCCTAAAGTCAATCTACAACCTATAAATAATTTAGTATTAAGTCTAATTATAAACTATAAGTATAGTATAAGTCATATATACTTATTAAGTATATACATATGTAGGACAACTACATTTCTATTTGTATTAGTTATCCCATAATTCAACTAGACATCATAAAGTTCTGTGGGGTCTGGAAGCTGCAATGTCCACTGATGTTGAGAATTAGCAGGTCCTGGTCCATGGTCTTTGTGACCAAATGGCTGCAGACTCCAAATGAATGGTGGGAGAAGCCCAAATTTTGGAACCCTACCAATCTTAAAAGCTAGGTAGCAGAAAGGCATAAAGGCTGCAAACCACTACCATATTGGGTAAAGTGCATGAAAACCACATTTTTACCAATTCTGTTGTGCATCATTTTATTTTAGGAGCGCTGTTATACTTTTGTGACCACTTATGTTTTTTGTTCCAGATTTTGCTGTGGGTTTTTGAGCCAAAGTCAAGATTTGTTGCTAAATGAATAGGGAATATAAAAGAAGCGCTTATATTTCTCACTTCTGTTAAATCCACTCTTGGCTTTGGCTCAAAAAAACACAAAAAATTCTGCAACAAAATACACAGGTTTTCTGCAACGTTTGGCTTCATCTTCTAAAGGATTATCCAGGATTAAAAAATGTTGATAGGTGTGGTGCCACTCTTTTCTAATCCTGTAATACCTCTTGATGCCACATTTTTCTTTGGTTTAACACCATATTTTTCATTTTTGAGTCAAAGGTAAAAAAAATAAGAAACCCACAGGGGACAGAGCATGCTTCTACCTTCCAGATGGCTTTCAACCACACTGTGGAAATGTGATTTCTAAACCATCTACTCCAATGTAACATCTTTCCTGTAAAGTAGCTGTACTGCAGAAATGATCAGTTATCACATTGTCATATACACGTTGTACCAAACGACAAGCACCCTTCTTACATCTGTATTCTTATTATCCACTTACTGGATAACATAGACGTGTTTCAATTGTAAGGCTGTAGGAAAATGTCATAACAATTATTTGCTCGCCAGCTTATCAATTATACAAACACAGATGCCCTTTAGGATATTTTTCCTAAAATGCTGCCTTGTGCCGGGCGCCCTGTTGGTGATTCACTCTGCATGGCTGATCGCTTGTCACTCCGATTCCTATACAGGAAAGCAGAACAAATTGAAATTGTAATTACTTATAGGAAAATGAGTGGATTTGACGGTGACTAAGGATGGAGTACACCACACAAGGTTGTGTGATGTCTCCCTGATGGGTGGTGGTGGTTTTTTTTCTGACACATTTATAGATTCTAAAATTTTTCTTTATTTTATTTTTGAAAAACTTAAATTTATAAGCTTATTTCAAAGACTATTGTATAGACAATTCTTGTTTGGTACTAGACCATACTATTATATGCTGCGTTTCCCTGAAAATAACACAGCATCATATATTATTTTTTGTCTTATTGTCTTATTTTTTCCATGAACACCAATTCCCCAACAACCGACCCCCTTAGACCCCAAAAAATTAGAATTGGCAAGTGCCAATTGTGCATGGGCTCTCACACACAGATCTGCGTCACTCCTGTCAAAGGCGTGTCACTGTCAGGTCCCTTGCCATTGCAGCAGCATTCCTCTGCAGCAAAGTGTAGTGGTTGGCTCCCCCTCCCCAATGTTCAGGCTCGGGAGTGGAGTGATGCCAGGGAGACTACCCAATCTGTGTGTGAGAGCCTAGCATTACCGGTAGTCAACCCTTATTATTGTGCAGAACTATCTCACTAGTGCCATCTTGTACAGATAGCTCCTTTAAAGTCAATGTCCGATTCTTTTGGGGGTGTCTGATTTTTTTTAATGAACTGTAACTTATTTTTAGAGTAGGACTTACATTTCAAGCATACTTCAAAAATTCTGAAAAATCATGCTAGGGCTTATTTTCGGGGTAGGTCTTATTTTCAGGAAAACATGGTATTAATTGATATGTACGGTGGGCAGCACGGTGGCTCAGTGGTTAGTACTGCAGCCTTGCAGCGCTGGAGCCCTGGGTTCGAATCCTGCCAAGGACAACATCTGCAAGGAGTTTGTATGTTCTCCCCGTGTTTGTGTGGGTTTCCTCCGGGTACTCCGGTTTCCTCCCAAACTCCAAAGACATACTGATAGGGAATGTAGATTGTGAGCCCTATATCGGACAGTGACTGACAATGTCTGTAAAGCGACGCGGAATATGATGGCGCTATATAAGTAAGCTTATGTACAGTAGCTCAATTCATACCTTGTTTGTGATGTCATATGTCATGAAAATCACCTGTTGCATATGCTGAAGTGCTCATAGGCAAGTATACTTTCTCTTTGACATCCACCAATTCGGTGGAAAGTGCCTTGTTTCCAGATTAAGGCCGGGGCCCCACGTTGTTTAAAGCCGTGGTTTGGCCATGGCAGATATGCTGCGGCAAAAAACGCAGCGTTTTTCAGTTCCTGCAAATACCATCCACACATTGCAGAAAAATATACGCAGCGGAAATGCTGCGATTTCCGAAACTGTTGTGTTTTCCTAGGGCGGTTTCCCTATAGGTATAATGGAAGCAGAAAGTCTGCAGAGAAAACTCTGTGGACTCTCTGTGAAAAGCATTGTGGGAAAAACAATGATGTGTTTCCGCCGAGGTTTTTCCCACAACGCTTTTTGGCTGCGGCCCGCTATGTGAGGCCTTAGCCTAAAGGGGTATTCCAACTCTATAGTATTGATAACCAATCATATATCAGCACCCCCATCAATTAGCTGTGGCATTCAGACAAACACTGCATTTTTTTTCATGGTTTACCAGCCAAAACTGTGCCTGGTATTGCAGCTCACCCGCTTTCACTTGAATGTGACTGATCTGCAAACTGGCCATGTTACCAATAAATGTGATGTCACTGATCCTTGAAGTGGAAGTGAAGCTTATTCGAGCATCACTGCTTCTTTGATTGGTCATCAATATTTAAGTCCCAGAAATGCCCTTTAAAATTTTTTTGTAGTGATTTGCCATCTCACATGAGATGATGCCAAGTATATTTGTGCCGAGCAGTTTCCTTCTCTGTGGCTCACTTGAAATGGTGCTTGGCATTTTGGTGCAGGCCACCGCTATGCTGCTGTTTTGCACCACTCTGGCACTGGGTCACATGTATGTTGCTTCTTGGCCTCTTAAAGGGGTATTTCCATCTCATGAAACAAAATCTCTGCCTTGGGATACTACACCAAAGAAGACCTGATAGCTCAGCTAGCTCAGTGGTTAGCACTGTTGTCTTGCAGCCCCTGGGTATGAAGCTAACCAGGGGCAACATCTGCTTGGAATTTGTGTGTTCTTGACACATTTGCATTGGTTTCCTCCACCACTGCAAAAAAACTGGAATGAATTTGATGATGACGACCTCTGTACAGCGCTGCACAATATGTAGGGGCTATATAAATAGTAAAATAAATGGATGATGCAGTTACACTTAACAGGCGCTAAGAAATATGCAAGAAATAAATATTTAACTAAATGAAATAGCCTTCCTACTGTATTAAATATATTTTTAATTTGAGGTTGGCATACTGTACATTTTTAATCACATCATTTAAGCTTTCCTGCCACAACAAGGCAATTTTTATTTAGGATGTGTTTACATGTTCAGGTTTTTGCTTCAATTATACCTATAGGGAAACCGCAGCATGTCCGCAGCGCATATTTTCATGCACTGTGGAGATGGGATTCACTAGAATCTCATCCACTACACAGTGACTGTAAAACACCGAATTTTTTTTTTTTTTGTGTGGCGTTTCCACCGAGGGTAAGCTGCAGCATTTACTCCACGTGGGGCTCCGGCCTTAAAGCCAAAGCCAGGAGTGGAAATGAAAAAAGATTAGTAGCACCTGGCTATGGCTTCAAAACTGCCACTGAAAACCAGAATGTGTAAAGACACCTTACAAGGAGAGTAATCCACATTGAGATAAACATGCGCTGCTCACATAATCGGTCTTTATGTTGCCTGTAGTAACTCGCTCAGAGCAGTGATATCTAAAGGGCCATGTGTTTGCAGATGCTGCAGTGGAGCTTTGATTTCCGGGGACTCACGTGTAATGCAATGTCTTTGTCTGTTCATTGTTACTTTTTCAATACATAGTAAACATAAAAGCCAGGGACTAAATAATGAAAATTTCATTCAGTATACAGAATAATGAAAGAGCTACCATTCACATGATTCATAATGAAAGTCAAGGACACTGCCAAGGGCAGGCGTTTCTAGGGACTGCCTGTGATTGTAGCCCTATATGTACAGAGATGGATGCATAGCATACTGTCTGAATTAGCGATTTCTTGACTTTTACATCTGCAGCATGTATGGAAAACATTGAATACCATCACACACAAGCTACATTTTACTGTTTGAATGCGAGTGCGTGCTTTTCATCTAGGTTGCATTTTTTAACTGTTTGTAAAAAGACCCTGTCGCTGTGACAGACCTCTTACATCAGTGGGATGTTTTACGGAAAGGGCCCCCCAAAGTGCCATATGAAGGGGGAGTAGCTATAAATTTAAGAACTTTTTGTCTTTTTGGAGTCATTTGTATTATTATAGCATTGTACTATCCCTCTCGGCAGAAGTAGAATTTATGTGTGTGTGTGTGTAGATTAGACACTGGGTCTGGTCAGAAGAAGTAAAATTGCTTCCCCCACAGACTTATAAAAATACTGTCTTGATGAGAGATTGCTGACTGCTAGACATGCCCCTACAGTGCACTCAAAGACATTTTGCCCAGTCAACAAACTTGAAATGGGGGCATATCATTGGACTGAAATAAGCATAATAATTGTATAGACTTATTGCCTAGCATCTATGTTGTTATGACCTAGCTGTTAGGAATTATTTGGAGCACTGGTTAGGTGAGAACATGCACACACTGTGAACAGGTCCTGCATGACCCAGACAGACCACCAGAAGAGAGGATCATTGAATCCACCAACAAGCATGAGCACCCTCCATTACATACCGCTGTCTTTGCCTGGACCATTTCCAGGTGCTTAGCAGAAGGCAATTTGGTGTCACAGCGTCCATTAAATGTGCTGTTATTGACAACCAGCCACCATCACCATCATTTGTAGTGGAGTCTTGACTAAGAAAACTGGACTATTAAGGACTGTAAGCATATCATACTAAAGAACCAAGATCCTATACACATTCTGACAATGTTCAAGTTCGAGTATGGAGGCTCATGGAGAGAGCTTCCATCCTGCCCCTTCTATGGTGTGACACACTGCCACAACTGCTGCTGTTATGATCTGGGCAGCATCGCATACAACAGTCAGCTAATCCTAGTGGTGATAATAACAGCTCAATGATCCTCTGGCCACATGTGTTGCCATCATGGCAGGGATTCCAACTGGTATTTTCAGCAGGATAATGCTCACCCACTTATAGCAAGGGTTTCCTAGAAATATCTCCACCAGGTTGCAACACTTCCTTGCCTCCCTGTTGGCCAGATTTATCGACCATTGAGCATTTATGGGACCGGCTAGGATATCTGCTTTTACAGTGAATGAGTGTGCAGGATCTACAGTCCCAGCTGTAATATATTTTCCCCAATAAACTTCTCCTTTCTCTCTAATATTGTGATCACTTACATATATCATCATCATCCACACATAGAAAGTTATGTTCCATTCCAACAATTTCTTCTTGGTGTGTTAATTTTTTTGTCAATACTGAGTATATATATATATATATATATATTAATTCAAAATATACAAGTAATTTAACATTTTTCTGTCAAATGAAGTGGTTGTACAGTTTCTGCTGCATCTCTGTGATTGTGCCCTGAATAATGCATAAGTTGCAGGGGGAGGAAGATGCTATGAATTACATTTCAATCCGGTGGTTACAGCAATTGTTAATTTTGATTGAATAACAAGACACATGGCATCAGGATAGCAATGGAGCCAAGAAGTTTTACAATGTAACTCCTTTTCTGGCATAGTGGCAAGTGAAAGAGGGCTTAATGTGCCGCACATAATACATCCTAGCTGCCATTTCCACTGCAGAACAGAAGAGCTATTATAATTCAGAGCACTGCAGTATCACGTCCAGCTGCTGTCATGTTAGGTATGTCTGCAGGCAAGACGTGCCCTCACTCACTGCTGGCACTGCAAAGCTATCCTGTCAACCTAATCTACCGTGTCTCCTATTAGATTTCAAAATATGTAACAAAGTAGACTTCACTCTAAAACCACCCATCTCTATTCTCTTCCTCAGTCTCTTGGGATCATTACAGTAATAAAGGATACGTTCATTTACAGTATACTACTTATATTTATCCACAGCAAATAGGAACATGAGTATTACTGATTTTAACAAGAGCATTTATCAGGGGTGTAGCTATAGCGGTAGCAGTCACATCCAACCCCTGGTATCTGATGGAGCGCAAAAATCTCTCTGCCATGTAAGGCTAGGTTCACATCTGCGCCAGGCTCTCCATCGTTCAGGTCCACTGGGGAACCAGACTGCTAAAACATTGACTATAATAGGGTCCGCCGGCATGGAGAAAAGTCTTCTGTGCAGGAGTGAAGCCTAAGACAAGTATTATAAAATGGCACATGGTAGGTGGAAGCCTTTATACAAAGTTTACATTGAGCCTAGGAGCAGTTGGTGACATAGTAAATATACATTTTTGTGTCAAAGTGTAATCTTGCTGCTGAGAAAATCAACTTTTAGGCTAAGGCCCCATTTAGTGAGCTGCAGCCAAAAGTTCTGCAGAAAAAACGCGTTGGAAAGCATCTTGTTTTTTCCCTGCAGCGGTTTCACAGAAAGTCTGCAGAGCTTTCCTCTGCAGACTTTCTGCTTCTATTATACCTATACAGAAAACACCAGTGTTTCTGTAAGTATAAATCACATACTGCAATTTACAAAACGCAAGCGTTTTTGAAATCGCAGCATTTCTGCTTCTGCAATGTGTGGATGGGATTAGCCAGAATCCCATCCACTTTGCAGGTACTTTAAAATATGGGATATTCTCAACGTGGGGCCCTGGCCATAATCTTCAAATATGCAGTTCAGTTCATGCAGGATGTGGCTACTACTGCAGCAGCACCTGTGGTGGCAAACCAGCATAAAAATTGACATGTCCCTATGTGTGACCACAAGCAAAACAGGTGCTTTTGCACACATGGCCATTCTCCGGGTGCACTGAATAGCTCATTTGTTGTATGCAGATTTTCTCAGGATCAACACTGCATCTTGACACAAAGTGTGTTCACTGTGCCATTAACCACCTCTAAAACAGCATATGGCTTAGAAGATAGTTGGTGACTGTAGACTATCTTTAAATTATACTTCTGCTAAATATATAGTAATATGTTATTACTGAAAGTAAAGTTTTGAGTTAGAAAAGTACTAAAAATGTAGAGTGTGAGCATGTTTTTTTTCCATGCACACAGAGGAATCTGCATTAGCCAAAAATCAGCCAGATTTCCAGGCCCAAACTCAGTCCCGTGATCTATGATGCCAGAAATCCCTCTCTCACCATAGCTCTACTGTCCTATACTATATATACAGCATCCCACCAGAGTGCTGCAAAATGTATATAGTTTGTTGGTACTGTATATTCTGCGATTGTATAGTAATTTGTACTATAATATGTATATAAGAAGTGTTTGTCCCCTTAAATGGGCTGTTCCAATCTGAATGGGGAGAAGAGATTTGGTACAATCTGCTCAGAGCTCTGGAGCAGGTTAGGAGACCAACAGCGTGACCTCTTACTGGTTTGGAGACCTTCCAGCTAGACCAGCTCTGCAGAACAGTCATAGTCCGGAGAAAGAAAGCTATCCTGGCCTGGTCAATATAACAAAGGATACGTTGTACATGGGTCTTTAATAGCTGGCTGGCACAGGGTCCCAGGAATTGGACCCTTACTAATTTGATATTGATGTCCTAGAAAACCCATTTAACTTATTGTTTAGCCAGATGATGAAGGGATTACAAGAACTATATAAAATCAAATTTTTGACCTAAAACAGCCTGAAGTTAAAAAAGAGGATATTCTCTTTGTATGTACTTTTTCTTTACTATATCTGGATTTTACTGTAATTGCTATCAAAGGTGCTTCTATAAAATACTGACATCAAGGTAATGAATAGTGAAAGGGTTTTCTGTAACATAAGTGATTTTTGAATACACGTATATTTGGCATTGGCCTCTAAGGTAGAGATCCATAGGGGAGACACATGATCTTGTCACCACTGCATCATTTTTTTTTTGACTATGACATGCATACATTGGTCACATGACCAATAGTAATGACACTAATCTAATGTTCATGATATGGTTGGTCACATGGTGTACAAGGGGTAGGTTCATCCTCTGGAGCTAAAGTAATACTTAAAGCGGAACTAAACTTTTGGACAACTTTTGATTTTGTGTCGTTAATAAATTTTGTGATCTACCTTATTAACAGATTTTGTATCCTTTCTGTGAAATCCTTTATTTTTTCACCCTTTCCCTTGTTTCTGTGTAGAGAGATGTTTCTGTCTCTCACTGAATGTTACTGTGTATGGAGTACGGGGCTGTGTAATATGTAGAGAAAATGAGGGTGGGGGAGGGGTCACTTCAACCAGTTATATCTCGGACATTATAAAACGTATATACTTTTGGCACTTTATAAAAGAGAAGATTTTCTTCTATCATATGACACTAAGGTTGCAGTGCTATCTATATTATTTCCAGAGATAGCACTTGGGATTGGGATTTTTATATCATATATATTATACAGCTGTATATATATTTATATACAGCTGTATATAAATATCCTAATCCTGACTGTGTTTTCAACCAGTGATATCTCTGAAAATAAAATCTCCTCTTTCATATGACACCAAAAGCAAGTTTGTACAATTATATATTTTATAATATCTGAGATATCACTGTTTGAAGTGACCCCTCCCCTCATTTTATCTACATGTTACACAGCCTTGTACTCCATACACAGTAACATTCAGTGAGAGGCAGGAATAGCTCTCAATACAGAATCAAGGGAAAGAGTGAAAAAAATGCAGGATTTCACAGAAAGGAGCCAAAATTTGTTAATCAAAATTTATTTATGACACAAATACTGTGAGAAAATCAAAAGTTGTCTGAAAGTTTAGTTACGCTTTAAGGCATACAACATAGTACTGCTGTAAGGCTAAGATCACATATACCAAAAGCAGAGGGTAGGTTTTGCATATACATTGAAGATGGGGATGGTTATACACAATGCTGAATGAGATTTCAAGTACTGTAAACTGCACTGGCAACACACCAATAATATGGAGGTGGTGTAACCACCAAGTGGTGCTCTGGGGATAACAGGATCCAAATACATACAACAATACAGAAGGAAGTATTAGAACTAAATATATTTAATCCAAAGAAAACCCCTTTAATCCATTTAAATAATTTGTTATATTTTTGTTGTTGTTAAACAATATCATAAAAATCGAATGTGGTTCAATGTTGCTACACAATAAAACAAGAAACAGTTCAGGGGTGAATACTTGTTGTAGTCTCTGTAGTGATACTTGATCCGTAAGTACAACAACCCTGACATTCTAGGACAAGATTTCTTTGCTGATCTCTACAAAGATTCAAGCTTCTTGATGCCAGTAGTGAAGATCGACTGCAAAAATAAGACCTGCTGCGTCTGCATTATTTGTCATATCAGGTGTGGCTACAAGGGTAATGTCCCCTGACATATGGTCTAGTCATAATTATAGTAGGGCATATTTTACTGTGTCCAGAATTTATATTATGGAGCAGGACAACATATAAAGGCCACTGTTCGAACATGCGACTTGTGTGTTCCACTAACACATGACAGCAGATATTGATGTATCTATTTTGGACATCTGAGTAAGTGACAGTCAGGAATGTGTGCACACTCGCAGAATGAAGGAAGCAGCAGAATGTCAAGAATCTGAAGCGGAGTATAGAAAGCAACAATGAGACTGCTGCCCTATAATAAGGAAAAAATACATAGCACCATTCATTCTGCTTGTGCACTATATACTACAGACCAGGCTATGTAGGATATAAGAACTAGATTAAGGCAGGGGCCCCATATTGTGAAAACCGGCTAAAAACGCTGTGTTTCACAGTAACTGCAAAGTGGATGGGATTATGCGTTTTTTTCCACAGGGTTTTTTTTGCTGCTGGGTTAGCCCAAAAGGATTTTCCCATGATCATAACCATATTTAAATTTGTAGACGATTAAAAGTTCAACAATTTTGCAAATATAACTAGTTAAAAAGTTTACAGAGTTTAATAATAATAATAATAATAATAATAATAATAGTCATTTAATAGTCCCACAATGGGGAAATTCAGTGTGTTACAGCAGCAAAGATAAGCAGATACAAATACAAATACAACATGTACAGGAATGTTCCAAGGTGAGAGGCATTACATTAATAGCAGACAGACAGATAGGAAGTAGCAGGGGGGGGGGATATAACAGGCAGAGAGATATTTCAGTTCTCTGTATGTAATGATCTCCGCTTAGGTTGGTGTTGGTTGTACAGCCTAACCGCGGTGAGGAGGAAAGACTTCCGATAGCGCTCCTTCTCACACCTAGGGTGGAGCAGTCGGTCACTGACAGTACTGCTCAGCGCGATCACAGTCTCATGCATGGGATGGGACTTCTTCTTCTGCATGGAGCTGGAGTTTTAAAGTTTTATTATTATTATTATTAATAACTTTATTTTATTTATATAGTGCCAACATATTCTACAGCACTTTAAAATTCTTAGTGGTGACAATCTGTTCTCTTGATAGGTTGCCAATGGATACAGGAACTTTCTATGGTCTGGGACTTGTCAGAAAATCAGTTATTGTGGCCGGGTTATCTTCTCATACATGTAGTGTCCCTGTCTCATAACCTGTCCACAATAAGGAAATTATAGCTGGGTTTCTGACAAGTGCCAGACCATAGAAATCTCCTGGCAACCAATCAAGACAATAGACTGTCACCACTGAGAGGGTTAGAGAAAAACTTTAAAACTCTGCAATATTTTTAATTATTTATATTTGCAAAAGTGTTTAACTTTTAATTGTCTACAAATTTAAATATGGTTATGTTCATGGGAAACCACTTTAGGTTAAGGCCCCACATTGTAAAAATGTAGTGTTTTTGCCTGCTGCAGAAATGCAGTGGAAAGAAACTCCACATTTTTCATTTAATCTTATCATTACATAATCATTTCATTTAATCTTATCATTCACAATACATTGCTGAAAGTAAAGCTGCGTTTTCAAAAAATGCAACATGTTAATTTTAGCTGCAGAATCGCAAAAGTTTCCTTTATATACTGTAGGAAAGAAAAAGCTCTACAAAAAAAAAAAAATAAAATAAAAATGCTGCAGAAAAAAGTGGCACTTTTTTGAGTGTTCCTTTCAGAAATGTTTTTTTTTACAGCTGTGTTTCACTATCTATGTGGGGCCTTTGTCTTAAAATATTTTTGTGTTTGGGACAGTGGAAGGTTACATGTCCTGTGTAAAGTTATTGAATCATGGCTCAACATACCCTGAGATCAGTGATGTGAGATGACCAGCTTTAAAAATAAAAAAGATTTTTATGTATGGCCATAAGTGGTTGTGTTGTAGGTTGCAGTTTATCAAAAATTTGCTGACATGTCACAATATTGTATTGAGCTTGATTGAGAAACTGAAATTCAAATTTAGTGAAGGTGGACAAAAATGCCATAAGTGGCTGCTATCTTCCAAAAACAGCGCCACACAGAGGTGTAACTTGAAGCTCTTGGGCCCTAATGCTAAATTTGTAACAGGGCCCCCACTTACCAAATCTATAATACTGGTGTCTACTTGTAAAGAGGTCTTTGGACCCCCTCACGCACCAGGGCCCGGTAGCAATTATTATCTCTGCAGCCCCTATAGCTACGCCTCTGGTCCTACACTTGCCTACACACTTGATTGTGTGTAGTATTACTACAGAAATGTTAAAAAGTTATTGGAAAGTTATATAGTGTGATTCTTTTAAGGTTGGGGTTCCACGTGGTGTAAACGCGGCATTTTAGAGTCTCTAACATATCCCATCCATACATTGGGAAAAAATACATGCAGGAGACATGCCACGATTTGAAAAAAACGTTGCGTTTTTGGAAATCGCAGCATGTCAATTATATCTACGGAAACTCCGGTGGTTTGCCTATAGGTATAAGACTGCTACCTCTGCACCCCTATAGCTATGCCTCTAGTCTGTCTGTTGTCAGCAGAACTTTCTATTACATTCCATGCAAATTCTAAATTGACAAACTTTGAGTGTCCATGGTCATTATTTGTACCGAAAGGCATTGGCTGCTGCTGCTGTTGCTGTGTTGGGTTTCTACCCATTGTTCAGTTTGCCATTAGATTGCCAATCCATAGTGTTCATTGTCCATTATTATTGTTCCTCCTGCTGAGAGATATACAATGTGAAAGCAATATGGGTTTGTGGGTTAAGATTACAGATTTGTGCTTGCAATAATATCTGAAATTCTCAGTTTAGGATTGATCGCGCTATAAAAATACATTGCCTTATTCACTAAATGCAGTAAATTTAGTTTTGTGTATGTTTTGTATAACTGCCAATATTTGTTCCCTAGGATGATGAAGTTGTCCTTCAGTGTGTCGCCACCATCCATAAGGAGCAGAGGAAGTTCTGCTTGGCAGCTGAGGGACTTGGGAATCGACTTTGCTTCCTGGAACCAACTTCAGAAGCCAAAGTAAGATTTTTTTTTTTTTCATGTGACTCAATCTGGTATGCCTTAAGAAATCATCCTGGCAAGTCCTGCACTGTCAATGTGCTTTATATGATTACTTCTGACAGTGTATATTTTGTCTCAATAATATTTTTAGTTTTAGGGCAATGTGATTTTGTCATTTTATATTTGTTCACAACTACCTACTGTATGTGCTGTTGCCCAAGTAAGCTTTTATGCTACCTTCCCATACCTTCCCTTCCCTGCTGTCATAAATGCTGGTAATTTACAGTGCATTAGTGATCACACCCCCTGGCGTTCAAGACCAATAGGGGGTGCAGTTAAAAAAAAATATATATAAATAAAAAAAAAAAATATATATATATATATATATATATATATTTATATATATATATAAAATAAATTAAAAGAAATAAAAATTCAAATCACACCTCTTTCCCTAGAACACATATAAAAGTAAAAAGTTATGTGAAACACATGCACAGTAGGTATCCCATATCCAAAAATGCCTGTTCTTCAAACTTATAAAAATATTTTTACCATACAGTGAACGTAATAGTGGGAAAAAAAAAAAAACGAAAGAACTGAACCACCTTTTTTTTTTTGTTGTTTTGGCTCTCAGCTAATTTGAATAAAATGAATCTATAGACCACCAGTCAAGCCTGGCAAAAAATATATAACCGTGCTTATCGGCATAATATAAACCCATTTCCTATATAGATATAGCTCGAATATACCGAAAAAAATTACACAAAAAAAATCATCATAAATAATTAGTTCATTTTATTCCTCAGTTAATAGCACTAAATAATAAAACCAGTTAAAGTATACAAGGTGAAGATCCTGTTCCGCTCCCAACACGACCCAGTATATATAATAAAGTGCTAAGTGCCAATTGATGGTAAGTATCCCCATCAAATACTGTGCAAATATATATATAAATAATAAACCACATACCAAAAAAATATAATAATAATGTTCACAATATATATACCCTATAAGTGTCACAAGTAACTATAAACATCCATATATAAAATATATAGCCAATGCACAGGTATTCAAAAACACAGTATATGGAAAAAAAATTTTTTTGTCAATTCTAGGTATGTGTAATCACTATAAACTTATGATCTCATGCTGAAAAAAAACAAGCTGAATAAACACCCCCACATGAATTGGAGAGTTTGATATATATGAAAGTAACACATAACCAACAGTTGTCAGCTCATAAGTAAATGGTATATAGTATAAATAAGTACATGAATATAAACAGTCTGTATCAGGAAGGGAACAGGGCCTCCACCACAAGCCCCTACGCGCGTTTCACCCTTTTGCTTTTTCAGGGGCTTAACTAATGAATAAAATGAACTAATTGTTTATGATGATTTTTTGTGTAATTTTTTGGTATGTTCGAACTATATCTATATAGGAAATGAATAAATTTGAATAAAAAACCATCAAAGCAATAGATATTTCCCAAAAGTATATAACTATAAAATATATCTAGCCCCACAAAACAAAATGTCTTATGCACGTCTTAAGACATACGTGGTGTGACAATTGGGGGTAGTTTAGCATCAAAGGTAGCAGCTTCCTGGACTTGACAGAGGTGTTGGTGGCGCTGGGTGCCAAATAAATAGCAGATCAGGTAATGGCAATCTAAAAGAAATGGCTTTATTCAGCTTGTAAGTGATAACAGGAACAAAATAAATAACAAAACAGCCTAGCCCACAAAAAGGGGAATACCTCACTTCTTGAATCCTGACTAACTTTAGGGAAAGAGGTTTTACTTAACCAAGTCCGTTCTGGAATCCAGTCCTCTTGAGACAGACCGCCTGTCTGTCTCCAACTGGTCCACAGTACACCTGCTTTCTGCAGGTCTCCAGCAGCACTCTCCTGCTGTCTGCACTCCCTCTGGAGTGAAGCCCCCAGGTATGGGTGTGGTCGAGGACCTTTTCAACCCAGTTTTTGGGTCACTCACCATCGCCCTCTAGGTTCACACTCTCACAGTGGCAATATAAAAAAGTTATGGGTGTCAGAATATGGTGACTCCAAGAATTTTTTTATTTTTTTTTGCAAAGTTAAGGGGGTTAAAATGTAAAAAAAAAAACTATATAAATTTGGCATAGCCAAAATTGTACCAACCCATAGAATACAGGTGATATGTCATTTTGGCTGCACAGTGAACGCCGTAAAAACAAAGCCTGTAAGAAAGTAGCACAAACACAGTTTTTCTCCAATTCCACCCCATTCTGAATATTTTCCAGCTTCCCAGTACATCGTAAGGGATATTAAAGAGTAATAATTTTGCTAGAAATGATGATGCTGTTGATATTTATTTAACTTTTTATTTATAAATCAAGTATACAAAAGATACCAATTGACCCTTGTCATAGAAGCATCATATAATATGAATTATCCTATTACTCCATTTATCTAGGGCTAAATTGGATGAGAACATAACTTATACATAACTTATCAGAGAAAGTGTCTCTTTCTACACTTACTACTATCTAGCTTTTTTTTTCCTGCTAACTCATAAATCTGCTGAATTCATCTTGCTAGAGCAAGATGGGACTGTAGCTCACAGAGGAGTCATATTACAACTCACAGTAGAAGTCTATGGAGAGGGAAAGGGAAGGGAGTAAGCAGAAGTTGAGTGAGAGACGAGAGACACAGGCACAGAGGCTTCTGAAGATGAATAGGATTTCTATGTCTCTCCAAGTATTTTCTTCACATCAATACAGTTTACAATTGCTGCTGCTACTATGATAGAGAGATTTAGATGACTAGATTCTACTATAGTTTCTGTGTGCAGTCTATGGGAGCTTTCATAACAGCTGGCCGCCCACCAGATCGGGGAGAACTGAGAATTAGAGCTAGAATCTGCAGAAATGAAAACTCTTAAAAATGCTAAATACAAGCCATATAAGGGTCACTCTACACACACTGTACTATTGATTTATGTAAAGTTTGTTAAAGCTTAGGTATTTTTACGCTTAATGTAAGACTAGCATTGACTATAAATGGAAACCTGATGTGAACAAACCTTGTCCATTGTATCAAAATGACACATATTATTGTAGTGATTGCAAGGTCACAAATATTTAGACTCACATGTGATAAATGTGTTTCCATACATATTTTTATTTGTGGAAACCATGGACATATCATAAGAAATTAATTGTATATAATGCAACTACACCATACACAATTAGTGTACTATATTTGGTGTTATATTAAATAAAGTATGCCTGAAAGATACTTTGTACAGTTCAGCTATCCGTGTGATATTTCTGGCTTTGGTCCAACAGTAATTATACCTCTCTACCTGCTGCACATCACAAACAGGAAATTAAACAGGATATACTGTATTAAAGAGGATATCGGAGGAAGCAACATCGTGTAGTAAATGATCCAAAGTGTTTATTGCATTCTGTAGCTTTCACCGCACATTTCATTACCTCTGCTTCAGCTGTTGTACCTTAAAGGAGTTATCCAAGATTAGAAAAAAAAATGGTTGCTTTCTTCTTCTCAGGAAGTGACATTACATCTGTTGGTCACATGACAATGCTACACCTCAGTCCCATCTGACCAACAAACCTGATGTCACTTTCTGGAAAGAAGGAGGGAGCAATGTTTTAATAGCTCTATGATTTAAGGGGTTTTCCCATCATATGCATTTATTGAGTAAATGTGGACCATGGGTACTTTCATGCTCCACATTAGTCTTTAGGACTAATGCAGACCACCGAGTACAGAGTTTGACTACCTCCGTCAATCCCTTAGACATTGAATGGAGCAGCAGCATGCATGTTCAACTGGGGTTTTATTGGCATCTCTGTATTATATGACCTTGTTTGACTTCTACAGAAAAAGAGCTGAGCTGGGAGCCTCTGGTAAACTGGTTGTGATAGTCTCATACTTCTAAAGTAAATAGGTTTTGTCATTAATTGGGTATACCCTAAATGTCTGAGTGATGCCGATGTCACCTCTCAGACCATGAACTTACCTGAGAATAGGGATGCCTGGTCTTTCCTTACAGAAAGAGTGTTGGTTCCACCTACCCATAAAGGTCTAGGCACTGCCATATGCAGGATCAGTTGGATCCATACTATCCAGGTATATATAGTGTATCAATCAAATATAAATGTCTAGGGTAGGAAGAGCCCCCATATATTATTTGCAATGACTGAGGGCATTACTTTTTGTTACCAGTAATGATTGTTGTCTTTAGGCATGTTAGAGACAAATGAGATGTTACACAAGTGTATTTTAGATGAATCTGGCAGCAGATATGATTTATCTCATTGAATGTGCTCTGCAGTTCTCTGGCATCCTCAGATGTTGCAGTGCATTAGGTTTTCATCTTGCTCCATCTCTGCAAAGCTAAAAGGCAGAACGTGTTAAGCAGCACAGAGAGGGATATCGCACTGCAGAGAGGGTCAGGATGAATTAATTGAACTGGCTGCAGTGGAATAACTACTCTTCAGATGGCTGCAGCAAACAGGCTTACAATAGACTGCACCACTCTGTTGGGTAGCAAGGGAATGTGTCATATGTATGCTATACATTGGTTAAAGCAGATGTGATAATAGTCTCAGAATTGAAAGAATGTTAGACCAGATGGAACATAGGAAATCTGAATGACATTTATATAGCTAGGAATATAGGTGATGAGTTACTTCTAACCAGCAGATACATGTGGTTCGCTTGTATTTGCATATTATATTAATCTTGCATAAATAAATTAAAAATTGTCTGTCTTGAAAGGCAATATAGAAGGCAGCAAAAGGTTGACAGATGAAAGTCTCACTTGAATTGACAGTTGTCACTTGACTCTCTTGACATGACCATAGTTACTGTACATACTTGTATTCTCTATTAAAAATTATTTTGATGCTTCTTTTCTGATTCATCTGCTATTCCTACTGGAAACGTATGAATAAGTTGACTTCTAGGTTGACCATTCCCCTTATCAATAGGGTATATCCCGACACAGTTTGACACTGTCATCGCTCATTGGACATTGTCAAAGTATAAGGGCATACATCCAACTGGCAAGGAAAATAGCAATGCCAAGTTATAATTAGTTTTATTTCCAGGAGGAATAAGAGAGGTACAGCACTATGTTTTAAGAAAATATAATTATTTAATAATAAATGCAAATATTTACTCCTTCCCAAATTTTACTTACATGTACATCATATTGTTGGCTTCTTGTTGGGAGCTGTGGACATTGCCTGCATTATACAGCAGACATCTGCTGGGACCTTGTGGCATCAGAACTAGTTTCAGTGCTGGAAGTTTAATTCCTCAGATGTTGCGGTCAACGGTGACCGCTATCAGAACAGTTACACAAAGGGAGTTGGTAGGAGGACTTTATAAAAAAAAAAAAAAAATTGACCATTTTCTATATTAAGATATCGCAACATCCACATATTTCCAAATTTTAAAAATATTAAATTATTCATCTTAAGCTATGAAGGATAAAAAAAAATGTAAAAAAAAACACAAGGTCCAAAGGTCTGGAGTTTTTTTTGTCATAAAAAGTGATTTAAAAAATCATACATACCAAAAATGAAACTGTGAAGAAGTACAGTTTGCCCCACAAAAATAAGCCCTCACACAGCTCTGTAGACAGAAATATAAAGCATAAGAAAAACAATATAAATTTGGTATTAACCACAATCATACTGAAATGGAGATTAGATTTAACATGTTATTTTTACCAGATAGTGAACACTGTAAAAACAAAAAACTTGGAATTGCATTTTTTTTCCCAACTTTAACCTAAAAATAAATTTTGCACAGCTTATTAGCACTTTATATGGAACTCTAAATGATGACAATGAAAAACACAACTTGTCCCACATAAAACAAGCCCTCATAAAGTTATGACAACAGAAAAATAAACCAGGTAAGGCTCTTGGAAGGTAAGGATAAATCAATTATCATCACTTTGAATTCACTGGTAAATAGGTCTTCAGAAAGGCAGAAAAAAAGATGAGTTCGGAAATATTAAGCTACAGCTGCTCCCCATAGAAGTATATGGGAAGGAAAGGGGGGGGGGGGGGACCCCCCGCCGGGGGGGGCCCCGGCCCCCAGGGGCAAAAAAAAAAAAGGGGGGGGGGGGGGGGGAAATAAAAGGGTGTAAAAATAGGCCCCCAAAAAAAGAGGTGTTGGGAGGCCCCTAAAAAAAATCTAATTAATTAAAAAAAAATATAAAATTTTTTTTTGTTGGGGGTGGGCCCCTTCCTTTTTTTTTTTTTTTTTTTTTTTTTTTTACAAAAAAGGGGGGGGGGCCTTTCCTTTTTTTTTTTTTTTTTTTTTAACCCCCTTTTTTTTTTTTTTTTTTTTTTGGGGGGGGGGGGGCCCCCCCCCCCTTTCTTGGGGGGGGGGGGGAAGGAACCCTCTTGGGGGATTTTTTTTTTTTTTTTTTTTTTTTTTTTTAAAGGGGGGCGGGCGGGGGGGGGGGGGGGGGGGGGGGGGGGGGGGGGGGTTGGTGGGCGGGGGGGGCAGGGGTCCCCAAACTACGGCCCGCGGGCCGCATCGCGCCCCCGGAGGCCATTTACCCGGCCCGCGTCGCAATTTCCTTGTGTTATTTCAATTGTGAGCGCACAGGCGCTTACAATTGAAATAACCCGCCGAGCGCTACACGGGAAGTCTCGTTCCTGTGTAGACGCTCGGCGCTCGTCTTCCGGACCTAGAATGATCACGTCATGACGCACGACGTGCTCATCTAGGCCTTACAGCCGAAGACAGAGGAGCCGGGACCACAGCGCGGGAGCGGCTGCAGTGCTAGGTAAAGTATATTTTCACTTTTTTTTTTTTTTACTGGGCATGGAGGGGGATCAGAGAGCTGGATCTATATGGGGAATGATGGGACCTATATGGGGGAGAGCTGGACATATATGGGGGAGAGACCTGGACCTATATGGGGGAGAGACCTGGCCCTATATTGAGGGAGACTGCATGGGACCTATATGGGGGGGGGGCATGGGACCTATATGGGGGGGGCATGGGACCTATATGGGGGAGAGACCTGGCCCTATATTGAGGGAGACTGCATGGGACCTATATGGGGGGGGGGCATGGGACCTATATGGGGGAGACTGCATGGGACCTATATGGGGTAGAATGCATGGGACCTATATGGGGGAGACTGCATGGGACCTATATGGGGGCATGGGACCTATATGGGGGGGGGGCATGGGACCTATATGGGGGCGCAGGGACCATATGGGGGGGGCATGGGACCTATATGGGGGAGACTGCATGGGACCTATATGGGGGAAGAGCATGGGACCAATATGGGGGGGCATGGGACCTATATAAGGGAAAGAGCTGGACTTATATGGGGGCAGAGTGCTGGACCTATTTGCAGGAAGAGAGAAGCACATTTCAGAGGTGCACTGTGCTGTATTTGTATTTGTATGTATATCTCATTAGCCAAAAGCAGGCCCATACTTCACATTGAAATAATGGTGAGTTTGTTGACTTAAATTTACTATTTCTTTATTTTGAATGTTGTATTTGTTCCCTTTTTGTTTTACTTTAAAATGAGATACGTGTAGTGTGCATAGGGATTTTCATAGTTTTTCTTATAGTCCGGCCCTCCAACGGTCTGAGGGACAGTGAACTGGCCCCCTGTGTAAAAGTTTGGGGACCCCTGCCCTAGAGGCTGCAGTCCAAAGTAAGAATAAAAAAATGATCTAAAAAAAAGAAAAGGAAAACCTTCCCCCTTTGCCCACCAACCCCAGGCCGCAACCCCGGGGGCCCCTAAAAAAAAAAAGAGTATGCTGGGGCCCCCAAAAAAAACAAAAAAATTATGTTATGAAGAAAAGTATAATGTCACGCCCCAAACACGACATAAAAGAGGGGGCCCTTTTTTATAAAAAAAAAAAAAAAAAAAAAAAAAAAAAAAAGAAATAAAAAAAAAAAAAAAAAAAAAAAAAAAAAAAAAAAAAAAAAAAAAAAAAAAAAAAAAAAAAAAAAAAAAAAAAAAAAAAAAAAAAAAAAAAAAAAAAAAAAAAAAAAAAAAAAAAAAAAAAAAAAAAAAAAAAAAAAAAAAAAAAAAAAAAAAAAAAAAAATAAATAAAAAAAAAAAAAGCAGAATAAAGTTAACACATTATTTCTGCAGCATTATAAGAAAGGCTGAATTGCTTAAAATTAAAATTAAACACTAAGAAAAGAACAGGCCTGCGCCCCGCGTGACCGCTGGGGCCCCTGATTGGCCTCACTTACGTCACCAGGCCTTGCCCCAGGCGAAGTACAGCCCAGCCACAGCTCTGCCACTGTAATTGCTACCTTGTATGGTAATTTAATGATGGCTAATCATGTGTCATTTAATGATGGCTAATCATTTGTTTTACATGCATCTAGTATTTCTACAACACTTGTTAACTAAATTACAAAATGACTTGACATACAGTAAATTCTAAGCATTTCAACACCTTCAGAATTTTGTAACCCATAAAACCCTGCTGAATATTGTGCATTATGCTTACACGCACATACTGGATTAAAGGGATATTTCAGTAAAATCTAAATATATTATAAAGTGTAGCTCCAGTTATAAACAACATTTCATTAATGACCGGTACATTTGAAAATAAGAAACTTTGTAATATATCTTATTAAAAAAAATCTGTTTCCTTCTCTACTTACCAGGCTGCTCTCCTCCTCTTTATCTTTTCTCAAGCTAAGGGTTTACATAGGATTCTTTCTCTGTATTCACCTTACACACATATCTCTATGGAGAGGGCAGGGGGAAGAGGAAGCTGCTGCCAACTGGTTAATTGGTTTATTGCCTCATTCTGAGCAGTGGTAAAGATACAACAGTCTCAAAAGAGCTATCCCTCACTCACAGGGTAGTAGAGAGTATCAGCAGTAATTATTTAAGTGTCCAGCAGCGTCGTCATCCTCCTCCTCCTTCTTTCCTCTCCATAGACTTGTATGTAGAAAGTAACTCAGTCTGAATTGGAGAAGGAAACCTATTTCTTTAATAAGATATATTACAACGTTTCTTACATTCAAATGTGCTATTCATTTATGAAAAGTTGCTTATAACTGTCGCTTTAAACATCTGAAAATGAGCTCCTTACATAAAAATTGTGATACTCATCTCTCCACAAACCCTCTGCTTCTTTTTTGATGCTGCCCAAGTTCCCACTGCTCTCAACTTCAAAAAATGCCCTCTCAGGAAGACAATGGCTGCAGTGATACCAAATTAATATTGTTTTTTTTTTTTTTACGTTTTAACCCCTTTAAAAAAATCCAAAACTTTGCAAAAGATAAAAATTATTACACCAGTAACTTTTTTTTATATTTCTGTGTATAGGGATGCATAAGGTGTCTTTTTTTTTTTTTTGCGGGAGAGATGTACTTTTATTTATACCAATTTGTATTGTTTTGATCACTTTTTATGGGAGGCAGAACAGCAAAAAAACATGGTTTGGCTCTTTTGATTTTTTTTTCCCACTATAGTGTTCACTACAGTGTATGGGAAAAATATTTATAGACGTTTGTAGACCTGGAATTTTTTAACACAGGCATACTGAATGTATATGTTCTTCACGTTATTTATGTACTTTTATATGTGTTCTAGAGAAGGGGGGGGGTGATTTAAATTTTTAATTCTTTTTTTAAATATTTTTTTAACTTTTTTTTTTGTTCTGTTTTGTTTTTCTGCAATGCATTGTAAAATCACAGCACTTCAATTACAGGTTGAATAGTGCAGTCTGTAATAGAGGACAAGGCTTCAATAAGCTTCTGGCTATAATGGCAATGGATCGCCAGCCCTGGATCTCGTTCTGGGGGCTGACAATCCACGCCAAAATAACAGTGTGTAAGCGTCAGGGAGGTTAATACCAGCAAGCAGTGCGGGCACTGGTGGCGGGCATTGTAGCCAGGTCTCTGCTGTATAGTATAGCAGAGCCCCGCCATGTCAAAAAGGGTTAAACCTTCTGTTTACCTTAATGTTGTACAATTCCTGTGTTATTCCTCTAAGAAACATGTAGATACATTGACAACAGGGTGTGTCCCTGAATGCTCTCACACTGTCCAGTCAGGGCTGACAGTATCAGATTATGGGGAAACCCCCCTTTGAAAAAAGGAAATGGCCACACCTAGCTGTCACTTTATTCAATGGTTAAAAAGAGGACGGTCACAGTACAAAGTTCTAAGAATAGATTCCCCAGAATTGTTATTTCATGGGGTAATGACAGGTCCTCCTTAAGAGGCTGATTTTCCAGGCTGCCACAACAGAATTATATTATATGTTTGAAAACATATAAATAGTTTATTTCAATATGCATTTTATATGCCTTAGTGCAATGAAACCTATATATCACTGCCTATATTAAACATGTCATCCCATCCCATTATTATTTTGACTGGCATCTACTGCGGCTCGGGGAAGCCCTCACTAGCACTGAGTACAGAAGTATCTGTGGGTTGGGCACTGTGTGGAGATGTTACTATGGTAGAACATTCGGAGTTAATCACATTAGCATCTGTTGAATACCAACACTTGCTTGTGATATCTGGATCTAAAAGGTTTCTGTGCCAATGTCTGGTCCCCTGTATGACCTGAAAGAAGGAAAAGCCCTCCATTCATGACATGTATTAGTCCTGGACGGATTCCAACTGTACGTGTAAGCCTTGGGAGTAATGGGATGCAAATACACAGTTCAGTGGTTGCAGGTTTGGGTTGGAATAAAAGTATCAGACCAAGTTTGAGTATTTTCGGCTTCTACAAATTGGAGGATCTAGTATTAGCAGGACATCGGCTGATTCAGCTTCAAACCCCTTCACTCAATCATCACATTGACAAGTATACATGAAGCCAATACAGCATTGCTCTGTCAAGTTCTAATTTTACATTTGGAAGGAGGGTGAAGTACTTGGTGAAGGTCACAAAGTAATGATACTGTGTCAGACATCTGAAAAGAAATCCAGATAGCATGACAGCACTAAAAACATATTTTGGGTGTCTGATTGTTGTGGTAAAAAGCAAATGCCAGCAAAATTACTTCGTACTCATACAGTAAGGCTGCTTCTGTTTCCAAAACATTTCTTTCTGTTCCTCTTTTCTTTTCACTGGCTTCCAAAAGGGTCTGCCTTGTCGCTGAGAGTCGAAGCCTTTTTCTCCCAGGGCAAAGATTTCAATATCCTAGCGTTGCATTTTATAAACTGTACCTATTTTCTATCATTTTGGTGTGTAACATAGTATTGTGTATGTCTACACTCATTGTTATAATCTACATATTAAAGCATACTTGGAACATAAAGTGCAATTTGCAGTGTGTTATAGAGCAGGAATAGCTGAATAGATTGATATTCATACTAGGAAAGATTTATTGACTGGTCATTCGTAACTGACAGTCTTAAGGCATGGTTGATTTATGAAGAGACTCCGGCCTCTTTATAAATCAGGTGCATACCCATTCACCAGATTGAAGATCTACAGCAGTTAGGAACTGGTGTACATTTCCATTATGATAAATATATCAGGCAATGGCATTCCTGCCCCGCTCCACTCCACCCACATTTGCAAAAATGTGGCGAACAAGGTGCAGAAGGGGGGGGGGGTTGGATTGAAGGGCGGCACACATTTGGCACAAGAGAGCATCGTGCACCACAAAATCATTCCTCTACACCAGAAAACTGGCATAGGGGGATTAATAAATCCCCTCCCGCACCGTGTTTATCAGAAAATATTTAGTCTAATTTGTAATTTATTAATTAATTAACTTATTAATTTTATCTTCTGTATCATTCTTGGTGTAGCAGACCAGTGGGCAGTCCTAATCAGTTATTGACAGTCATCTCTGTATGCATACTTATACAGGGGGGTAGTCAATCACTAAGGAATTCTAGGACTCCTCAAGTGGCCATCTCTTCTAGATAACTAACCTCCTGTAGCTAGCTACCACCCTGCTAGGCAGCACTAACCGTATCACCTGTGGTGAAGGAAAAGGCACATGAAGTCACAGAGAACACTTTATAATGTCTGTGTGTCTTAGTTGGCATATAGGCAATGAGGAAGACAATAGAGAAGCTTCAGGAGAGGTCAGCCATAGCACGGAGAGCCCTGCAAGAGTTGGAGAATAGCAGGAGGTGTGTTTGTCTGTAGAAACTGGAGTAGTCCATCTTGCACTATTTGAGTTGCATACTTTGTTCTTGTTTCTTGCACTTCAGTTGTTGGCAGAAAGAAATCCCTAAAGCATAGCTGGTTGTCCATGACTGTGTCCATCAGTTCCTGCATGTTACACTCCAACCAATGTTGGAGTCTAGTTTGGGTAAATATGTGTATATCAAAACCAGTATTAGTGCTGTTGAACATACTGTATTGGTCTGGTCATGCATTATGCTGTAGAAGGAGTTTTGATAACATCTTAAGTAATAACCTTTGACCTTGAAGCATTTTCCTTGTGTAATAGATATTCTACATATTATTGCACAGTTGTTGAGTGTAAAGGATAGAGTAGGAGTTTGTGGCAGACATGTGGGGATGAAGACAATAAATTAAGTTTTCAAGCAATATGAGGTTCTGTTATAAGACACCTAAGAAAACAAATGGACATATGATGTCATACTATGACACATTGAAAGGTCAATAGAAGATCAACGAACTTTGCAGTTAGCCCCAGTATTCCACTTCACTTTTATCACACTTAAGAGGCTGAGATGTGGGTAGTTAATTACAGTATCCTCAAAAGTGAAGAGCTGCCCTTGTATCTGCAAGTGGACTGTATGTGACATGTACACTAGTTTAAAGACTAATGGCTATGGACACATTTGCACTGAAGCTTGTTTTAAATAATTCACTTCCTAAATGAAAATAAGTTTCTAAATAGTCTTCATTAAAAATGTCATACCATTTTCTTGCTGTGGAGCTTGTGCAGCTCCCATACATAGCTGGCTGTGCTGTTGCTTCTAGATCCAAGCTCAAATAACTGGCTGTGTTGGCGCTCTCTGTCTACCTAAGCACCCAAATCATCAGGCAGGGCAGATCACACAGATTGTATAGTATCAGAGTGTAGATAGGAAAAAAGTTTCCAGACTTTGCAGGGGGAGGGATAGAATTATACAGGTTGTGTATCAGCATAGAGAGAAAGGATCGCACCCACAGCTACTCTGCAGAGGAAAGGAAGTAAAGATCAATATGGCGGAGAAAGTATCCCTCAAGGACTGTAGGTAGTGAAATCAATCCAGGAGTTAAGCTGTGATGCTACTTGAGAGTGTTCAACTTACAACTACTGAAGGTGTATGGACATTGTCCATCACATAACCATGGACCATGATTTGTAGCCACTGTAAGTAAGCAGAATGAATTACAGCAAGCGGAGATCTAGAAAACCATGAGGAATTGATACAGAATGTGTATTGGAAAACTGTACAACTTTTCATTACATAAACAATAACATTAGTCTCAATACTTGTCTGAAAATGGACAAGCTCTTGAAGCTAATATTTTATGCATTTAGACACTGACACACACCAATTACATGTTACAGAATGGAAATTTAACACAAAGCTTACACATTTCCATTGGTTTCTGTCCGGAGGAAAAAAGGTTGCACAAGTTCAAATTGCACAAAATTTGAAAACTGTTTAGTGATATATCAGGCAAAAATAACTTATTTTATGGCAAAAAAGAAAATAAATGATTTAGAGTATATTACTCTTGTAATAACTATAATAAATGTATTTGTTTTATTTCCACAGTATGTTCCTCCTGACCTTTGCATATGTAATTTTGTGCTGGAGCAGTCCCTTTCTGTCAGGGCCCTTCAAGAAATGCTGGCAAACACAACAGCAAAT
Source organism: Leptodactylus fallax (assembly GCA_947044405.1). Lineage (NCBI taxonomy): Eukaryota > Metazoa > Chordata > Amphibia > Anura > Leptodactylidae > Leptodactylus > Leptodactylus fallax. The sequence continues at coordinate 764,632 of CAMRHE010000305.1, forward strand.
GGCCAAGAAGGGGTAAGTCTTTTATATCACTTGAACCAAACCTCCAGAAACGTCAGTAATGTTTTTAGACATTGTTTTAGACATTAGTCATTGGCAGCAACCTATAAAAGTAGGAAGAAAGCTCTGCGAGACATCTGTGTTAAGGTTTTTCAGCATGCTTTATAGATAACTTGTATTGCACTCATTCAACTGAGTATTGACACTGAGTATTTATGATAGAGACATGTATAAAAATTAAAGTAAAGCTCCACCTTTAATTTACTTTGGCCAGGGCATGTAAAATCTAGTAGCCTTGTAATATCTTGCCATCTTTTGTGCTAATAAAAAATATCTCCCAGTCCTACCTAGAAACTGTAAGCAAGTTTTTGTTAGGATAAGAAAATATATTCCAACTGCTGCACATGGCCCAAAGCCCCACCTACCGGAGATTGCCAAAGGTCCATAAATTTGCAGGTAAAACCGAGGTATTTCCTCCAAAATCATGTGTCCATTTGCCAGCACATGGAAGCAAGTTTGAACCTCTTGTAGTAGCTGGACTATGTGTTCTTATTCTGATAGATAGATAGATAGATAGATAGATAGATAGATAGATAGATAGATCGATAGATAGATACAAGTTCATTGTAGGCTGAAACTTTTATGTTTTGTGTTCTTTGTTTTATGTATATTTATGTAATTTTTGTTGAACTGTAATATGTAACTTTCCATTAAGATTACCTATCTATCTATTTATTTATCTGTCTGTCTATGAACATTTGGTCCTGCTGATGCAAATGGTGAAAGCTTGCTCACATACACTGGCAAACGGCCACATGACTTTGAAGGTAATACCTTGGTAATAGCTCCTTGATCATTGGCCATTGAAGTTGGACAGGGTTTTGGGCAGCATTCAGCACCTGAATTGTATTTTTTTTTTTTACCCTAAGGGGGAGTTCACACTTCTGTTACTAATGTCCATTGCTTTCTTCCGTCATAGTATAACAGAAACGGACATTAGCTGTCACAGACTGATTCTGTGTCCGTTCCCATTGACACTAATGTAAACAACATGGCAGAATCTTGCTTCTTCCATGTTGTTTACATTAGTGTCAATGGGAACGGACACAGAATCAGTTTGTGACCGTTCTCTGTGACAGCTAATGTCTGTTGCTGTCATCCTGTGACGGAAGAAAGCAATGGACATTAGTAACGGTAACTTCGCACATATGTTACTATGCCAGTAAACAAGAGGTTTTCAATTTAATGGCTATTAGCTTACAGCTGAAATGCATAGTAAAATGATCTAGGCATTACTGCAGTGAAAACAAAACATGCAATTCTTAATTAAAAAGCTAATATCAATCGATCAGCCTAATATCAACTTGTTGCGTCTAATGAGTACAGAATGGGATACATGAATGACATATGGGTCAGACAGCTTTGTTGCAATACTCAACATAGCAGGAACTTCACTATAATTGTATTAAGATATATAGGATATTTTCATAGATATATATATAGAATATTTCCAGGATTAGAAAAACATAGCTACAATCTTCCAAATATAGGACTACTTCTGTCCACAGGTTGTCTGTGGTATTGCAGCTCAGTTCCATACATTTCAATGATGCTGATCTGCAATACCAGACACATACCATGGATAGAAGTAAATGCTTATTCTGGCTATGTTTTTTTTTAATCCTGGGCAAAGCCTTTAATATATAGATAAATAAAAGTATTTTCTGCAAATATTGAAATGTTTAATGTTATTAAAACTGTAGCTTGTAATTATATTACCTTAAAGAAAAAGCAAATATTGTAAAACCACTGGAAAAAATATAAATATATGTATTTTTGCTAATATACTGTAGCGCCATTACCACCCTGTGTGAACATGCAAGTAGACTGAATTCATACATGCAGTTTTTGGTACAGTTTTTCATGTCGTTTTGTGTGCCAAACACAGGATTCTATAGTAACAGAAGGAAACGAATAAATAAATTGCTTACACTTGTGTCTTTTGTATCCTTTTCTGTTTTTGGCACAAAAAACTGCATGAAAAACGGCAAGTGTGATTGTGGCCTAAGGGCTTGTTTTTCAGATTGTATCAAAATTTACTCCAGCTGGATTAATTTAACTACATCACAACCCAATATCACTGGGAACTCACTGGGAAAGTCATCCATATGTCTCATTTATCTGTGATGATCCATGGTTTTACCACGGGATTATGCACTGGGGCAAAACAGATGAAGGCTCCAGGCCTGTAATATCAATATCTCATCACAAGAAAAGTTTTTCACATGTTTAATACACTTACGATGGCAAATGAAAGTAGATTCTTAGCATTGTGGTATCAAATTTCTCTAAATACTAGACAGTTTTACTTTGACATAAAGTGGCCATATACCTTTAGTACCTTTTGGCTGACAGCTATTCATCCTGCCTCACCTACAGATTTGTCTACCTTTAACTTAGCTTGAATTTGGGTAAAGTTTTTTATACTGATGATGACATATCTACAGGATAGCTCATCAGTATCCAATAAGTGGGGTATGAGGGGGGCGGAGCCTGACCACTATACAAGATGGCCGCTTAATTCAGAGCTCCCGTCTTACCGCTCGGAGTACCTGTCTATTTTGCGTCTTCCAGCCTGCAAAATGGTAAAAACCCCCAAGACTAGGAAAAATGCTGGGAAAATGGAGAGATTCCTCCTCAAAAAACAGGCCTTGTCTCCTACGCATCTTCACAACATGGCGCCGCTGCCTCCAGCCCCCGCAGACTTTGAGGAGCCAGACGACTCTGACCGGAACAGCATGACTGGTGGCACGGACGCATCTGAAACTTGCGACTCCATTCCTATTTCTCGCTCCTTCCTGAAGAGAGCCCTTTCTCAAGCTATTGCTCCGGTGATGCGGGAATTGGGGGACATTAAGGCCCAGGTGAGCCACATGGGACAGCGCCTAGACACGGTGGAAACCGCTCAAACCGCCATTATTACTTTCTGCAAGGCGACACAGACTTGCTGCAAACAACTGAATGCGCTAAACATGGCGCTGGAGAAGATAGAGGATCAGGAGAACTGTGGGAGGCGGAAGAATATCCGCTTTAAGGGCATCCCTGAAACGGTGTCCCATCAGGAGCTACCGGAGGCAGCGAAGAAACTTTTGGCCAATTACTTGGGGAAGAACAAGCGTCTAATATTTCATAGAGCGCATCCATAGGGCCCTGTGCCCTGTCCCGCAGGCGGGCGAGCCTCCTCGAGATGTTGTATGTGCCCTTCTGTTCTACACCGATACTGCCGCAGTCTTTCGAGCTGCGAGGGCCTGCAAAGACCTGTCCTTTGATGGGGACCTTGTCTCGCTGTACCAGGACTTGGCTCCTTCCATATTGTACAAGAGGCGCCTCCTTAGACCGTTGACCTCCTACCTACATGACAAGAAGGTGCTTTTCCACTGGCTTTTTCCCTTCGGCCTCTCGTTCCTGTATGATGGCAAGCAGTGTACCATTAGAGTCCCAGATGACTTATCCGCAGCGTGGGAACTACTAGGTATTGATCCTATACCCATCCCATCCTGGTTGGCGGTTACAGAGCAGCACATGGATTTCCCGAAACGCCGGCACAGACCAGTGGAGCAGGGTGGAGGGGGAAGCCGACGAGGCCCAAAAAGATGCCACTCACCGACCCTTAACCCCAACTTACCGTGATTATCTATAGTCTGAGGCTGTGAGTATGTTGTCGCAGCCCAGCCCGCCCACTGGGTTCCCTGACTAGCGGCACACTCGGTTAACTACCCGACGCTCACAATGCTGGGCGACTGGTTGACACATGTTCAGTTATATGCTTACCCTATTTTTATGCGGTACTCCCCATGGTTCTGACGATCAGGTGGATCATATACAGGTTATGGTCCTGTGTACCCTCCGACTCCCTCACGTACCCCCCTCAGCTCAACCTTCCTTGCGCTGATCTGTTCCCAGTCCTCAGAATGTTGCTCCCCGTTTCTAGGCAAATAGTTACCACATTTGTTCCTTTGTCATTCCCTGACTTGTGTTTTACGTCTAGTCCACGGGTGCTGTGCTGCCCCCTCTGGCATCAGCGAGTCCCCTTCATAATTGCCATGCTCCCTCTCTTGTCTCATAAGGATGGCAATACTTAATATTACCTCATGGAATGTGTGTGGTTTGAACACCCCCCAAAAGAGATCTCAACTGCTGACACTCTTTAAGAGGTTCGGCTCAGAAATTTGCTTTTTGCAGGAGACGCAATTTAAATCGATGTCAGTCCCTAAGCTCTCTACCAAATATTTTAAGCACTGGTTCCACAGTTGTAATGCCAAAGCCTCCAGGGGCGCCTCTATTGCGATTGCTAAATCTGTCCCTTTTGAACCACTGGTGGTTTGTGCTGACCCTGAGGGTCTGTTCATCTTTGTGAAGGGTAAAGTGGGGAACCTGCTGATGTCACTGGGAAACTTTTATGCCCCTAATGTGAATCAATAAGTGGGGTATGAGACCCAGACCTTGCACCGTTCAGCTGATCTGACTGCATCCCAGCACCATAAGCTACTGCACAGATGTGCCAGTCTGCATCCCCGTCTGCTGTATAGTGGTAGTGCTAACAGGGGCGGTTTTAGAAAACTGTGGCCCTGGGCAAAATTAAAAGCGGGGCCCCAAATGCTGGTATATCAACAATTCCATCATATTTCCAGTTGCAGCCCCTTTCTGCCCCCAAAACAGTAACAATCCCCCCCTTAGGCCCACACACAATTCAAATAACCACCTTTGTACCGCCAAATAGATTTTTGCACCCCCTCATCAGTTAATATAGCACCTCATTATAAATAATAGACCCTGCTTATAAACAGTGCCCCATATCAGTAATAGTTCCCCTTTATCAGTAATATCCCATTGGTTTGATTGGTTTGGTTTGATGATTGGTTTGGGGTCTGGGTGTAGGACCCCCAATGATCAAATGCTGCTGATCTATCTTGTGGATAGGTCATCAATATGAAAAAAAAAAATACCTGGGGGCTGGAAAACCTATTTTAGGCTAAGGCCCACGTAGCAAGCCACAGCCAAAAAGCGCTGCAGGAAAAACCATAGTGGGAACGCAATGCAGTTTTTCCCGCAGTGCTTTTCACAGAAAGTCTACAGAGTTTACGCTATGTTGGGCCCCAGTCTGAGGCTAAGGCCCCACGTTGTGGAAAAGCAGCTTTTTTTTTTTTGCAGATTTTGCTGCGTTTTTTTGAGCAGAAGTAAGAATTGTAATTTCTTCATATATATGTCCCATTCCTTTTGTACCATTCTTGGCTTTGGCTCAAAAAACTGCAGCAAAACCTGAAACCCACATTGTGAAAATACAGCATTTTGGCCGTGGAGGAAACACCGTGGCAAAAAACGCTTCACTTTTACAGCACCTGAAAAGTGGATGGGAGTCTGGCTAATCCCATTCACACATTGCAGAAAAAAATCTGCAGCAGAAAAGCTCTGTTTTTGAAAATCACAGCATGTCTATTTTTACCTACAGAAACACTGGTGTTTTCCGTATAGGTATAACAGGGACAGAAATTCTGCAGAGGAAAACTGCAAAATTTCAAAGAAAAACACTGCGGAAAAAAACATGATGTATTTCCGCCGCATTTTTTTCCACAGCGTTTTTTGCAGCGATACGCTACGTGGGGCCTTAGCCTAAAGGGTTTTCCCCACATACCTAACCATATTTAGATTTGTAGACAAATATAAGTTGTGGCTAGGTTGATAAGGAAATCACAGCTACGTTTCTGTCAAGTCCCAAGCAATAGAAATTTCCTGCATTTATGATTGTATCCACTGGCAACCGATCAAAAGAGCAGTCTGTCACCGCAAACATGGATAGAGAAAATGTTTAAAAGTTTGCAAAATGTTTAATTATTTATATTTGCAAAAACATTTAACTTTTAATTGTCTATAAATTTAAATATGGATATGGATTAAGGGCTCCAATTCCTCATGAAATCAATTTAGTACAGAATCATACAAGATGCTAGCAAAATCTTGGCCGGCTGCAATTCATAACACAAAATGGATGTCCAGATTTAGACACATATAGGATATCACTTTGTGATACAATATCACAAAACAGGATTGTTTTTAAAAGCTACCTATCATATAATACTCATATCTGGATATGTTCAGAAAATAGGAGAGGTAGGAAGAATACAGCTGTACAGCTCTAACAGTGGCTTATGTCCTTTAAGGATCAGGCATGATAAAATCCAACATGCCCAATCATTTTTTCTTCCACATCTACCAAATGAAGTTCAGCCAAGTATCTAATACACATTACGTGGTTCACCAGTCCTGCTGAATTCAGCGGGTTTGGCCAAGGTTCATCTAATATGTATGGCCACTATTATACCATTTCATAACACCCACAGTTTGTCATCCTCACCAATATCACTGTTTTACATTATGTCTAGATAGCTAGCGTATCACTCATGGAATAGGTGCAAAACCTCTAGGGGATTATAGATAGAATTGTAGCAGTATTTAATTTTCTTTGACATGTTCATGGTGCCGCAGCTAGATCCCTTACAGGACAGCTAATCTCATGAACAGTTTAATTACGCGTCCTCTGTCACAAGGTGTTACATTTGTGATGGGAGGATATAATTAGCTAGCGTAAAACCTTGTGTTTCACACTGTAGCGATTAAGTGGAACAAACCAAAAAAAATATCAGAATAATTCAAGCAGTTTTTATTTCTCTGGTTCATAGATCCCAAAAAGGTCAATCAAAAAGATCTTCTGACGAACAGTTTATACTTGAATCAAAATAATACATTTATTGTGTTCTGTACTCATACTATAAATATTGGTAAATATATGGTTATGTGGAGAAAGATTCAGCAGAACTTGTCATTTATTACTCCGTTCTTTCTATGCTGAGAGAGTAATTCAGTCCAAAGGGCGGTCCGTATGTGATTTGACAGCTATCTCTGTAGACACAGTCACTGTTAGGACCACCCACTAGACTCAATGACTCCTTATAAGCATGGAAAGCACAAAAATAAAAAAAGTTTTTTTCCCACAAAACTGTATATCAATCTGTTCAGCTCTTGCTCTATAACATGCTGCCTGAACTTTGCAAAACGGTCCCATAATTTCAGTGCGTGTTGGTGAGGGCAAAGGTGCTGTACACACACCATCACTTGAGAGTGTCGACAGTTGGTTCATAGATAACACTGCTCCTGTCCTTTTAAACCCTTTGACGCCACGGTGATGCCATAGTTGGCTGTTAGAGGGAAAGGCATGGCACAATTTATACGCCTGTCAGTGTAGCTCTCACAAGCGATAATGCTTTGGAATTCAAAGTATTCCAAAGCATTCTATAAGTCTCCATGTTAAGTCCTTTAGATGGACTAATAAAGTAAAACCCTTCTTTTATATGAAAAATCATTTTATTTAGCAAAAATAACACATTATAACAAGACAGAGTAAAGGGGATATCTTTTAGTTAGCAGTGGAAATTTCCAAAAAATTATTTCATGCCATAAAAATGTTACAACATTTAATCAGTAAGTTTTATATATCCAAAAGTGGTGCCAAAGCTGCAACGGATTCTGCTAAAAAGTTAGTTGTCAAAAATCATAGTTATGGCTCTTATAGTCTACTTATACAAAAATGATGTTGTAGCCATAAAACATGCTTTTCTTGTGCCAAAGTACTAAACCGTAAAAAAACTAGACATATTTATCATCATCAAAGTTGTAATGACCCATACAGTTCATATGACACCAGAACCACTTGTTCTAGGTGATATAAAACCTGAGATGCAGCTATTTAAATTGATCCCCAACCACCCCTACTTTTATAACGGTACTTACAGGCAGTATACATTGGGGCAGATAAACTAATAAATATGTACCAAAATTCTGGTGTAATTTGCGCCAAAAAACTATGCTTTACATCTCATTTTATTTGTGTTTTAGACACTTTGGGGAGATTCCCAGAAAATTAGCATAGGGGGATGAAATTGACGTGCACATTTGGCACAAGACCCTTTCTTGCGGCAAATGTGCACCTCAAACCCGATGTGCACCTCACCTTTTACATTCTGCGAATGTGGCTGATTTATTAAAACTAACGACATTCTCCTGGCATGAGCTAGAATGGAAATCTACACCAGTTCCTACCTCACATACATTTCACAATCACAATCACAGGCCAAAGCGGCCCCTAACATCATTCAGGAGGCCAGAAGAGTCCTGAAGAGGATGCTAATACAGATGATTATGAGATCGGATTATAATGGGGGCAAATGTGCAGTTACTTGCTGTTGGGCCCCCTTGCAGCCTCGGGCCCCGGGCAACTACACATTTCATCCTTATTATATTTGGCTCCTTACTATTGTTCCCACAGCTGTTCTAAAAAATTGAAGCGTGGAGGCTAATAAACCAGCAGAGAAAGGACCAACCCTCTGTAAATGCCCATAGTTTTAGAATCTAGAATTCTAGCATTTAGACTCAATCAGAATAGGAGAATCAATGATGCAAAGAAGGATATATTTTCAAACATATATAGATTTTAGAGTCAGGGAATACACAGTTAAAACAAAAATGTGGCACAAATATTTCATACTTGAATACCGTCATCTCCTTTCCTGTGTAGTATAAAAGTGGAAATTGTTTATAATATTTCACAGGAATATTTATCTTGAAATAACACTGTATTTTTTTAGTTTAGTATGTTTGCACCCGCACAGCTCATACTAAGATGTAACGTATGATGTAGAGAAATGACATTGTGAGCTATTGAATTCATTTGATATGCCTAGCCGAGGAGCAGATTCATCTTACATAGTGTTTTTTTTTTTCACCAGCTGTCCAAGCTGGATCTCAGAAGCAGTTATCAAATTCTCATTTTTAATGATCCTTTCAAGAGCAGCCAAACCAAGAAAATGGGAATTTTCTGGAAGTTTCCCTTAGATTTATACTCATGCTGACAGAATGTGTTGAGGATACGGTATCTATGGCATGGAACTTCCTGTGTTATTTTACCAGTTCCTCCTACTCACATATCGGTAGAAATGGATCTGGTAATGGGAGAAGCTACTGTATGATGGCCATAGACAGACCATAGAGACTCTATTTATTTGCCTTATTATAATAACTAGTTTAGAAGGTTGAATGCTTTTGTTTTCGGTTTTCTTTAAAGAGGTCCCATGAACTCCTTCACAGAGAACTAACAATGGTGTATAATAACAAAAGGTGTAATACCCAACCAATCTCCTGCCACTGCTGTGCTGCTCTTTCCCTCAATGACTTTTGTTAACCAGTCTCTATTAATGATGTGATGTGCTAAGATATGAGCAAAAGTGTACCTGTGACATATCAATACCACTGAGGTCACCACTGGGGCCAGTGATTGGCTGCAGCAGTCTCATGTCAAGATGACACAACATTGCTGCAGCCAGGTACACAAGGCAAGAGATTGGCAAGGTAGTAATGCTTTTTTTTTTGTTGTTATTTTATACCATTGTCAATTGCATGTAATAAAAAGTCATGGGGTTCTAGTGGTGTCTTCTAATGATGATAATTATTATTTTGTAAAAAGTTTTTGATTCTTCTTTTCAAAAAAAAAAAAAAAGTCTCTCATGGTATTTATGTTAAATATTCACCTTTTCTCGACTCATTTACTGACCCTTTATTCACAGTTTACCTGAAAATGTACAATCCCTCCTTCTCAGCTATGCTGGACCAGAAACTTGAATTGTTTTCCTATTTTTATTGTGAAATAAGTTATGATAAAAGTTATTAGCCCTTTTATGGCTCAATATGGGCCTATCTAATCATCTGCCCATAAACAGTAGAATGCATTGTAATGGGAAATGTAAGGTGATGCATACTGTTAAATGGATCTCCAGCCTCGTATAATAATAAGTTATGTAACATTATTTAAGCATTGGAGTCTCCGCTTAAAATCGGCAGAGAGAAAAGTCCTGCAAGGAGGACTTTTCTCTCTCCCCGGGAAACCCAGCGGACCCCATTTGTCATTAATTTAATGGCGCTATACATACGGTATGAAAAGGGTTTATGCACATAATAAAAATACTTGTACTACGCAATATGAACTAAATTTTTGACCAACTGGAACAGAGGGAGAAATGAGCCAGTCTGTCATGGTTTATAATCTACAAGGGAGGAGAGGAAACCACAGTAGGTGTAAGTAGAATCTGTTTATATTGTAGTATAAGCAGCAGAGATATTGTAGCTCGTAGATACCTTCCTGAATAACTAGGTTTCCTAGTAGGTCATGTGATTTATGGGGGGCAGTCTAAGGCTGGGTTCACATCTGCATCGCAGACCATCAAGAATTACCAGAAAAAAAGTGCTGTAAGTCCAACTTTTTTATCCGGTGGTTCTAGTTTAAAAGAACGAACACTCGATGGATCCTATTATAGTCAATGGGGCATCGCTGTTTTAGTGGTCCTTGTGTCCTTTGTTGTTGTTCTCCAACAGACCAGAACAACGGACACATCATCGCAGATGTGAACATAGCGTAATAGTTTGGGGTAGCTAGTTGTAAGGTGGGCACCTGTGTCAGTTGACATTATCAGGGCAAACAATGTTGCCATTCACTGACCACAAACAGAGATCCTAAAAATAATTAGGAAAACGGTTAAAAATGCTTCATTGAATTAAACTTGTCTTTTTTAATATTGCATGTTATTTGTAATCCCTATATAGCAAAATGTTCAGCAAGGTTCAGTGATATTTATGTTTTGACATATACCTGTAGTACCTCTCAAGAATTTCTACCAATGATCACCTGACGTATTTCGGTATTAGAAAACATAATAAAAGAATAACCATTGCGATCCCAATACAACAAACTACAGTGTTGTGAAGTGCAAAGCCTGCTCACTACACCCGCTCATCTATTTCCCAGCTAGGTGCCAGCAGTCAGAGCAAGCATCAGGATCCAATAGAAGTAGAATACCAGTACACTGATGGGATTGATAATGACTGACCCCATCAGTGCACTGGAAAACTACAAAGTCAATTACATTTCTGCTTTTCCCATACAGCCAGGGCCATGATCCCTCACCACATCTTATTTACCTCAGCAGTGTGATGACTGGTCAGGCGCTTGCTGCAGCAGTGATGTCAATGTGCATGGTGCATCACAGATGAGCTCAACTATTGGCTGTTGTAGCATAGAATGCGTGGGAATGATACAGAGTTTAAATGGAGAGTCATTGGTCATTCTTCTTGAGGCTAGTAAAATCCTTTTTAAAATAGAAATTAAAAAAAAAAAAAGAAATGTATGAGTAGCTTCCCATAACAACAAATTACATTGTTTTTACTTACAGCTTACTATAGAAGTGACAACTGTATTTTTTTTTTTTTTTTGCTATATTTAACATTTCTTTACATTCTTGTCTATAACTGACTTGTTTAATTAAAGGGAAGTTGCTCTTTTGAAAGCTTCATGTATAAAAGGAGTGCATGGACGGTGATTTCTAATATAATGTTAGTATCCAAATGTTGTAATAATGCAGGTGCTGGGTTTGTTTGTTTTTAATCCGTGCTATTTGTATCTCTATTATTATAAGTGACATGTGCAATATACAGAGCTAGTAGTTGCACCCAGGACCCGGTCCTTGACAACTCCCTTTGCCAAATAAATGATTCTTGGTTGGTAGGAGGCACACTTACAGATTTTGCGTTTTTGCCAAGGAATTTTAGGTTTCGCCTCTCAATACTGAAAGTTTCTGCAGATAATATAGAGGATATTTCCGCTGGATATAAGGATTACAATTTAACTTTTAATGTATACACAGGTAAAATAATCTACATGACAATTATATTAACAATCAATGGCTCCAAATATTTAGGACAACACAAAGAGTTAAGACGCTATTTATACAGAAAATATTCTATCTTCTGTGGTGCCTCTGGGAACCATGGAGGATAGAAAAGAAACTGATGCCGTTTCATGTACTCTTCAGAGGGCAGTCTGAGGAAAGCTTTAACTGTACATTGAAATGTGCTATTGTGATCCAGGAAAACTGATCAGAACAGAACATGGTCTAATTTTCAGGACATGCTTTACTTATTTATTTAATTTTCTGATACATCCTAGTCCTTGAAGTAAGTCCTTTACATTAGGTATTGCTAGAAACAATGTGCAATATGGTTCAGTCACTCTGAAAGGGTAGGCCAATCAGGACTCTGCCCCTTAGTGTCCCAGTAAAGCCCGGTCCTGTGAAACGTTTCCCACTGGTGTAGTACAGGATCCCTCACAAGAAATTCAGAACTATAGCCTAGGTTACTGTATAAAATGTATACTTCTGCTATGTTATCATTGTGCTATGTTGACCAATTTGCAAATAAAGTAATAATGGTAAGTAAATGCATTCTATATATACGGCAGATAAAAGGAACATTTCCTGTAAATAAACGTGGTCTAAAAAGAAGGATGTCAAGGGGCTCCATACAAATGCAAATATACTGTCGTATCATATACTTCTGCAAGCAGCTCCAACAATATGTCAGCACAACTGCAGGTTTGTTCTTGTCTGTGCAGCTGCCACATGGATGAGCTGGCTTCTGTAGGACACAGGGGAAGCCACACAACAAACCTGTAACTGCCCTGACAGATCCTGCTCCTCTGTATGATTTGTAGGAAGTATTCTAGTATATTGCAAATGTTAGTACTTCATAGGTGGACATTTAATAACATATACTGACCTCATTTTTTATATATACGGTGTGTGTGTGTGTGTGTGTGTGTATATATATATATGCACAAAATAGTTACATATGAAATTGGGACCTTGATGTAACTAGGCCAAGTGGATGTATCGTGTAATAGTGAAATGATCTATGAAGCCAATGTAACACTCACTCTGTTATTTTGTTTCCAACCTTGATAGCCTAGTGACCTGTCCAGATGGGTACGTTCTTCTCTCTGTCTCCTCTCTCCTAGCACTCTTTTTTTTTTGCATGGGGATTGTGATGATTTGATCATTTTCACTTGAGAGCCCAGCACGTCATCATTTCTCCATGCTATAGATGTCATGTATTTTTAATGAAAAATGTAAATGTGGCCATCTGTCACTCTGGTGACTGCAGCTAAACAAATAGTCTGTCATTCCACAGGCAAATATGATGTTTAATATTTTATAGTGTATGATACTAGTATATTAATAAAATGCAGGCAATTAGTTTTAAAGCCGGTCAGAGGGAAAGAGACATGAGACAAGGGAAGGGGTGGAAGAAGTAGAGCCCAAAGAAGTCAGACCCCCACCAGTTCTAGCAATATTTCTAGGAAAATACCATAAAGTATTAAAAGACCCATTACTCACCTGACAATCCCCTATTCTAGCCCTGCCATTCTGGTGCTCCCTATCGGTCCTTCTTTGTTTACTGTTCTGCACTGCAGCTATGATGTGCCTGACTACCCACATGACAGCTGCACCCAAACACTGGCCTCAGCAGTCATTGTAACCTACATACAGGCATCACCATTGAAGCCTGTCATTGGCCGCAGCAGTCACTTGGGTAGTTGAGCATGTCATTGCTGAAGCACAGGCTGGATGGGAATGCCTGAGTGGCAGGGCTGGAACCACAGGGGAATTTATCAATTGTGTAATGGGCCTTTTATTATTGTAGGGCAATTCCTACGCTTTGCCCAGTCTTTGATGATCTTAAAAAACACATTAATGGCATGTTTGCCTTCTTTAATGTCCACACACAATATATATGGTTCAGATATTCTATTGCACAAAATCAACAGCGTATTTTGCTGAAATTCATAGTGGCAAATTTGTGTTTTGTTCCTTGATGCAAATTTTATGCATAATATTCTGCACTATACACTGGATCAACTATAGAAAAGGCCACAAATAATAACAGGATATCCAGATTTTGTCGTCCATAAACGTCATGTAGAGATGTGCAGTATCATTTACCATGTTTTATGTGGGTACTATGCATTGATTATTGCATAAATAACCTGGAAATAAAGAATCTGCTTCATGCCTTTACATTTAGTTTCCCCATAACATGTTCAGTCAGGCAGGACTCAGGTTACTAATAGCCAAGACAACATAAATTTCCAGTGTGGTAAATAGGAAAGGGTAATGCCAATAAAATTGTCATGTTTGGAAGGAAGGCTGAATTGACCTAAGGTGCTCCCAAGTGAAAATGTTTGCTCATCAGTCTGCCCTGTATGGTTTTCTTCCTTTCTCTTCTTGTTCACCAGGTCCTTTTCTTTGCCTGTTTAGGTTTTTCGGATGGATCTGTGTGCTGACTGCTCGCTCTGTAATAATCTTTTTTTCTAACCAGTTTGAAACCAATTTTTTGAATAGCAGGACAGAAATGTCTACAGATTTGCTTATCTCCAGTGGCCTGACTCTAAGTTTGGTACAAAATTACTGTCCTAACCAGATTCAGGATGACAAAGTATTAATGTAAATGACCATTTCTTTGTATATCATACTACACACACCCATAATTTTACTGTGAGACTGGCTTCTGATAGAGGACAAAGGTTCAGAGATTCATTACCCCTCGAAACTCTTGATTTCTCCGAAAGCTTCCTATGGGTAGATTTACACATGTGGTTTATTTACTGCAGAGTTTCAATGTAACACATTTTTATACCACATAATGCCTCCTAAAGTAAATGTCAGCTTTTACCCCTAAGTCTCTGATAACCTAAAGAGATCCTGTCAACAGGAAACCCAATATGAAACCAGCCATAGTACATTGTAGAGGACATCATGGCGAACACCATCATACCTATATATAGTTCAATAGATACACAATTACAGTTTTATAAATATGCAAATAGGGGTGCAGTGGGGGTGTGCCAGAGCCTCAGGTTTTTAAACCTGAATAGAGAACCCATGGCACTTGAGCCTCATTTGCATATTTTTAAAAATGGCTTTTTCAAGATAATGGTGCAACTACTGGACTGTCAAAAGGTATGATGGTGCTCAGAATAATGTCCCCAACAATGCAATGCTATGATTTGATGTTAAGTTTCCTGGTGTCAGACTCCCTTTACATATTAGATTAATGTTAGACAACCCTGCCGAACATCTAATGTGTATGGAGGCCTCCTGACTATCCCAGATGTTGGGATATAAAAGGCTCATTACTAACCCATTTCTTCCCAGGGGAGACAATCTGCAACTAAAGGTGTCTGGTATCAGCTTTCTTCCCCCATTCAGAACATATGCACTCTCAGCCAAGCTTAGTGTGCATGTATATAGGAGGCTTGAGAGAAATAGCTGTCAGCCAAATAAGACTTTAGCTGACAGCTATGTGAGTTGGATACTTATCCTTGTCAGCATCTTGTCCATGTCTGTAGAAGATCCAGTGTCTGGATTCCAGGCCCTGGTGATACATACAGTATTCAGCTTTTGATGCCAGATGTTGATAGCTAGACATGTACTATAGATGACCCCTAGTCGGGTCAAACATTTTCCTGTGCCTGTCAGCTGGGGTCAATAATGTTCTGCATTGGTAGCGTTTCTTCACACGTCAGAATCTGATGTTGATTTTGAGGTAGGTTTCGCGCCAAAATAAGTGGCAGATTCAGCCATGATTCTGCCTCCCATTGTCTTCAATTGGTGGAACAGATCGCAGAAGGACGCTGAAAAAATAAGCGTCCTATTCAATCCAGGCACGGATTTTGCAGTTAATTCAGCTGAAAAGCCCACAATGCAAGACTCCCTGCTGGTTAGGCCCATTCATCTGATGCAAATCCGCGAGGAGCCTTAAATTCCTCTTCGTTTTTTGCCTTACTCTTCATTTTTGTCTTCCTCTTCATTTTCCGCTGTCTAGCCATACCATCCATGGGGAATCAGTTGTACACAGGAACCAGGGGACATACTATCTATTCCTGCAATCTAATTTTTTTTGTATGAGAACACTCTATAACAAAAAAGACACAAATAATAAATCTTGATCACAGATACTCTATTGTACATACTGTAAAATCATCACCCCTATAAAAACCAAGATATGAGAATATTTATAGAATTGTAATGCAGTCTTAGAGTCAGGCCATTGTTATATAATGGACCATTGCTAATCCGATCACAGATTTACAATGGTGTATTGTATGTTATGAGTGACGTTTTATTTTCTAACCACAATATATTTTATTGATTATTCCTCTTCTTGACTGGTATATAAAAGTCAACCAAGATGAATATGGAATTTAACACATTTTAACACTATCATAAATGTGAACTACAAAACCACTTTATTCATGTTTATTTTGTTATTTTTAACTTTGTTAATCCTGGGCTGTAAAAAAAAATATATACAGTGTATATATATATATATATATATATATATATATATATATATATATATAAGTACTAATTACTAAGTACTTTATTTAGCACTGTATAATTGTTATTAGTTTGGCACTGTGTTAGTGACTGTTTCACTCTTTCCAGAAAAACTCTGATTACATATGTCAGATCAGTATGGTTACATGTATATGATTAGGATTACGTCTGGATTTTTTGCATGGATTTCAATGCAGAAAATTCGCACTGTAACCCATTACCATGAAAGTCAATTAGAAATTCTATGTTCACACGGTGGGAATGATACATGATGCTGAATTTTTTCCATGTGGAAATTGACACATGGTGAGAAGTTTAAAAATGTATTTGGTACGGCAAAGAGTTAAAAAAAAAAAAAAAAAGTTTCAAAATCCGCACCCAAATCTGCGTCAGTTGGTGGGGATATTGCATAAAGATTTCCATGCATACACATGCAAATTTCAGTGTAAATTTTCCACGAGTAAATCCTGATTGTGTCCATGAATGTATGGGATGTGGCGTATTCAGTGCTGTTTACAGCTTGTATTTTGCATCAAGCTTGGTCTACTATCCAAGGGGGCCAGTTTGTAAAAGCAATGGATGATGGACCTTTAACCCTTTAATGACCCCAGCCCACCATTTCTCATCATTGTATGACCACAATGTGGAGGGATTTGAATGGAGTGGAAGTCAAGCTTGCACACTAATACACAGATTCTGTGTTGTCCCATGCTGCCCTAGAGCTGGTTAATGGCTGTCTAATGAGCTCCTGCTCTAATGGCCATGATCAGAGGAACCTGATTATGGCTGCTTAACTCTTCAGTCATCAGATGATGGACTGGAGAACCCCTATACAGTTAGCTGTGGGACCTTACTATCTGTACACTAAGCCTAGTGGGCACAAAAAGTGTTTAAAATAATTACAAAAATGCATTTATATTGCATAAAAAAAGTTCTTGCACTATCATTAGATAAAAATAGAAAAACCTGATAATAACCTAAAAAATGTATTTAACAGGTTATTTTGTAAAAAAATGTGAACAATATATAAAAACAATGTGATCAATATATAAAAGTTGCTCAAATGTGTAGAGGCAAAAACAGAAATAAAAAATTACTCTATCATTAGGGATTAAAGGGGTTGTCCAGGAATTGGAGTACCCCATGGGGCAGCCGGGGAAGGTGTAACATAAAAAATAAAAGTATACTCACCTGTCCCCAGCGCTCCGCTGTTAAGGAATCGGTGACGTATGTCAATGACATCACCATTCCCTCTCCAGTGACTTCTGAGGCTACTGATTGATCTTGGACATGTGAGACTCTGGACTTCCGACAATGCCGCGCCATGGGTTGCTCCAATTCCTGGACAACTCCTTTAAACCGGCCCGGCGATTAAAGTTGTAAACAAATACAACTCATCCTTCAAACAATACGCAATCATACGGCTATGTTGATGGAAAATAAAATAAAGTTCTGCATAGATGAACAAAAGTAAAAATATTGCTGCATCCTGGAGGTGTAAACTAGGCCAAATTCTTAAAGGGATTGTGCCACCAAAATTGTTGTGACCTATACACAACACAACTATCTCCAGAAGTTTCATAAAAAATATCAATGGAGCAGGATTCCATTCTCAGATGTGGTGGAGGTCCTAGTGATCCTGAAGATAGGTCTTAACTTGTTTTGTTGGATCAAATTTTTAAGGGTGTTAAGTACAGATTTGTGTGTAAGCTCACTGGTTTAGCAATTTTTTTTTCCTTATTTTTTCCTATAAAGAAAACTTTGGCTATGAGCATGGAAGACTCTGAAGGATATACCCATGTAATTCAATGAGAAACAAAAATGTTTGGTCAGATTTTATAAGAAGCAATACTAAGTAAATTAAGCTGTATAAATCTGAGAATCTTATGTTATAAATCTACTCTAATGTCTTTATGCTACTTGTACAGTAAAAACATGAAATTTGGTACATTGACTGAAAATCAAAATTTTGTATCTGTGCTTTTCTGTATACCTTTTTTTCTCACAGTGACCTCCACATAAGTCTTTGAAAAACACAGCTGGTTTAAGTTTTTTTAGCATATGTGATAGAGCAACAGCACTACATAAGACATAGCATAGATGTTCCGTACCTTTAGCTGTTTTGTGCATCTTTGAAACCCTTCCTTTGGCATTCATTACAGCTGAGCTGTCAGAATAAAAGTGGTGATGCAGATTTTTTTTTTTTTTTTTTTTTTATTCTGCTCCTTTAGTTGGTGTGTTACAGACCCAGTGGCAGAGAAAAGACCCTTGGGACAGTGTGCAGTGTGGACATTTGCTCATTTGAGTGTGTTGGCTGCAGAGATGAGACAATCCTGCTGAGTGTGCACAGCTGAGATCTCTATCGTGTTGGCAGGATTGCTTTCTATTAACTCCCTTACTCCTGTGATCAATCAAAACATATTCCTTTAAGATGTACTATATGCAGTACTGGCTTCTACGTTTTGATATTTATGTAACTTTTGAAATTTTTAATTTATTGCTGACATTTTTGCAGTCACTCAAATATACAGTGTGATGTATGATAAGTCATCAGTTTCCCCCAAAGCCATTCAACTTATACTAGTAGGTCTCAGGTTAGGTCTTATTTACATAAGTGGGTTCTGTCTGTGGGCCACATTTCCCAGTTACAAACACAACTATGTGGATGAAACTCACTGCACCATTATGAGTTATGATGCAGTGAGCTCCCAAATGGCTGGACCGGTACTGTACTAGACTCACAACTTTAGGTCAGTTCAGTATAGTTCAAGAGCTCAGTGCATTATAACTTAATATTGCTTGTGGCCATTCCAGAAAGTATAACCCACATAAGCCTTAGGCTATATTCACACATCAGTGTCATTTTTCACGGGCCTAACATCTATGAAAAACAGACATATCAGTCCATTCAAGTCCATGGAATGGACTTATTCACATGACAGTAAATAACGGCCGTTATAAAACCCACAAATATCTTTGGATCTATTTACATGGCTCCATCTATGTCCGTTTTGATAGATAAAGATCGAGCATGTCAGTTTTTTTGACGGCCGTGAAAAAGAGTCTGTAAAAAAAAAGACATATAAATAGACCCACTGTTACTAAAATGGCTGTTACAAAAACGACCGTCATATGGCTGTTTTTCACTGTTGTGTGAATAAAGCCTAAGGGGTCATTCACACTACCGCTGGTGACTGTCAGTAGTGTCTGTTGCTATTGTACTTTACAAGATTTTAGCAACGGACACTAGCTGAACCGTCACAAATCCGTTAAAATTTTCATTCATTTCAATGGGATTTTATCTTGTGTCCGTTAGTGACCATTAGTGTCCATTTACACCAAATCCGTCACATGTCCGTTATTTTTCGCGGACCAAAAATACGACAAGCAGGTCTTTTGTGTCTGTGAAAAAATAAACAGTTTCATGATGGATGTCAAGCGTCCGTTATTTTTTAACATTAAAGTCTTGGGTAACGAACAGTAACAGACGGTGTCCGTTATACCGTCCAACAGTATCATAACGGATATCCAATGGTAGTGGGAACCCACTCTTACAGAGAAACAAAGTTTGGTAATCTTTTTGATAAAGTTGCGATTTTTTAAAAATTGACAGCATGTGCTGCATATAAACCAATGTTTGGGTCCAAAATTGTGGAATCTGTTATGTCTTCACATCATCCAATCAGGAATTCCCCAAAAACAACAGCAAACTACCCCCCCGACAGATAATTGCATAAACTTTCTCTATTTGCTGTCCAATTTATGGGACAGCCCAGGAAATATTGGCGTATATTGCCTGTCACAAATCCTCATCACAAACACCCTAAGTAAAACCATCCTAGAAAAAAACAACAAGTTTTTGGTTATTTTTTTAGTAGCAAGTACGGTACATATTATAACAGCTGCAACCTCAAAAGTGGTTAATTGTTTTCTGCCATTTTTTGTCAAAATGTGTTAAATTTTTAAGCCAGATCTTTTGACTTTCCACCAGGCTTTGTAGGAGGCAAACAGAGAACAGCAGGGATGAAAGTAGCTGCCATTTCCCCACATTTTGACCTTCTGCGTGTCTTTGATTTATATGTTTTATTTATTACTTTTTGCTTTTTTTTATTAGCTTCTAGTCTATAACAATGTCAGATGTTACTTTCCAGCACCTGTGTGGCTACAACTAGGTGAACCTTAAAGAAACATTTGTCTGTAAATGGTTTTACTGGGCTTTATAAAACATATAAATTTTGAGCTTCATTGAGCTTGAAGCGCATTTGTTATATAACGTAAAGAAAGAAGAAAAAAAAAAAATCTACCATCTCTTCACTGAGAGGTAGGGAGGGAAGGGAGCTCAGGGAACGTGCTGATGAGGGCTGCAGAACCATGGGGGCAGATTTTTTAAGATGGGCATTTCCTACACCAGTCTTAATAAAGGGCCCAACAGGCACAAAACACTGCTGATTTATTAAGTATCTATGGCCTCTCAGTAAATCAGGCACACGTGTGTACCAGAATGGAGATCTACACCAATTAGAAAACTACTGTGACTTACAATGAATATGTCGGGTCAAGACGTCCCTGGCCCGCCCTGCTCTCTGACCCATCTCGCCCACATTCGCTGAAAGTGGTGAGCGAGAATGGGGAATGCATTACAAACTTTTCATGCAACAAATGTGTGCCACATTATCGCATATCTACGCCAGAAAACTGATGTAGTTGTGTTGTTAAATGCACAGACAGTAACAGAACAGGAGGGAAAATGGTAAACCTTGCATACTATGCTATGAGATTTCTATTTTTTAATTCTGTCACCTTTAAAAGATTAAAAACAACTAGCCAATGTGTTATTCCTTACAACCAGCGATGGACTGCTTTGTATACTATTTTAGAATTTACATGTAAATTTCGGTGAGACTTATGCTTCAATGAAAAAAAAAATTATATTCTGATGATCTATGTAAACTGACTAGGTTTGTTCAGCTAGACACAAAGAAGCTTGTACCATTGGTTTAAAATAGCTTTTATTGTGATGGAAATAGCAGCCATGAAAACTGAAGGACTGCTTACATGAATTCTAGACAATAGCTGAACAGAAGTTTTTGCAGTCAAGTAACTATATTTACTTTGATACAAATTGAGTCAATGGAGTCATTTACATTTAACCTCACATTGATTCCAGCTCTAAGTTTAGGTACAAACACCCCTTGTTCCTGAGGACATATGTGATACCTGTTTTGTTGGACAAAATAACTAGATTATAGAAAAAAAACACATAGGGGAAAATTCATCAATCCCTCTATGCCAGTTTTCTGGCATAGAGAGATGATATTATGATGCATATTTGGCGCAAGGCCCTTTCTTGTACCAAACATGCGCCACAACCCCCATTCAGCACCTCACTGTCCACATTGTTTGAATGTGGGTGTAGCGGGTACACCTTGGCCTGACAGATTCATTATAACTCATGCTGGTTTTGTAGAGTTATAATGGAAATCTACACCATTCTGGGGGGGGGGGGGGGAGTCCAAATCATTTATAAAGAGACCACAGCCTCTTCATAAATGTTTTGGTCCCTGCACCAGCCCTTTAGTAAGACTACAGTAATGTATTGTATCAATATTGTGCAAATTTTAAAATGTTGCAAACGCATAATGTAGTAGTATTTTTGATTAATTATGATATGGTTTTTGTTATGGAACTTAAAGGGGTTATACCATTAGGGACACTTATCCCTCATCCACAAAACGGATGATTGCTGGGCACCCAATCACCAGGTACCCCAGTGATTAGGAGGACTCCTTGTCAATGGAGTGCCAGTGCACTTGTGTGATCGGGGCTGCCAGGACTGTAATCTCTGGCAGCGCCCACAGTCCTCCAGAACACTGGGTGACAGAGTGATAGGGCCCCCAGCGATCAGACACTTAGCCCTTTCCCTGTGAGTAGGGGATAAGAGTCCATAATGGAACAACCCCACATGGAGGAATCCAAACTGGAACATTTGTTCGATTTTCTGGCCCATACTCATTACAGAGACCCAGACTCTGCATCACAGTGATCTATGATGCTAAGAGTCCCAGCTTGCCCACAGCTCTTCTATTCTGTGCTATATACCGTATGGGACAATGGCATAGAGAGGTAGCTGATAACCAGTGACTAGGACCACCCACTGGACTCCTAAGCATATGATAAGCAGGGATATAAATTAATAAAATACTAGTTATACTGAATCTTTTTCCACTAAACTACTGTATGTATCAAGTTGCTCAGCTCCTCCTGTTCTATAACTTGCACCCTGTCAATGTGATAGGTTCCCTTTATAAAGAATGTCTACCTTTTAAGTGTAATTTATGTTTGTTTTATCATAATAGGCCCAAATTTCTGGGCTAATTCTTATGTTAACTTATCCTTATAATGGCCAGAGCATTGTTTTATTTTATACAGGACCCCAAATCCCTAACATAGACCTATAGCTCTTCCTGCTTATAGCCAAAACTAGATCGACCTTAGAAAGTTATAGCATACTGTGTATATAGTGAACATAACAAGAACAAATGCAACAAGCATCTCCCTAGTGGTGGCAACAGACGGACAGCATTGTATCATTTAACTCTGCATCTCTACATGGGATTTGGAGCTCTTGGTCAGAAAAACAAAGCTCTGACTTCTATGAAGTATGTAAAGAAATGAATCCGCACAGATGTTGCACTTAGAGATGGCGCTGTGGGCATACACTTTAAGGGAGGACGCAGAAAGTAATGGGAATAGTTTACAGTAGTTAATCTGTATGCCAGCTTTCATGTTTAATAGCTTGGTGGAATCTATGATATACTGTACCTCTCAGTGAGTATTGACTATAATGTGCACATAAATTGCAGTAATGATACAGATGACAGTGTTGCCATTTCTATATTTGTAGCATTTTAATGGTTGTCTTGAACATGGCAATGACAACATGTACAGTATTGCTCCAGTTTGTTACTGCATATGTCTTGCTTTACAGCATTGGTTTGTTATGATACTTATTTTATGGTTTTAAAGGTATATTCTGGTAATAACAAGTTATGACCGATACAATGGGTAGGAGATAGCCACTAGATTGGTCCCCTGTCCCTGTTTTCCCCGTGTGCAGGACTGTGGCCAGAAGAAGTTGATTGAAGTAATAATGGTCATTCATACGTGCTGCCGCTAACTGAAAGTCTTTGGGACTGACTGTATTCATTATCAGTTCTATAGAAAGTGAACGAAGCAGCGGTATGCATGCTCCACCTCTACTCCATTCTACTCTTCTTAGCCACTGCCAACTTCCCCATAGAAGTTATCACTTATTTAGTGGATAGGTGATAACTTGTTATTACTGAAATGTCTATTTAATGATCATTGCTGTGGATCTGTCCTGTTTGCTCATTGTGGCACAATCATTGTATACAGAACATCTTGACCTCTATGTTTTACAGTTCCTTGTTTTGTTCGTAAGAAAAGTGGCTCTTTACAAGTAACCATATTTCTTAAAATGACTGTGTAACTGGGGAAACTAGTAAAAAATGATCTCCTGCCATGCCATAGCTCAATTCGAGTACCTTGTACATTGGGGTTATAAGACTGTGCTGAAATAATATAATATAATTTGATACCAAATACATCATGTATTCCACCTAGAATCCATGTGCAATCTGCATCCTGTTCATGTGAATGGGGTTTCCACATTCCTAGTCACGCACTTAGGTAAATTTGCAGCATTTTGTTTCACCAAGTCACTTATTTCAGGTGAGAAATGAGAGGTTTAGCCCCAATCATTAACAATGAAACTAATCCTTGTGCAGATTCACGCTAGTGAAAATTCATAGAAATCCAAGGCTCAGATATAGACAGTGTCAGAGAGATGATTCTTGGGCCCACCAAATCTGGGGGACCACCCTTCCATAAACACTAGGAAATAGACCATAGTATCCGTCAAATTTAGGTGTACCCTCATAAGGTAAAGACTGTTATACAAGGACATGTTCAGCTTATGTTTAGGGGACTGGCAATATTTTAATGCCACAGACAAGAGTAACATGTAACTAAAGAAGCCTCACAGTGACTGGTATTGTCTTCCCTTTGCTGCTTTGTTAATGTTTTACTTTCTTTAAATGCTCACAAGAAGTTTACAAGGAAGGTAAGACAAAGTAGAGGAGAACTGAGCTCATGACCTACCCAGAATGCATCCTCTCTGGCTACATATCAAGCTGAACAATACAAGTCATGCTATAACTAGAAGCACAAAACGACTTGAGTTGTTAAAAGACTGAATGGAAAAATTCACTTTTAACATTATTCTGTTCTATGTCTTATTTGTTATGCTTGCTTACCGTGCTTGATATGTAGCCCGCTTGTCTCAAGTCTGCAGCATGTCTTATTGGGTGTGAGTGCATTACGTATTGCTCCATAAAAACAAGACCGTCATTATCCATGTTGCATTTTTTGTATA
Source organism: Leptodactylus fallax (assembly GCA_947044405.1). NCBI lineage: Eukaryota > Metazoa > Chordata > Amphibia > Anura > Leptodactylidae > Leptodactylus > Leptodactylus fallax. The sequence goes on from CAMRHE010000305.1 coordinate 789,418, forward strand.
ATGATGTAATTTGATTCATATGTATAATGAAAAATATTCATACGAAAAAATACTAATCTTGATCTTTCCATAGAAAATCATATAGATGTTTGGCAATTATTATACATATGAAACATTTCTCCGTTTCTTATCATCCATAAAGTTTCTAGGTCATCCCTGGACATGCATCCTGCCCCTTCTATCAGTTCATTTTTGTATTATTCAGTTAATTATTTTTTCTATTACACTACAGGCATCGCAAGGAGGTGGACATAGAACGTTACTCTATGGCCATGCAATCTTACTGCGACATTCATTCAGTGGTATGGTAAGTAACAAGAAACTTTAATATTGTGGTCAGTGCTCAGCGGTGGGCTCATGTTGCATCTTTGGTTGAAAATATCTTAGTCTTTTTCATGTTCTATGGGTTAAAGAGGTGGTGCAAGATTATAAAATATGGCTGCTTTCTTCTTCTCAAGACCTGACATCACGTCCTATTGTCACATGGCCAGGCAGCTCAGTCCCATTCATTTTTTTTAAAACTTTATTTTTTTATATATTTCATAATAATAATTTCATAATAGATCTTTCTTTTTTTTATTTTTATTTTTTTTGCTGATTTCTTTTGTAGCTGGGTATGATACATTAGCACCAGTTACAGGAGGAATGCAACCTCCCAAGCTGCATTGGAGAGGTAATCTGTGTCCTTTAGGACCACACAGGTCATATAGTTTCCATGATTGGCAGTCACGGCCAGGCTACAGCTCAGTCTCATTCATTTTTTTTTTTTACTTTATTTTTTTTTTATATTTTTGTTTTTTTATAATAGACTTTGGGGGGCATTTTAGCATAATGTTTTGTTTGTTTTTTTTTTTGGTGATTTCCTACTGAACTAGAGTGGACCCAGCAGATCATAAAGTTCCAATCCCCGGCAGTCACATGAAGGGTACAAGTACACACTGCTACTATGAAGTGTGTGCTTGTTTCTCCCTCACTTGGCTCCTCTTCCCACTCCCTCCTCTCTTCTCCATAGACTTCTATATAACCTGATCTGTTTGTGAGCAGGTTGACAGGCAGGAGAGGAGTTGATAACGGGAGATAAAAGTATTTTCCTCTGATATAATACAAAATTTCTTATCATTACTTGAACTATTTACAAAAAAACACCAGATACTCATTAGCTTTGCTGCCCCCTCGCTTGGCTCATAAAGGGAGTCTTTGATCCGGGACCACTTTCTATGATGTCCGTATACCCCAAGGCACCAATGGAAGCATCAATTCATTATATCCAAACAGTAAAATCCAGGTAGTCTACTGCATCATGGGAAGGCTCTTTAACATTTCTGGCTTCCAGATGGAAACCAGAAAAGTGTCATCATACAAAATATTGCTGAGGCTTCCTGTGGCTACAGAAAAGTCTGCAGTTCTGTAGAGCTTCACTAACCAAATGTTTTTTAACAGTTATTTGTGCTTAAAGGGAGTCTGTCATCAGGAAAATCAGTATCAAACTTATGACAGTAGCTTTTATTGCAACTTCTTCACTTTCTAAAGATGCCTTTCTTATTCTGCATTGCAGCTCCATTTTCATGAAAAATCTTAGTCTTTCTTTTATTCTTATGCAGATTAGCTGAAAAGGGCTTTGGGGGCGTGTCCTCTCCTGCCAGGGCTTCACTCTCTGCTCAAGATAACCGCCCCTACCTACTGCCCAGATCCTTCCTGCACTGCATGAGTGACATTTCCCACTTTGTCTGCAGTTATCTACAGCAGGGAGTGAAGCTCCAGCAGGAAAAGAAACGCCCCTAAAACCCGTTTCAGCTAATTTACATAAGAATAAAATCTTGATTTTCATACAAATTGAGCTGCACAGCAAAATAAGCATCTTTGGAAAGTGTAGAAGCACCCGTACAAGGTATCGTCATTAGCTTGATACCGATTTTCCTGTTGACTAAGACTATGTTGGCAGCTATTTGAAATTGGTTACTATAGTTTTTAGTTTTATATTTGATATTAAAAATAATTGGTTGAATTTGATCTTAATCTACTTTACAGTACTTGACGTGTCTGACAACGTCCAGATCCCTCACAGATAAACTTGCTTTTGATGTTGGACTGCAAGATACAGCAACAGGTAATACAGTATTATTATTATTATTATTATTATTATTATATTAGTTTCAGCATGGGTTACAGCGTTGATGATCTGCTTATAGAAATTATTCTAGCCATACATGAGTGGATGCTGAAATATCCTAATGCTGCCAAGCACTTTGTTGGTAGGCAGAACACTTCAATTGCATTCAGTATCTAAAGTACTTGTTATTATTGGACCTATAGCCCAACCTTTTTGATGCTACCCACAGTTCTCTTTTGTCATTGTGCAGTGTGTATAAGATGTAACCTGTAAAGTGTGCAAACAGCATGTTATAAAGCAGAAGATGCTAAGCAGAATGATATACAGTTTTGTGGGAAAGATTCAGTATAACTAGTAATGTATTGATCTAAATTCCTGCTCACTCTGGGCTTAAAATGCCCGTTGGGTAGTCCTACATGTTGATGAATAGCATTGCCAGTCAATCACTAAGTAGGACCTCCCACTAGACTTTATAGACAAAACTTTATATAAATCTGATCAGCTTCTTCTGCGCTTCAAATGTTGCGCTCCAGATTGGACAATAATTTTAACATGACATATTCCCTTTTAAAGTGTATGTAAAACTGCATTACACAACCAATTTTTAATGCTCCATTACACATATAGTCTTATCAAGCAGTCATACTCCCTTCTACTTGTTTATTTATCTAACATATATGTAATGTTACCTATATATGTATATAGGTGACTAGAAAGTAGGGGATAAATGGGAGGTACTTCGTTTGTAGGATCAGACTTTACTGGATTTTTTGTAGTCTGTTACCATGGAGACACATAGCTTTGCATAAGAGATGTTGACACTAAATGGAAGAATATTTTTAATGAGATATTGCAATATTGCTAAAGTTTTCACTACAAAAAAGTGGACATAGCCACAGTTCAGACTTAAAGCCGTGTAAGTAAGCACTAACAAAAATACCTTAGAGTATTACAGAGTAGAATAGGACAATGTCTACTCTGCAGTTTGTTAGGAGCTTTACATTAATACGTCCTAATGTTATGCTAAGTACACATCCACTGGTTAAATATTGGAAAGTCTTGAGTATTGTTTCTAGACCTTGACACATCACATACACAGGACAGTATATAAATATATATTTATTTATTTGTAGGAGAGGCTTGTTGGTGGACAATACATCCTGCATCTAAACAAAGATCAGAAGGAGAGAAAGTTCGTATTGGGGATGATCTGATTTTAGTCAGTGTGTCCTCTGAAAGATATCTGGTAAGTATCATGTATTTGTGTAAAATCCACTTGATTGTTCTTCTGCCTACTAATATGTACTCTTAAGACGCTTTTGTTGTGGTCTGTCCTGATATGAGTGTGCAAAACACACGTCTAATAAATAGTACTTATTAGTGTCAATAAATAATCAATTCAGTATGCCTTTCCAGACTTATTGTTTAGTATGGGCATCCATGAAAATAGCTAATCTTTAGCAAAATGTTGATTTCCACCTAAAAAGAGGCTATCGTACTGAACAGGTAGTGGCAGCATGCTGTAGAGCAGGAATAGCTGAGCAGACTGATATATCCAATACATTTGTGGGAAAACATTCTATATATCTTGTATTTTAATCATTGAAAGTCCTGCTCATTCTGGGTTTAGGAGTCCAGTAAGTGTTCTGTTTACTGGGTGACATCTATCTCTGTATGCCTACTGATATGGAAAATCTGTCAATCACTGAACAGGGCCATCCATTGGACTCCTAGGCTCAGAATGTGCAGGAATTTCAATAGTTAAAATGCAAAATTTTATATTAAAGTGCTCTGTTTCTTCTGCTCTAAAACTTGCTAGCTGTAGATCAATCACCAAATTCACTGTGATGGGTTTTTTTAACACTAGGCTACAGTGTGACATTCATGTGTAAAACATAGTTAGATCACAAAATTATTTTAATTGTTCTCTATGAGGATTAGAGGCCAATTAAAATTCATTAGGGGAAAATTTATTAAGACTGGCTTAATAAACAGCCCCTAGGAATGGGAGATTTATGAAGTGGCTGCGGCCTCTTCATAAATATGTCGGCCTTCCCTGCTACAGAATGGAAATCTATGCCAGGTAGGAGCTGGTGTAGATTTCCATTCTAAATCTCACCAGAGAACTGCACACAATATGGTGCGGTTTGCGGCTTGTAGTGCACATTTCACACAAGAAACGTCCCTGTATCCAACATGCGCCTCAATGTCATCCCTCTACTCCAGAAACTGTGGTAGAGGGAATGATGAATCCCCCCCCCCCCATTGTGTCTAAAATAAGACTGCAATACATATGCTAGTATCAGTAATACAATACCATGCTTAATTATATAGTGCTACAGCATTGCATTCTGTTAAACTTTATCATCTTTGGCAGCATCTATCCATATCCAATGGAATGAGCAACATCCAGGTGGATGCTTCTTTTATGCAGACCCTCTGGAATGTCCATCCAACATGCTCTGGGAGCAGTGTGGAAGAAGGTGAGCTCCTTATACTATGGTGGGCATCATTATCTCTGGGACATATAACCCTGGTATCTAATCCTGGGACATATTGCTTAGAATAAGTCAACTTTAGATATGCAGAATCCATATTAGTGTCTCAAGCCTAAAGCTCAGAATACAATAATACATTGTGGCTTGCTTGTATATGATGTTTTGGTTTGTAGAATAATTTTCACATTATGTAGGTAAAATTGTAATTTCTGATTCAGTATTATAAAGAGTGAAATCAGGGCCTTATCTATATCGGAGATTCATAAATTGTAGATACACCTGAGCTCTAACATCTAGGGAAGGGGCACTTTGCCCTGTTTAAGAATATGAATACTGAAAATGATGCTATAGGGGGTTAAGGAACTTAAAACGGGGTCTGTCATGTTGAACATTCAGTCTGATTTGTGGACAGGAGGAAGAGCTCAGCAGATTGATATATAGTTTTGTGGGAAAAGGTGTTTTTTTTTTTTTTTTTAATTGTAGTTGCTTATTCTTTTTTAGAGATCCAGTAGGTGGTCTCAATGACTGACCACCTTCACCATATGAACATGCATACAGAAATAGGTGTCAGTCACTGAGAAGGACCATCTACTGGGCTACTAAACCCAGAATAAGAAGGTATTTAAATGAATAAATATGCTGCATACCGATCAGACACCATGTTCAATGTGAAAGTTATGCCTTGCAACACCAGTGTCAGACTGGCCCAGCAGAGTACCAGAAGATCCTCTGGTGGGCCCAAGGCTAACATAATAATTAACATAATAATAAGACTATGCTGTGGTCTATTTCTAAGGAGTTATTGGAGGGTGGGATCCTAAATCATTTTGTCTGGTGGACCCAAGGAACCTCAGTCTGACACTGTACAACACTATAGAAAAAATACATATGTATGCAAAGCTGATCTAACATAAATTTCTTCAGATTGTTATAAATGATAAGAATAGTACAGTTTTTAGAGTTACTAGAGCAGCTTTTAGAGGAAGTCTGGAAATAAAATAACGTCCTATTTCTGTCTGTCTCACAGTCTTGGTTCTGGAGCCCCAGAGATACAGCTTGATTATAGTTCTCTGTTCTTAGGTTGTAAGGCACAAAGGGTTCGTCTGAACCACTGTCTCTGCTTAATGGCCTGAAACGCCAAATCTACCATTAGCATTGAAATTGACAGGAGCAGCAAAATCCCTCTGTTTTTATCCTTATCATGTTGAGCTCAATGCCCTAAGGATCTGGCTATGACGCACACTGATAAGTGTCACATCTATGTAACCTTTTTTAAACTCTGCTATTCTGCTCTCATTTCATTTGTCTTCAGTAAATGTCACGGTTACATTTTTAACCAAATGATTAAATAGCTTAACCACAACTCTCTGATAAATATACGTATTAGTAGCCTGACAAATATATTTCATGAATGTATGAAAGAGGATCCATGTGAATTGTTCAAAGGAAGACACAATTCCCTTTATTTTATTTCTTCTGAATAGTGTTTTGTTGTATGTGGTTTATTCTTTCTGAAGTATTATTTTATTATTCCAGAAGTTAAACATAAGGATTATATTTATATACACTGTATGGATTCCTTTCTTTAAAGGATTTTCGTACAAACAGCATTTATTTACTACCTATAGTATAGGGGATAAGTGTCAGATTATTTTTTTTTTTTTTTTACAGATAGATAAAAAAATGTGCTGAAATAAATTTTTCGAATTGAGACCACAGAACATTGTCCTACCCTTTTGAAGAACTGTGTGAGCAACACAGTCTCTGTTACAATTACTTCCTTACTTTGTCTAAACTTTAGCAACAGCAACGACAGGTAGACATGGTAGATGCATAGGGAGAGTGAAGGAGATGAGCAACATATGCAAACATGTGAATACTTCATCATCAGCATTATGCAGGGTCCTGCTGAGGCTGTGTTCACACAGTGTATTTATAGGTAAATACATATACAGAGATACTCAGAAATAGGTAAATATATACACATACATAAGTAAATATACATGTACACGTACCAAAATGTGTGTATGTATATATATATATATATATTATATACTGTACATACATGTATAAATGTAAATAGATAGAGCAAGTAACAAGACAGGGAGAGTATTGCACATCATCAGAGGGTGTACTAGGTGTGAATGAAAACTGCTAGGAGGTGCAGTGGGCAGATGCTGAGAAGAGCTGCCTGGAAAAGCACTGACACCCAAACAATCAGGAAGTGTAAACTAGGAAGCATTGCATGAGCCCGAGAATGGTAAAAATGGTCCAAACATATGTTTGTTCATTCATATAAGAAGCATTTCCTGCCTTTAGGCTGAGGCCCCACGTTGCGGAAGCACAGCTTTTTTTGTTGCAGATTTTGTTGTGGTTTTTTGAGCCAAAACCAAGAATAGCTACAAAAGGAATGGGAAATATATAGGAAGTTCTTATACTTCTACCTTCTGCTCAATCCACTCCTGGCTTTGGCTCAAAAAACCAGAACAAAATCTGCAACAACAAAAAATCTGCGTTTCCACAACGTGGGGCCTTAGCTTTAGTAACATTGTCTTATTCCCGGAAAACCCCTTTAAACTTGTCTTCTCATTGATGAGGTTCAGTTGGTGTCTTACAGGCAATTCTTCCATGGGAAAACAGGATATAAATTAGCTTCCAAAAGGAAGAACTTTTCTGTTTCCATCTATAAGTAGTTGCCCTGTAACTCAAGGTCCAACCCGTGATGTCCATCACACCTTATTATAAATCTTTGAGTAAAGTTTCAAAACTATGTTGAACTTTTTCTTAGTAGCATTTGCTTCTACTCATTTATTAACAGGACATGATGTATATGTTTTTTTTATATATTTTTTTTTCATAAGCATGGATTTGCCTTCATAGTTTTCCTCATTTCTGGATAAGTAGGTACTATAGGGAATATATTGCTATAATAATAGGAAACTTGCTTTTAATGAGTGACAGAAAGCTCAGTCAAGAAATTCTTATTGCCACCTGTATTGTCAGATTATTACATATGTTTGTTGACATTGTATAACATTATTAGGCATAATTGGATTAATGATATAACTTCGGTTTGCTGCATATTATACTATGAGTGTCCTCATTTTATTTCCAATTTCCTATTTTCTATTTCAGGGTATCTTCTCGGTGGACATGTGGTCCGGTTTTTCCACGGCCATGATGAATGTTTGACAATCCCATCTACTGACCCAGCAGAAGCTCAATATAGGTAATATTGAAGGATATTTGGATTTATTGGGATGGAAGTTGTTTAATTATGTTCTTTTTGTTGTTGTTGATTTTCATGGGTTCTGTTGGTACCCAAATATTGGTGCTGATAAACTAGTGAAAATGCATCAGAATCTTGATTTGCACCAAAAATCTGTACACCTCATTTTCTAAGTGTTTAGACACCTCTAATAGTTTCTGCAGCTTACTCATCAAGTGGACGGTGCTCATCAGGAAAAGGGTGGGGCTTGATAAATGGGCTGGGAATAATTTGCAACATTGTGTGCCATTGTGTGTCAGAAACGAAGCCAAATAAGTGGTATAAAGTTAGTGATATAAAGTTGAAGTAAGATAGTCTAAAAATGTGCCAGATTTGTCATGTTAAAGATGGTGTTATAACGCAGGAGGAGCTGGGCAGATTTACATGCAGTTTTGCAGCAATAACACTTTATTTTAAATCCCTGTTTTTTCTATGAGTAGGAGTCAAGTCTACAGTTCTGTTTAGTGAGTTACACAAAGAAAACTGTCAGTCACTGTTTAGGCACCGCCCATTGGACTCCTAAGCCCAGGATGAGCAGGGATTTAAATGAATAAATGACAAGCAACACTGGAACTTGTATCACAAAACAATATATCAATCTGCTCAGCTCCTCCTACTATAAATCATGCCGCTTGTAGATCAGACACAATATTAAACATGATTGGTTCCCAAGGATAAGTCATCAATCAATATCATAATCCTGAAGAACTCTTTGCTAATGACAAACCTACAATTTTACATTTATCTTACTAGGAAAGTGAATTATGAAGCAGGGGGAGCAGGTGTCCGTGCCAGGTCATTATGGAGAGTGGAACCCCTTAGAATAAGGTAACTACATGTATTTCCTACATTGGTCACCACACAGTGTAAAAGGAAATCCCTTTCTAAATGTTCTTTTATTATTCAGTTGGAGTGGAAGTCACATCAGATGGGGTCAGACATTCCGCCTACGGCATATCACAACTGGGCAGTATTTGGCACTGACAGAGGACCAAGGATTAGTGCTACAAGACCGGGCAAAGTCTGATACCAAGTCTTCAGCATTCTGTTTCAGAGCTTCTAAGGTAGAAAATCATAGCCAATAGAACTTACAGAGTATGAAAACACTTAATAATGTATTATAAATTTTCATGATATTTGTATAAATTACATTTCATACCCCATTTTGATATGGGCCAATAAGAATTATGCATACAGTACTTACATAACATGATCTACATAACAATTGTACGTCTGTACAAGGCTTTGCTTTATAAACAGAGACCACAGTGCAAGTATGAACAGTGCATTATCTCATCCTTACAAGTGTACATATAGAATAAACCAGGAAATGATCTAAACTTTAAGTTAAGGCAGCATCATGCATGCGGTGTCCCTCTCTGATAACCCACAATAAAAAAAATAAATATCTGAGTTTCTGACCATAGAAGGTCCCTGCATTCATGGTTGTATCTATCGACAACTGATCAAGACAAAAGACTCAGCAACAAGATGGTTAGAGAAAAATGTTCAATAATTTATATTTGCAAAAATGTTTTATACTTTCTACAAGTTTACATTTGGTTACATTCTTGTTTTGATGATGAAACTAACCTGCAATGCAGAAAGATATTTCACTGGAATTAATGTGATAATTGTCCATGGGCTTGTACATTTAAGTTGGGACATCCTTTAGACTAGGGCCACATAGAGATTTTGGCACTATCATGGCAGTGTCATGCCACCTGCATCTCAAATAGTGAACGTGAGTTGCCCCATCTTTGAACAACACAGTCGCCAGATATCCAAACTTCCTGGGTTTCTGGTCACTGTCATAATATGTACACATTTACTTTCATTACTTGCAATTCAGGCAGAAAAACCCTGAAATCTGTAGCCACATGTGATGTGTGTCGCAGTCAGAGTCATTGTGGAGCCCTGGCCTTAGCAGCAGGGTATTTGGTTATTTATAAAACTATGCAGCACTGTGATTGTTAACTAGATTTAGCTTCATCTTTTTTCCACCTGCAGGATATTAAATGAGGTAGAGCCTAAATAGATGCAAGTATAACACATGTACAGAAATCAGCCAAACTCTTTATTCTTGCTCGCCAGGAGAGACCATAGACCATAGAAATTTGAGCTATACAAGTCGGCATATTGTAATAATGAAGTGTTATTGTGTCATTTAGTCCTTTTTTAAGCCACCTCTCTGTCTTAATTTTGGTAACACACAGCAGGCTCCTGGCATTTACAAATAAACCATTGTTAGGAGGAGTTTATAGGATTTAACTCTGTATAATTAACATGTTCCTGTAAAGGTCACAGTCTTTTTCTTTGCTGGCCCGCTTTAGCTAAACTGCTTGATAGCAAAGTATGAGTCACGGGCCACCAATTTCTGCAGCGTGTCATTGGGACTGTAATTATACCACCATAGCCTAATGAACAAACTTTCCAATTTCTGCAGCCTTTTGAAGATTGCCCATCAGAATTATGGGATTTTTTTTCTGTTTGTTTTTAGTTATTAATAGTGTATCAAGAGATTTAATTCATATTAAATTATTGCATCCTGTGATGCACATACTGTACATATTAGTTTTTTTGGCTAAAGTTCACTGGTTTTCTCTTCTTAATATAGGAAAAGTTGGACTCTGGCCCAAAGCGAGACATTGATGGAATGGGAGTTGCAGAAATTAAGTATGGGGATTCCATTTGCTTTATTCAGCATGTAGACAGCGGCCTGTGGCTGACTTATAAAGCCCAAGATGCCAAGACAGCACGACTGGGACCACTAAAAAGAAGAGTAAGTATAGGTATCATACATAGACAGTTTCATTTATGGAAGTTATTATTATCCTGAAACATAAGAAAGGACGTTAAAATGAAGTATAGTAAGTAATTAAGCCCATACACTGAAAAAAACTACTAGGTTGGAGATAGGTTATAAAGTAAGGCTGGCCCCATTTAGAGAGCCACATCCAAAAAGCCCTGTGAGAAAAACCATGGCGGAAACGCATTGCTGTTTTCCCCACAGCACTTTTCATTTTCTTCTTCTATTATACCTATACAGAAAACCCCAGCGTTTCCGTAGGTATAATTGACATGCTGCAATTTACGTAAACTCAAGTGTTTTTGAAATCGCAGCATTTCCACTGCAGAGTTTTATTAGAGATTAGTCAGAATCCCATCCACGTAGCAGGTACTGTTAAACACCACAGTTTTTGCCATGGCGTTTCTGCCATGGCCAAATTGCAGTTTTCCAGCTGACAGCTGTTCCCCCAAACACATTCACACTCCTCTCAGGCAAGTATATATGGTTGTCGCTGTGGAAAGTGGAATAAACCATTGCCAGACACCTCTGGGGGTGACCTAAAGGTGTCTCCTTATTTACCTGTCTTCTTGGCTGAACATGTTCAGATATGGGAGATTTGGGGAGCACATAACCTGAAACTAAAGCTGTCAGCAAGTTATTCACTGACATTACAGTGTACACCAGCTCAAGCTCAAATGGGAAAGACCAAATTTTTTTTAGCGGAGTGCTTCTTTAAGCTAGTTTGACAGTCCTACCAGTATTAGTGGGTTAGGCCAATTTTACTGTTATGTGTACGGGCATCTTACGATCTGTCAGATCTGAAGAGTGAGAACAGGTAGATGAGACTTTCAGAATAAAATGTTTTACCTAATTTATTAAAGAAAAAGTACAAAATCTACAATAATTCCTTGACAATCTGTAACTGTCACGTGTAAGTTTTCAGCAGCTGTAGACATGCAGGTCACAACCCACTGCCGCATGGTAACATATTATAGATGGATAATGATGACTAGGGAATGCCAAGGTGCATTTACAAAGTTATCATCAGTAGAAGCCAATTTGTAGTACAAGGGGAGAGAAAGGAGCAGTAGCATGCAGGTGGCAGATTATATGGGTCATGAGGGATGGGTGCTCTTTGTGTATCATATCATAGGTGAGCCAAATGAGAACTATTGGGGTGAAAATAGGAGTAACATTAGCGAGACCAGGGCACGGCTTAGAGGCTTTGAAGTGGAATTCCTGTTAAACTGAGATTAAAGTATTGAATATGAGAGAGGAAAGCATAGATTAACTTTGTACTGAAAGCTTATTCTGATAATACTGTAGCTTTGCAGGTATGCTGACTTAATGGAATGGTAAGTAAAGAGTCCTTACAGAGAAATAGTAGAAAATGAAATAGACAATTTCTAAAGGTGACCATTCACATTCAGTAGTTGTTGGATAAACATTTGTTTGTTCAGCAGATATCCCTCCCAACCCACCTATACACATAAACGCTCAGTTCGGCTGAGCATAAATGTGTTTTACATTGGGGAGTAGATTGTAAATTGCTGCCAGCCCACTCTGTGGGTGACTTATCACCCCTATGAGCAAAACATCAAGCATGATGAAATTTAACATGGCCAATGCTTTTTATCTTGGTATAGGTCAAACAAATGTCAGTCAATCATACATTTAGATGATTGTCTTGTCTTGCCCAAATTGGCAGATATGGCTAGCCTTAGTGTAAGGCCATGTTTAACCCAAGATTAGTTGAAATAAGTATACTGTTGTCCCTTTTTTGTACTAAGGGGCATACATAAAAAGAGAGGGAACCAAACTGGGCCCCTCATTTATGTTTTTTTTTCTACCAAAGACCGTTTCTTTTCTCATTCTTAACTTTTCATGACACTAGGGCCAATTTCTCACCTTCTTGTTTGCGGGCAATGCTTTAGAGTGTTGAAACCTACAAAGGTTCTTGCCACCTAAGAGCAAAGGGTACAGGACCAGTTAGGGTTTAACCCCTTCTCTGCGCACACATAGCAGTCACAAGGGCTGCCTCCATTGTACAGACACTCTACCGTGCACTGAAAACCTTCTTCCATATCATGAATGCAGGTCAGTGACCAAGAGTAGGAGACAATACCCTCGTGAATAGAAAACCCTACGCGTCCCTACGTTTTCAAAATTCAGCGCTGTTAAAGATAAAGAATGTCTCTATATCTGAATAGAAGTAATATTTTACATCTGCTTTTATCTGAACAGGCAATCCTGCACCAGGAAGGCCATATGGATGATGGCGTCACATTACAGAAGTGTCAGCATGAAGAGTCCCAAGCTGCTCGAATCATTCGTAACACCACAGGCCTGTTTAGCCAGTTCATCAGGTACAGATTGCTCAGCAGTGTCTCATTTTTGCTGCACATTTTGTCTGTCTATTGATAGCTTTTTTTAGATGGTTCCAAGAAAATAGATCTCAGACGTTCACACAGATGTCTCCTCTTCAGTATGCAAAATATACCACCAGTTAAGTTACCACTTTAAGCCCCATCATTCACTTTGTGCTTCACATACTCTGTATGCAGTATTATACTAACAATTGTCAGACTCATACATAGATAACTTTGGAAGGATGACCTGTGAATGGAGAATATGCAGAGAAAATAGTTTATGACATGATTGCGATTTTGCTGATGCCTCTGTAGAATGTAAAGCACTTGAAAAACACCAAGAGGAGTCACTAAAATATTCATCTAATCTATTGGGAATTGTGGTTTGCTGACGCTGATCTTTTATGTTTTTATGGCTAGTGACCTGGATTCTCTGACGGGGAACAACCGGACAGTAACAGCCCCCATCGCCCTGCCTATTGAGGAGGTAGTTCAAACCCTGCAAGACTTGATCACCTACTTTCAGCCTCCCGAGGAAGAACTAGAACATGAAGATAAACAAAATAAACTCCGCTCACTCAAGAACAGGCAGAACCTTTTCAAAGAGGAGGTATAAGTTCACGGACTAGAATGATGGGAGCTGTATGCCTTCGGTCTTAAAAAAAAAAAAGTGGCATTGTCGTTCTTCTTTTGTTCTATATTTATTTTTCATTATGCTATATTACAGATGTAGCAAAGTACAACTTGACACAACTTATAAATAACTTAAAATATGCAGTGTCATAGCACAGAACACAACAAAAGTCAATGAAAGAGTCAAGTTACAGTTTAAATTTTACTTGATTACATCTGTATATTGTCTATATTCCTTTGCACATTTATTTAATTTTTCCACTAAATCTAAATACTAAAATGAAGTCTTTTTCAAGCTAGCTGCACCACTAATGTCATATGTACAGATAAATCCTGAAATTCTAGTCTGGGCTTTATCATCATAGCAGAGGTATAACTTCAAGTTCCTGGGTCTTAATGCAAAATGTTGAGCAAGGCCCCAATCCACTATTTATAATTAAGAATACTCTTGTTGCCGTATATGGCAGCAGAGACCAGTCTAGACTGGCCCAAATGGAAGCAGGAGAATCCCTCATTGGATCCCCAAGCCAAGGTGGGCTCCAAGCCCCACAACTCCTGCACAAGCAGTGCATTGCAAAGTACACCCCCTGTACTACACGCAGATAGGAAGCATACAGCATCTCTAATAGTGTATGTGTCCATACCGATAGATAAACAAACTAACCAGTTTATAATAATATAGATATGGACACCAAAGCTGTGCATTCATGTGTATTGGGTGGTTGGGAGAAATAGCTGTTGAGGGATATGGCTATCTGTAGGATCTGTTCACATCACATGTGCATGTTTGAAGTATTCACTAAAGGTATACTCCAGACATACAGAACTGTATGCCTATTAATTTATACATCTTAGCTGTTGACTCCAGGTTTTTTGTGGGATCCAGATGTATTGAAAAGTTCAGTCAATTATACTTTTCAGTACAATATGGCTAAAGGTCACTCAATTTTGTAAAAAGAAATCAATGGGCACTTTAGAAAATGAGGTCAGGAGCATTTCCTGATGTATATGCTGATTGTAGAGTCAGATTGTAAAAACGGATCAACAGATTGCTTTGCTTTTTTTTTTTTTTTTTTTACCGCATCCAGTAAAAAAACTGACTCTTTGTCTGTAACAAAAAAAAAAGAATGAAAGCAGCCTTACTGTGAAACAATCATATGATCATGCTTTGATAGCTCTGCATTTTCTTATACGTTTACCCAGAGTGCAATTGATATGAATGTTGTGCTCCTTTGTGCTTTTGTGTAAAATACTTTTGTGATACCTCCATGAATCATCTGAATAAGAATAATTTAGATTAATATTCTTTCTGATTGTAAAAAATAATTTGGTTTTCCAACTAATAACCCTTCTGCTTCCTGTGCAGGGAATGCTGGCTCTAGTGCTAAATTGTATTGACCGCCTAAATGTATACAGCAGCGCAGCACACTTTGGTGAATTTATCGGGGAGAAATCTGGACCAGCATGGAAGGAAATCCTGAACCTTCTCTATGAATTACTAGGTGGGTGAGGAGTAAATAACCATTATTATTATTAGTTTTTATAACATTGTGGGGCAGAATCATTAAAAATTTACGCCACTTTTCCAGTGTAAAAAAGTTTGCAATATTTATACAACACTTGCAACACAAAATTGATGCACTTTTACACTGCTGCCGTAAATGGTAATAGAAATCTACGTCAGCTACAATTTGGCACAGATTTCAATTAAGTGCATGGCCCTGTGGGGGGTGGGCCTAATTTCTGATGAGGCCTGCACCTTGCCGTAAATCAGCTATATCTGCTGCTGGCACAGGGGTTATCAAGACCGGCATATAATACGACAGGCTCCATAAATTTCCCTTTGTATTTATTAAATTTGTTACACAAAGCAGTGACGGTCACCTGGCACCAGACTCATCCTCTATCTCTGGCTCTCCTCTTTTACCTGTATATCGTGTCTTCCTGGCTGGTTTAGTCATGCACAGTTTAAGTAATAACTAATACACTTTAGTCTCATTTATTAAAACAGAATTTTTCACAATTCCTGAAATTAAATCCTAGTCCACATTCCTTTTCTTGGGTCAGTTTGGATAACTACTATAGGTCAAGAATAATACTAGAGACAAAGATTTACTTCAGCTTTTATTTCTTTCATTATTTTGGAGCTGAAGCATAACCAGACATGGTGTCAAGGGGAACCCATCAAATTGAACATGCAATCAGATCCCCATGGTATAGGATAGGGCATGAAAAGCTGAGCAGATCAGCTCATTCTGCCTTATAACATGTAGCTTGCAGACTGCACTGCATTTTTCATGTCACATGATCCCTTTAATTTCATTCTGCAACATTTATGCTAGAGCTACATGGCAGCTTTAACCGTGCAACATTAAGATCACAATATCATGGTTCAAAGCCACCACTAATGACAGTCGACAGTCAGCAGAAGTTCAAACCCAATGGACTTTAGCGTGAGCACAGTCACCACCATTATTTGCAATTTTAGCAGCGTGACATTGTGATCTTAATCATACATAGCCATGTTATATTGCGAAGTCAAGTCACCATGTAGTCCGTATAATATTGTAAGTTAGTGGACACTTACAGTATAGGATTTTACAGTATTAGATCATCTCTGCATTTTCACTATGCTCCCGTGTACTTGAAGATGTAGTGAAAATTTACTTGAAATAGCTAATGAAAACTTGACATGTAACACATTACAATTATTTCAGCGGTATGTAGCAGGTTAAATGTCAAGTTAATTTTTGCTACATCTGTCAATCATACTTTTTAAAAAAGGATTGTGCCTTCCTGTGTTGAAAGTACATTTAAAAGACACATACAGGGCATCGGGTATGTTGAAACACAATCTGCCCTATCTCTCTTTCCCTCGTCATCTGCCGTCATAGGAAAGTTGAGAGGTCCCCAAAAAGATAGTTAGCTAATTCCACTGAAATAAATGGGTTCAGCTGTCTAGTGTACATTACAAATGACTGTCCCGGTTACAGTATTGTATGATAACTTAACTTTTTATACTTCATTTGTTTCTTTTTCAAGCTGCTCTAATTCGCGGAAATAGAAGCAACTGTGCACAATTTTCTAATAATTTGGATTGGCTCATTAGTAAATTGGAACGTCTTGAATCATCTTCAGGTATGTTCATCGTAACCTGTCCCATTCATAGGAAACATATTTAATATTGCCATATTAACATACGTATATGTTGACCATTAACTTACTTTCTTTATGTTTGTTTTCTTATTGCAAATACTTGCATGAAGCAGCAGGTACCAAACAATGCACATTTTTTATATTTCCCTTGATGTTATATGAATCTATCCAGTACCCAGACTACTAGATTCATTTCATTTGCAACATTTGGGACGTTGCTGCTCATGGTCGTCATTTGTTATTATGGTGCTGTGATATGATGAGTTGCACTCCAAGAACATTACATAGTGTTGTTCTGATAAACGTAGATGACACAAGTAATATATTGTACCTTTATTATTCCATGTTGTTTCACCATTGTAAGGAAAGCAAGCACATCTATTTCTGGAGATGATTTCCTTGTCTGTCTTCCTACAGGAATATTGGAGGTTCTACATTGCATCTTGATTGAAAGCCCCGAGGCTTTAAATTTAATAGAGAAGGGACACATACGCTCTATAATTTCTCTTTTGGACAAACATGGACGGAACCACAAGGTATATAGGAACAAGCACCTTACCTGATAATAGTGACAACTGAATAATATGGCTCAGTAGTAATGGTTGTACATAACTGAACAGATTTTATTTTTTAACCACTTCTGAACCAGGCCATTTTCCCTGCTTCAGGACCGGACACATTTTTTTTTTTTTTTTTTATACAAGCAGTTTTGAGGGTTATAACATTTTTATTTATTCAAACTATTTTTGCGCCTTTTTTTGGTAATAAATAGGCCTTTATTTTAATGTTGGTTTTGTTTTTCCATGTTTATTCTTTACTTTAATATCCGAGAAAATGTAAACAAATAAGGAGGGGACAGGTATCTGTTTTTTCTCATTTTCATATATTTTTTTATATTTCATAATAGTTTTTCCACTCTGGTAAGGTAATTTTCATGTAGGTAAAAATTATTGGGGCTAGAACCTGTGATGTGGGCTGGTAGTGGTGTTTTGTAGTGGTACAAATATAGTGTACAATGTGTAGTGGTACACATTGTACCCCCCATAAGATTATAATAGACCTTTGGGGGGGGGGGGCATTTTAACTTTCCTTTTTTTTTTCCCGATTTCTCCTGTAACTGGGGTTGTTACAGGAGGAATGCAGCCTCCTAGTATTATTATTGTTGGTATCACTGCTACCTTTTCTACCATTCTATCTACTAAGTATGTGTAAAGGACAATATAATCCTGATGATATTAGCAATATTATTATTGTTATGAACAGTTGTCGACTGTATCATGTACACACCAGGAGAATCACCCAATGTATATGTTAAATGCATTCATATGGTTCCATTCACTCAACTGCAACAAAGACACAGCACTGTGAGATATACTTGCAACATCCCAGTGGAGGAATGTCGGAGGTTGGGAGTAGTAGTTGGTCACGGTTGAGATCACAGTGGCTGTAGTCAGCTCCACTCCAGTATTGTACAGCAGCTGTGAAGAGGGGGCCTGTAGTGTGGGTGTTGGTGGTAGTAGCTCCCTGTGGTAAGTCTCCTGTCTCATGGTGGTTGGGGTGCCCTTGATGTTGGTGCAGGATTGAGGACTCATCAAGGCATGTAAATAAGAGTAAAGCAATCTTCCATAGAAATGGATGCACAGTTAGGGTAGAGGTCCGGAGATGTTTTTTTTTTCCTGTGGTTAGTCAGTGTCTCTCTAGTTCTGTCAGTCTCCTAAAAAGGTGTTTTCTCTTCCACAAAAATAGATATACCAGCAACTGCTCAAACGGCTGGGTGCAAGTTCCTAAAGGGTGCTAGGCCTGAGGCTTGTTGGTCGTAGTTGTAGCTATGAGTACCATTCAAAAATTCCCTTCATAGTCTCACACAGAAGTCCCAAAAAGTGAACAGAGCTTATATCTATCTTGACTGTGATATTGACACCATCCCTGACTTGTAGCTGACAGACCTAGGTCAGCCTAAGTGTGTCACTCCAGCTAACCTCCTTTCCCTGGCTGGTGACAAAGAGAACTAGCTGGTGAGCAAGAAGACTAAGTATCTCCTCACCCTCACTAGAATGATCTAAGGTCAAAGGCTGTACCATCTCCCTATATCCAGCCACATTGGTATAGCCACTTCAAATTACATAAGATTCCATATAGCAAACATAAGAACATAAAATCAAGAACAATTTCACTGTAGTAATCATCAACACTTTAGCAGTGCTCTATTGGGACACAGCTTTCTTTTTTTTCATACACTTGGAGTCAGTGGGTGACATATGCCATTGTATGCTTATAAAGTGACATACACCAAAGTTTCCAGTAGAGTTGAGAAATATACCAATATATAACTTTTATGGAAGGCTCAAATGTAGTATGTACAGAACCTAAGAAATAAGCTTTATTGTACAGTACCTTGCAAAAGTATTCATACCCCTTTTTCACATTTTGTCACCTTACAAACACAAACTTAAATGTATTTTATTGATATGTTAATTGATAACCAACACAAAGTAGCAGATAATTGTGAAGTGGAAAGAAAATGATACATGGTTTTCAAAATTTTAATCAAATAAAAATAAAAAGAGTGATGTTCAAAAGTATTCAGCCCCCTATATCAATACTTTGTAGAGCCACCTTTCGCTGCAATTACAGCTGCAAGTCTTTTGGGGTATGTCCCTACCAGCTTTGCACATCTAGAGACTAAGATTTTTGAGCGTTCTTTTCTGCACAATGGTTCAAGCTCAGACAGTTTGGATGGAGAGCGTCTGTGAACAGCTATTTTCATGTCTTGCCACAGATGCTCAATGGGATTTAGGTCTGAACTTTGACTGGGCCATTCTAACACATGGATAGTCTTTGATCTAAACCATTCCACGGTAGTTCTGGCTGTATGTTTAGGGTCATTGTCTTGCTAGAAGGTGAATCTCCTTCCCAGTCTCAAGTCTTTTACAGCCTCCAACAGATTTTCTTCCAGGATTGCCCTGTATTTAGCTCCATCAATCTTCCCATCAACTCTGACCAGTTTCCCTGTCCCTGCTGAAGAAAAGCCTTCCCCCAGCATGATGCTGCCACCACCATGTATCACAGTGGGGATGGTGTGTTCAGGGTGATGAGCAGTGTTACTTTTCCACCACACATAGCACTTTGCATTTAGGCCAAAAAGTTCAACTTTGGCCTCATCTGACCAGAGCACCTTCTTCCACGTTTGCAGTGTCCCCTATATGGCTTGTGACAAACTGCAAATGGCAATTCTTATGTCTTTCTTTCAACAATGTCTTTCTTCATGCCACTCTTCCATAAAGGTCAGATTTGTAGAGTGCACGACTTATAGTTGTTCTGTGGACAGATTCTTCCACCTGAGCTGTGGATTTCTGCAGCTCCTTCAGTGTGACCATGGTCCTCTTGGCTGCTTCTCTGACCAGTGCTCTCCTTGCTCGATCTGTTAGTTTAGGTGGACGGCCATGTCTTGGTAGGTTTGCAGTTGTAGAATACTTGTTTCCATTTTTGCATGATGGATTGAACAATGCTCCTCCTTGGGTTGCTCAAAGCTTGGGATATGTTTTTATAACCGAACCCTGCTTTAAACTTCTCCACAACTTTATCTCTGACCTGTCGGGTGAGTTCCTTGGTCTTCATGATGCTGTTTGTTCACTAGTGTTCTCTAACAAACCACTGAGGCCTTCACAGAACAGGTGTATTTATACTGAGGCTAAATTACATACAGCTGGCCTCTATTAACTAATTAAGTGACTTCTGAAGGCAATTGATTGCACTGGATGTTATTTAGGGGTATCATAGTACAGGGGGCTGAATACTTTTTGATTTTTATTTGATTAAAATTTTGAAAACCATGTATCATTTTCATTCTACCTCACAATTATCTGCTACTTTGTGTTGGTCTATCATTTAAAATCTCAATAAAACACATTTAAGTTTGTGGTTGTAAGGTGACAAAATGTGAAGAAGTTCAAGGGGTATGAACACTTTTGCAAGGCACCGCATAGGCACTGTATATAGTTGTCAATATTGGGGGCTATTTATCCATGTTCATGTAGGATACTTCAATTTATGAGATGACAAAAAGTTGCAAACTGCATCGAATTTATTGTTGTAGATGTACACTGGTACTTTGCACCAAAAAAGTATGTAGTTTACAGATTTATCGCAATTATTACATTTTTAAGACCAGCTGCTGAGGTAGGTACATAAAGTAACAAAAATTTGCAACCATTTGAGTATACACTCACCCTCCTAATACAGACCACACAACCTGCATCCCTTTTTATACACCGCGCCCATAGTATACAATGCACCCTCTGTACACCCCTGACATATACTGCACCCTCTTGAAACCCCAAAACCTGCACCCTCATTATACAATGCACCTATAGTATACACTGCACCCTCTGTACACCCCACAACCTGCACCCCTTGATATACACTGTACCCTCTGTGCACCCCTGATATACACTGCACCCTCTGTGCACCCCTGATATACACTGTATCCTCTGTACACCCCTGACATATACTGCACCCTCTTGAAACCCCAAAACCTGCACCCTCATTATACAATGCACCTATAGTATACACTGCACCCTCTGTACACCCCACAACCTGCACCCCTTGATATACACTGCACCCTCTGTGCACCCCTGATATACACTGTACCCTCTGTACACCCCACAACGTGCACCCCCGATATATACTGCACCCCCTGATATACACTGCACCCACTGTGCACCCCTGATATACACTGCACCTATAGTATACACTGCTCCCTCTGTACACCCCAAAACCTGCACCCCCTAATATACTCTGCACCCTCTGTGCACCCCTGATATACACTGCACCCTATGTATACCCCTGATATACACTGCACCCTCTGTACACCCGAGATACACGGCATCTATAGTATACACTGCGCCCTCTGTACACACCACAACCTGCACCCCCTGATATACACTGCACTCTGTGCACCCCGATATACACTGCACTTTGTGCACCCCTGATATACACTGCACCCTCTCTGCACCCCTGATATACATTGCACCCTCTGTGCACCCCTGATGTACACTGCACCTATAGTATACACTGCACTCTCTGTACACCTCACAACCTGCACCCCCTGATATACATTGCACCCTCTGTGCACCCGTGATGTACACTACACCCCTGATATACACTGCACTCTCTGTACACCCCACAACCTGCACCCCCTGATATACATTGCACTCTCTGTGCACCCCTGATATACACTACACCTCTGACATACACTGCACCCTCTGTACACACCAAAAAAAAAAAAAAATTAAAATAAAAATTTGCAACCATTTCTGATACAAATGATGAGCTAACAAAATAGGGTGGATTTCCGTGTAACCAGGAAATGTGATTGTAATGCTTGCTATTAAATCTGTTATTTCCAGGTTCTGGACGTCCTGTGCTCTCTTTGTGTATGTAATGGGGTTGCAGTGCGTACAAACCAGAATCTAATATGTGACAACCTGCTGCCCAGGAGAGATCTGTTGTTACAAACGCGTTTGGTTAATGATGTCACCAGGTATATTTTCATTTAAGAAGGCAGATACTCTTGCATGTTAGTTTAACATTTGACATGAACTGACATGGCCAATTGATATTTCTTGTCATTTTGTAGCATGAGGCCAAATATCTTCCTTGGTGTAGCTGAAGGTTCAGCACAGTACAAAAAGTGGTACTTTGAGATGATTATCGATCAGGTTGATCCATTTCTAACTCCAGAACCGACACACCTACGTGTTGGCTGGGCCTCCACCTCTGGTTATGCTCCTTATCCTGGTGGAGGTGAAGGATGGGGAGGCAATGGAGTAGGTGATGATCTTTTCTCCTATGGCTTTGATGGTCTTCACTTATGGTCTGGTAAGTGCATTTTGAGAATGATGCTTTTGATTGAGAGGGGTGGAGCCTCACACACACACACACATATATATATCTTTATTTTACCACTGTTCAGAGGTAATGGAGCAAGCACAATGGAAGAGATTTATCAAGACTGGAATTTCCTATGCACTAGAGTAAGAATATCTCTTAATAAATTATTTGCATCTCCTGCTTCTGTGCATTAAATCTTGATTTCTGGTGTAAATTATAGTAAATCTAATGGGACATAGAGGTCACGTTACCTTCAGCTAAGCCTTGCTCTGGCATAACCACTTTTTAGAAAAGTGTCTTGGAGCTGCAGATTGCCAAATGTTGCAATATTTGGCACCAATTGCTACTTTTTGCCAAATTTCAACACTAATTTCTGTTGTAAAAATAGTAATAAATTCCCCCCAATTGCTCTATTTCAATTGTGGCCATCAAGTGCAATTTGCTTATTGCCTTTATTTTCATTGTTTTTGCTGGGACTCGAATAAAACACCAAGTTACAATCCCATGAAAAGGAATTTAGTTTTGGAAGGACAGAACATGCAGTAATAATATCACAAAACAAGCCCACACCCTCTAAATATATGCCCACACTTGCTGGATTTTATACAGAATTGATGCGTATTTATGGCCATTATTCTGCTTTTGATTGTGCCCCACTCCTCACGGCAGACCCAATACCTGGATCCCAATCCCAATCTCTGGTCAGGACCTGATTGGTTCAGTTTCCAAAGAGGTGACCATTATAATAAACTGTCACAGTGAAGGGAGAATAATTTAATTGTTTGTAAAACTGTTGGAGGGAGAAGACTTGCATAGAAGAATTTGGAGATTTAGATTTATTATGCCAACTACTTTAGCAAAGAATATGAAAACAAGAAGAAAAGTATATTTTGACATGCTCCATGCCTTTTTTTTTTCAATACATATGACCTATAGAATGAAAAGATATCCATTCCAGGCTTGGAAAAAGCTAGAAAGCCTTGTTTCCCACAAAAAGGCAAAAAAAATATTTTGACAAAAACAAAAATTAAAAAATGCAGCTTTTCAATATATGAAATTTTGCTCTGGTCAGTAATGCCCAAAACACCCCTGGCCACAAAGTAGTTTTCGGTCCTGGGACCAATTTTGATACTGAATACCTGTCATCAGGATAGATCAGCACTATTAGATCAATGGGGGTCTGACAGTCACTGCAGAACTGCCTTATACTGGCACAGCAGCTATACAGGGGACGGAGCCTTCTGCTTCCAACTCTGTCCCCTGTATAGGTTAGAGAACTGGATGCGGCCCAAACCACCGATCAGTATTGGGTCTGGGTGTCTAAACCCAATGATCTCATACTGATGACCTACCGTAGGAGAGGTTAACAGTGTTAAAATTGGCCTGTGGACCAGAAAACCCCTTTAATTTAGGCATAGAATGATACCTAATAAAGATATCATTTCAGTGTGAACTTGTTTGCCTGTAGTTCTGTATGTTCTTTGCTCAGGCGGCATTATGCTGCTTCCCTCTGGGTATAAATGAAATGAAGCCACCGCTGAATCCTGAGCTTAACGCGCTTTGGAAGCTTGGAAAAGAACACAATGATGCATTTGCCAGTTGGAGGGATTTGAGCGGGGTGCGCTGTTCATAATACAACAAAAGCTAATTTCCTTCATATAATCCACTGTCTTTAAATGCAACAGCTGTGTATAGCTGGACTACAGTAATTCCTGTGAAATGACTCAAGTCTCCTGTAACCAGACTACACAACTCCGAAGAAAGACAAGAGACATTCACCAGGCTCTTTGATACACTTTCACCACTACAGTGCCAGCTCATTGCAGTGAACATGTCTAGTCTTGGCATATAGCCTTAGTAAAAGTGCTGCTTGTTGGGCAAAAGTGGACACGTATAACTGATGACAAACTATTAGCTTCCTCACACTTGATTTGATATATTCCAGTCATCCCTTACAGCCAAGAATTAAGAACACTTGTAATGTAGTGTTTTGTTTTTTTGTTCCTGCCTTGTCTTATAGTCTACTACATTTAAAGGGGTTGTCAATTATAAAAAAAGATATTACGTATGGTGATTCAATTACATAAGTGTTTGGCCAAAGCCTATCCAAGTGTTTGGGCTCCTGTACTGATTACTGGGGCTGCTTGAAGAAGGGGCTGCTTTCTTGAGACAACACTTTTTAAGGGAATATGTTCCCAGAATTTTTGTTGTGATATATATATAGTGTGTGTGTGTGTGTGTATGTATGTGTGTGTGTGTTATATATATATATATATATATATATAAACACTAAGTAATTTTTTTCACTCTGGTCACTAAGCCTAATAATAGACTGGCACTTGTAAATTTTGTAGAGGTTTTCTTTGACGCAGTTGCCTTCAACTGCTTACAATTAAACTGATTACAATTAAAGATAAAACCTCTCTAGATAACACCACTGACCCATCATTGCATTCACTACTGACAACAGACAATGTCACAGTAAATCTACTCCTTCTCAGTGCACAGGACATGTTTATTCTATACTCCAGTCTATTGCTGCCTATGGCCATGACACTGTTGTAAAGCATTTCACTAAATGCTGTTAACAGAGGCGAAGCACAGACAAAATGCCAGCTCCCACAATAATGTACAGAAAAAATAAAATCTGTCTACCATCAGAAAATAAAAGAAGATTAGAAAAATGTGATATTTCACATATCTGGTTTTAAATAAAAACTGGTAATACAGTCCCTATAAATCTGAATTGTGTTTTACTTGTTTAAATTTCCTATCCAGGCTGTTTTTAGAAGTGCCATTGGCCCGATTGCCTAAAATAGAACATGCGTAGCTGTGAGTGGTCCCTCAGCAGTTTGCGTAGAAAAAAGTGATGTTATATTTGTGAAGTTCAGACACAGCTTATGGAGCACAATTCACATCTCATTCTGTTCTCACTATGACTCATTGATCGCACCCACTGTACTTTTCTTTCTCATTGACGTATAAGGCAGAAATTAAGCTAAGTGCTTTGTGTTTGACTCACAGTAGCCATATAATTAGGATGCTATCTACAACCAGATAGCTTTGTTGCTTGTTATATGACTTCCCTGAAGCCTCCATTCTTTGGTGACTTGTATTATAGCTGATGATACATATTGTACTAGAGTGAGCCTCTTACTAACTACTGTCTTTTTGCTTTATACAGGACGGGTACCAAGGGCTGTGGCTTCAAGTAACCAGCATTTATTAGCATCTGATGATGTGGTCAGCTGCTGTTTGGACTTGGGAGTGCCTAGTATTTCTTTTCGTATTAATGGGCAGCCAGTCCAAGGCATGTTTGAGAACTTTAACACCGAAGGTCTGTTTTTCCCAGTTGTAAGCTTTTCTGCTGGGGTCAAGTAAGTAAATTATACTACATGGTATATTTTTCCTTTAATGTCATTGCTTCTAGAACATGTGGCAGAAAACTTGGAACATTTAAAGAGCACCTTTCACCACCTATTACAAATCTAGCTATTTACATCATTTAATAGGCTCTGCTCTACTGATTCTGGCACAGTTGGAAATTCTTCTCTAGCCCCCACCGTTCCTGAGGAATCAGTGCTGTTAGTTTTGATGATATGATAAATAGTTTTCTACTGTCAGGTGGGCGGTGTCAGACAGGAGCAGGCAAGAAGTGTGATTCTGAGCTCTGACAATGTCCATTGGAGCTCAGAATCAAGCCCCTTGCCTGTTCCTGCCTGACACTGCCCATCTTACTGTACAGAGCCTATGTAGCATATTAGGCACCCACACTAACTGTACTGATTGCCCAGGAATGGTGTGGACTAGAGAAAAAAATCGACCTGTGCTGAAATCAGTGGAGCAGCAGCTAATGGACGCTAAGATCTGGAGTTGGTGAAAGTAGTAAAAGGTCCTCTTTAACTAATACTCTAAAGGGTCACAGGTATTGCAACTAAAGCTGGTCATACACTTTAAAGGGAGTCTGTTACCAGAACCCAGTATATCAACCCAGCCCTGCAGAGAGAGATGTAAGGGTCAACTGAATCAAACTGTTTGTTTTATTTTTTCCCTTGTGAATCGGTGCCTCCATTACTGATATATCACTATTAATTTCAATATGTAAATGAGCTCTATAGAGCAATGAGGGCATAGCCATTGCTCTATAGGGGCTCAAAATAAAATAAGTTTAAAAAAATAAAAAAAATATTAAGTTTAAATCACCGCCCTTTCTTTAGATCACATATAAAAACTATTAAGCAAAGTAAACTCCTGTAGACACTGGAAAATGAAAGGGTCAGCCAGCTCCCATTACCTTGGAGATCAGGGGAGGAGATAGAATGGCCCAAAGCGTCAGGGTCCGATCATGTGACCTGGGAGTCAGAACCAGGCCGGAATATTCGGGTCCATTATCCAGTGGTAACCGCATCAGTCAATCTTAACTCCCTGGATAACCCCTTTATTTTTTACATGACTTAGATACATGTTAAATGTTGTGGTCAGTGGGGTCCAGGCAAAACAACACAATTACAAGAAGAATGGAACTGTGGCAGTCTATATCCCACATTTAGTCCTTCTTAGGGTCTGTTTGCAGGTGTCACATTTGACGCTAGAAATATAATGACATTCTGGATTCTATGCATGTCAATGGAGTTTTTGCACCCTGTTCACATGCTATGAAAATTTTCTCTGCAGATTGTTGGTGCCATGGAAAAAATATTGCCATGGAAATAAAATGCCTGCTACTTATGCAGATCCACAGAACTTCAAACAGCACATTCAAGGCATAAATCTGAGTGCCAGCCTCAGATTTCTGCCAGTGAATCCTCTAGCAAACACATGTCAGATTAAATTCCTTAGAGAGCAAATGAGAACTGAATGGTGAGATGCTTAATACAGCGCCACAGTCCATTCATTGTACCAGTTGGTGACAGACCTGGCATTGAGACGGCTACGGACTTCTGACCTGTCTTTATTTACTTCTATTCATTATACTTGTTAATACTATTATTAAATGACTTCCCCACTTAACCCACTTATAACTGAACAGTCTGAACAAGTGCATTGAAAACATATAACATTTTGGAGCCAGAAAAGTTCAGTGTAGTTTGATAAGGATGAAGCAGAGAGAAAGCAAACAGCATTCTCTTATTTGTGGTCATACTTATGGTTCCAGAACTTGTTCCACATTTATCACTGTATAAAACCCTGTTCTTGTAGCCTTACCTGGTTGTTACATTTTTCATTTCTCTTTATCACAAAAGTGGAAATGTAATGTCACATACATACTAAACTAGGTTCATGACTTCCTATCTTCTAGGGTCCGATTTCTTCTTGGTGGTCGCCATGGGGAATTCAAGTTCTTGCCCCCAGCTGGCTACGCTCCATGCTATGAGGCCCTGTTACCAAAAGAGAAGATGAGAGTGGAGCCTGTTAAAGAGTATAAAAGAGACTGTGAAGGAGTTCGGGATTTGTTGGGTACAACTCACTTTCTGTCCCAAGCTTCATTCATTCCTTGTCCCATTGATACCAGCCAGGTATAACTTCTTGTACTTTCCGAATGTTACATATACGTGTAAACATCAGTATACAAGTCCCTTTTCTGATACTATTGTTATCCCAAAGAGCCTTTTTCTTTGAAGCTTGCTAGATATAATCTCAGCATGATGTAATAGATGCAAGTAATACAATATTTCTTTTTGCTATATGAAAGGAAAGTTTAGTGGCTTGCATTAATTCGAGCCAACTAAGCATGAGCTACTACCAAACCTAGACCAACGCGGTCCACTCATCTTTGCTCTACATCATTCAGAATTTATTTATTTTGTGCAAACATTTGGAACTTTTTGTTATTTTGCGCCACCATTTTTTTGAAAAGTTACCTAAACTTAATAGGCGAAGCAGAGCCACCATGGTATGACAGACTGACAGATTTATCATAATGTATACCGACTAAAATGTCCTCCATTATCAGTTTATGGTCTGTAACTTTCATGTCCACTATCTATAAAATCTGACAGCTAAATTTTATGCCGTCATGCTAATTAAAAGGATGTTAACAGGATGTGCTAACGTATATTGATCATTGGGTATGCAATATCTGGGACCCCTATAATCCCAAAAAAATGTGGGTTATTAATCTCTTGGTATTGCCAGATAATGAAATATACCAAGAAATTATTTTATACTGTACAGTAATGAAAATAGAATTCCATTTACATGCTGGCCTATAACCAATAAAGACCAAGCAAGTGCATGTACCAGAAGGTAGGCAGAATAAAAATAGACTAACAGAAAATGATTCATTTACTGATATGTAAGATCCACAGCATCTGGTGGCAGATATAAAACGGAAAGGGACTTTGATTGATTTATCTGGTCCAGCATTGTATAGTAAACAATCTTGCAGAACTGGAGTCCTAGGTTCGAATCCGACCAAGGACAACATCTGCAAGGAGTTTGTATGTTCTCCCCGTGTTTCCATAGGTTTCCTCCCGATACTCCAGTTTCCTTCCACACTCCAAAGACATACTGCTAGGGAATTTCGATTGTGAGCCCTATATGGGACAGTGGCAAATATGGGAATATGTGGGCGCTATACAAGTAAGAAAAAATAAATAAATGGCAGCATGGTGGCTCAGTGGTTAGCACTATTACCTTGCAGCAGTGGAGTCCTGGGTTTGAATCCGACCAAGGACAACATCTGCAAGGAGTTTTTATGTTCTCCGCGTGATTACGTGGGTTTTCTCCAGGTACTCCGGTTTCTTCCCACATTCCAAAGACATATTGATAGGGAATGTAGATTGTGAGCCCCACTTGGGAGTTTGTTGACAATATCAGTAAAGTGCTGCGGAATATGATGGCGCTATACAAGTAAGCAAAATAATAGCCCTGTGCTCCACTAAAGACCCCAGATCCGTGGTGGGTATATGGTTGTACCTTATAATGATGTCACACTTATGCTACATGTTCCCAGTTGAAAACTATTCTATATTTTATTATATATTTAGCTAGAATATTAACCATCTATACTATGCTCTACTTCTTTGAGATATAGACTGTATTATAAACCTTCATTTCTTTCTCTCTTTGAACACTGTCTTGATTAGTTTTGGATTTTTTTTTTATGTTTGTACATTGAGTTTTATGCAGTATATGAATTTAACAACTATTTACATGCTAAAATAAATCTCTGTACTTTTTTAGATTGTTTTACCTCCTCATCTTGAAAAGATCCGAGACAAATTAGCAGAAAACATCCATGAACTGTGGGGCATGAACAAAATTGAACTTGGTTGGATCTACGGCAAGGTAGATAATATTTCTAATTTATAGAATTAGTTGTATAATATGACATCAAAATTCGATATGAGGTCTTCATTTCCTTTATGTATAAAGATCATGGACATTATTCATAATGAATACAATCTGTAAAGATGAGTTAATTCTAGTATTTACAAATTCTTAGAGAGTCCTTGAGAATATATTATTGTAATAAATTCTATAAACATACTATATCGTAAAAAAAGCAACTCCACCAGCATCTTAAAAAACAAATGGGGGTTCTTTAATCATTGCCAAGAAGTGCCACGTATCTAACCCTCACAGGGGACATTGTCAAGTGTGAGGGTCGATACGTGGTGTTTCTTGGCTCCATTTTAAGATGCTGGTGTAGTTGCGTTTTTGTCTTGTATTTTTACACTGAGAGGAGACTGGGTGCTGCTGTGCATTTTGAGGGGGAGTTATTCCATAATTGTTGGTGTTGTCACAGCCTTTTCGGATTTGTTTAATAAACATATCTCATTATCTTTTTGCCTACGTTATCTATATGGAAATTCACTAAATATGCGATATTCCATTTCAGTGCTGCAAATCTTATGATTAAAATTCCTACTAAATTTTTTATGGTTAAAATGGCTATAAAATCTTTATATCAAAGGCCTCTTAACCAGCCAACCAGTATCCTGTTCTTTATTAAGGGGCAAGTATACAGATGGATGTCTGTTCGTTTTGGAGCTGGCCGTATTTCAAGACTATTTAATGCGCTAGGCATGGACTTAAAAAGTAGTTACCTATAGGTACAATTAGGTACAATTTCCCAGGAAGCACTACCTCCCTAAGGCTCCCCACACCAGCTGGCATTTACACAAGGAAAGACAGTACAACCGGAGAGCTACTTTAGGCTTCTAAATCATAGTGATATGCAGTGCTCATATCCGTCCCAAAAACTGTAGAGTTTTTGAAAAAAAAAAAACATATATAAGAGTTTGTTAGATTTTACTGAATTTTATGTGAACAGGTTATTTCCATGACACAGAAAACGGCTTATAACTTGCTGTTTACAATTCTGTAAGTCAGTATCTTATCCCAGAAGGAGTCTTGAAATTCATCTGTGTTTCTTATTTTTAGTAAAGTAGAAAAAAGGTATCATTATACCTGTATCGATAGCAGCTCAGATAGCTGAACAGAACCTCACTCTGTGCTAATGAGTCTAAAAGACAGAAATGTTATCCCCCAGATGGAGTGTCTCTAGTCACATAATATCCAAGTTGTTTAAAGACTTTCTGGAGTGCATCATTAAACTTAGAGTCTCTATAACTCCTAATACAAAATAATCTATTAGGTTTTCCTATGGGTTTTTATTCTGTTGCATTTACAGGTAAAGGTTGTGAAATTGTAGTTAGTCACACTGATTGTAATTAATGGGGCTTTTTTTTTGGGGGGGGGGGGCGGGGATAGCAAAATTTCTAAAACAAAACATAATACTTCAGTATACTGGCGGACTTAGTTTCACATTAGCAGACCAGAGCAAATTAAAGGCCAATGCAGTGACATAATGGTGTCATGCTATGTCAACACTTAGGAGTGTGAAATCCAAACAGGGAGGGATTGGTGAGGAATTCTAAAGGTAAGTATATTAAGAATTTTTTAATTTTTTTTAATTTTAAGATTGCATTTTATTATATATATATATATATATATATATATATATATTATTTTTTTTTTTTTTTTACTTTTTGGAAACCTGAAAAGAGGATGCATGGTGTTAGTGTGACCACAAACTGACATGCTTCAATTAGATACCGTACAAGCAGAATATTTACAAAGCCCAGATCGTCACTACTGTATATAACCTTATTGTTCTTGTTTTAGGTGCGAGATGATAATAAACGTCAGCATCCTTGTCTGGTAGAATTTTCCAAGCTTCCAGAAACTGAAAAGAATTATAACCTGCAAATGTCCACTGAGACTTTAAAGTGAGTTTGGTCTCTTCTTCAGTCCTGTGGATATCTTTCTCTGCTGTCTATTTAGAGTAAGATGAGTACTGCCAAATCTGATGCATTGAATTTAATGTCTATCAAAGCAAATACTTGCAAAAATAAAGAAAGTTGTTTTTGGTGGGGACTTTGTTCTTCACTTATTTACTCTAGATTAGTAAATGATGTTGGCACCTCCCTGTATAATGTTAAGTTTATAGGTTTGTGGTTGCTATTCATTAATTGCTTCTTAAAACTGGTTATTCGCTTATATACTGTCACAGCCAGTTTAATAGCATTCTGTGGTCTGGAGCAAATGGGTTTACCATAAACAATGTAAGCGCGAGGATGTGGAAGAAGGCTTAGGATGAGGAGACCTAAAGATGCTGCCTTTCCTTTCCTCTGTTGCCTGTATTCCTTTAAGTAACAGGAGCAGTACTCTAGTTTTGATGTGTGCAGTATAGCACTACTGTGTTTGTGTGTGATATTGTTGTGCTACAGACACATCCTTTCTTACCTGTCCTCTTGGCTGTACTTGTATATGTGTATGACAAGTTAAAGAGGACCTTTCATGTCCTCGGAGATGGGTGGTATTATAAACCGCTAGAAAGCTGACAGTGCGCCTTGGTGCCGGAGATATATCGGTGCTGTTAGTTTAGTAAGGAATGTCCCCCCGACAGTACTCTACCATAGCATCGTACTGTCAGAGGGGGTGTTCCTTACAGGCTGTAAGGCCTGCCCTTCTGACAGTGGAGGGATATCGGTACAGAAACTAACAGCACCAATATCTCCGGCACACAGGTGTATACCAGCAAAGCTGACTAGCTTTATATAATATTGCCCATCTCCAAGAACATCAAAGGTCCTTTTTAAGCAGCTATTCTAAAACCAATATGCCTTCATGATAAATTAACACAAAGTCATATGCTAACTAGCCTATATGTATCCATGTGCAGCCACCTAATAGGGGGTGTGAATTTTAGTCTTTCGAAAGTCTTTTTGGCTTGCCATGATATTGGACATGATATCATGTTAAAGTGGTTTTATGAGAAATCCTTAACTAAACTGGAGATCAGTTAAGTGTGGTGATACATGTGTATGTATGTGTGTAGTATAGCAGCACTATGTATGGTTGTAGTCTAGTGGTAGGTGTGTTAAATTACATTCTACAGGGGGGATGGACCGAATCTTTCCTAGGTTAACAAATGCCAGGCTACATCTCAGTAACTGATTATAGACCACCATAACTACAGTTAGTAACCAGAGGGGTGGAACAATGTCAAAAACATCCCCAGACATTTAATTGACAGTCTCTTCTTAATTTTCCACTCTGAGACTCATTACTAGCACCTCCTGGCTGAAGCAAGTGGAAGTGGGAGCAGGCTGTATATTTTCAGATAAAACATAGAGCTGGAAACAGATCCTATCTGCTCTCTGACATGCCCATGTAGCACTTGGGGCAATTTGCATATTCTGAAGCCTACATATTTTTCAGTAATTAAGAAATAATCTGCAATTCTAAAGATATGATTGTGGTTATCAGAGTTTCCACTGCAAGGTACTGGGGCTGGTTTATTAATGATTTATCTAACAGATTCCCCTTTAGATGTATATATAAACATTTAGATGTGCAACATAAATGATATTGTTCATGTTAGTGCATTTTTTGTTACTTTTATTATAGTCTTACCCTTTTTACATGATGAATTTTGATTATCAGATTTGGTTTACACAGGACTTTGCTTGCTCTTGGATGTCTCATTGTTCATTCAAATCAAACAGCTGAAGAAAATTTGAAAAAAGTTAAGCTCCCGAAAAAGTGAGTAGAATAAAATACTTTAACCATCATTGATGTATGCAAAAAGAGTCAACCATAAATGTCAAAATTGTAATTATAGCTCTATTATGTAAAGGGCTCTAGGTACACAAAATACATGTGCTACAGTATGATTTT
Organism: Leptodactylus fallax; assembly: GCA_947044405.1. NCBI lineage: Eukaryota > Metazoa > Chordata > Amphibia > Anura > Leptodactylidae > Leptodactylus > Leptodactylus fallax. Next base: position 823,325 of record CAMRHE010000305.1, read on the forward strand.
TCTTTTGGAAATGTCTCCACCTGCTGGTGATTGTGTGCAAGACTTGTTTCATGCTGATTGGCTTATTTTAGATTGATTTGCAGCAATTATGGAGTGGGTGTTGCTGGGCAAAATCAACATTTAAGTTAAAGCCCCACAATTTGTTTTACAGTACCTGCAAAGTGAATGAGATTCTGGCTAATCCCATCCACACATTGCAGAAAAAAAAAAAAAATCAGCTATGGAAAAGATGCATTTCAAAAACACTAGCGTTTTTGAACATCACAGCATGTCAATTACACCTGCAAAAATGCTCACGTTTTCCCTATACGTTAATAAGGTAAGAAAATATGCAGAGAAAAAGTCAATGTGTTTCCACTGCGTTTTTTTCTGCAGCTTTTTTTTAGCTCTGTTTCGCTACGTGGGGCCTTAGCCTTAAAATTTTTGGAATTTATTTTTGCTTGAATTTTGCCCTAACCTTATCTAGGTTCATGTGACCAATTTGGTTTAATAAAAAAATAATAATAATAATAATTTTATTTATATAGCGCTAACATATTCAGCAGCACTTTGCAAATCCGAGGGTACATGAACTGAACACATTACAATGTGACAAAATAATTAACATATCAAACAATAGGAGTGAGGGCCCTGTTTGTAAGAGCTTATAATTCTTGACTATTCATAGTTGGTTTATGCTAATATATATATATATATATATATATATATATATATATATATATCCTTAAGGAAAGTCAGTACCTCACCAAATTTGTCTCAAGTGTGTCTCGCTCAGTCAACTAATAAGAGGTAAACAACCATAACATTTGTCTGCAGATGGTTGTATGGCTTGACTACTATCCCTAGTCATGTTGTTCCAAGGCTCCAATGGAAAACTTTAACAACTTCCACCAGATGGCACTAGTGAGATAGGGCTATTTTCCTGTGAGAAGGCTATTTACATACTTTTTTCCCATGTCAATAAGTCTCCGTACCTGCTGGTCTCCTTAAGCAGCGCCAGTATATACCCAATACTATTTGAAGTAGTTGCATTATTCCTCCTTTAGCAATAAACGGGTTTGGATCTGTTAGGTTGTAATAATTCTCTGGGCAAATGTTCCTATTTTTAGAATCTAAGAAATCAATTTAAATTCAGCCGATAACATTTTGATGTTCGAGCCTCCCTGTTGGGAATAGTCACTTTTTAATTAATTAAGCGGCACGGCGGGAATTCACTTCCCTTACACATAAAGGGCCATCCTCCAGATCAATGTTAGCAGCATTCAGCTCTACTAATTGTAATAAATGCATTTCCTCATTACAGCTATATGATGTCCAATGGCTACAAACCTGCCCCTTTGGACCTCTCTGATGTAAAACTATTACCAGCCCAAGAAGTTCTAGTTGATAAACTTGCCGAGAATGCACACAACGTCTGGGCAAAAGATAGAATCAAACAAGGATGGACCTATGGCATCCAACAGGTAAGTACCATCTGATGCATGTGTTAATATGTAATCCTTGGTTCATAGTTTATTATTCCATGCAATATGGGTCAGTTGAAATTATAATATGATATGATAGTTTTTCCCTTACATTTTAACTTTATTCCTAGACCAGCTGGTGTCTCCAAACGGAGAACCAGTACTCCCCAGGGACTACTGTACATTACTTTACAGCTCTCCATCCAGTACTTTGCCCTCTACTGTGTACAGATGGGTAACTCTTCCTTTTGGGGAAGACACTGAGTAGGACCGCCCACGGGACTCCTAAACCCACATTGAGCAGGGACTTAAATGAATAAATAAGAAGTTATACTGGAAGTTTTCTTGCAAAACTATAGATCAGTCTACTCAACATTTCTCACATTATAACATTCTACCTGCAAATTGGACTGCGTTTATTTTCATTGTGTTAGGTTACCCTTAAATGAGTGGTTGCATACAGGAAGTTCACTTATAAATCACTTTTCATATCCAAGATATTCAGAGAGATAGAAAAGTTCTCTTAAAGTTTTATCTTACTTGTTTAGGATCTGAAGAATAAACGAAACCCTCGCTTGGTGCCATATGCTTTACTTGATGAACGTACTAAGAAATCTAACAGAGACAGTTTACGTGAAGCTGTCAGAACATTTATTGGATATGGTTACAACATCGAGCCACCAGACCAAGAAATCAGTAAGTTCACCATGGACACTTTAAACTGTGTAACTACCTACTGCTGCACATTGGAAATGCATCTGTAGTCAGGGTAGATCCGTATTCACACATGGTATGTGAGGAGACTTCTGAAGCTATGCAAGTGTCTGAGAGGGTGGGGGAGTGGATACAGACACACAGGTTAGAGCATTGAGAGAAGGGAAGCGAAGAAGGAGAATTCAGAACATTCCCTGAGGTCAAAACTTAAAGTGGTCCACAAGCAGAAATTATAGAAAAAATAGGTCTTGAAAATGGCAACTTCAACCTCCACAGCTAAAATTAGCATACTATTTAAGCTTGCAGTAAAAGGAAAAATTCTCCCTTGATCAAAACATCTATTGTATTGTCAAAAATACGCATTTATGGAAAGATATTTAAAACTATGAAGTGATTTTCCATATGAAAAATAGTCACGGTACTGAAATTAGTCTTAATGTATGTGGCCATACAAAAAAAAAAAAGAAACAAGATAAACATAGTGTTTTGCGTTGTGCAGGGCCTGAGAAGGTTAACCCACGTACACCCTCAAGTCTTGCACTAGTCATAATAAAATGAACAGGGGTGTACATAAGAAATACTTAGCAACTTTGAAGTTGGTAAAATAGGAATGTTTAGGTCCTGCCCCTGGGCGGCCCCTAAACTGGGTGGGACAGTCCACTGTGAGGGTAGGTCATATAAGACAAGCCACCTTTTCTACTGTCCCAGCAAACTTGGGACAGTTGTCAACTATGAGACTTATTCCTTTGAGGGATAATGTTCCTGGATAAAAGAAACTAAGTACTGTGGTTGTGTTCTGGTATATATAGCAGAGTACAATTACAGACTGGATATCACTGAGAGGTACAGGAGAGGTACAAACATTGCACAACCTCCCCTCCTAACAACCCTTCTGAAAAACTTAAAGGGAGTGTTCCAGCAGAAAAATCTGTAACTAATGGCATTACCTTGTAGGGGGACTTATACACTTTCCAAAGATGTCTTTCTTATTCTGCATTGCAGCTCCATTTTCATGAAAATCAACGTTTATTCTTATGCTAATTAGCTGAAATGGATTTAGGGGTGTCTCTTCTCCTGTCAGAGATTTGGACTGCACTCTAAATAACCGCCCCTAACTGCAGACAAAGTGTGACAAAGTGGAAGATGTCACTCAAACAATGGGGGTGGAGTAAGACATCATTTAGGGGCAGTTATCTAGAGCAGAGAGTGAAGCTCAAGCAGGAGAAGAAACTCCCCTAAAGCCCTTTTTAGTTAATATGCATAAGAATAAAACACTCATTTTCATGAAACTGGAGCTTCAATACAGAATAACAAATACATTTGTGGAAAGTATAGAAATAGCCCTACAAGGTACTGTCATTAATTTGATACATATTTTCCTGCCGACAACCCTTCCTTTTAACCCTTTCCTGACATCCGCCGTACTATTGCGGGAGATGTCGGGTATTTAAATATGGTGGCTGGGTCTCCGATGTATTATACCCCCTAACACCTAAGTCAGAGATTACCAAGTTGCCATTGTGAGGTGGATTGGCGGTCCTGGGGAGTGAAACACATACACATTAGGTATCCCTGTGTCTGCAAATGGTGACTGGCGTAGCAGGGAAAAAAAAAAAAAAAAGTTTCACCTCCCATAAAAATTTGGAGAAAAATCGATCAAAACAATAGACATTCCCCAAAATGGTATGAATAAAAAGTACATCTGACTCCACAAAAAAAAAAAAAGTTATGCAGCCCCATACAAGGAAATACAAAAAATTTACAGAACATTTTTTATTTTTTTATTTTTCAAACTTTTAGATTTTTTTTAAATGGTTAAAATGTAAACTAAAACCATACAAATTTGGTATCCCCATAATCATATTGACTCACAGAATGCAAGTTACATGTCATTTTGGCTGCACAGTGAACAATGTAAAAACAAGAAAGATGCGCAAACGCAGTTTTTCTCTAATTCCTCCCCATTATGAAATTTTTCCAGCTTCTGTACATCACACGAAATATTAAATGGTACCTTTGCTAAGTGCAATTTGTCCCACAAAATGTAAACCCTCATATGACTCTATAAATGGAAACCTAAAAAAAGTTATGGCTTTTGGAAGGCGCGGAGTAAAAAATGAAAATCAAAAAATGTCTGTGGTGGGAAGGGATTAAAGATATAGTGTTTGCTATGACAACTTCCATGCATACTCTTTTTGGCATCTGTGCTATGGACTCCACCCATTGGGTATGACCGATGATTTCCAGTTGTTAATTTTATGACAGTTGGATCCAAACCATGCATAGTTCTCCAGAAAATCCCTCACCAGTGTATATACCATTAAATATGGGCACATCCCTTGATGGATAACATATCCACAGTTGACCTGTTTTTTTGTGTTCTTGTATTACCATATCTACTTGTGTAGTAGTAGCTCGTATTAAAGTGTCATTACCATTCTCATTGTTATATTTTCTTCTATTCTCTGCAGCTGACCAAATGATGGAGAGAGTCAGCATTGATAAGATTCGCTTCTTTAGGGTGGAACAGACCTATGCTGTGAACTCAGGAAAGTGGTATTTTGAGTTTGAGGTGGTGACCGGAGGCGATATGCGTGTGGGCTGGGCCAGGCCCAATTGTAGACCTGATCTTGAACTTGGAGCAGATCATCGGGCATTTGTATTTGAAGGAAGCAGAGTAAGTTATCTCACATTTGGGCACATTGTACAGCACCTTATGAGATACCTTTTGAGCTATGTAGATCTGATTATACTGAGTTTTGGAGTATTTTGGGTTTTTACCTCTAAATTGATCATTTATTTATTGTTAGTTTAACTTTCCCAAAAATACTGTAAATACATAGATTTACAAAAGTTACAAAAAAATCAACATCCTGGAAACTACTACTCTTATTCCCAACTGAAAGAAACTTGGCATAGAGTGGGTAAAGTATTTTAATATACCAGACAAGATTTTATATTACCTGCCCCATCTCAAGAAGCATGAGGTTAAATCACTTTTTGATCACTACTACATATATCGTGCTCTTGTGTCGTTTGGGGAGTTTTCTTATTGAACTCTCATTAAAGTACTATATACTAGAGGAACAAGCCATTGTGTTTTATGTAATGCTAGTAATAGGTTTCTGTAATGTGACTTAAGAATAATCATTTGAGAAAATATCAAGTGTAAATGCTGTCATCTATGTCACAGAATATTCCTTTCCCCAAATCCATGCAAGTACAGTCACTGATTTTTGTAGTGCTTGTCAGATGACCATCAGTTTTCCCAACTTCAATGAGAATAAGCTGCTGCTGAATTATTTGTCAAAAATGTATTTATTTGTCATGATGAGGGTTAGTCATTGACTAAATTCTGCAATTTCAATTGTCATTTTTTTGTGTCAAAAACAGAAACATATCGAAATTTAAAAACACATATTAAACTTTATCCCTCTCTATCATTTCATTTTTTTCATTCTGTTACCAATTTTTAAAGGGCTTATTCAGATTTTACTATTGATGGCCTATCCTTTTCATTATTAAATCTTCAGGGGTCCGACACCCCAAAGGATATTTATTATGAATATTAACAGGATAAACTTAGCATATATTGTAAGTTATTTTAACAATTGACAAAGTTAGTATCTCACTATTATAAACAATATACAGTGTATCAGTAATGGAAAGGAATAATCCATTAAAAAAGAAACATTTTAATAAAAATTACAGTTTAAAAAAAAAAAAAGAGACATTAAAACATAGATTCCTATCACACTACTTAATTATTGTCATCGTTAACAGAAAGTGGGGTAGGTAGGTGAAGGGTAACAAAACAGATCCATCATGGAAGACTGCTAATATTATACTGTTGACAGGGCCAGTGCTGGAACATGGGAAGCTCTTTCTTTGGTCGAAACTGGCAGCCTGGAGACGTGGTGGGATCCATGATTAACCTGGAAGACAAATCAATGATCTTCACCCTAAATGGAGAACTTCTCATCACAAATCAAGGATCTGAGCTGGCTTTTGCTGACTTTGAAATTGAAAATGGTAGGTATGATGAACAAACATGAATTTTTTGCAAATTTTAGGCACTCACACACATTACACCATAGCTAGCCAGTTGAACTATGAATCTGTGTTTGCAGGGTGGTAGGAAAAAGGAATACTCAGAGAAAGGCCACCCAAACATAAGGCGAACATGCAAAGTTCATGCAAATTTCGTTCTTAGTTGGATTTGCACACAGGACCTTTGCTTTCAACTTAAAAAGGTTACTTGGATAATTTATTCTCAGATTGTGCATCCTGGTACTTTATAATCTAGTGTTTGCAGGGGAACAATTAAAGATATATTCCAGTTAGAAGCAATCGTCACCTGTCCGCTGGATAGGAGATAAAGGCTAGATCTGTGGAGGTCCAATTGCTGTGACTTACTCTGATCTCCAGAACAGGGAATCCTAGTCCTCCATTCCTGTCCAGCTGCTATGTTTGAATGGGGCCATACTGCTACTCCACTTAAAGTTTATGGCATTGACGAAAAAAGCCAAGCACACTAAGGACAGTTAGTGATTTCTGTGAATAATAGAAGAATAGATATAGTTGCATTTTTATCTGCCACAGATAGGAATAAACATCGACAATGTAATACAGACCCATAGGATACCAACCAATGAGGAAATACAAGCAGGGGAGTAAAGATTTTGCTATACATAATATTTCCATTCAAAGGCATAACTTAAATCCCCTGAGCCCCAATGCTGGGTCTGTAATTGGGTCCCTACCTACCTTGTGCTATTTAGAATAGTGGTATGTTTTATTTGGCAGAGGGACCTTGTGACTACTATAATGAACTGTGCACCTATGTGCTCATCACATGACCATGGACCGATTTTTATTCACTAGAAGTAAGCAGAATGAATGACAGCAAGCAGAGATCTACATGGAAACCCACAGACTCCATAGACTATAATGGGTCCGCCGGGTTTCCGACGATTTTACACTGAAACCGGCAGAGATAAAAGTCCTCCTTGCAGGACTTTTCTCTCCACCAATTTTAAGCGGAATTTGAGACAAAGTCTCTTATGCTAGTGTGAACCTAGCGTTACATTGAAAGCATCCAAGACTTTTCTCTTGGACTGGCACCCAATGGTTTCAACTTTCATCTAATTTTTTAAACTTCATTGGTCCTGAAGAACCATGATCATATCCTTATAGATTTATTTTTCTTACTTGTATAGCATCAACATATTCCTCAGCACTTTACAGACATAGTCAGTCACTGTTCCATATAGGGCTCATAATTCCCTATCAGTATGTCTTTGGAGTGTGGGAGAAAACTAGAGTACCCGGAGGATACCCACACAAACATGGGGAGAACATACAAACTCCTTGCAGATGTAGTACTCCTACACTGCAAAGGCAAATGTGCTAACCACTGAGCCACTCTAAATGCATATTTACATGTGCCTCCTTTTAAACCTTTGTAGCCCTATTTGGGGGGGGGTATGAGTATTATCCCTCCCGCAACAGACTCTGGCGCTGACCTGTGTGTATAATGGGACCTGAAGCCTTCGCTGAAGGGAAGAGTGGGAACATATATGAAATATATCAGTGCCTCCACCCAGGATAGAGCCTCTGTATTACAGGGAGGATCTCTTCCTGGGACTTACCCATGAAATACAGTTAGTAGCCTTAACAAGGATCACTGTACTAATCTCACAGTCTGAAGAATACATACAGATACCACATAAGGTTATAACAGTAGCTTTATAAGAATCAAAAGGGTAACAGTACATACATACAATATACTCAGAACACAGCAATACTACAACAACCAGCAAGTCCTCAACCGTCTTAGGTTATATACCCGGGTATATATATAGATATATAGCCAGAGTCAAGTGCACAATACCTCCAGGCAACAGAAGAGATGCAGGGGCCCCTGTGGATGACTGTGGATCCTCGGATTCTTCCAGGAGATGACAGACAGCCGATCAGGAGATGATGATGATGATGGTGAGATTCTTCACAGGCAGCAAACAGGGCGACGGTGACGGCAGTAGATGCAGGCCTGACTACCCTAACACTGAGTCCTTAACCTGCCAGCTAAACTACTAGTGCCACCGGGCCTCTAACTAGCTAGTTGGCCTTCGGAAGCCTAACCTATCACTGCCCTGAACTATATATATATTGATCCCTAACTACGGTTACTAGCTAGGTCCTGTGAGTATATAGGGGGTAACACATACCTAACTATATACTGTGAAGTAAAGAGGAACAAGTGACTCTTAGACTCCCCCAGACATAACATGTCTGTCTCAGCAGCTCTGCTCACATCTCTCCCCCCAGCAGCTCTGCCTCACATGTGTCTGACTCACTGTATTTACAAAACAAAACTTGCACTGAATGCCTGGGGTCTCTGAAGCCAAACTGCAGGGGCAAAGAAGCCAGATACATTATATACTAGTAGAAATGGCAGTTCCCTACACTCTCCCTCTGGTGAAATCTTTACGTCACGTCAAAGACATACAAAGTCATAGTATACAGTCAACATTACCAATGACAATATCAATATGGTTGCTTTTGCATTTACAGAGTCACAACAGGTTAATAGGTATACATGCCAGCAGGAGCGAAAATTGGTAACATATTGACCAAAGTGGACACTGCACCCACCCAAGCATGGTATAAATGAGGCTGAGTAGTAAATCTGGGGTCCCTCAAACTATCATATGTCAGCACAGGTGGAGGGTGTCTAATTCTCTCTCCTCTCCATACCTCTCTCTGAGGTAAACTAGCATGTCCAGGCCCTAAACTAGGGTTGTCTGCCATGGGAGGGGATGGTGCTGGTGGCGTAGGAGAGCTAGATCCCTGCTCATCTGTAGACACAGATCTAGGTACGAATTCTGGAGTTTGAGGGTTCATAGGTCTACCCTGAAGGAGAAGATACTGGTGATCTAGGAACTTCAGGAGCCACAGTCCAATCACTCTCAGGAGTTTCAGGAAGGTCAGGTGGAATATCGGCTAAGGACTGTGGAGAATCGCAGGCCGAGCCATCATTGGAGATATCCATACCATCAATCTGAGGTACAGGCAACAAATGATTTCTATGCCAAGTCCTGATCCTCCCGTCCCGTCCTTTTATCTTGTAGACTGGTATTCCAGGCAACCGATCTACCACTGTAAAGAGTTCACTCCGCCATCGATCAGCCAGCTTATGTTTTGCAGATGATCCCAAATTCCGTAGCAGAACATGGTCCCCAGGGTTCAATTCTCGGTATCTTACTCGAAGATCAAATCTCCTTTTATTTCCTTCATTCACTTTGGCTGCATTTTCCTCAGCCAGCTCATAAGCACTCTTAAGCGTTTCTTTCAAACGTGCCACATATCGGTAATGATCTCGATGACTGATACCATCGGTAGAGACTCCCAACAAGATGTCAATAGGTAGCCTAGGCTCTCTTCCAAACATCAGAAAGTATGGTGAATATCCTGTGCTCTCATGCCTTGTACTATTATAGGCATGCACCATAGCCTCCACTTTTCGACTCCAGGATCGCTTATCCTCAATTCGTAAGGTACCAAGCATATCAAGTAAAGTCCTGTTAAATCTTTCAGGAAGGGCATCTCCCTCTGGATGGTAAGGCGTCGTCCGACTTTTGCGGATGTTCAACAACTGAAGTAACTCTTTGATCAGGTTACTCTCAAAATCCCGGCCTTGATCAGAATGCAACCGGTGTGGTAAGCCATAATGGATAAAATACTTTTCCCAAAGCACTCTTGCAACAGTGACTGCTTTTTGATCCTTAGTCGGAAAGGTTTGAGCATATCGTGTGAAGTGATCAGTCACCACCAATACATTTCCAAATCCTCTGGAGTCGTTGTCAATACAAAGGAAGTCTATGCAGACAAGATCCATGGGGCCCGAACTCTTCAAGTGTCCCATGAAGGCCGCTCGAACCGGGACAGTCTTCCTCTGCAAACATCTGCGACAGCACCTACACAGACGAGTCACGGTATCTCTCATTTTGGGCCAGTAGAATCGGTCTTGTATTAGGCCATAAGTCTTCTTAGGTCCCAAATGACCATGATAATCATGCAGACTTCGGAAAATCATCTTCTGAAAGCAGCTTGGAATAACTAGTTGCGCCTTCCAGGGTGATCATGATACAGCACCACACGATAAAGTAGGCCATTGTCTATTTCAAACTTCTCCCAATCTCGTAGAAGTTGACTGCATTCAGAGGGTAGGGATGTCTTTAACATTTCTCTGTCTTGAGCACTCACTGCTTGATAAAGAGGTCCAATTAAAGGATCAGTCTTTTGACTCCAGATCATTCGCTTTGAAGATATAGAACAACTCTCAAAGGATCCTAAAGCGGCAGGGTAGGCAAACATGTCTGGTACAGCTTCGGGACCTCCCCCAATAGAGTCAATAAGCCGAGTTTCAGAAAAGGCTACTCGGTCTTCAACTACAGCAGCCATGGCACACAAAGCTCCTACTCCAGGACTTGGCACTTCTTCCCATTCATCCACTACTTCCGGACTAGGTAATCCAGGCCGTCTTGATAGAGCATCTGCCCCAATGTTCTTAGGCCCCGATTTATACTTGAGTGTGAATTGGTAGCTGGATAAAGCCGCCAACCAGCGATGTCCTGTAGCATCGAGTTTAGCGGTTGACAAAATGTATGTCAGTGGATTGTTGTCTGTTCTTACTTCAAATGTGGCTCCGTATAAATAGTCATGTAATTTATCAACAATGGCCCACTTGAGCGCCAAAAACTCCAATTTATGTACTGGATAATTTTTCTCGCTGGGAGAAAGACTTCGACTTATGAAAGCTATGGGCCGTAACCCGGCCGGGTATTCTTGGTGCAGCACGCCACCTAATCCTTCAAAGCTGGCATCTACATGTAGCACATATGGCTTCTGTGCATCAGCATAAGCCAGAACGGGAGCTTCTGTCAATTTCTTCTTCAACAACTTAAATGCTTCTTCACAATCCGCAGTCCACCTATCGCCAAAAAGGCTTTTGGAAGACCCTTTCTTCTTTCCCGGATCTCCTGCATCACTCTTCAACAGGTCGAGGAGGGCTCGAGCAATTTTTGAATATCCTTCCACAAATCGTCGATAGAATCCACAAAACCCCAAGAAAGATTGCAACTCCGTAATATTTTGCGGTCGGGGCCAATTCACCACAGCTTCAATCTTACCAGGATCGGTAGCAACTCCTTCAGCAGAAACAATATGACCTACATAAGTGACCGAAGATCTACAAAATTTGCATTTGTCAGCCGACAACTTCAGCCCCTCTTCTTTTAAGCGTTGGAGTACTCTCATGAGTCGTTCTTCATGTTCTTCCAGCGTCTTTCCAAACACAATAATGTCGTCAAGATATACAAGGCATTCCCGGGGCACTAAATCACCTAACACTCTTTCCATCAACCTTTGGAACGTTGCTGGCGCACCTTTTGTACCTTGCGGCATACGAGTGAACTGAAAGAAACCCAAGGGGCATATGAAGGCTGTCTTTTCCTGATCCTCAGGTGCCATTGGGACTTGATAGTATCCCGATCTTAGGTCCAGCACTGTGAACCAACAGTTTCCATTCAGAGCTTCCAGAGCTTCTTCAATTCTCGGCAGTGTATACTGATCAGGTAAGGTTCTCCGGTTCAGAGTTCTGTAATCCACACATAGGCGAATTGCTCCAGATTTTTTTTCTTACCACCACAATAGGTGAGGCATAGGGGCTCTTACTGTCCACAATGATCCCCTGACCTTTCATTTGCTGTAGAGTCTGTCTTAACTCATCAACATCCTTTGGAGCAACTCTCCGTGGTCGCTCCCGGAAGGGAGTAGAATCGGTCAATCGGAAACTGTGTTGAGCACTTTTAGCACAACCTACATCCATATCATCCATGGAGAACACTTCCGATAATTCAGACAACTTCTGTGTCAGACGCTGATTCCAGGCCTCTGGTAAATGTGGATCACTCAAGTCAAGATTGAGATTAGGGATTGCATCTCGGATTTGAATCCTGCACACTTCAGCGTATGGATTTACTCCAAGCACAGGGTAGCAGTGGGCCACATTCTGGTATGGTCCAATTACGATCGGATGCGGTGAACAGTTCCTCACTGTCACACAGGTAGATAACTCCACTTTATTTCTCCAGTCCTTTCTCTCTGGGATCACCATCCAGCCATTCTGGTTAATCATTTCTTCAGGGGTTTCCATAAGGACATAACTCCCCCCTTCAAGCAAATCGGGAGCAATGCTGGAGGCTACTCTCAGAACTCTCTCCCCGCCGGCAGGAACTTCCACGGTTCTCTCACCGATATGATATACCATTCCATGTCGATAGCCAGTAGACAGGGCATCACAGAGTTCTCTAAGATCAGAAGATATATTCACCGGCTGAGCTGCAGGGTTCCAATCTCTTCCAAGAAACTTCTGAAAAGCATAATGCACTGCGGGACAATTAGTGCCAAGTATCACAGGAGCTGCACAAGAATCCCCTGTATCAGGGCAGACAAGAGCCGTAATCTTCATGGGAGCGACACTCTGATCTTCTAATTCAGGGACAGCTATAACTACTTGCAGGCTGCCATCTACAGGATATGATCCTGAATTAAGCCCCCACAATTTCATTTGTCCCGTAGACTGAAGAGGTATATCCCTCAGATACTTTTGGTAGAAAGAGCGATAAATCAGGGTCACTTGAGATCCTGTATCAAACAGGGCAGGAGCGGCATGACCATTGACAGTGACTTTGACAACGGACCTGGAGCCCGCGATAGCGCCTCTGGTCTCTACTCGGCCCGCCTTCCTTCGGTGTCTTTGATTCTGAATAGAGAAGACAGCACTGTGTCCCAATCCCTCACTGTCCTCCGTACACTGTCTGGCAGTATGGCCCGTCTGACCACATTTATAACAGGTTCTAGCATCCTTCCTCCGTTGAGTGGCAGTGGGTGGAGTGGCGGACTGTCTAAGTTCTGACCGCTCCGCTGGTTTGTCCTTGGTTGAATTAGGAACAACATCTTCTTTAGAGATGTTTTTCGCTTTCTTAGGGGTACTAAAACTAATGTCAGCTTCTTGTTTCTTCACTAACTTCATTAAGTCAGGAAATGGAAGGACTCTATCAGATAGTAAGACCTTGAGTACTTGAGCAAGAGGATGATGAGGTTGTAACCCTCTCACCAACTGACTGGTTCTCATAGCGTCTACCTCTGAAGTAGATATAGCTGCGTGGTACACCAGATGTGAAAGAAGTAGCTGTAAACGGTTAATAAAAGTAGAGACATTTTCCCCTTCTTTTTGACGAACCATTCGGTAATCAGCAACCATCTGGGCAAGGTCATAGTATGGCTCAAAGTGATCAGACAGTACTTGTATATAGTCCAATGCACTCACTCCTTCATGAGAGTCTCTGTACAAGCGGATCAATTCTGCAGCAGGAGACCGCAAACTTTCACTGATACGCTGCCGCTTGCCTTCTTCAGAGCAAGACCATTCCTTCAGGCATTGGAGAGTATGTTCTTTCCATATCTCAAAGTTTTCCTCCCCTTGTGGTACTGGGACATTACCAGAGAATACTTTTAGTTTCTTGTAGTGAGTGGCCTGCAGGCCCTGAGCTAACATCTCAGTCAGCCTGGCTAAAGTGCTAATAGCACTGTCACTAGAGGAACTGCTAGCGACGGCCATACTGGGGGGGTAACTGGCTGAGCGGGGTTCTTCCTTTACCTGAACCAGGGGAGGAACAGGAGGTCGGTAATCCCATGTAGTAGCTAGTGGGAGGTTCCCCTCTGAGCTATATCGCTTCTCCATATCAATGACTATTCCCACTTCTAAATCTCAGCAGTGCCTCCAAATGTAGCCCTATTTGGGGGGGGTATGAGTATTATCCCTCCCGCAACAGACTCTGGCGCTGACCTGTGTGTATAATGGGACCTGAAGCCTTCGCTGAAGGGAAGAGTGGGAACATATATGAAATATATCAGTGCCTCCACCCAGGATAGAGCCTCTGTATTACAGGGAGGATCTCTTCCTGGGACTTACCCATGAAGTACAGTTAGTAGCCTTAACAAGGATCCCTGTACTAATCTCACAGTCTGAAGAATACATACAGATACCACATAAGGTTATAACAGTAGCTTTATAAGAATCAACAGGGTAATAATACATACATAAAATATACTCAGAACACAGCAATACTACAACAACCAGCAAGTCCTCAACCGTCTTAGGTTATATACCCGGGTATATATATATAGATATATAGAAAGAGTCCAGTGCACAATACCTCCAGGCAACAGAAGAGATGCAGGGGCCCCTGTGGATGACTGTGGATCCTCGGATTCTTCCAGGAGATGACAGACAGCCGATCAGGAGATGATGATGATGATGGTGAGATTCTTCACAGGCAGCAAACAGGGCGACGGTGACGGCAGTAGATGCAGATGTTTACAAAACAAAACTTGCACTGAATGCCTGGGGTCTCTGAAGCCAAACTGCAGGGGCAAAGAAGCCAGATACATTATATACTAGTAGAAATGGCAGTTCCCTACACCTTTTTGCTGTGGTTCCTTTGATTTTCGATCCCCTCTTCATTGCTGTAAATGTCAACCAGCTTATATGCATGCTGTGCTTTGTTAGTCTTGGACACTTCCTCCTGCACTTAAATGGTCCAGCAGTGATTAGGAGGGAGCGTCTCAGACTACCAAGGAACAGTATGCATAGAGTAGCCTCAGAAGCTGGTGGCTGTTTACAGAAATGAAGGAGGGAATACAGAAGAACCATAACGGAAAGATGAAAAAGGAGGACACCAGGTATATTAACTATTTATTATGTATTCATTGTGAAAATTTTTATTGCAAACCAAGCGAGTCGCATGAAATGCATTCAAACTGGAAAAAAGTTTTGTAAGAAAAAAGTATATGTACATACCATTTAACATACAAATAATAAATTAAACTAACAAAAGCATAATTGTACTATGAAAATATCTTTATTGTTTTCTCAAATATTTTGCATAATATAAATATGTTAAAATGTATGTATAAAACACAAACAGCAGTGGACCCATGTGATGGTCACATAGAACTGAGGGCTTCACGATTTACTTTTCTTGTAGAATAAAGATCTCCATACACATAATAAAGTTAGCAAAACCAGACAATTTTAGTGTGGTCAGCCTTTCATCTAATATAGACAGGGTGCACCAACACATTATCTGTCAGAGGAAAGAAGGATGGGGCATGTTGAATTTTAATGCCATCTGATATATCAAGGGATATAGTTCCCCAATCTCTATTAAGAACAGGTGCATGCTTGGCTGAGTATGGAGAGTCAAGAAGAATAGCTTTCAGCCAAATGAGCGTTTGCCCTACAGCTATTAAATGTTTATGGATACCTTAAGGTATATACAGACTTCAGCATACCAAAATGTATATACAGTATAGCTCCTGAGTGAATGGCTACAGACAGAAGTTTACAATACGCAACAGTGAAAGTGGATTTAACAGTTAATAAAAAGACCCATGAACGGTCCAAGTCATTTCAAGTATTTGTGGTATCATAAACTTCATGAAAGTATTTGCTTGTTTACTTGTGCCAGGTTTAACATTACCCCCATCCAACAATAAAATGTGATTAATTCGTCATCTGGTAAGACTTTGTATACATTTACATATTGTAGCAGCATTTGCAATTGTTTTGTCCTTCCTTCTGCATTTCATCACAAGCCAATAGATTAATTACTGCTGAGAGGGATGAAAGTCGATGTTGTTGGACAATATTGCGTTCTTTAATGGATATCACTAATTCATCCTTGGCCACCAGCGAATTCCCATAATGACTCAGATCTTGGCATGCTCAGCTGACAATAAATTAGCTTTTTCTGGCATTCAAGTACTTGTTTTTTTTTGTTTTTGTTCTTTTTTTTTTTTTAAATCAAGAAGTGGTTCAAGTAGCCCAGGGACAGACACATTATGGCAGAATATAGTGCAGTAATTATCATGTTTTTTTATTATGTGACATTTAATATGCGTTGCAAATTTGAGAAATTTCTGACTTATAGTCTACCAGTGATAAATCATGTACTCTGCCATGCTTTGCATTGTGCTTTCCATGAGCTTAACTTGAATTCCTTGAAGCAGATTGTTAAAGGATTTAACCTGCCGAGCTCGCCATCTGCCAACTCTTCGTGTTACCCAGAGTTTATTTCCTGTACATGTGTTTTGCAGGTTTTGTCCCTGTCTGCTCCCTTGGGTTGTCTCAGATCGGTCGCATGAACTTTGGTAAAGATGCCAGCACATTCAAGTACTACACAATGTGTGGCCTACAGGAGGGCTTCCAACCGTTTGCTGTCAACATGAACAGAGATGTGGCCATGTGGTTCAGCAAGCGCTTACCAACCTTTGTCAACGTGCCAAAAGATCATCCTCACATTGAGGTAATTATCTCCCACCTTACTTCTTCTCATTACTTCTTATACCCATCAAACTCTATATCAATCTGTTCAGCTCCTCCTGCTCTATAACATGCTGCCTCCATATAAAGCTGATAAGGTTGGGTTCACATCTGCATTGGTGTCTCTGCAAATAATCAGTTTCTGTGATCCATCTAAACATCATAAAAATTATTAGAAATGGTTGTTTAAATGTTTTTCTGAAAGCCAACTGCCGGTGTGCTTTTTGAGCATTTACGTCAGACTTGCAGCACTTTTGCGCATTCCAAAAAATAAGGATACATGACGGACAGGAATGTATCTGCCTCTTTTAACATTGTCTATGGAATGTAGACACAAACGGATTTCCAAAAGATGGTAATACATTTGTGTCCATTTTGCAATCCATTTTTCCCTCTTCATTCTTTTCTGCTCATGCTCAGAATGAACAATGAAGTTGAGGGGAAAAAAAAAAAAATTGATCTGCCTGGATTATGCAGTTCAGTTCTGGACACCAGTTCATAGAAAGGATGTCCTAGAGTTGGAAAAGGTTCAGTGGAGGGCCACAAAACTGATAAGGGGCATGGAGGATCTCCGTTATGAGGAGAGACTAAAGGAGTTAAATCTGCTTAGTCTGGAGAAGAGACGTTTAAGGGGAGATATAATAAATCTGTATAAATATATAAATGGCCCATACAAGAAATATGGGGAAAAGCTGTTCCATGTAAAATCCCCTCACAAGACAAGGGGATACTTCCTCTGCCTGGAGAAAAAAAGGTTTAATCTCAAGAGCTGACAAGGCTTCTTTACTGTAAGGACTGTGAATCTGTGGAATAGCCTACCCCAGGAACTGGTCATAGCAGTCACAGCCAACAGCTTCAAAAAAGGATTAGATGCCTTTATAAAGCAAAATAGCATTGATGGTTATGGAAATGTATAGACTGTCATGACGTTTCCCATCCCCGGTTGAACTTGATGGACATATGTCTTTTTCAACCATAGGAACTGTGTAAAAGCTAACAAAAATGGACACTTTTTTTGACGGATACCCATTGACGGCTACATCAAAAACGATGGATTATTGTATGCATTGTGTAACCGTTTGTGTCTGTTTTTTTAGAAGAAATGGTTGGACACCCAGCACAGATGTGCACATAGCTAAACTGTATGTTTAGCTATTTAAGAGCCTGGACAATGACTAGTCACAAATATACCCTTGTCATTTGCCCTATTGGTGAATATAAACATTAGAGAGGTGGATTCATTGCTTGAGATCCAAAGGTCTGTGAGCCAAAGGGGGAGGCACTGACAAACAGCAACTATTCTTGAGAATGTGTTAGATAGACATTTCTTGGTTTTTTGGTTAAATTTTCTATGCAAGATCAGTTACTTTCCTAAGAATTTCAGAACCTGCGGCAAAGGTTTATTGTGATGAAACAAACTCCTCATATTTTCTAGCAATGTTTTTTTTTTTTTATTGTAGTTGCAAGTGAAGTACATTTAGTGGTAGGTTCTTGTAGGTGTTAGTAAGGGTATGCTCACTTTTTAGCATATATTTTACTAAAAGGTTTGTATAAAATTTGCATCAGTAATCATTGCTTTAACTTCCAAAAACAGCACAGCTTTGAATGGTGCTAATCTGCAATACCACATGCAGCCTGTTGTTAAGAGTGATGCTGTTTCCAGAAGGATAAAAAATACCATGTACATACTATCCAATCCCTTTCAGGCCCCCAGACGCTGGCAGTATCATTAGTCTTTCTATGTTATAAATGTCTGAAATATTGTTTTTGCTTGAAACGTTTTCATGTCTACTTTGTAACTTTTAGGTGACGAGGAAAGATGGAACTGTAGAAGCCCCTCCATGCTTAAAGGTTACACATAAAACCTTTGGCACCCAGAATAGCAATGAAGATATGATATACTGCAGGCTGAGTATGCCTGTGGAGTTCCACTCTGCCTTCAGCAATGAGGAGAACTTCCAGAAGAGGTATTTGGTTTTATTGCCCATACTCTAAATTAAAGATGACTTCATCGATTACAAGAAAAAAAACTTTGCACATTTCCTTGCCAAGGAAGAGCACATATCTAACAGTTCTATAAGCCAACTATAAGTATACTAACCTCTGATTAAATAGATGCTAAATCACCCTGCATTGTTAAAGAGGTTGTCTGAGGGTACTAAGTATATAGGGCACAATCATGTTATTACAGTATGTAGTGAACAAGAAATATGCCCAGAATAGGGACGTTCAATTCATTTCTGTCAGCCTGGTATGTACACATATTCTATCTGCATCTGTACACAATATAAAGCAGTAGACTTTCACAAGCAAACCCATAAAATGTGCCAGGGTAATTAAAACAATTTTTGGGGGCTTTTGGAAAATCCATTTCAAATATTATTTTAGCGAATCTCTATGGTGGATCCAGTATAGCTGTGCATTATATGGACAGCACATTGATTTCAGTAAGAACTATGTACTGCTTTTGTTTCACTTGTGGTGACACTGAAGGAGAACTCAACGCTTGTTCCTTTAGGTTACCGTCAGGGAACCTCTAAAAAAAAAAAAAAAAAGGATTGTCAAATGCAGATAACTCCCTTAAAAGGAATCAGTCACAGGATTTAGTATAACTTGTAATTTATTGAACCAAGTCCCTGCTCATTCTGGTTTTAGGAGTGGGCGGTCCTAATCAGGGATTAACAGTGATTTCTCTATGTATTCTCCTACAAGAGAGGCTTGTCAGTCACTGACTAAAACTACCCACTGAACTCCTAAGAATAGAATATTCACATAACTGTGGGGGAAAAAAAGCATCTGTTATGCATCCATGGGGCTTCTCTATTCACAGATTTCTCAAAAACTTGAGTCTTTTGAGGGATCTCCAAAAACAGATTTACTATTATGGCTAAAGCTAGACACTGGTGTACACCTGGCGTATCTTTGGCACAATGTGGTGCATCTTTAGTACCTCCTGGTGCATTTAGTTTGGCTAAATTTTTTATAATTGCTAGACGTGGGTGTGGATTTGCAGAAAAAGGATGTGTGGTTTAATCAAATGTGCCAAGATTGTGGCATAAAACTCTGATTCAAAGTAAGCCAGCTAAAAGGTGGTAGAAACTTAAACCATACAGTCTCAAATCTGCCAGATTTTTACTGTGTTAGAAGATCTTAAAATCTACAGTATATACAGTGTTTATTGTGTGTGTGATCTGATATACACTGCACTAACTCATTGGATGTCTGTGGAGACATTTGTTATTAGGTACCTCACCTCAGTGCTATATAACTATTGTTAATATTTCCATTTTTATAAACTTATTTTTTTAATAATATTTTGACATGTCATTTTGTGCTCTCTTATTTTAGAAATGCACTTCAAGAAGGTTCT
Organism: Leptodactylus fallax; assembly: GCA_947044405.1. Taxonomy (NCBI): domain Eukaryota; kingdom Metazoa; phylum Chordata; class Amphibia; order Anura; family Leptodactylidae; genus Leptodactylus; species Leptodactylus fallax. The sequence continues at coordinate 843,324 of CAMRHE010000305.1, forward strand.
CACACAACCACAGTAAGTTTTATTGTTTGTCTTCACTTTACACAGGTTAAATATGTTCATGTTAAAATCTGCTTTCCAATTCTTCCCAGATTTGTTCAGTGGGGTTAAGGTGAGAGTTCAGACCCTTAAGGTCCTCCACACCAAACTCTTCAAACCATGTCTTTATGGACCCTACTTTGTGCACTGGGGCAAAGGCATACTGGAACACAAAAGGGCACATATTGGAAACATACAATTGTCTAAAATGTTTTGGTATGCTGAAGCATTAACATTGCCCTTCAGTGGCCAAACCCTGAAATGTAGCAACCCTCTTATATGAAGTATTCTCCAGGTATTCATCAAACCCAGATTCATCCTTCAGATTGACAGATATAAAACACGTCCAGGAATCATGTTTCCACTCCTCCCGAATCCAGTGTCAGTCTGCTTTACACCACTCATGTCAATTCTTTGTATTGAAAAAAGTTATGGTTTGGTGTGTATGCAGCTGTTCAACCATCAAAACCCGTTTCTGACCCCACTGACATCCAGTTCTTGTGCTGGTCACTTTTTGAGTGCACAGAGAATAGGCGATTTTCACGTGCAACTCACTTTAGCATCTAGTGGCTCTGAAAGTTTGAGATGTCTTATGCTTTTTGCCACAGAACTGTAATAGCACTTACAGTTAATATGGTTTTCAAGGACTTATATATTGATGACCTATCCTATTCAGCACCTGGAACCCCCATAGATCAGCTTGTTGAAGAGGCCGCAACATTCAGATGAGATCTGCGGCCTCTTTACTGAATACCAAGCAAAGTACCATACATATCATAGGGGCTGTGATTGGTATTGCAGCTCAACCCAATTCACTTGAATGGGGCTGAGCTACTACTGTGCCATGTGATCAATGAACATAGAATTATTGGCACAAGAAAAAGGCTGTAATGCTTGTGAATGCTGCGGCCTCTTCAAACAACTGTTCAGCAGAGGTCCTGGGTGTTGGATCCCCATGATCACTGATTATAATACCAGACAGTATGTCGCTGGGAGGCAGGGACTCCTAGCAGCATAAATAGCTATACTACTAGTAGTCCCTCTCCCAACATACTGTTCAGGCCGGTAAATCCAGCTGAAACTCGGTTGTGTGAATGCGGGATTAAGGAATATTTTGTATCATTGCATAAATGTCACTGATTTTCCTTTTTTCCCTCCAGTTGTATTACTACTCTGTCCGGATATTTGCTGGACAAGACCCATCTTCAGTATGGGTAGGATGGGTTACTCCTGACTACCACTTTTATAGTGAAAATTTTGACTTAAGCAAGAACTGCACTGTGACTGTCACGTTAGGAGATGAAAGGGGCAGAGTGCATGAAAGGTAAGTTCTGGTTTTGCCTATTTACACAGTAGAAATAACTGTGATGTTATATCCTGTAGGCACTTGGTCTAGATTATCTCCAGAAGTAACCATGAGAACCCATACCAAAAATGAGAATCTGAAAGGTTTAAAGAGGTTGTTCTGGCTAAAATTTTATTTATTAATTAGGCCAGGAGAGGTGAAAAAAATAAAAGAAAACCATACTCACCTGTCCCCGGTGCTCCGGCGCCCCCCACGCAGTCCAGTCCTGCAGCTCCATTGTTGACTTCCGGAAGAAGTAACCGATGCATGTGACAGCTGGGGCCAATCAGCGGCCTCAAGAAAGGAACCGGGGACGTCACTACCTGTGATGTCGCTGGCTCCCTTCCTGTGGTCACTGAGGCCTCTGATTAGCCTCAGCAGTCACATGTCCGCTGAGACCAATCAACAGCCTCAGCATTGGTCTCAGCGGAAGGGAACCGGGACGTCACAGCCGGTGAGAAATTCATCTGCAAGAAGGCAACCAAGATGCAGGACCGGACCGCCCTGGGAGGACACTGGAGCATCGGGGACAGGTAAGTATGGTCTTTTATCTATATTTTTTTCACCTCCACCAGCCTAATTAGAAAATTATGTTTACCCTGAACAACCTCTTTAATGATTTGTACTTCCCATTGCACAGGGATAGTGATCACAATTAATAGAGTGATGTCACAGTACAGGGATAATGCATATACCAATGTCACAATATTGGGATAATGTGTACAGGGTTAATACACACAGTGATGTCACATTAGTGGGATAATGTTCAAAGTGTTGTCTCAGTATAGGAATAATGTGCACAGGGATTTTACAGTATAGGGATAGTGTTTACAGTGATGTTACAGTACCAGGATAAGGCTCACAGTATGCTCACAGTCACAATATTAGCATAATGTACACAATGATGTAACAGTATAAGAATAATGCGCACAGTAATATCACAGTATAAAGATAATGCTAACAGTGATGTCACTATACAAGGATAGTGCTTACCGGTATGTCACAGTACAGAGACGATGTACACAGTGATGTCACAGTACCAGGATAATGTGCACCAAGATGTCACAGAACCAGGATAATGCTTACAATGATGTCACAATATTGGGATAATATACACAGTGATATCACAGTATGATAATGTACACAGGGATGTCACACAATAAACATAATGCCCACAGTGATGTCAAAATAAAGGAATAATGCACACAGTGATGTCACAGTACAGGTCTAATGCTCGCAGGGATATCACAGTACAGGATCATGCACACAGTGTTGTCTCAGTACCAGTGTAATGCTCATATTGATGGCACAGAACACAGTTGATATGTCACAATGTGGGAATAATGTGCACATTCATGTTATAGATCAGAGTTTTTATTATTATTTATTTATTATGCTTACTTATATAGCGCCATCATATTCATGGCTAGAGTCCTGTCTAGGGGCGTAACTAGGAATGGCTGAGCCCCCCACTCAGTATTATATGCTCTACAGTGGCCCCACACACAGTACTATAAGCTTCCAACAGCCCCCCTCCGCTCCGGTGCTATTATTATACTTTGGGGTCTCCTCAGACCCCAAAGTATAATAATTGGAGGTCCAGGGAAGGTGATTAAAAATAACAAACATTCATACTCACCTTGCCTTACCTTTCTTTGGCATCCTCGCTCCATCCTGCCGTCTTCAGGCCCTCTTCCGACGTCGCTGCTGAGGCCTGTGATTGGGCTTCAGCGGTTACGTGGGGGCGCACTGACATTATTACGTGGCCGCGCCCCCATGTGACCGCTGGGGCCTAATCACAGTCCTCAGTCACATGACGGAAGAACACCGGAGAGAACACTGCGCCCAGGAGAGGTGAGCATATGTGTTTATTATTTTCAGTCACCTCCCCTGGGTGCCCTGCCCTGCCATCTATTGGAAAGGGGCCTGCAATGTGCCAGGGCCCCTTTCCAATAACAGTTTGCATAGCGGTCGGGGAACCAGGCTTTCCCCGATGGCTATCATAGTGGTCCGGGGCCGGGCCATCTCCAGCTGGCCACGGGCACCATACCCTGCCTGGCCCGGTCGCATCCCCTGCGACTGCGATCGTCATGCTACTGGTTTGTGGGGTTCGCGGTAGCTACCGCTGCTACCCCGGTATTTACGCCCCTGGTCCTGTCAACCCAGGCTCTAGTGCTGCAAGGCTGCAGTGCTAACCACTGAGCCACCGTGCTGCCTTAATACACACAGTGATATTACAGTACAGGGATAACAGACTCAGTGATGTCACAATAGTAGTGTTATGTGCACAATACAGGGGTCATCTACTCAGCCAGAATAATGCACAAGAATAATGCACAACATTCACATTTCATATACCAGAGAAAACTTTCAGAAAAAGTCACCATATACCTGTAACTTAGCAGCATAGGAAAAGTCATACAATATAATGATGTCACATATACAGTAATATAATAGCACATAAATAATGCAAAAAGTAATCCTACAGAGAAGGGATACTGCACTGGACTTCATTCATATTTTTAGACGCCCCCTTCCATAGACATCACTAACTACACTTATTGGGGGTTATTTATTAAATGCGCCTCTTTTTGCCAAAATTTTGTGCAGTTGCACCTTTGTGCGTCCTTTCAATTTCTGGCATGATTCACTAATCGGGCGCAAAGAGTTGATAAATTCCATGCACATGTCATTGCTATGTGTCTTGCGCCTTTTTTTGCGCCTGCATAATAAATACGGCGCAGACACAGAACAGAATGGTATGTAAGGAAGCAGAAACAAGAGACTTCTTTGGATCTACAAAGATGGCTTCAAATCCATTCAGCTTGTCCAGTGAAGAGAGCTCCTCCTCTGATTTTTCTGTCTTTCAGCAAACTTTTTCCATAAAATACAAAAAGAAAAAAACAATTGTTAAAAGAAGAGTGTGGCCAGGTCCGCTGCACTCTCTGCCTCCTGCTAGCTATGCCTTTATTCGGCATTCTTGATGCAGCCATGCAGTTATCCACTTAGTTTGCAATGCATTTTAAGATTTGACACAAGTAACTGAATATGATTTATAAAAATTATGTAAATGTTAAGTCTGATAACTTTGCAGTTTTGTGTGTGTCTTATGCTTCTGCACTTGTGTCCTGTAGTCTGCACTGTTTTTTAAGTGACACCCCAAGTGGAGTGATTTTGCGCCTATTTATGTGCCTTTTTTAGAAAGGCGCAAATAATAAATCCAACGGACACATGTTCGCCTAGGCAGCCATGCCTACTTTTCTCGTCAAAATCCCAAAGTGGCGGATAGGGAATTCTCACGTAGACACTTCATAAATCTGGCGTAATGGCAAAAAAGGCGCAGCTCACACCATAATCAGGCGCAAACACATTGATAAATGTGCCCCATTGTCTGCACCCATTAATTGTTGGGTGTGCCAGCAATTGCTTTGTTTGTTACCCATGATGTTATGCCCATGGCACCAAAGACACAGTGAACTGCAGCATTTATATACAAAGAAACATACAGTATATGTTATGTGGCAGCAGAAATTCACCCTGTATTTTTTTTTCCTTACTTCCAGTGTTAAACGGAGCAATTGTTACATGGTGTGGGGAGGTGACCTCTCTACTGGCTCTCAGAGGTCAAGCCGCAGCAATGTAGATATTGATATTGGGTGCCTTGTTGATCTGGCCACAGGGCTGCTATCATTCACAGCCAATGGAAAAGATCTCGGGACCTGCTACCAGGTATTTCTAAAACTTATTTTCAGTCATTCTGATATCATATAACTAAGGCCCGGTTCACATCTGCGTTCGGGTTTCCATTCTGAAAGTCAGCTTGGGGACCCCCAAATGGAAACCTATACGCATAAAAAAGCGGTTTACCTGGGAAACCCGTGGACCCCATAGACTGTGTGGTTTCCGCTCAGTTTCCACACGAAACATGCAGAAACATGCGGAGAGGAAAGTGCCGCTTGCAGCACTTTTCTCTCCGCTTGCTTCAAGCAGAAACGGAGAGGAAACCACATTGACCCCATTATAGTATATGGGGTCCGCAGGTTTCCCAGTTAAACCATTTTTTTATGCGTATAGGTTTCCGTTTGGGGGGTCCCGAACGTAGATGTGAACCGGGCCTGACACAAAACAATGGTGATGTGTTTAAAGTATAAATCAATTCCAATGTTTCTGCTCCGGACAGTTCTTTCACCACTTCAGTATCGGGCCAATTTCCATCTAATCATGGGTAACAACAGATCCAAAATGGCAGACAGTTTAGTCGATGGTGGGATCATTCAGTCAAAATGTGTCTGAACTTTATCTGATGTGTTTGGCTAGTCTAAGGTCACTCTCATACAGGTTTACTTTGGTCAGTATAATATTGTGAATTAGTATTAATAAACTAAAACCAGTTGTAGAAATAAACAGAGAAAATGTATAATGAAAAGATTTGCGTGTCGTCCATGACCACCCCTCCCATAACTTATAACTTAGAAATACTTATGTAGAATACAGCCATGTGAAAGTGGCTGCATGATCGGCTTTTCCAGTTTTCGACAAGTGGCCTTCCATGAAGCAGTTGTCCTCCTTTTCTAAAATTATTGCTGTTCTGAAGTAGTGCTTCAATAGTAGTTTCTCCCTGTTGCAAAATATGGTATTACCAGAAAGGTAATTTTACAGCTTGAGAAGATACCAGGATTTTAATAGTAACATGTTTATGTCTGTATAACTAGGCTCCACGCTCCACTTGAACGCTGCCTTGTCCGTTGTAACTCATATAGTAATTTATCTATTCATCTATAAGACTTTTAGTTATGGGCGTATGTAAGTTGTCATATTTCTAAACTCCATTAAAGTAATTGAACAGACATTATTGACAAATTACTACTACGCAACGGGTATTATGGCTTCCAGCCTGAATAATCGGAGCTATCCTGTTGTGTGTGAATAATGCTCCACTTAGAGGGAATTACTATGTTGTGTTAGATGATGGTTTTTGCTGAAATAAATCCATTTTCTCTTGTTAGGTTGAACCAAACACCAAGCTGTTCCCAGCAGTTTTTCTACAGCCGACCAGCACTAATCTCTTCCAATTTGAACTTGGGAAATTAAAGGTATTGTTTTCTGTTTTCATTTACCTACCGTACAGTACTGTATATTCAGTAGCATATTACTAGGAGCAATTTTATTATCTCAGACTGCATAAAATCCCTTGCCATATGTTCTATTTGCTCAAATGTATCCTATAGAAGGGTGTCTCATGCTCAGGACCTCCTACACTGAGCTTGAGTAGAAACCTTGTCCATCAATGTACTACACATTTATTTTAAAGACCACGTGTAATAATACATTTCCAAGTAGTGAGAGAAAGAGAATTATTCATGTAAGTGTAGATATATACACAATCCACATTTGTAGATAGTGCAGGGATAGAAACACCATGATATGCAGCTGCTGTGATCCCCATCGATCTCGTGTGTATGAATAGAGTGAAAGAGCGCTGCTCGCTTCACTTTTTTGGGACTGACCAAGTTAGTACTTAACTTTGTTAGTCCTATAGGAGTGAGTGGAGCACGGGTCACACATGCATATTCTGCCCCATTCACACAGGGAACTCTGGGACCTCCATTCTCATGACCAGTGAGGTCCCAGAAGTCAGCCCCAGTGATTTTATTTATCACCAGTCTTTTAGATTTGTGACAAATGATGTTTACGTGAGAACCCATGTATGTAGTTTGAGATGTGTACCATAGGCATGACCATGAATACTTGTATGTGGTTCTCAATGTATGAGCGTTTCCCAGGGGTGTTTTTTACCAACATGTTTTTTTATGATTGAATACATTTTGCTGCTTGTATCCAATTTCTGAAGACATGTTGTGGATATCAGTTTCCGTGGTACGTCTGCAATAAAAGGGGTTGTCTGTGTTTTGGCAGCCACTTCATGTATGTACAGTAAATAAAGATTGCATTAATAAGACTACACCAGGGCATGATAAAGAGTCAATAGTAGTCCAATGTGCAATTAAAGTTGTTTAGTTGTGACCCTTCATGTGCAAAGGACCAATTATATAAAGCATTGGACAATAGTGATACATAAACATTACAGCAAATGTGATATAAGACACTGGTGGTTTAAACCAGACTGCAAAATGGGTTATTGGCATATCATTATCATTGCTTAATGATGTGATCACTCTGGATGTAGCCATCTCAGTATACAAATTACTACTTTATTATACTGACTAACATCATGATATATGGTGTCATCCAACATCATTAGAGGTTCTTAGGAGCTGAATGCTACACTATTTCTAGAATATATTACAGTGATTATTATACACTGACAAAAAGCAGACATGCAATGGTTTTAATTCTTCTCCCTATGTAATAAACTCTATGTGAATAATAATCTTATGTTGGGGTTTACAGAACACCATGCCCCTTTCAGCAGCAATATTTAAGAGTGAAGAGAAAAATCCTGTGCCACAGTGCCCACCTCGGTTGGATGTACAGACTATCACACCCGTTCTCTGGAGTCGTATGCCAAATAATTTCCTAAAGGTGGAAACAGAACGTGTGAGTGAGCGTCATGGCTGGGTGGTGCAGTGTTTGGAGCCCTTGCAGATGATGGCATTGCATATACCTGAGGAGAACAGGTAATTGTCTTAGTAATATAGATATCACATGTATATCATCAAGAGGTCAAATAGAAACAAACCAGAAGATACAGAGACTATAGTAACAAATGACTATAAATCAGGTGTTCTTTACTGGACCATTTGGGTCCCAGGCTCTGACAGAACAGAGGATCTCTGGTACTCCTGTCTACTAGTCTAACCTTGGTTATCTATAGCCGATAATGGTATGGCACCCATATAGACTCTCAAACGTTCATCTGGTCAACATCCGGCTGAACCTTCTACTGAAAATCAGACATAATAGCTTCTTTTATTTCTTAGGACTATGGAGGGCTACCCTATTGAAAACTATGAAAGGGGGCTTTCTGAACTAAACATACTGATGACCTATGTTAGGCAGAGGCTATCTATATCAGATCATTGGGAGTCTGACACCTGGCACCCAGATCAGTCGGCTGTTTTCAGCAGATGATGCACAGAGATTAGAGCAGGAAGCAGATATCTCCGTTCTCTGCATAGTGACTGATACGAGTCACTGCAGCTTAACTCACACTCAAATGAATGGGAGGGAGCTTATCTGCAGTAACCTGGTCTGGCCACTACATAGGGAAAGGGGCTGTCTGCTTCCTGCTACATTCTCTGTATATCAGCTGCTGAAAACAGCTGACTAATCTGGGTGTCAGGTGTCAGAACCCACCGATCTGATATTAAAGTGGTTGTACCAAGATATAACGTTATCTCCTATCGATAGGATGGGAAAAACTTTATGATGGGTGCAGGGGCGTAACTTGAGGGGATGCTGAGGGTGCAGTCGTATCGGGGCCCAGGAGCCTTAGGGGGCCCATAAGCACTGGCATCATTATTGAGATTGCAGCTTCCATCTGGCCCATAAGCCAAGGAGACCCAATGGCTATCCCCTTCAGCCCCACATACATATGTATTTTTGTCCTAAGCAAGATATGCACAGTGCATGATGGCTACACAACTACTGTAGTCTCTGAGCCTCTGATAGAGTATGGACTAACTCAGAATATAAATAAAAATATATGCCTGCCATAAACCACTTCATCAATAGAAAATATGCTGACTAAGTTGACAAATAAAAATTGGGATGAAAACATTACAGTAAAAATATGAGTCATAGCTATCAGTCATTCATTGATAAACATGACAAGAAGGGCTGAGTTAAACCCACTGTAATATTTTGATATATGTATCTCTTTGTCTATAGGAGAAATATTTCCATTACACGTTTTTTTTTTTGTTTTGTTTTTTTTATATTTTATCAGGTGTATTGACATCTTAGAACTTTCCGAGCAGGAAGACTTGATGAAATTTCACTATCACACTCTGAAGTTGTATTGTGCTGTTTGTGCTCTGGGTAACAATCGTGTTGCCCATGCCTTGTGCAGCCATGTGGATCAATCCCAACTTCTATATACCATTGATAACCAATACCTCCCTGGCCTCTTAAGATCAGGCTTCTATAACCTCCTTATAAGTATCTATCTGGAGTCTGCCAAGGAGGGAAAGCTAATGATGAACAATGAGTTCATTATTCCAATAACTGATGAGACAAGGCAAATCCGTCTGTTCCCTGATGAGTCGAAAAGACATGGCTTACCTGGGGTAGGTCGTAGTACCTGCCTAAAATCTGATCTTCATTTCACAGTACCTTGCTTTGTATTGACTGGAGAAGACCGACAGCAACATGGTCCAGAGATTCCAGTTGACATCCTCAAGTCCAAAGCCATTAGCATGCTAACAGAGGCTGTACAAAGCAGTGGAGACCATATCCGAGACCCTGTCGGGGGAGAAGTGGAGTTCCAGTTTGTGCCAGTTCTGAAGCTCATTGCCACTCTTCTTATAATGGGAGTTTTTGAGGATGAGGATGTCCGTCAAATTCTGTTACTTATTGATCCAAATGTTTTTGGTGACCACAAAGAAGAGGATGCAGAAGACAACTATGAGAAGGAGGAAGTAGCACAAGATGAGGAAAAAGCTGTGGAAGCAGGAGAGAAAGCAACAAGGGAAGCCAGGGCTCCAGCTAAAGGTCTTCTGCAGACTCGACTACCAGAATCTGTCAAACTACAGGTAATTTTCTTTATGAGAATATACATATTACTGTAAGAGTTATTGTATATAACCAACAAATACTCATAACTCCATATCTACTATATCTCAGTCTCTAATTTAGACCTCTATCCATGTATCTACCTCTACTATCATATGAGTCTGTCTTTCTTTTCAGGTTCTTTATGATTTTTTTTTCCTTGTGTAATTTACTCCTCTAATAAAACTGGGACCTCCACGGATCAGCTGTTTGAATGCCTCTTCCACGTCACAGGCCATGTGATGAGACATTCATCTGTCACATGGCCTAATAAATGACAGTTCCTGTACAAATGTACTGCTCTGTGCTTGGTTAATATTGAAGAGGCTGCAGCTCTCAAATAGCTGATCAGCCGGGGCCCGGATGTTGGACCCCTACCAATCTTTGATAACCTTTCATAAGAATTAGTGTTTTTGGATTGCTCCAGTCTTTTTTTCTAACAAAATGTGAATATTTTACTTAAAGGGGTTGTCTAGGATATGCTATTGATGTCCAGTAACTATCCTGTTACTGCCAGCTTAGTCCCATTGATTTGAACATGACTGAGCTTGCAGTAAAAACAGAAAAATTGGTCAACACTGCCAAACAATGTGAACAAGAAATGCAGGTGCACATTGATGTGGCTGCAATACAGTTGCAAAAACAAAAAGTTGCACTCTGCTAGCACCAAGAGCATTACTGGCAAAACCTACTCTGTGTAAGGATACATGAAAATGAGGTTGTCTGTACTTTACAATTTGATCAACCTATAGTTGTAAGCCCACCTGCTATGGCAAGGCGTGCAGTAACCTGCCCATCACACAGCCTTAGTTCGGGTACACTGCATCTGTAATTTACTTCTGAACAACCTTTAAATTATTTGAAAATATTTACAGGTTCTGAAAAAATAAATGTCATTTCCATAATTTTTTAATGAATTGTATGTATAATGTGACAAAAAAAAATTGTAATTGGTTATAATTAGACATTCTCAAGCATTTGTCTTTTGCAACCTGCCTGTGTTCTCATATGTTGCAGGCTGCTCAGTGGCATTCAGAGTGATAATTCTGCTTTCCTGAAAATTGTTCCGATCTGACATCTATTCATATTAAGTTTATTTTATTTGGTTGTAGCAATGTCAACCTAAAAAGATTGTTTAGAAGAACAGAGATAACAGAGCTGAACAGGACTGTGCAGTCTGCAATGTATGAGAATTCATATAGGCTGCAGAAGAGAAACGGTTGAGAATTGAAAAAAAAAAAAAACAGATACAAAAGATTATTTTGTCATATAATACATGCATTTTAATAAAACAAATGATGCAAAGGTGCCCATAGCCTTTAAAGCTGAAACTTCTTGGTGATTATCTGTGCAATTATATACTGCTATTGGAATTTGACTACAGTGTGTTGGGTACCAGAAAACATTATACAAACTGAGGGAAACCAAACCTTAATGTATAACTAAACTTTCGGACAACATTTCATTTTCTGGCATAATTTGTGTCATTAATAAGCTTTGTAATATTCTTTATTAACAAATTTTGTCTCCTTTCTGTGAAATCCTGCATTTTTTTCACTCTTTCCCTTGCTTCTGTATTGAGAGCTGTTCCTGCCTCTCACTGAATGTTACTGTGAGTCGAGTAAGGGTCTTGGAGTACGGGGCTGTGTAAAATTAGAGAAAATGAGGGTAAGGGAGGGTCACTTCAAACAGTTATATCTAAGACATTATAAAATACTTTTGGTGTCATGTGAAATAGGAGATTATTTTCTTTCATTTGACACTAATTTTGCTGTGCTATCTATATAATTTCTAGAGATATCATTGGTTTAAAACACAGTCAGGATTAGCAGGGATGTAATACTTTTTGTAAGTGGCCCCCCCATAATTTAATTTACCCTTAACTAGCCCCACATAAGGCCCCCACCCCCTCAACCAAAACATTAAATAATAATAATAATTAATAAAGTATATTACAAAAGTTATTAATGCCACAAATAGTGCCAGAAAATCAAAAGTTGTCCGAAAGTTACACTTTAAGCCTTTAGCTCTTTTAATCCAATAGCAATGGCACTAGACATGCACTAACCTAAAGAATAACAGCACTATTTCCAGGGAAACTGTGTTATACAGTACTACAATAAACATTCCTTAATTATAGCCTTATAGATCCCTAGATGTTTTTACCTGGTGGTACAATTCATCAAATATAAGTCTGAAAATGCTTCTTAAAGCTGGTTCACATCTGCGTCGGAGTTTCTGTTTGGAGACTTCGTCGCAGTGTTCATAGAAAATTGGCGGACAAAAAAAGACTCGCAGGTTTGACTTATTGAGCTGGCAGTTTCAGTTAAAAAGAACGGGTTTTGTTCAAGTCCACTATTTAGCAGTCCATTTATCTATTGTTCTGGTCTTCCAACAAACCAGAACAATGAACTCCCCGACGCTAGTGTGAACCTAGAATGAGTTAGCCATACACATTACATGATTGTCGCTGAACCTGTGACGGAATCAGTCGACCACCTAATGTGTTTAGAGACCTCCTGACTATAAAGGTTCATGTGGACCCCATAAAATTACACTGAGATTGATTTTATTTTATTCACCACACTGTTACTTTCCATTATTCTTTTTAGATGTGTGAGCTACTTCATTACTTCTGTGACTGTGAGCTGAAGCATCGTGTGGAGTCCATTGTTTCCTTCTCAGATAACTTTGTGTCAAAGCTTCAGTACAACCAGAAGTTCCGTTACAATGAACTGATGCAAGCATTAAACATGTCTGCTGCCCTGACAGCTAAGAAAACCAGGGAGTTCCGCTCTCCTCCGCAGGAACAGGTAATATTATGAACAAAAAAATCATTTCATATATTCTAGAGATGGCTTAAAAAACTAACCACTATATTGTTCTCTATTTAAAGATTAACATGCTTCTGAATTTCCAACAACAAGAAGACAGCCCTTGCCCTGAAGAGATACGGGATGAACTGTATGAGTTCCATGAGGATCTTCTAATGCACTGTGGTAATTCTTTGGACTACTGTAATTGTGTATTCCTGTGGCTCAGGGGTTACATGTAGTTTTTGGTCTTCCTGCATAGGACTTCCTAGCCGTAAATTGCTGAAGATGATGTTATTCCAGTTCACAGATTTCTTAAAATTAGGCACAAGGGTTAAAGGGATTATCGGGGATTTTAACAAATTGGGCAAACAGCAGGAAGATTGGTAAAAAAGTCATTCACAAGAACCCAGCATATCAACTCAGTCCCGCAGATAGATAGGTTATCAAACAGCCACCGGCCTCTGTGGTAATACTAGAGTGTACCACATCCAGTTGCTGCAAGGGGAGTAAACAAAGACTGGCAGTACAGCTGTGAGGTGGGAGATAGAACAGGTTAGTGTTGTTTGTTTCTTATCAACTTTGCTTCTGTTAGCCCAAATTTTTAAAATAATCTTCTGCCCCCTTCCCACAAGATGACGTATATGTGCGTCATCATAGAACACGGAAGTACTATAGAGTGCAAGAGTGTGGATATGTGGTTATTGATGACCAGGGTTGGTGAAATCTACAATTTCGGCTGTTTAACTCTTAATGCACAATGATCGAATATTATTAAAATGTGGATAATCAAAACAATAATATTGCTCTTTAAGGCTAAAACTGTCTAGGCCCTTTAATGATTAAAAGGGAGATCCCATCTTTGGCTGTTATGATATGTTGATAGTATATGCCATAATGTTCTGATCAGCGGCAATCTGACTAGAAGTGAAAGACCTATGCTGTAATTACATGCATATGGTGGGCCATAGAAATCTATGAGGAAGCCCCTTCATTCTAAACATCAATGTGGTCTGAGCAGTCAGACCCCCACCAAGTGGTGTAATATCCTAGCCATCACATGAGTAAAGCTTAAGTTTTCGTTTGCTTTGTATAATATTGCCCTTTTTTAAATAAAGGCATTCCACTTGAAGAAGAAGAAGAAGAAGAGGAAGACACGTCATGGACAGGTCGTCTTCGATGTCTGGTATACAAAATCAAAGGGCGGCCAAAGACAGAGGAGCAGGATCCAGCAGAGGAGGAGGAAAAATCTCCTAGTAAGTTTGTAGCGGAAAAAAAAAAAAATAGTATTAATAGAGGAAAGGTTGACAACAAAAACAAGTGGTAAAATATGGCAGGATAAATAGTATATTACATTGTAACCACTCCAAGTTAATGAGATGAAAGGTGTTGATAGTGCTTTAAGCCCCTTAACATAGTGTCTCCTAATGCCAGAGATTATTGACGCCATGTCCCTGGATTCGCAGGTTTAGAAGACATCTGATGCAGGAAGTTAATCCTTTACAATCTCTGCTAATATCTGATGGTAAACTAAAATTAAAATGATAGGATCCTATTAGTGACAGAAAGCTGTCCCTAGCACAGACCTGCCCAGATCATGATCAGGAGTCAGCTACCAGGACTAATTTTAAGAGCAGTCAGAGGCGTCAGATTTCAATAACGTTAGACATTCAGTGTGAAAAAATAACTACTTGTTTATAGCCGAGGAGAGGACGATACCACCTGTCGGTACCCCTGATGCATCTGCACACTGACATGACTTGGATTCCTTAGGTGCACCACATTTATGTTTGACCACATATTGTAATTTAGATCCTTATAGTCATTTCTTACTGATGGAGTCCTGCTGGTGCAAGCAAAATGCCACTGGATATCGATACTCTAACAGTTTCTGTAGGCACTCGTAAATCTTTACTATCACCATAACAAATTTTTAGCTTGATGGACATATGGAAAAGTTGTCTACCATCCAAATACCCTTTCCAGCCAGACAACTTTCCTTGAACTTGTCACCTGTAGCGATTTCCAGATACGCACAGTAATATTACACTTTGCTTGACAGCTGATTGGATAGAAAAAAATTATCATTGCCTTCTATCCTATCTATATGGAAGAGATTTTTATAGTATAAGTTTTTTTTTTCTAAGCATTCATCTGAACAGCACTTGAACGGGTTAACCACTTTCAGACCAATATTGAGAAACAAGTGTTATTGTTTATATAATGAAAAGTTACACTATTTTCCAATATGCTTTCTGTATATGGTCCATGGTCATGTGAAGCACACACAGGTACACAGCTTGTTACAAGACATATGTCTGATTACTATTCTGTGACTGTAACGAGCTGTGTACCTGTATGTCCATCACATGACCATGGACTGTATATCACATGACCATGGACTGTACATCACATGACCATAGACGGTACATCACATGACCATGGACTGATTTTTATCCACTGGAAGTAACAGAATGAATGACAGCAAGCAGAGATCTAGAAATCAGTGAGGAATGAATACAGAAAATATATTGGAAAATTGTAAACTTTATTATAAGAAATCCTCCCTTGATCCGTCCTGTGCTGCTAACTATCGACCTGTCTCTAACCCCCCTTTCACCCTTTCATCTCCATCTGCACGTAAAAGGACACGACTGGTGACGGCTCATACAGTTTTATATATGTGTAATGACAGTAACCTCTATTACAAAATTGTCTGACCATTGTACAAGCAATGCTACATCTGTTGCCGCCCCTGCTACCTCCTGTGTCACCCCCTCTACCTCATAGATTGTAAGCTCTTGCGAGCAGGACCCTTTCCCATTGTGTGAATTGACTATTTCTTTGTAATGTATCTTTTTTGTCAGTACTTGAACCCTACAAATTGTATAGTGCTGCGGAATATGTTGGCGCTATATAAATAAAATTTATTATTATTATTATTATTATTATACAAACAATAACATTGGTCTCTCAATATTGGTCTGAAACTGGACAACCCCTTTAAACAAAGATGTGTTCATATGATTTATTAATTTATTATTATGTATAAGATCTGGGTCCGTATACAATCTAATGCATTTTCAATTTTGTATATTGGGGGCGGCACTTGACCTTCATTTTTGATATTTCTGCAAACAGATCCATCTGTCCCCAGTAACCCAGGGTTGTATAAAAGGTTGATAGTGACATCTAGTGGCCGTTAGCATGGTCTACAGTGGATGATTACATCACTATATCATATACAATATAGCAGAGATGCACAACCTTTTCTGATCTGGGGGCCACATTGTTAGATTTTACCACTCTCCAGGGCTACAATGAAATGTACCACCTGAAACTATTAATGCCATAAATATGTTAATTCCACATTCAGCATCTCAACAGGAGAATTGGGTAGCCCACCCAAAAGGAAGAAATCTTTCATGCATCACATCTCTCACCAATGTGGTTTATGTGACTTGCTGAAATGCTGCTGAGTGGTTTACTACTTCCATAAACTATAAAGATAGCTGCATGCATAGCCACTTGATCTGCTCCTAAAGCTATAAAATCAGCGGACACCACACTTAATAAAAAGAGAATGGGGTTCTTCTCATCTATGCTAAGAATCTACAGAAAAAAAAGTATAAAAGGTCAAGTTGCAAATGTATAAATGAGACACTCCACCCAATATTTGAAAAAAATACAAATTCTTTATTCGTACATTTGGTATCAGTTAAAAACAACTTGATCTACTCCTTGCTGGAGTGCCACACAATGGTCAAGAGACCCCCATTCTGACAATATAATGTATGGAGATCCCAGAGATGGCCATATAGTGCACCATTAATACTTAGTCATTCATGCTTCTGTATTGCTCACCACTCCTCCTCTCCTCTCTATCGAAAATACACGTGAGTAGCCACACACACACACACACACACACACACACATGTATGCCTTTGACCAAATCATTAGGGGCCACAAAAATATCAAAATCCAAGGGTTGTGCACACCTTGTATGTCAATTGGATAACTGTGTCTATGTGGGATTATATTTATTTTGAGATAGATTTGAATTTTGGGGGAGGCTATTTCCCTATGCCAGTTTTCATGCATAAAAAAAGTTTTAAATTTATAAAATTGTGTATTAAATAGTAAAATACTAAAAGCACTTGGGGATATTGGTGAACAGTAAATGCACCATTTATCAACTATTGCCAGACAGCTGCAGCCAACGCAAATAAAACCATGGTGTGCATCCATTGAGGGTAGATGCACATGAAAAGAACATTGTATTTCCTCTGTTTCCCTAGATTATGATGTTGATTATTGTGGCCTCTTCACTGCTTAACAAGCACAGCACCATACATTATATAGTGGCTGTGCTTGATATTGCAACTCAGTCCCATTCATTTGTATGTGACTGAGCTGCAGAATAGCCTTGTGACCAATGGACGTGATGTCTCTCATCTGAGAAGGGGAAAAAGAGGTCACTCAAATGCTGATCAGTATCAGATTTTACTGATCTAAGGATATGTTGTCAATATCATGGCCCTAGAAAACTAATTTAAGGTAAGGTCCCCATGTTGTAAAAATTTTCAATGAAAAACACTACTGAAAAAAACCTGATGCGTTTTCATCACAGTTTTTTTCCGTAGCATTTTTGTTGCAGCGATTCGCTGCATGGGGCCTTAGCCTAAAGCTGGGTTGGTGTTTAACTTCCCAAAAGTACCCAATGGCAATGTGCTTAGTTTTGCAGTTATATACCATGGGGTTTATATTACTAAATAACCATGTGATAAACCACGTGACCAACCCTATAACATTTGAAAACTTGGTTCCTTTTCTCTTTACTTCCCTCCAGCCACACTTAAAGAGCTCATCTCACAAACTATGGTGCGGTGGGCTCAGGAGGACCACATTCAAGATCCTGAGCTTGTGCGTATAATGTTCAGCCTCCTGCGCAGGCAATATGACAGCATCGGAGAATTGTTGCGAGCCATGAGAAAAACCTATACAATCAGTGCTGCCTCGGTGGAAGATACTATTAACCTGCTGGCTTCTCTGGGGCAGATACGCTCACTATTAAGTGTGAGAATGGGCAAGGAAGAAGAGATGCTCATGATTGATGGATTGGGGTAGGTGTTTTGGAATCACAATAATCTTCTTCCAACCTTTATCATCATAAAACTTCTGTGCTAATTATTTTCTTAAATATTTCCTTGTAGAGGTTGGAGTTTCATGTTTCTGAAATAGAGTTCCAAATCCCATGCACATACTGTAGATATGAGACATCATGTTGACTGCCAGCAGCTGCCACCAGGGGCAGTACAGTACTGCGCTCCGTTGTATTGGCAGCTGGAGGCATGCATGTTATCAACTGTGTTTTCTTTTCGAGGAACACTAACCATAGAAAATGACCATAAAAATATAATAGAATATATCCCAGCACTCTATGAAGATAGAGCAGATGAACAGGAGATTAATCCCTTTGTACTCTATACTCTTGTAGCATTTCTACAAGACTGTGTCAGGATGATGCAAATAAAAATGCTGCAGACTGAGCAGATGGGGCAAGATCATTTTCTATTTTAGTTCTGTCAATTATTTCTAGGTTAATGTTACTTTAACTCTGTGCAGAGGATTTGGACCTCTCTATCTGAAAAATGGGAACCAGCAAATATAGAGTAATTATTATTATTATTATTGTTTATTTATATAGCACCATTAATTCCATGGTGCTTTACATTTGAGGGTTTACATACGGTACACAAAATATACAAGACAAGTATAATACTAACAGTGACACAGTATACAGTAAATAGGTGTTTTCTATAATGCTTTCATTAGTACGAACTCCATTGACTGATCTTTAAGTGAGGGCATTGGTCTTAGATTTTTAACTTTTTCATTCCTTGCAGTGATATAATGAACAACAAAGTCTTCTATCAGCATCCAAACTTGATGCGAGTTCTAGGGATGCATGAAACTGTTATGGAGGTCATGGTTAATGTCCTGGGTGGAGACAAGTCTCAGGTAGGTTGGCTGTTGATTGTGTGTACAAGTCTTCTAAGATGTGTGGACACTTGATAAATCAGATGAAAATATCTTATTTCTTTTTCCTTTTTTATTTTCAGCAAATTGCTTTCCCCAAGATGGTGGCAAGTTGCTGCAGGTTTCTCTGCTATTTCTGCAGAATCAGTCGGCAAAACCAAAAGGCCATGTTTGAGCATCTTGGATACTTGCTAGAGAACAGCAGTGTTGGGCTAGGTATATATTTACTGCTATTGCTGCTATTTCTACTGACGCTAGCGTCTCCTCTCTATTGTTCTGGTCCGTTGGATGATCAGACCGCTAAAATGGCGGCAACACACAGACCAACAGACTATAATGGGGTCCATTACATGTCTGTCGTTTTAAAACTGAAACCGGAGGAGGAAAAATTTATCTTTTCAAGACTTTTTTCTCCACCAATTTTCAGGCAGACAAGACTCCAGCACAGATATGAACGTAGCCTTACGTGTGCAATGAATGTGTGACAGGAGCTGGATGACATCACAGCACATTCATAGTATGAGCTACTTTAATCACGTAAAGGGTCTGCTTCACTACAGAACTACACCTTTGGCAAATGAAAAAAAATGTTTTTACATATTTCTGCATTTGTAACAACTGATAGTGACCGCTGGTGACCGTCAGTAGTGGCCGTTGCTATTGTCTGTTACAAGATTTTAGCAACGGACACCAGCAGAACCGTCATAAATCCGTTAAAATTTCCATTCCTTTCAATGGGATTTTATCTTGTGTCCATTAGTGATCATTAGTGTCCGTTTTACACCAAATCCATCACATGTCCATTATTTTTTGCTGACAAAAAAATCCGACATACAGGACTTTTGTGTCCGTGAAAAAAATTGTTTCATGACGGACGTCAAGCGTCCGTTATTTTTTAACATTAAAGTCTATGGGTAACGGACGGGTGTCCATTATACTGTCCGTTTTTTTTTCTGCGCATGCTCAGACAGTATAAAAACGGGCACTAACTGATGCTAATGTGTCCGTTTTTTTTTAACTGATCCATTCAATGGATCCATTAAATCAGTTAAAAAACTGATACATTAACACCAGTTAGTGTCCGTTGATGTCTGCTATGATAGTTTAAACTCTCACTGGGGGCCTGGGGTGGAGTAAAATATAAAATAAATTATACTCAGCTATGCCCAGTCCTTGGTTTTTGTGACAAGTCCCCTGTTTTTTTTATTTTCATTTTTTTATTTAACCCCACCCCTGGCTCTGAATAAGTTTTCATAAATTATCTCAGAAACCCCTTTACGGCTGGGGCCCCACGTGGCGTAAATGCTGCAGAAAAAATACAGCGTTTGAAAGTAACTGCAAAGTGGATGGGACACATTGCGTAAAAATATGTGCAGCGGACACGCTGCAATTTCCAAAACTGTTGCGGTTTTGGAAAGCACAGCATGTCAATTATACCTATGGAAACACTGGTGATTTCCTATAGGTATAATGGAAGCAGAAAGTCCGCAGAGGAAACCTCTGTGGAGTTTCTGTGAAAAGCACTACCGGAAAAAACGTAATGTGTTGCTGCTACGGTTTTTCCCGCAGCGCCTTTTTTAGCTGTGGCCCACCACATGGGGCCTTAGTCTCACTAATTGTTTTAGTCAGAGCCTGGGTGTTATATTCTCATAGACATGCATACGAACGAGGAAGCTGGTGTGTAAATCAACAGGTCAGTCTGCTGATTACATGAATAACTGGGGACTCCTTCTGGAGCTAAATGCAGTAAACAATGGGGGGAATTTATCATTCCCTCTATGCCAGTTCTGATTTAGAGGGATGATGTTAAGGTGCACGTCTGGAACAAGGCCCTTTCTTGTGTCAAACGTGCGCCTCAAGCCCCAATCTGTGCCTTGTCTGCCACATTCTGCGAAAATGGATGGACAGAGCAGGCCGTGGATATCTCAGCCCAACTAATTTATTTTTAACTCACTCCAGTTTTCTAGCGTGAGTTAGAATGGAAATCTACACAAATTCCTACCTGGCATAGATTTCATAAATCAATCAGACATCCCGGAGCCAGAATGGAAGAGGCTGGGGCTAGAAAATAATAAAATTCACTAGAGGGGGGCTTTATATGAGATCTATCTATCTGTCTATCTCATATCTATCTGTCTATCTATTTATCTATCTATATGTGTTGTATCGATAAGACATGTATAACTAAATGTCTCTCTTCATAGCATCTCCCTCTATGAGAGGCTCTACACCTCTTGATGTCGCTGCAGCCTCTGTGATGGATAACAATGAACTTGCTTTGGCTTTGCAGGAGCCAGATCTGGAGAAGGTAATTATATGTGAATGATTCTAGACTAGATGAGCCGTTATTCCATCACAAACCTTCATTGCACAACAGGTAGAAATTGCACACATTCTAATAAAACTAGGGGTGGTGTGATGATGAAATGCAGATATCACATAAAAGGCAGAGACCTCCATATGTAGTAAGTGTACAAAAATAGATTGGTATCAGATATAAATGATATTGCATATTTCATTACTTGCTGGACCCAGACACAGCTAAGGTTGGCACTTACCTTTTTGTCATGATTTTTAAAAGTGTATAAAAACAAATAAAACAGCTTAACACAATGGAACATGTTTTATAGTTTTGTTAGAAGAACAGCAGTATCATAACATTATATTATTATAGAAAAGTGAGGTTTGATAATGACTATGTAACAAACCACAGTTACTGTATTCACTGCTGTATGGTACTGTGCAATAGGTACGTGAGGTGCAAGTGTGGGAAAAAATGCTGGAAAGTAAAAATGCTTTGAAAAGTAGAAATGTTGATAGTTTATTTTTGTCAGTTGACAAAAGTAAGTGAATTGATAAAAGAGAAATCTAAATCCCATCAATATTTGGTGTGACCGCCCTTTGGAGAAGGAGTCCTGGAAGTGATGATATGTCCCCGAGTCCTGATCTCAGCATCATCCAGTCTGTCTGGGATTACATGAAGAGACAGAAGGATTTAAGCAAGCCTACATCTACAGAAGATCTGTGCTTAGTTCTCCAAGATGTCTGGAACAATCTCCCTGCCAAGTTCCTTCAAAAACTGTCTGCAAGTGTACATAAAAGAATTGATGGATGGAAAAGGAGGGGTCACAGTATATATTGAAGGGATTTAGATTTCTCTTATATTCATTCACTTAATTTTGCTAATTGACAAAAATAAACATATTTAACAAAAATATGTTATAAGCATTCTAAGGCCTTATGCACATGGCTGTGCCATTTTTCATGTACCTAATGTCTGTGAAAAATAGCCGTGTCTGTTTGTGCGAATGCATGGACAGCACCTATTCACATGAATAATGGCCATGTGATGGCGGTTTTTGCTACAATGTATCATTTTGCAATCCTGACTGTATAGCTTATAGAGGATACAACTGTATCCAATACTTAGCAGAGACCAGGACTGTTGAGTGCAAAGTATTTTAGAAAGTTGTAGAATTTTTTATTTATATAGTGCTTAAATTTTAGTGATATAACACCAGAACCAATTTCATTTTAGATATTCATAGACCGGCTGCAGCTCTGCCACACAAAATCAGCAAATGTTTGGAAACATATAGCCTCCGGGATTGAAGGATGGTGCTCTGTTGGTTGGCTTTTAACAGGTCTATAAGACATATAAGCATCCTCCCCTCCAAAGCCTCCAATACGTTAGTAATCGTTCACATTTTTAGAGCTGTCACCAGGGTATCTGAACAGAGGCATGTGACTTGGAAAGAAAACAACCAGAGAGCTTTACTGTCATTTAGTTTTGTCAGCGCTGCTATTATAACTTTTTGGAACCTCACATGAGAGACTTGTCTGCTTTTTCACAGGTTGTGACATACTTGGCAGGCTGTGGGCTGCAGAGTTGTCTTATGTTAATAGCCAAAGGATACCCAGACATTGGATGGAATCCCATAGAGGGCGAGCGCTATCTGTCATTCCTGCGTTTTGCCGTCTTTGTGAACTGTAAGTATAGATGTCAGACTTTTTATACAGTGGAGAATGCTATTAAAAGAATGGTTAATAAGAATTTAAGTAAGATTAAGTACAATTTAAGAATATTATACATGATATGTGCAAAACATTAGTAAAAAAGGATGCACAATACAATAAAGATTACAAACTAAACAATCAAAGTAAAAAAAAAAAAAAAAAAAAAAAAAAAGGACACTGGCACCTCATGATTATTGTACACTAAATAGGCTTTACATTGGCTAGTGTGGTGGTCAGTACTTTATGCTCGCCTCCCCTGTATGTTATACTGTAATACAATGTATAAATTGCTAATTATAGAATGTACAGTTAACATTAAGATACATGATAGTTAGAACTCTTGGATGACAGCCATCAGTAGCGCCACCTAAAGGACA
Source organism: Leptodactylus fallax (assembly GCA_947044405.1). NCBI lineage: Eukaryota > Metazoa > Chordata > Amphibia > Anura > Leptodactylidae > Leptodactylus > Leptodactylus fallax. The sequence continues at coordinate 866,684 of CAMRHE010000305.1, forward strand.
TCTAGATGTGAATATTCTAAAAGTCAACCTCATGCAAGAAATTGAATACTGTAAGTTTATACAACAGAAAAACAGGGAATAGAATAAAGTCAACCATGACTTTCTAGATAGAATAGAATGCTAGCAAAAGAATGGGTCATTAGTTTTTCTCTGGATTATCCCGATTACAGTATTGCAAACTGGTTGTGTGTGAGTGATGGCTGTAGTATCCAATCAGGACAGGACACTGCACATTAAGAGACTTCCCTCGCAGCCAAATTGCCAAAGGGACTAAAAGAGGGATTCCTCGGTCATGCAAACATGCACATAGTTATGTTTCAGCTGCTCTTTCCATCACCTATATAATGCCATCAGCGGTTTTAAGGGGATTCTCTTCACCAGCAAACCTTAAGACTGATAAAGCCATAAATCCTTAAAATCCACTTCTCAGGTTAATTCATTACTTAGCCATGTAAATACATTTTACTAGTGTTTACCCTGTCTGACACTAAATAATGTTATACCATATTATTCAAGAAAACTAAGGCAATGTTGGCAAACACATTCACCACCTTTCCTGCCATCTGGAAACCTTGAATACATGTCAAAAATCAGCAGGACTTTGGATTGTTTCTTCTTCCCTCCTGTAAACGGTTAATGTACTTATTGAACATTTCTTGGCAATTGTGGGTGATCAGCTGACTAATACATAGAACGATACTGCCTTTTATAAGTAGTCTATACCTGTCCTGTTTGTGCTTTTATTACCATGAACATTTTATTTACTACCACTACCCTGCTTCTGTGCCGTCCAGTTTTATATAGATGAAAAACTTTAGCACTGGGAAGCTCAGAGGTGTTGGAGAAACAATATCACATCCACAAAACATCACTAAATCCATGTACACTATGACACACATTTACTAATGCAGATGCACCTGGAAAGTGGCCAAAAATGCACCTCAGCTCTTAATTTTTAGACAGTGTAATGTAATATGTAAATGTAGGCAGTCTAAAAATGCAGCAGATCTATGACAATGGCTTTTGCTGGTTGATTAATTTTGTGCACCTTTTAGATACTTTTTAGGTTGGCTTACTTTCAGCCTGATTTTTACATCAAATTTTTTGGTGCAGTTCTGCATTCTAAGCCACAGCTAGTTGTCTAGACACATTTGTAAAGCAGAGGTCATAACGCTGCTGATATATAAGGGGATTTCAACCACTGGGTCTGATTTCCGTTGTCTGGATTATTTTTTTTAACTCTCTAACTTGTATAGCGCCAACATATTCCACAGCGCTTTGCCCTGAGTAAAAACCCACGCAAACATGGGGAGAATATACAAACTCCTTGCAGAAGTTGTCCTTGGGCGGATTCGATCCTAGTCCAGTGCTGCAAGGCTGCAGTGCTAACCAGTAAGCTAACAAGCTGCCCTAGATTAAAGGACAGGGCAACGCGGTAGCTCAGTGGTTAGCACTACAGCCTTGAGCGCCGGGGTCCTGGGTTTAAATGCAACCAACATCATCATGGAGTTTGTATATTCTCCCCATATTTGCGTGGGTTTCCTCTGGGTACTCTGGTTTCCTACCACACTCTAAAGACATACTGATAGGAAATGTAGATTGTGAGCGCTATATGGGTCAGGGATTGTCAATGTCTGTAAAGTGCTGAGGAATATGATGGTGCTATACAAGTAGGAAAAATAAATCTATAAGGATATGATCAGGGTTCTTCAGGGCCAATGAAGTTTAAAAAGTTGGATGAAAGTTGAAACCATTTGGTGTCAGTCCAAAGGTAAAGTCTTGGATGCTTTTTGAACCATCTTCGTCATATTTCAGAGAATCATAATAATTGTTGACTTCTCTTGGATACATTGTTATAAGAAAAACATATCCTTTATCCACAGGGTCTGATCACTAGGAAGATCCCCAGTGATTACATAAATGGGGGTCCTCGAGTCCCCTGTGCAATGGAGTAGTAATGTGAATTTACAACTACTGCTCTGTTCACTTCTATGGGACTTGTGGAACTCTGGGCTAGAAATAAATTAACAGATAGTTGGGCATATGCATTATCTCTCCGTTCACACAGGTTACTCAGGACCTTCCTGTTGTTGTGATCACAAAGGTGATAAGTTACTTCTGCCACAAGTATTAAAGGAGTTTTCCTGGATCAGAATATTGATGGAGTATTGTTTGGATTGTACCCTTCACAACTGATGCTAAGTAGGTAGGGTGCAAGTAGACAGACAGATATAAACAATAAAGAGGCCGGACAATCTCCCGAGCTGCACAGCCTGATCAAACAGCTGATCGGTAGTGGTGCCAAGACTTGGACCAAATGTAATAATAGGCATCAATATCCTAATCCCAGAAAAACCTTTTAAAATACAGATTAAAAATAAGTAATTCTCTATGCCAGCAATTTGCAGAATATGTCCATTTTTTACTTCAAAGTTCATTAATGGGCAAACCTGAATATGCTTGTTAACAAAAAAAAAAAAAAAAAAAATCTTATCATATCTGGATCTATAAACATGTCCCACGGTTATCTAAACAATGTGTTCCTGCCGGTCAAATATCCTCTATTCACTTCTCAGACAGGCGTCAGAATGAAACACAAAAGCCCAGCTGGCCTTTAAATGACAAAATCTGGAGAATAACCACTAATATTAATTGATTTAGTTAGAGAAAGACTTGTTTGGGAACAGCAAACAGGAGGTGTTAATGTATTCAGAGGTGACATTCACCGAACAATGCCATCTACTTCATTATAATGATTGGTGCTGCGGACATTCATTGTAAGGCATTTTTTAATAGAGAAAAACCAAAAAACTTAATACATAAAGTTTATGAAAGTTACTGGCAAATTATGAGTTACCGATCTGTCATTCTATGTGAAGTCTTTCACTATTCCTTCACTTAGGCTACATGCACACGATTGTCTGTGTGTCAGTAAATATGGCACGGATGACATACGGATTGGTATCTGTATGTCATCCATGGTTTTCACTGACCCATACATAGAAAATGAATTGACAGAAATGCAAGTACAGATAGGTATAGGACTTGCTCTTTAATTTCAGTTTTGCAGCTCTTCAGTTCGGCCCGCATATACAGCAGCAAAAACTACCGCTGTGTGTATGGGCTAGTGTTGAGCAAATCTGAACTGCACAGTTTGGGTCCGTGCCGAACTTGGTACTGACAGCTAACACTCTGCTCCTTAACCCCCGATTGGAGCTTAGCTTGACCGCGGCATCCAAGGGGTTCCGCCATGCCAAATGTCCCCCTCGACACATCCCCGCGGCGAGATCGGAGGGTGTCAATATGTAACTTCTGCAGCCCGGGGTCTGGCAAGTGTCCCCAGGCTGTCTGGAGCCCCCAGTACCTGGTTGATCCTGCCGAGACTGAGGAAGTCAGCCTATGCGTCCGGGTACCCGAACTGAACTTTTGGGCAAAGTTCAGTGGAACGAGTTGAACCCGAACTTCGCTTTTATCGGCAGTTGTGTGCATGGGGCCTTATGTGTTACCTTTATCTTTATGAGGGACCATGGACATTACAGTGTCCAGATTTCCACAGACCCTGAAGGGCTATAAACTTGCACTGATATGTTGTGCTAGACCTCGATTCCCTATATCCTACCGCCCAATGTGTGTAACTCTTCTTCCTGCCCTGTTCTCCTTACCCTGTACCAGGGGTGTAACTAACGGGGTAGCAGTGGTAGCGACTGCTACAGGGCCCGGAAAAAAACGGGGTCCGGAGCCCTGTGGCAGTCGCTACCGCGAACCCCACAATCACTGCTATCGTTATACTCTGGGGTCTTTTGAGACCCCGGAGTATAACGATCGGGGGCCCAGGGAAGGTGAGCGAACATAAAAAACACTGTAACTCACCTCTCCACCGCTCCGCAGGCTTCGGGCCTGTTTGGTGACGTCCCAGACGTCAGCCGACGTCATTATGCGTTGCGACGCCGGCCTGGATCGCGCGAGATCCGGTCCTACATTGAAGATGGCTGAAGTAGCGCACGGGAGTGCACCGGAGCGAGGAAGAGGTAAGTTGCAGTGTTTTCTATGTTTCTATCCTCCCCTGGGTCTCTGATCATTATACTCTGGGGTCTGAAAAGACCCCAGAGTATAATAATCGTTCATGGGTGGTCCACTATAGGGCATAATACTGTGTGCAGGGGCCACTATGGGGCAAACTACTGTGTGCAGGGGCCACTATAGGGCAAACTACTGTGTGCAGGGGCTACTATGGGGCAAACTACTGCGTGCAGGCGCCACTATGGGGCAGACTACTGTGTGCAGGGGCCACTACGGGGCAAACTACTGCGTGCAGGGGCCACTATGGGGCAAACTACTGTGTGCAGGGGCCACTATGGGGCATAATATTGTGTGCAGGGGCCACTATGCTGCATAATACCGTGTCCAGGGGCCACGATGGGGCATAATACCGTGTGCAGGGGCCACTATGGGGCATAATATCGTGTGCAGGGGCCACTATGGGACATAATACCGTTTGCAGGGGCCACTATGGGGCATAATAGTGTGCGCAGGAATGCGGTTTGTGTGTGTGTGTGGGGGTTTGGGGGCGGCGGCTTGGGGGGGCCCCATGTCAAATGTTCGCCTTGGGGCCCAGCCATTCCTAGTTACGCCACTGCCCTGTACCTATGCACACTCAGTTTAGCCAAGCGTGCATATGTTCTGAATGAGGAAAGCAGAATAAGCCACTGTCAGGCTGGTTCAGGAAACTTTCCTGTAATAATAGGCACCATCCTTTTATTTTCAACCACAAAGAAAACTTCTATAGGCCCCATCCAGACAGAGAAGTGCTGCAGTGCAGAGCACAGTGAAAGAACAACTACAATAAAGAGATAGACTGTAAATATATACATCTAATTTCATAAAATTTATTAATGACTGCCAATATACCTTTTTATGGTGGTTATAACCTCTGCATTAGAGATCATCAGAGACAGTCAGGCACTCACATAAGAAGGCTGAAATGGTATGGTATTTCCCAATTCCTCTATACACAGATGTGCAGCTCACAATAAGTGGACAGATAATAATGCTGCAGCCACCATTGGTCTTTTTTATTAAAAATAATAATAATTCAAAAATAAGGCTGAATATCCTCGACAAAGCCTTGACCCCAAGACAGTGATCTTATCTTATATATCATAGAGAAAAATGAAAATTGAACAATAGCAGAAAAAAATTCCATTTTTATTTCAGGGGTTTTATTTTATCTGATTAATAAACAAATTGTTTGTTACAAAATATTGTTTCTACTTTTTCATACATTAAAAGACCAGTGTTTCTTTAAAAAAAAAAGCAGCTTATGGATAACAAACAGTAAAAAAATGCCTTGCAAAAGAAAAACGCAAGCATCACTTTAATAACTCCAAAGTTTTAGTTCTACACGTTTTTTCTTATGACTTAATGAAAACTGGTGTATGTAACTGTAACTATCAAGATAAGACAGAGTAGTTTACCTCTCATTTAGAGAATTGTGGGAAATATACTTGGGGTAGAGGTTTCATTCTTCATTTTTATAATGAATCTTCTCACATTACATCTGTGTCCTCTTTACGGCTATAATTAAGATGCTTGACAGTACTTCTTCCAATTATCTTCAGAAGTCTGAATGTGTTATCCTCGGGGGGACATAAACCTGCACTTGAGTCTGCTTCTGATGTTGTATCCTTAGAGACTTCAGTCAGGTAACCAAGGGCTGCCTTTTGTTTCCCTTGTTTTCCAGGTGAGAGTGTTGAAGAAAACGCTAGCGTGGTGGTGAAGCTTCTCATCAGACGCCCTGAGTGTTTTGGACCTTCCCTAAGAGGAGAGGGGGGAAATGGTTTGCTGGCGGCAATGCAGGAGGCTATTAACATCTCTGAAAACCCGGCTTTGGACCTGCCTTCTCAGGGGTATCAGAGGGAAGTGTAAGTATACATTACAACTAATTTCCCTAAAGAAAGAAATACAAGAGATTATCATAATTGTAAAATTCAGTTCATAATGTCTATAAGAGCAAGTACAATAATCCAGGACAAATTAAAGAGGATCTGTCACGTGGAAAATGCTGTTCAAGGTATTGGCAGCATGTTATAGAGCAGAAGGAACCAATACATAGACACAGCTGATACATAGTTTTGTGAGAAAAGATTCAGTATAGCCTGTCATATAACCATTGAAATCTGTGCTTTTTCTATGTTGAAAGTCGAAGCGGTGGCCCTAGCAGTGAGCTTTCTCTTTATGCACAGTCACAGAGGAGAAGCTGTCAGTCAGTGATAGGACCACCTCCTGGTCAAAGATATCACTGGATAAATGCCAGGTTATAGTGAATCTTTTCCCACAAAAGATATCAATCTGCCCAGATCCTTCTGCTCTATAACATGCTGCCTACAGATTGGATTGCATTTTTCATGTCACAGCTTCCCTTTAAGTTACACTATTATTACAATTTACAAATGGTAACTATGATTTCTGTATTAATCTAGGGTCGAAGAAGATGAAGAAGAAGAAGAGATTGTACACATGGGAAATGCTATAATGTCTTTTTATTCTGCCCTTATTGACCTTCTGGGACGCTGCGCACCAGAACCACATGTATGTAATACTCAGGAAAATGCAGAAACACGTAATTTAGACACAAATAAATGGAATTACTGCTGTGAATAGAGAGCTAAGCATGCATGGCCACCTCTCCATTCACTGGGATCGCCGCACCAGAGGGGTCAGAGGACCTCCATCCTAGAGATAGGTGTGGAACCAGCAGCTCTCAGAAATGTATGGCATGAGAAAATACCTTTAAACCTTAGGCCAAGCTCCTATAATTCACTCTGACAGTTTTTCATCATCATATTACGCTGCCTGGAATAGAAATCACAAGAATAAACTCTGTGCAGGCACTGAGTGAGCAGATCATGCTGGAAGATTTCAATTCTGTACAATTGTGAATAGAGCTATAGACTATAATCCAGATTAGCAAAACTGGATCAGCACAGTAATATAGCAATAAATCAAGATATTACATTGTTGTGTTAATGAAATGGGTTGTATAAACTCATTGAAAATTTGCCCTAATTTAGAAATTGTGTTAAAATAGCAAAATTGGGTACTGTATGACTGTGAATGTTATACTTACTGCTCCAGTCCTCCCCACCTGTTTCAGTTTACTTGACTATCACAATAAGTTCCTCACATACCCCTGTGACCCTGAGTCAGTGGTCTTGTGCCTTGTACCACTGAGGCTAGTGATTGACTGCCACAGTCACATGGGATATACTGGCACGTGATCACTGCAGCCAAGTAAATATTTCCAGCAGCTAAGACTGGTGCAGCCAGCCAAGAAATGAGTGAGTACACTTTATTTTGTTATTTATCAGTTCTCCTAAGGCTAAGGCACCACTTAGCAAAATGCAGATAAATAAGTGTGGAAAGAAACACAGCAAAAACGCAACACGTCTTTTTTTCCGCAGCATTTTTCTTTCAGTTTACAATTAAACAGTAAACATTTTTGAACATAAGTGATTAAAGTTTTGCAGAGTTTTAAAGATTTTCTCTAAGGCCCCATGCACACGACTGAGTGTGCTTCTGATGCGGAAAGCACTCTGATGACATCTGGGTGCATTCTGTGATGCTGTCACCTCTATGAGGACTTCCAATATAGGAGCAAAATATGATCTGATCTATAATCATCCATGTCATCAACAGAATGGATCGGAAGCCCCCAAGAGGTGAATGCATTACAGAATGCACTTGGATGACACTCGGATACATTCCGCAGCAAACTCGGCCCCACATCTGAAGAACACTTGGTCATGTGCATGGAGCCTAACTATCTTATTGGTGACTTTGTCTTGGTGGGTTACTAGTCGATGTGACCACGAATGCAGGAACTATCTATGGTCCTGTACTTGTCAGAAACCCAGCCATGATTTCCTTATTGTGGCAGGGTTATCTTCTCATACATGTAGTGTCCCTAGCTGATAACCTATCCACAATAAAGGCTGGGTTTCTGACAAGTGCAAGACCATAGATAGTTCCTGCATTCATCATCATATGTACTAGAAAGCCATCAAGACTGTCACCACTAAGATGCTTAGAGAAAATCTTTAAAGAGTACCTTTCACGTCCTCAGGCATCCACGGTATTATATACCACTAGAAAGCTGACTGTGCTGAATTCAGATATAGCGGTGCCGTTAGTGTCGGGCAGGCCTTACAGCCTACCGTCATCACTGGGCAGTAAAGAATGCCTTTCTGACGGTGAAGGGATATCGGTGCCGAAACTAACAGCACTGATATCTCCGGCACCCGGGTGTGTACTGTCAAAGCGCCCTGTCATCTTTCCAGCGGTAAATAAAACCTCCAGTGCCAGAGGATGTGAAAGGTCCTCTTTAAAACTCTTTGCCAATTTCCATTGGCAGCCAATCAGCCAAAAGACTGCCATCACTGAAATCCCCTTTAATCCTACATGTGAATTAAAATTCAAGCTAAACAGTAGACATGTACAATAAAGGGGTTGACTGGGATTATAAAAATCAGTCTTTCTCCCTAGAAAAAGTGACACTTCTGGCATTTGTGCTATATTGCAAATCAGTAGTGAAATCCAGAAACAGCCTATGGAGAACAGTGTTATTTGTAATCCCAGGCAACCCCTTTCACTTCCCTTGGTGAATAATATAAAATGGATAGTCTGTATTTTATTCTTACAGTAAATAAAATGGAGGCAAACAATGCAGTGGCGCAATAAACACATTAAAGTAATTCATTGTATGTAATCTGTTCTCAGTTAGAGTTCACACAAACACTTAAATAGATTTACTGTACATAGCTAATGCTATAATTTAGCTTGTGAATAGCCTTCATCTTTCACCTGTAGCCAGCACTTCTAATTGATATAAATATAAGCAGGGGGCAAGAGCTGCCGTACTTTGTATCATGCACACACAATACATTTGCAGTAACATAAGCGACAATTACTGCTTCATTTAATGGATGCTTAATTATAAATACGGTGTGTAATGAAAGCACCTGTGTACACGCATGTTAAGTGCTGGATTCCCGTTGTGTCCTGTAGCTGATCCAAGCTGGTAAAGGTGAAGCTATAAGAATTCGCTCCATCCTCCGATCCCTGGTGCCCACAGAAGATCTTGTCGGGATTATTAGCATCCCATTAAAACTGCCTGCTTTTAACAAAGGTAATGTCTCATAGAACCAAATGTTGTTTCAGTCATCGGGCTAAATAATTGGTAAATAGGACTGTTCACCTCTCCTCATATGACTGTTTTAGTAAATACCAGTTTTCCCCATAAAATAATTCTGGAGCATCTTCTCTTATAACTCTGTATTGTGTTATTCCTCCTGGAAGTTTCTGAATATATTGATAACTTGATGTTTCCATTCCCTTTGTCAAAGGGGTGTGTCCATACACAGTCTGATTGAATCAGGTTAGATTGTGCCACTCCAATGGTAACACCCAGTTGTCCATTTATTCATAGATTTCTAGAAGGAATAACTGCTGAAAAGCACAATGTATATCTCTAAGCAAAGGTGTTTCGGAATCGATATACAAGTACAAATACAATTACCGTATTTACTGAAACAGACATGTTGACATTGCTGATACGTGCTCCTTAAAACCATTTTGATTTAGGGTGATCTCACATGTGTAGTTTTGATGCAGTATTTGACACCAAGAGTTAGAGAAGAAAAGTAAATTTTTATCCTTTGCCTCTCTTTATTTTTCTGCTTTAGCTTTAATAATGCATCAACATGGCACACATGAGCACTGTCAAGGTTCATTCACATTACTGGATGAACAGTCATTGTGAGTGATGTATATTTAGGGCCAAAAGCAGATCGAATCCAGTAAAACAAGGTATGGAAACTGGATTTAATTCTGGTTTGGACATAAAAGTCACTCATATGGATATTTCACAGAAACTTTATACAGAAGTAGCAATGCTGAATACTCAACCAATATGATGTTATGTTACCTGCAATAACTCTATAAGGCTACGCTCACACCTGCGCTAGGGTCTTCATTTGGAGACTCTGTCGCAGTGTACATTGAAAATTTCCGGGTAACAACTGCAAGTACGACTTTTTCGTCTGATGGTTTCAGTTTTAAAGAATGGACACCCAACGGATCCCATTATAGTCAATGGGGTCTGTCTGGCTCTGTATGTGACCACTGTTGTAGTGGTTTGCCTATCCATTTTTCTTGTCCTCCGAAAAACTAGAACAGTGGAAAGGCCAGCACTAATGTGAACCTAGCGTAAGCCAAGGTTATTCAGGAGGTTTATCTTCAGTCCTACGAATATACAGCGAGTATAAAATTACAAACACAGCTTTGCTGCATTTGCAAACTGAGATCTTCTGTATATGAACAGTAATAAGTGTAATTTAGCTACGAATCTCCCATTGAGTCTCCAGGGAAAAAAATTACTGTGTGTAATATGAATAGGGATTGTAAGCATGACTGCTCAGGCTGCAGAAACAACCCCATTCAGATGCATGGAATAGATTTCAGGAATATATCCTAAGGGTACGTTCACACGGGAGTGAAACACTGCAGAATTTCTGTGCAGAAAATCTGAAGAATTTTACAGTAGTAGCAAAGTGGATGAGATTTAAAAAAAACTCATCCACTGTGGGAAAATCTGCAAAGAATATTCACTTTTAGTATGAAGTTCAGATCTGCAGCAATTTCTCTTTACATTCAAAGGTTAAAAAATAGAATCTGTGACAAATCCACACCATTGCCGAAACAAAATTTGCAGCAAAAAAAAAAAAATGCACTGTTTTCTTGGGGTTTTCTTTCTGCTGTGGGTTTCCAGCAGATACACGGCAGAAAATCTGAATCACTTGACTCCCGTGTGGGCGTACCCAAAGCATACATTCACACAAGGAAAATATCTGCAGCATATTCACAGATAATCTGCTGGGATATCTGCAAGACAAGTCTACACCAAATCGTGCAGATTTGGTGCAAATATTAAACTGTGGATTTTCCTACAGAATATGTGAAAATAAATCTGTGTGTCCGCTGGTAATCTGCAGGAAAAAAATCCACAGCAATAGGGTTACATGCAAATTTAATTGTGAATTTTTGACTTCCCTTTTGAAGTCAATGGGGAAAATTGAAACAGATCTCTGAATATTTAGCAAGAGAAATTAACATGTGGCAGACAAAATATCTTATCCATTTGTCTGTTACTATAATCTGCTTCAGATTGCATGTGTCTAAATCCACTTCCATATATGCTACTTGTGAATATACCCTTATAGATTATGTACGTATTTATGTGTATGCCTATATGAAATACAGAGTAGCAGACTAAAAGGCTTTGTTTCCTTTTCTTCAGATGGCACAGTGTTTGAACCTGACATGGCAGCCAGCTTCTGCCCTGATCACAAGGCTCCCATGGTGCTTTTCCTGGACCGTGTCTATGGTATTAAGGACCAAAGCTTCCTCCTCCATTTACTGGAGGTGGCCTTCTTACCTGACCTTAGAGCATCGGCATCTCTTGACACAGTAAGCGTTCCATTTCTATTTGCAGAGTCTACCAGCAAATATTTTGTGCACAGTAGCTACTCCATTACTGCTACATGAGCCATCTCTTGTCATTGTAAGATGAGCATCATCGATTTTACAGAAAATCGAGGAGAACAGAATTCTACTTATGTGTCAGCAGAGGGAGCTAGAACATGTTTTATGCGTTTCTTAAATTTAGAGAATAATTTTAAAGACAATTCTGTAAGTATTGATAAACACACAACAATTAGGGAATGTTAACAAACGTAGCGGAAAAGATTTTCCATTCGGATTTGCAATCAGAAAACCTGCAGCCTATCACAGTAGAAGCAGAGTGGATAAAATCTCATTCTTATGCTGTTCTGAAATTGACATGTGGTAGATTTTAAATATTCTTTACAGCAGATTTCACCATTTGCTGTGCATGGGATGAAATCTGCAGCAAATCAGCAACAAAATTCACCTGTAAAACATGCTCATTTTGCCACAAAATTCATTCCATTTTTTTACACATCCTGTAGCGCTTATTCATACTAAATACAGTAAAGCTTCATCAATTTATACAACTCAACATTAAAGGGTGAGAAATATATAAAGGACAGATGCTACGTCTCCTGTTTTTTCAGTCAACTCTCAGTTTTGGCTACAACAACTGCATCAAACACCTGAACTGTGTCTCCGTAAAGGGGATGTCCAGTTTCAGACCAATGTTAAGAAACAGTTATTGTGTTATTGTTTGCATAATGAAAAGTTACACAGTTTTGCGATACACTTTCTGTGCCAATTCCTCAAATTGTTCTAGATCTCTGCTTGCTGTCATTTATTTTGCTTACTCCCAGTGGATAAAAAAAAGTCCATGGTCATGTAATATACAGTCATGGCCAAAAGTTTTGAGAATGACACAAATATTATATTTTCACATGATCTGCTGCCCTCTGGTTTTTATGTGTGTTTGTCAGATGTTTTTATCACATACAGAAATATAATTGCATTCATATTATGAGTAACAGAAGCTTATATTGACAGTTAGAATGAGTTAATGCAGCAAGTCAATATTTGCAGTGTTGACCCTTCTTCTTCAGGACCTCTGCAATTCTCCCTGGCATGCTCTCAATCAACTTCTGGACCAAATCCTGACTGATAGCAGTCCATTCTTGCAGAATCAATGCTTTAATTTTGTCTGAATTTGTTGGTTTTTGTTTGTCCACCCGTCTCTTGATGATTGACCACAAGTTCTCAATGGGATTAAGATCTGGGGAGTTTCCAGGCCATGGACCCAAAATCCCTATGTTTTGTTCCCTGAGCCATTTAGTTATCACCTTTGCTTTATGGCAAGGTGCTCCATCATGCTGGAAAAGGCATTGTTGAGCGCCAAACTGCTCTTGGACGGTTGGGAGAAGTTGCTCTTGGAGGACATTCTGGTACCATTCTTTATTCATGGCTGTGTTTTTAGGCAAGACTGTGAGAGAGCCGATTCCCTTGGCTGAGAAGCAACCCCACACATGAATGGTTTCAGGATGCTTTACAGTTGGCATGAGACAAGACTGGTGGTAGCGCTCACCTCTTCTTCTCCGAATAAGCTGTTTTCCAGATGTTCCAAACAATCGAAAAGGGGATTCATCAGAGAAAATGACTTTACCCCAGTCCTCAGCAGTCCACTCCCTGTACCTTTTGCAGAATATCAGTCTGTCCCTGATGTTTTTTCTGGAGAGAAGTGGCTTCTTTGCTGCCCTCCTTTAGACCAGGCCTTGCTCCAAGAGTCTCCGCCTCACAGTGCGTGCAGATGCACTCACACCTGCCTGCTGCCATTCCTCAGCAAGCTCTGCACTGCTGGTAGCCCGATCCCGCAGCTGAAACACTTTTAAGAGACGGTCCTGCCGCTTGCTGGTCTTTCTTGGGCGCCCTGGAGCCTTTTTGGCACCAATGGAACCTCTCTCCTTGAAGTTCTTGATGATGCGATAGATTGTTGACTGAGGTGCAATCTTTCTAGCTGCAATACTCTTCCCAGTTAGGCCATTTTTGTGCAGTGCAATGATGACTGCACGTGTTTCTTTAGAGATAACCATGGTTAACAGAAGAGAAACAATGATGGCAAGCACCAGCCTCCTTTTAAAGTGTCCAGTGGTGTTGTAAGAGACAGCCAATGTTGTCCTAAGCTTCATTTGTCTGTATAAACTGTTAATGTTGAATGAATTTCTGTGATTCTGTTCCTTTAAGACAGCAGCCATTGTAATTGTGACATGATGCTGGAGTGACTCCCCCCCCTTTTATGTCAGCCTGCCTGTTCTGCAGACAGAGTGTGAGCAGAGAAGCAGGAAGTGACGAGACAGAGAGCAGCAGCCATCTTAGCAAGTGTTGTATTGAACTGGTGTGGAGATTTTTCTGTACAGCTAAGCTGTATCTTGGTCCAGAGACAAACAGAGTGTAAAGAGACAACAGGACTAGTGAGTCCACGTGAAAGGAACTGTGCTCAGTGGCTGATCAGTGAGACTGACATTGTGACTGTGTATATGGATACCACAGATAGAGACTCGCAGTGCTGTTGATGTACTGGACAGCACCTGCTAAACCCCGGCTTACATCCCAGCTCAGTGTATGGATTCGGCAGGACTGTCAGTGTGCTGAGTGGAATCTGCTGTTGGATTACATTGCATTCATTGGGTTTCCCTGTTAAAGAGGACTTCATTTCTCCCAAGATCCTGATAACCGTGAGGAGAGGACGTTTCGCTATAAAAGAAAGGAACGACTTTGGGCCCCACCGCGCGCTTCTACAGACTGTAAGCGGTCCACCTGGACCACTGGGGAAAAGGGGGTGCACCCAAATGTGAAGTCAGGGTCAGTTAGGGATAGTTTTGAGTATATTGTTCATTCAGTGTCCATACTGCAGAAGTGGACAGAGTAAAAGTAGAAACCATTGCAGAATTTGTCTTGAAATTGTTCATGCTATATTGTATATTTTGCTTGTCTTTAGCCCTGTCATTTTACCTTTAACTAGCCTTTATTAACTTATAGTAAATATATATTTTTTTTCTTGAACTACCGCGTGTGCGTTCATTTCTGGTTGCGGAGTCCAAACCACCTGCCTTGCTCTCGGTTCACAAATTGGCGTAGTCGGCAGGATCCGCTTACCAGAATGGACGGTGACGCACCCGTTCGGGAGAATGGTGCTGGAGGAAGAATGCCAGCAGGGGCTATAATGAGTCAGTTAGCTAAATTTGATGGCAATAATATGTCAGTGAGTATGTGGGTGGAACAGATACGAATGATACAGCGAATGTACCAGACCGCACCAGAAGTACTAGTAGAGCTAGCAATATTGACATTACAAGGGGATGCTAAGACCACGGTGATACTGAGGCCATTTGAACAAAGGCAGACATTTGAGCAAGTAGTCCAGATTCTAGAAACCATTTATGGAGAAACTGCATTGCTGGGGTCTCTGCAGGCTCGGTTCTTCCAGAGGGTACAACAGGAGAATGAAAGCCTTCCCCAATATGCAAATGCCCTACAAGAACTGCTCCGAGATATTCAAAGGAAGGAAAGAGGGGGCTCGCCAGCCTTCTGTAACCCTGATCGGACTCTCCGTGACCAGTTTGTCCTGGGGATACGTGACGGCAGTTTAACTGTGACTATGCAGGATTTTATACGACGAGAGACTGATGCTAAATTCCATGATGTACAGGTAGAGGCCATCTCCCGTGCCAATAGTATGGTCCCGAGGCCGCAGACCGCAGTTGGAGTTACTTTGTCACAGGGGGCTAGTTCTGGCTCAGAGACAGTAGAAAAGGGGACGGTTAAAGAAATTCTCACAGTAATGCAGAAACTGCAAGAGCAAATGGAACACTTGCACACCCGTTGTGATGAACATTCTATGAAAATTGCAGACTTCCAGAAAACTGGAGGTGAAAGGGTGAGCCGTCCATACCCAGAAAATCAGAATCACCCACCACCCCGCTGGAGGGGTGAGGATAGGACCTACTGAAGGGGTCCAAATCATTTAGTGCAGTGCTCAGGAGAAATCGAAGGGGCTTACCGAAGGGGCCCAAACAGATGGCCAGAACGACGGGAGATACGCTGCTGGGAGTGTGGACGGATGGGCCACGTTGCTGCTAGATGTCCAGAGCAGCGACAAACTTATGAGAGACCGCCGTTAAACTGAAGTCCCCTGCTGCTGAAGGGCGTGTAGTAGGGGAGACTGACAAGGAGACTATGTGGGGAGAATGCCCTGATGATGACCTGATCGCTGCAAGTCCTGTCATACAGGTGGAAATGGAGGGTATTCCGGTTACCGGGATGATTGACACGGGTTCCCAAGTAACGACCTTGAGTAGAGACTGTTATGAACGGTACTTCCGGCAACATGTGAAATATGATCCCCATACATTCGTACGAGTGGTCGCAGCTAACCAGTTACCAGTTCCGGTCGTGGGAGTGGCCTGGATGAATGTCCGGGTATGTGGCCAAGATCTAGGTAGGAAAGGCATTGTGGTGGTACAGGAGTCACATGAAGTAAAGGTCCCTGTCATTTTGGGGATGAATGTGTTAAAAGAATTAGATCAGATCCTCTTTGAAAAGAAAGGTCACGGTTATTGGAAAGAAACCACCACCCATCGGCCTACTCAAACAGCTTTCCAGCGGCTGATCCGGACATGTGGCTTACAGAAAAGTTCGGATGCTCAGCGTCCTCTGGCTCGAATTTCAGTTCCTTTGCATACAAAAGTTACACTGCCACCCAGTCGGGAGACAATAGTGTCTATGCCCGTAGGCACCTGTCGGAAACTAGAGGGCATAGCTGTGTTGGTAGAACCACTGCAGGCAGCCGAAGGAGGTGTTGATCCGCTAGTGGCCCGTTCCTTGGCAATAGTTCGCAATGGAAGAGTACCACTTCGATGTGTAAACACTCAGGACCAGAGTGTGGACCTGACCCCAGGGAGGCTGCTGGCTAACATCTATGTGACTCCGGAGGAAGTAAGGAAAGTAACTCCAATGCAGCTGAAGCCGACTGAAAGGGATGAGTGGACCGTAACTGTGTCCATGGGAGAAGATGAGGAACCCACCTCTGAATGGAATGGCCGTGCAATTCGAGAACAGATGAAGATGGATGCAAGTTCATGTTCTCTGGAATGTGTGCAGAAGGTAGATGAGCTGTTGTGGGAGAACCAAGCCACCTTTGCACGGTATGCTGAAGATTTTGGATGTACCACAGGGATCTACCATGAGATTCCCACAGGAGACACCCCTCCAATTAGAGAGCGCTACCGACAAATTCCTCCACAGTTGTATCAGGAAGTGAAAGAACTGTTAGCTAAGATGCTACAGGGTGGGATCATCCAAGAAAGCCAGAGTCCCTGGGCGGCTCCTGTGGTGTTAGTAAGAAAAAAAGATGGGTCCATCCGATTTTGCGTAGACTATCGGAAGTTAAACGCTTGCACCGTACGAGATTCCTACCCCTTGCCACGGATTGAGGAGTCCCTCTCAGCGCTAGGGAGAGCCCGGTACTTCTCCTCACTAGATCTGGCTAGTGGGTATTGGCAGGTGCCGATGGCCACAAAAGACAAGGAGAAGACGGCATTCATCTTGCCCATGGGACTATACGAATTTAACCGGATGCCCTTCGGGTTGACAAATGCACCCGGAACGTTTCAGCGGTTGATGGAGAAATGTCTCGGTGACTTCAACTTTGAGTTCACTCTCATCTACTTGGATGACATTATAGTGTATTCTGCGACCTTTGAAGACCATCTCCACCAGTTGGGGCAAGTATTTCGAAGATTGCGGGAACATGGGCTCAAATTGAAACCCAGTAAATGTCGGTTGTTCCAATCTGAAATTGATTACTTGGGTCACCGCGTATCAGGAGAAGGGGTGAGACCATCAAGAGACAAGATAGCGGCTGTTCAAGATTGGCCAATACCGACTACCCTGCGAGAAGTGAGGGCGTTCCTTGGAGTAGCCGGTTACTATCGACGGTTTATTAAGGATTTTGCCAAGGTAGCAGCACCACTTAATGCTCTCCTACGAGGCACATCCGGTGGTCCAAAGAACCGGTCCGTGAAGTGGGGACCTGAACAGGAACAAGCCTTCCAGGCATTAAAGGATGCACTGACAACAGCCCCAATCTTGGCATATGCTGATTACCACTTGCCGTTCCAGCTGTATACGGATGCAAGCCTGTATGGTCTTGGAGCAGTGCTTTCCCAGCTTCAGGATGGCCAGGAGAGGGTCATAGCGTACGGCAGCCGGTCTTTGAGAGATTCTGAAAGAAACCCCGAGAATTATAGTTCATTTAAGTTGGAGCTGTTGGCACTGGTATGGGCCATGACCGAGAAATTCTCTGAATATTTGACCGGTGCTGAAGTTTTAGTACTGACTGACAACAACCCACTAGCTCACCTGGAAAATGCCAAGCTCGGGGCGTTAGAGCAGAGGTGGATAGCCCGAATGTCTAAGTTCAATTACCGCATTAAGTATCGGTCCAAGACAGAGAACCAGAATGCTGACGGACTTTCTAGGGTAACCGCCCAGACCCCCACAGTAGACGTGGATCATGAGTTGGAGCATGTGGAGGTGCCCGATTTCAGCAGATTTTCACAGGCCTTGACCGCCACTAATCAGTTTGAGATGGAGGGGACTGAAATGGCTCCTTTCTTTGGTCCCTCACGACAGGAATGGGCACAGATACAACAGACCCATGAGGGGCTGGCACAGATGATCAAGTGTGTTGAGAAAGGCCAGAAGCCCTGTAGAGAGGAAAGAGAACGACTGACACGTGAGATATTATCTGTTCTGAGTCAGTGGGAAAAGTTGGAGATGAAAAATGGAGTGCTATGCCGAAAGGTCTATTTACCTTCTGAGATCGACATTCGATACCAAATTGTGGTGCCTAGTGAACTGGCTCGCTCCTTGGCAGTTGAGGCTCATAATAAGAATGGACATTTTGGTCATGAGAAGACCTTTCGTTGGTTACAGCGACTGATTTACTGCCCTGGTCTTCGTCAAATGGTCGAAGAAGTATGCCGCAGCTGTCGAACTTGTGAGATCCATAAGGCAATAGAACAGAGAGCTCCCCTGCAAACCATCGTGACCCAGGAACCTTTAGAAATCGTCATGATAGACTATCTAATGGTGGGCCCATCCAATAGCGGACACCAGTATTGCCTCGTAATGGTGGATCACTTCACCAAATTTGCGGTGGTAACCGCCACCAAGGACCAGACAGCTGAGTCAGCAGCTCGTGCTCTGTGCCAAGATTTCATTCGAGTATATGGGTGCCCTAAACGCATCCACTCCGACCAGGGTGCCTGCTTTGAGGGACACGTAATGAAAGAAGTTCAACGTATCTACGGGATAAAGAAGTCGCACACGACTCCATACCACCCTCAGGGAAATGGGGCCTGTGAAAGATTCAACAGAACTCTGCTACAGATGCTGCAGACTCTGGAGGAAGACAAGAAGTTACAGTGGCCTCAGTTCTTGTCTGAAATGGTGTGGGCCTATAACAATCAGGTCCATTCTACAACGGGGTACTCTCCTTATACACTTCTCTTTGGGCGGTCTGGGCGAAGTATAGGAGAATTACAGTTGAATGATGTGGATGGGTTCCCTCCGAGGGATCCAACCTCTTGGGTGCGGGCGCACCGGCAGAGACTTGAGACGATCCATCGATTGGTGCGGCAGCGCCGGCAAGAACATCCCCATCCTGATAAGACCCCAGTGCAAGAAGCACCATTGCAACCAGGCGACCTGGTGCTAGTTCGTGTCAAGAAACCCCAAGGGAAATTGGAAAGCCGATGGGAGGCTTTGCCGTATCGTGTTGTTGGCCGCAAGTATGCGAATGGGCCAGTGTACCAGGTCCAGAAAGAAGGAACTGATTGTGTTCGAGTACTTCACCGAAATATGTTGCGCCTGTGTCATTCTGAAGGGACAAATCATGATGGGCTTGCCAATGTGAATGAGCTCCCACAGTCAGAGAATGGAGGTGCGGAATGGGCCTCCGACGAGGAGGATGATTGTTGGCCGATCCCTGCTCCTGGGGATGTTCCACCTGTGACTACTGTATCTCCGGCCTGTGCCCCCTCTGGTGCGGAATCCGCTGGTCCTTCTCAGCCCATAGCTGCAGCACCCCATAATATACCACCGGTCCTCAGACGGACCACTAGGCCAAATGCTGGTATTCCCCCTGTTCGGTATGCGCAGGATGAGTTTGTTTGGCCTGCCATACATCGGTATACTACCACCCTGTGCATAAAAGTACAACCCTCTGGATATACAGTCACAGGCAGGGACTGCCAATCTTAAAGTGGGGGGGAATATGTAAGAGACAGCCAATGTTGTCCTAAGCTTCATTTGTCTGTATAAACTGTTAATGTTGAATGTATTTCTGTGATTCTGTTCCTTTAAGACAGCAGCCATTGTAATTGTGACATGATGCTGGAGTGACTCCCCCCCCCTTTTATGTCAGCCTGCCTGTTCTGCAGACAGAGTGTGAGCAGAGAAGCAGGAAGTGACGAGACAGAGAGCAGCAGCCATCTTAGCAAGTGTTGTATTGAACTGGTGTGGAGATTTTTCTGTACAGCTAAGCTGTATCTTGGTCCAGAGACAAACAGAGTGTAAAGAGACAACAGGACTAGTGAGTCCACGTGAAAGGAACTGTGCTCAGTGGCTGATCAGTGAGACTGACATTGTGACTGTGTATATGGATACCACAGATAGAGACTCGCAGTGCTGTTGATGTACTGGACAGCACCTGCTAAACCCCGGCTTACATCCCAGCTCAGTGTATGGATTCGGCAGGACTGTCAGTGTGCTGAGTGGAATCTGCTGTTGGATTACATTGCATTCATTGGGTTTCCCTGTTAAAGAGGACTTCATTTCTCCCAAGATCCTGATAACCGTGAGGAGAGGACGTTTCGCTATAAAAGAAAGGAACGACTTTGGGCCCCACCGCGCGCTTCTACAGACTGTAAGCGGTCCACCTGGACCACTGGGGAAAAGGGGGTGCACCCAAATGTGAAGTCAGGGTCAGTTAGGGATAGTTTTGAGTATATTGTTCATTCAGTGTCCATACTGCAGAAGTGGACAGAGTAAAAGTAGAAACCATTGCAGAATTTGTCTTGAAATTGTTCATGCTATATTGTATATTTTGCTTGTCTTTAGCCCTGTCATTTTACCTTTAACTAGCCTTTATTAACTTATAGTAAATATATATTTTTTTCTTGAACTACCGCGTGTGCGTTCATTTCTGGTTGCGGAGTCCAAACCACCTGCCTTGCTCTCGGTTCACAGTGTCATTCTTACTTAATCATGACAGATTGATCTCCAGCCCTGTCCTCATCAACACCCACACCTGTGTTAATGGAGCAATCACTGAAACGATGTTAGGTGGTCCTTTTAAGGCAGGGCTGCAATGATGTTGAAATGTGTTTTGGGGGATAAAGTTCATTTTCTAGGCAAATATTGACTTTGCAAGTAATTGCTGTTAAGCTGATCACTCTTTATAACATTCTGGAGTATATGCAAATTGCCATTAGAAAAACTGAAGCAGTAGACTTTGTAAAAATTAATATTTGTATCATTCTCAAAACTTTTGGCCATGACTGTACAGTCCATGGTCATGTGATATACAGTCCATGGTCATGTGATATACAGTCCATGGTCATGTGATATACAGTCCATGGTCATGTGATACACAGTCCATGGTCATGTGATGAACATACAGGTGCAGCAATTACCCATGGACACCTGCAGACTCCTTGCAGGACTTTTCTTTCCGCAGATTTTAGGTGGAATTTGTAGCAGAGTCTCCTACAGACCAACGCAAATGTGAACCTAGCCTGAGAATTACTATTTCCTTTGTCCTTACACATTCTAGTTCTGTCAGTTCTGATTGGACACTGCCAGACAGTCTAGGGACACAACCCCAACTGGTCACTCCCAGTTGTCAATTTATTCTGAAATTAACAGAGGAACGGCACAATACAGAGTTCTAACAAAAGATGATTCAAAATTGTTATGTTATGGAGAATACAAATGTTTGCTAAAACAGACATGTCAGAAAAAGTATATATCTGCTCCTAGTGCCCTTTTTTAACACTAATAAGAGATAGATCCTTGGGTTGTCAGGTTAGGGAAGGTGGAAACTATGATTTATTTGTCACAGATTTTTTAGGATTATCCCGGATTTACCTCTGTGCTTTTAATGTGCTCCTTAGTGGTCTGGTTACAGCTTCTTTTTAATGTTTGGTCGAGTCTTACATTAAATATTTTACCCATAAAACATTTTTGGTGGACATTTATCCTGGCCCAATGGGGAGTAAAAGTTCAGGCCTTGTCCAATAAAACCCGTACATGCAGGTCCTGTAAGGTAAGGTTATCCTTAAACTAAATCTAGCTGCTCCAAAAAGTTAGCATTTAGTTTCATTGTTCTTACACAACTATGTTTCTGTTAGAACCCCAAGTCTAAGAAGTGAACAGGAGGTCAATAGCTTAGATATAAGAAGATGTGTAGTTCACTGTATTCAGTATAGCAAGGAAAGGAAATAAATCCTTAACTCTTTCCCTCAATTCCACAAGAGGAAGAAGGGATTAAAAACTAGCAGGAATACCACTGCACAATGGATAAGACAGGCTTTCTGTCTAGCCTATTTTTCAACAGAGATTTCTTTTGCTAATCTTAGGGCTCTCTCCACCAAGTCACTGGCCGTATCCTGAACTGAGTGTAAAAAAGCTATAAGATACATTTAACAGCTCTGCAAAGCTGCTGACTTTAGATTTGACATCTCTGTAGAGGCTGATACTTTGGGTGCTAAAACCCACCCTGATTTATTCTCTGGTAGTGCAGTGCTATCGTGGCTAAAGGGGGAAAGGACAATTTTAACTCGTGTAATTTTATTTTTCAGTTAGTCTAGGTTCACATCTGTGCATGGCTCTTCGTCGTTCGGATCCGCCGGGGGGACCCGAATGATGGAGAGCCGGTCCGCTAAAACAGCGGTTACCCACAGACACCAGGTTGGATGTCCACTATTTTTTATACTGAAACCAGCAAAGAGAAAAGTCCTCTGCGTAGAGCTTATCTTTCTGCCAATTTCTGCAGCGAAGTCTCTAAATGTGAACTTAGCCTTACATATCTTGTTTTTTGTATTCTTTTTTTTTCACATTTATTGTTAGGTTACTACTTTATATTGCTTATTACTCTAATAGTGCTGTTGTGTGATTGAGAACATCAAATTACCGGTGACTTGTAATTGTTTTGCAAAAAAAAAAAAAAGGCAATAAATATTTGAGAAGAAAGACCAATGTTCAGGTGTGAATGAAGCCTATACCTTGTAGAACTGTCATAGATCTCTTGCCGCAAATCTGCTTTAATTTCTTGTCTTACTCACATGTCATTTGTGTGTTATCTAACAGTTTTTCTACAATACAAATCCACGTGCAAATTCATCTGTTTCAATGTACCTGTTGGTTATATCACCTTAGCTCACATTATCCTTGTTTTGTGATTATATTTCCTAATACCTCTTCTACAACAAGTTGTCTTTTTTTTCCCCAGGCTTCCCTGAGTGTCACAGAGATGGCTCTTGCCCTGAATCGATATATTTGCTCGGCTGTACTCCCATTGCTCACTCGCTGTGCTCCCCTCTTTTCGGGCACTGAGCACTACGCAGCACTTATTGATTCTACTCTGCATACAATATACAGACTGTCCAAGGGACGCTCTCTAACCAAAGCTCAGAGAGACACCATTGAGGAATGTCTGCTTTCAATATGCCAGTAAGACTTTTATTTATTGTCAGTGTATTACTGTGACGCTAGATTCACATCGCATTCACATTCAAGCAGGTAAACAATAGGGATAAATAAATATAATACTAACAGATGTGTTTTAGGCATACAGTAACACTTTTTAAAGTTCTGTTTAACAGATGTACAAAAATGTTTATGACGGCTACATTTTTGTTTCTTGTTATTTTGTCTTTTATCTGCCGATTCAAGCATGTGCCATGCAAATGTATTACTGTATATGTTGGGATGCTGACTTCTTTTGTACACATAAGGCACTAGGGTCTATGCTTTTTTCTTTGTTTTGCTTTCTGTTGCTGGCACAGCAAAAACAAAAAAAAGGTCTGCTCACCGAAATCTGTGTGCAAATACATAGCCACTTTCATCATCCAAAACTATTATTAAAATAAAAAAAACTTACTATAAAAATGAAAAAAAAAACCCCACTATCTACATCACAAAAGAAAACAAAGCAAAATTATTTTGACAGCCTAGCCTAGCCCCCTCCACTCACTGCTTTGCTTCTATCTCCAATGTATGGACCTACTTCCCTGGTATCAAAGGAATCAACTGCAAATTAGTTAGAAGGGAAACATCTAGTGGCAGGAACTTTAGAGCGTTTTTTCAGGCAGAAAGCTGCCACAATTTTAATTAAAGTGTATTGCATTTTGGTCCAGAATCACATACTCTATGAAATTAGACTAAATTGTCTGAAAAGCTAGTGACCATTTCAATGTCTTTCCCTTCCCTTCATTTCAGTGGGAGTCAGTGGCAGATATTTCTCTGTAGCTGATTTTTCCCCCTTTCTTTAGGAGGATTGCATCTGAAATTTCTATCAAAATGAATGATAGGCAGGACAAATATACCCTGAAGAGGTTCTTCATACATTTTTTGCAAACAGTACCCTGTGTGCTAGGTAAAAAAAAAAATGCTTCCAAAAACCATTTCAGAAGCCTCTTCAAAATCTGCTCCAAAAAGATGATTCAAAATCTGCTCCAAAAAATGATTCAAAATCTGCTTCAAAAACTTGGAGCAGATTTTTTCTCCCTGACAAATAGACTGTGTGTGAACTTACGCTTAAATCATTTGTCTTACCATTAGGGACCATAATAGGGGTATAATCCATACATAGGATACATTTTCTTTACGCTTGTCCCATATGCAAATATTTACTTCAGATGGATGGCCCAAATGTATTGTGAACAAAGCAGAGAACAGAAGGCACAAGTTCTGTTGCACCATACTGAATCAGTAAGCATATAGGGGGAGATTATTAGTATTGGGGTCTCCAATGCCAGTCTTGACCAATTTTCCTGCTGGCACGAGATGCGGCAGAATTAGTAAGACTCTCTTGCCTTTTAATAATTCTGGCATATCTCAGGTGGCCCCCCTGTACCAGAACCTTCTATATTTCAGCGATAACTCACAATAGTTTTTTCTCATAAATTATTGTAAATCTGCTGAGGCATCTCCACCCCACACCTCCCACTGTCTTAAAAAGTAGTCAGCAGGGTGCAAAAACTACAAAGTTGCACGTCTTTAGTTGAAGTCATGGCTGTGCACCAAGGATGTTCCACTTCTATACCAGTTCTGCCTTTCACTTCTTCACGTGAGATATACTTAATTTGCCCTTCTATACATTGCAAACTTTCATCATGTCATTTTGTAGATAATATTCACAAGGTCTTTCCAGACTCCTACGCAGTAGCCTCATTGATGTAGGCATGCATGCAAACATAAGTAGCAGTAGATGTCAGGGCTGCGTCTATTGTTGCCGTGGAGATCTTTGTCTTATGTGTGTTTTTTACATAAAAGTGAAATATTACAGATTGTGATCCCCTGAAGTATGAGTTCAAGGTCTAGTCATTAAGCCTGTAGCCTGTATAATAGGCAATTATAAAGTATATTATGTATAATTATCACATAGAAAATATAACATTTGAGAGTCTTCAGTAGCTGATCCTTTTTCATGGATAAACAGTAAAGATCTTTTTTCCTTTAATTAGTAGATACATATATTTTTTCCAAAAATCATGGAGATATTTCTATAAACTTGGTTTATAGTTATTATGAGTGCAAAGGTTATTATTGGATTGATGCTTTTATTACATATTTTTGCCTCTTTTTCCTGCAGTCATATGCGGCCTTCCATGCTTCAGCAGCTCCTGCGACGTTTGGTGTTTGATGTCCCATTGCTCAATGAATACTGTAAAATGCCTCTGAAGGTAGCTGATAAAACACGTAATGTATAATCCATTATGAACATACCAGGTTTCATTACTGTATAATGTTTACTGATATATCTGCCATCTTCTGGATATGGGATAGCGGGATAGGTATAGTACATGATGCAAGAACAGCATGTTGTAGCATGCCACATGTAAATGTGCCCTATTTCCCAGTGCCTCCTTAAAGGGGTTATACAGGATTAGAAAACATGGTTGCTTTCTTTCCCTCAGGAAGTGACATCACGGTCATTGGTCACATGGCAAGTCTGAAGCTCAGTCCCATTTGAATGCAGCATGGCCATGTGACCAATGAACGTGAGGTCACTTCCTGAGAAGAAGAAAGCAGCCCCTTTCCTGCACAAACTCTTTAGGCTGTGTTCACACGGAGTTTTTTGACAGTGGATTTTGACGCGGAATCTGCCTCTAAATCTGCTTGAAAAAACACCTCCCATTCATGACCTATCTTCAGGCCGATTCCACCTCGAAAAACCGATTGAAGTCAATGGGAGGCGGAAAAAACGCGACGCGGTTTTTGGACGCGGTTTTTGAAGAGAAGCTTCTAGGTCCATACAGTGTGCTGGAACAAAAAAACCGGGGCAAAAACCGCGTGAAAAAACACATCAAAAAACACATCATGTAAAAAAAAGCGTCAAAAAACCGTTTCCTAATTTCGGAAGCAGATTTTTTTCAGCTTACAAAAAACTCCGTGTGAACATACCCTTAATAGTGCTAGTCAAAGGGCTGCATGACATTATCCGTCACTGTCAGTACCCCCATACTAGCCATAAATATATAATGCCCACATACGTCTGCACTTCCACTGAAAATAACACAATCCCTGGCTGCTCACTTTTAAAAGGGTTGTCCAACCACTAACATGTTTGGATAATGAACAAAAGATATAACCATGGCACTCCCAATGGGTGCAAAAAGCTAGTAAATTTTATTAAATTTCAAACATCTTGATGAGAATTAGCAGTGTTTAGTTGGTTACTACAGACATAACATATTAAGGCAACAAATCACGTATGTTTCGGTCACTCTGGAACTTTATTAATGGGGTATCTATGACAGACAAAAACATACAAATAAGTTATCATGTAAATCTCAAGATGTTATAAATACATAAATTAGTATAATTTAGTTAAAACCACAACATGGATGCATAACAGCAGTATCCAATCACATAGTCCCTCAAAAATACTTTAAAGTCCATCTAGTACGACAGTATATATAGAACCACGTTATCAAATGTGCAGAATATTATAAATCAAATGCCATTTTCAGTAGAGTGAATGTTAACAATCTGTAGGCTCGAAAGATAAATGGGTGTGCTTAATAATGACAAAACGTCATCCTACTCAATGGCCTAAATAGATCTTAGGAACATATAAATAAAGTAAGACTTCTCAGAGTATCAAAGAAAAAAAGAGTCATAAGATGTTCTCAAAATTATCTGTGTGCCAACGAGGAATGGTCCAAACACTGCCATACCCTTTGGGGAACACCGCCCTGTAATTTGGGGAAGTTTGTATAGAGGTGTGCATACCTTTTTTCTATATTTTGGACCAAAATGTTTAAGAACAAACTGACACTAGTATAAAATAATAAAATACTTAGGTGCCTGTTTTTTGGTGGAAAAAAATATAGCGTAACGTGCCACCTTAATTCCCCTACAAAGTACAATGCTACTTTAGTTCCCCCACACAGTACAATGCCACCTTAGTTCCCCCACACAGTACAATGGCACCTTAGTTCCCCCAAACAGTACAATGCCACTTTAGTTTCCCCACACAGTACAATGCCACCCTAGTTCTTGTCTAGGGTGTTCAGATACAGGGCTAAGGCAGCTGATCCTTTGCCGAGGGTGAAAGAAGGCCTAGCCACGGCTTTGGAAGTACAGAAGTACTGTGATCATAGAAGATTGCAACATATAGTACAAAGCAAAGACCCAGAGCCAAATAAGTTCATGGATGCACTACAAAGAGCCTGCCCTAAAGTGTCATGTTTTCTGCGAACACCTGGTAGAAGTATACAATATATAAAATCATTCAGCCACAATAATATCATCTCAAGTACTTTTATAGATATTTCCAAGTGCGTTTTACTTTTATAGCAACTAGCAGTCATGTTGCTCTACAGTGTTCTTTGTAGGAGGCAGGTGCAGATCATGTCATATAAAAGCATGAAATCTGCTAAAAGCTGGAGCGCCAGTTGTCACTATATTACATTATTCTACTTTTTTTTTTTTTTTATTACGGACTCAATAAATGAACTAAAGCAAAGGCCAAAAAGCAAATAAGAGCAGAGGAAAACATGTATTTTGTACTTTGTATCTAATGTTCGCAGTTAGGAAGAGAGACTAAAAGGGAAAACACACTTCGGCAATTTAAAATCACACTAAAGCTATGTCCTTACCATTAAAGAGGTTATGCCATGAAGAATACTCCAGAGGATAGAGGATAAATAGCAGATTGGTGGGGGTCTGACCGCTGAGAACCCCACTGATGTTGAGAACAGGGGTGTTTTTCTTCCTATTGTGGATTCAAGGTGAATGCAGCCAAGCTGGATGTAGTCATGTCTATGCTGGACAGGACACATCCACGTCACATTCACTTTAATCGAAGAGCTGGCAATAGCCTAAAGTCAGCGGGAACATGGGTGTATCCCATCCATCATGATCATGCCTACATTCGGCCTGGCTTGTATGATACTATGCCATGAAATGCCTATTATAAATGTGACCGTGATGTGGGTTGCAGCCTGTTGAGGATTTAGCTAGCATGATATTCATATTGAATTAAATTTGTTTGAAAATGTCTCATATGAAATTGGAATCCTTATCCAAATTCGGAGTAAAGTAAGGGTGGACACGTTTGTACGTATTATATGTAGACAGACTTTTTTTTTTTTTTTTTTTTGAAAAGTACACCTTAAAACAATGAAACAACACATATGCATAATGTCATTCACCTGGCTCATAGGCAACAATTACTGCGTGCAGGCAAAGAGGAGTATAATATTATGTTGTCTAACATATAAGAAAGCACTAGCATTCTAATGTGAAAAGGACTGTAAAAAAGACAATCCTTCTTTACAACATTACTGCTTCTATTGCGGAGAGGATTTCCAGGAAATTACTAAATACCATTAAACAATGAGGTCAAAGGAAAATTATTTTTTCTTATCCGACGATGACCGCGCTCTCTTGGTTGCACTTTTGACATTTTATTGAAAATCTGTGGTTGACTCAAGTATGACAGAAGTTGTTACTGGCAGCTGGCTGTATACACAGCAATTCACTTTGAGGAGGGTGTTGGAGGTGAGGGGGGAGGAGTGCTCCCCTATTGAATACATTGGACTCCTGTATGAGTCCAGCGTATTCTGTGATCACTGCTATTAGCCAAATGGCAAATCTTTTTTGTGCTGTTTTGGCAATGAAGAGATTGGACCCGTGACCGTACTCTGCTGTCTGTACACAGATCAGCACAGTCTGATGACAGAACCGCTTGTTCACTGTAATACTGAACTTGAGGTTTACCTACAGTCCCATAGATAATTATTTATGAGGTTCTGTATAGCAAATTATCTCAAATACCAAACTCAGCTCTACTACATCTGTATGTAGAACCACTATGTGTACAGCACTATTTGAACCTTACTTTACAGGTATATAGCTTCTGATTTTGGCTTTCAAGTTAAGCTTGTGTTAGCAAATAATTGTGTTTCACATAATGCCACAATTCTGGAACTTCTTATCTTGTATTGTACCATTATTGTGCCTCCTGTAAATTGTCAACTAGGTGTTACCATTTAGGGGTGTGTCCATATAGTCTATGACACTCCCCTTTGACAAAGGGAACAGTACAGTAACACCCAGATTCAATTTATTAATACATTTCCAGGAGTACTAAGAGAGAAATGGCACAATGCAAAGGTCGAAAAAAGGTAGTACAGAATTTATTTCATGGATAATATGAGTATTTACTAAGACATTCATGTCAGGAGGGGTGACATGTCCTCCTTATATAACACTGTCAATGTAAACTTTACATATTGGAGAAATAAAATAACTCTGTCTGCTTTTGTATCTTTTTCTTTGCTTTTTCAGCTCCTGACCAACCATTATGAGCTGAGTTGGAAATATTACTGCCTCCCTTCTGGATGGGGGAGCTTTGGCTTGGCCTCAGAGGAGGAATTACACTTGACAGAGAAGCTGTTCTGGGGAATTTTTGACTCTCTTTCTCATAAGGTATTTCCACTCTCTGATATACCGTGTCCCTTTTCCTACAGTGGATTTCTACGTGACTGTGTCACATTCGGCTGCTGTTTGTCAGCTCAGGATCTAGCTATTTTTCGGTATTGGAGATGTATTAAAATTGCAGCCAGCGATTTTCATTAAATTCACTGAAGCCAAGCAAAATAAAAAAGATTACTCTTTAATATTTGAGGCATTAAGGCTTAAATTGCTGGTGAGGATAATAAAACACACACAGCTACAGAGATGCTGCTCTATCCTGGAGGCTGCACTGAACAAAACAGCACGTAAACAGTATCAAAAATGGGAAGGGCGCCTATAGCAACACTACCAATTTCTATCTGAGACCATTTCATTGTGAGGCGTTCTTGCTGTGTAATCAGTTTCCCCTTGAATTGCCATCTGTAAACTGATAAACTTTCCCCACATCCGCATGGTTCACAAAACGATGCTCAGAATGAAATTGCAAAGGTTGAAAATGTGCATGAAATATGCAATTTTCAGAAACCCTATCACGAATGAGTCACCCATGTGTGTCATATTCATGACAAGATGTGACAGGTGTTGAGGACGACGGTGTGGCGGAGTGACAGACAGACATTCTGATGGTGGATTGGAATAGCATACGCCTGGCGTTCTTACAAGGACTTGTGGTGTGCGCCACGTAAATGAAACTGTTAATATTTAATTCCTTTTCATAATGCTCAGTTTTATTGCTGCGATCCTGCTCACAGACGTATTTACTTGCGCTGTGCTGGCCTCCCAGGAATTCTCTGGCATGGATCGCTGACAGGAGATAATGAAATCATTATTCTCTCTGTTTGGTTATTTCTTTAAGAAAAAAAAACACAGTTTGCTCTGTCGAGCCAGCCATGATCTCTTGGAATCATTGAGCAAGGTTGGGTTGTATACAGAGTGTCACAGACTGCCTTCAGGCAGAAGATTAGGATAAATTGCTGCTGTAATACAGGAATTTTTACAGCACCCAAAGTAAGATGGAGGGTTGCGCTCAGAGGAACTCATAGAAATGTTGGTAATTGGACTGTAATTGGACTGTGGCATGGTTTGTTGCTTTATTTTTTGTCTGTGCAGGAGCATGGAAATCTGTGCCAGCTTTTTGTTCCATAAAAATTAGAGACTAACAAGGTAATCTGGCAGACTTGGCCTAACCAGATAATACGCAACTGACCAGTCATATGAACAGTTGGCATATTCTACATCCACAAGAAGAAAATATGGCAGGCACTACTCATTTTTATATCCAATGCAAAAACACATATTCATAGGAGTACTTATCTGACAGCCTGTAGAATCGTGTGTAGCGCAAAACGGCCCGTTGCTGTTGTGCTCTGTACCTGGCTATTGCCTGTTTTACTGCTGCACGAAGTAAAAAAGAGTTTTTTTGGAGTCTGGATAAGAGTGCCGCTGCTGTTGTTCTTTTGAATGGATATTCTACATTTTCCCTGGAGCAATGACTGCTAGGGAAACATTTGCCCACCAGAAGCTTCCCTCACAATAACAGCTGATCTTTGGGGGTTACAGGAGTTAAAAACATAGGAAACTATCTTTAGAGCATGGGCTATTTTTGAAACAATAGTTTTAAGGTCATTTGTATTTGAGCAACAACATTTTTACATTTTTTTTATAGTAATTTATCACAGTGAAGATTTTTTTATATAATGAAACTTTACCCAATTTTCCAGTATACTTTTTAAAAAAAAAATTTTCCTCACTGTTTTTATTATTATTATTATTATTTATTATTTTATTTTTAGAGCACCATTAATTCCATGGTGCTATGCATTTGAGGGTTCCCATACAATGCACAAAACAAGTACAATACTAACAGTGACCAACTGGTATATTTTTATCCACTGGATGTGAACAAAAATTGACAGCAGGCAGAGATCTTGAAGACCATGAAGAAATTATACAGAAAGCATATAGGTAAATTGTATTATGATAGTGTCTCTGGAGCAAATATAAGACATTGCAGGAACTGGCTAACAAACGAGAGCAGTAGAACAAGCTGTTTAAATCTCACACAACACCCAACCAGCACCAGCCGCGAAGCCAGATGGACATGTGCTGAATTTGGGGCCCAAGTTATCACTACATGAACTGGTATACGAAATAAACGCTCCACAAACTGAAGAGTAACCAGAACTCACAATAAACTCACAAGGCAGATCAGAACTAGGAGTATTAATCAGGAGAGTGAACGTGTGCAAGCCGACAGTCAGTCCAAAAAGTCAGAGCCAAAATCAGAAGACAAATGGTTTTCCAGTAACAAGCCAAAGGTCAATATTAGAGCAGTACAGCACAAACAATCAGGATATAGAAGCTTCACTAAGTACAACTAAATAGCAGGCACCTGGATGAGCAGGAACAGGGTTTAAATATCCCTCTTCAACTGCTAAACGGATCAGCATAGGGGAGGCCTGAAGACTGCGGAAACTTCAATGGTTGGCACGGTAACCTTAAAGCAACAGCAGCTAAAATAAGATGTCTTTTCATTATACAAACAATAACATTTGTCTCTCAACCCCTCTAATAATCATGCAATTTCCTTATGCATTAAAGTTCCCTCAAAGGTGGAGCTTAACTTCACACATTTTATGTATGTGTTACTGCAGCTAATAAAGCCCCACATATTGACAACCTAGGAGAGGATTTCATTAGCATAGGTTCTATTAAATACAGTTGTGGCAGAATACAGAATATTTATTGCAGAAATACAACTCCCAGCACATCATGTCAGATGTAAAAAAAAAACAGTTTGCTGCAGGTTGAAGACCTCTGACTAACTATTTTGCTGTGAAAAAATGCACGAGTAAATCCTTCCTCTTATTGTTTGTAGCTAGTTTTTCTCTTTGCAAATAAATTTACAGTATTTTGCATATTTTACTTGTTTTTCAAATTCTTTTGAATAAATTTAAAATGTATTAGGAATTTGAAAAAGAAGTCGCTTAAATGCATGAAAATGAGAAGTTTTTCTTCTGTCAAACACTTTTCTTTCCAATTTGCTAAGATTTTTTTATATTGAATGTTGATGAAACTGATGTGCTAAAATGTTGCATTTATTGGAGCATGACTTTGGGTTGTGTGGGACTTGAAATGTGTTCTTTGTGCTCTTGTTGTCTTACTAAATGTCTTCTCCAGTTGCTGTTGTGACCTGGCTGTGGTGCTGTCACTAACCATTTTGCATGTTTTTTCTGTGGGACTTTCCAACCAGTTCCTATCTCTCCTGCAGAAGTATGAGGCTGAGCTCTTCAGAATGTCCATGCCATGTCTCAGTGCAATAGCAGGTGCTTTACCTCCAGATTATGTTGACACAAGAATTAAAGCAACACCTGAGAAGCAGATGTCAGTAGATGCCGAAGGAAATTTTGACCCAAAGCCTATAAATACAGCTAAGTAAGTTTTGATAGGTATAAATGTAACACTCTGGAGGAGATACTTGAGGAGCACCATTCCGGACCATCATACAACTGATGGAAGAGGGGGAAAAGTGATCAGGGGTTATCCAATTTAATCCAACTCCAATGATCACAAGAATATGGTTCCTGTGCCCCCCATATGAATGGAGCAGTGGGTCAAGCATGTGAACTGGTGTTCCATTCACCTTTATGGGACTGTTAAAGAGAAGGCAAGTACAGGGCTTAACTATCTTCAGTAGTCCAATAGAAATAAATATAGCACCAGCACACTTACTACTGCATTCATAAGGGGGGATACAGAATTCCCATACTTGTAATTGGTGAGCAACAGTCATCGGGCGAGGAAATATATTGAAACATGGTTATAGAGATCTTAAGATGGAGGAGGGACATGCTCTATAACTTGCTTAAGGAAGGACCCTGAGGCCCACCACATGGGAGCTCAGAGAAACTGATTACAAACTCGTGCCAGTATTTTCATATCTTTTATTTCCCTTTTTATTTTCTGTGCTGTATTTTGCTTTTACCTGTGTTTGCTTGATAATTGATATGTATTTCTGTATATGTTAGTGCTTAGTACCGATCGACTGGGGTTAATAAATATATAAAATTTATAAAGCTCATTTCATATTATCCTATGAACCCTGTCCGCTCAAGGTGTTGAAGTGGGAGGTAAAGAATGTTGATCGCAGATGTGTCAGGTAGCGTGGCAAACCTATCCTGGGAGATGTAAACTTGGTCTAACGCCTTAAAAATGACGCTATGGGATAGATTTATTAAGCTTAGTGTTTCATATCATATTTATCCTCTATCTATAGAATAAAGCATACATAGCTGATTGGTGGGTGTATAACTGCTCAGACCCCCACCAATCCTAAGAATGGGCGGGTGTTTTCCCCCCATTGTGAATGCAGCCAGTCTATATGTAGGAATCCCTAAGCAGCACGGGACGCGTCCACAATAAGGATTATTTAATTGGGAGCATCAGAGATAACTGAAGTACAGTATTTGGCTATCTCTGGAGGGAATGGGCGAAAAACATCCCTGTTCTCAGGATCTGTGGGGATCTCAGTGGTGAGACCCCACCTATGGATAGAGGATAAATACTTTTTTGTGATATAACCCCTTTAATAAATTTGGTGCATCTTGGGCAGTTTTAAAGACAGACACTGAAAACTACCCATGCCATGATCAGGTATAGATTTTCGGCCATGATTTGCTCCATTTTCTGTCTTTACTTACTTATCATCATCATTATTATCATCATCGTCATCCCTTTCTGGTTAGCTCCATTCTCTTTTTTGATACAAATTGTCAACAGGTAAAAAAGGTGTCAACTCTTAGCACAAATACAAAAGGCAACGTTGCTTGCAACTTTTCAAACCAGAAATACTTGATCAAATTGCTTTATCCTATGACTTAGGATTTGATGGGTTGGTCTTGCCAGTCCTATTAAAAAAAAAAAAAAAACCTTACATAATATTTTAATTTTGTCACTTCAGTAGTCCATACATGCTATAATACGTAATAATCACCTCCCGACACCTCTGGGGATTGGTAAGTGGGTCCTCTAGTAACATTTTGATAACATACGACATGCAGAGCTTGGGGGGTTTCGGATTCCTCACCTTTTACCTTTCCAAGTCTGTGGCCACAGCATTCTTGGACCCAGTCATGGTAGTTCTTCACATAAAGTGCATGAGCCCAGAAGTTGTCTATGTAAAGATTTCAGGGGATCTATGAACTTAAATACAAAAATAATACATGTATATTTTTACTACTTTACTAATTTGGTATTTCATTCATTTATAAAGGTAGGCAGAAATCCACAGTGGAAACTATTTAGATGTATATCTGCTCCTTCTGACATTAGGTGTCCAGTAGGTGGCCCTACTCAAATTGATAGTCTTCTCTCTATGAAAGTGCATAGCGAGATAGCTGTCAGTCAGTGAGTTGAACTGCCCACTGTACTCCTAAGTATAGAATGAGCAGAGTTTTGAGTGAATAAATAAATAGTGCTATAGTCCAGAACTAGAACTAGACTTTCCTATACCCCTGGCAAAGGATAAGTTCACTGCCCAACCCCTGTATTTAAATACTCTGACTTATAACGTGACTTATTGGCACACCCTGTGGCATTCAGCACCTTGGCTACATGACCCTGCTGCCACCCCTAGCTGTTCCCCTGCCTATATCTACCTCCTGCTCTATAACATGCTGCCTACAGATTGGACAGCAGAAATAGTGACCAATATTAGCCAAATACAGTAATTATTGTTGTTTACATGCTATCTTTATATATGCAGTTTCTTGTGTACACTGTGCAGCATCTCCTGAAGAGGTTAACAAGAGGGTGTGCTGTGTCTCTGGATTTCTTGTAGGATTACATGATGAAATAAAATGAAGTTATGCTAATCTTGAGTTCGGGAAAAGATAGCAATCATGCTGAAGCAGCCTTTTCATTTCCGACCAACATGAGAGATTATTTTTTTGTTTTACAGCCTGACATTACCTGAAAAGCTGGAATATATTGTCAATAAGAATGCCGAGCACTCACATGATAAATGGGCCTATGACAAGGTACAAAATGTGTCCTGCTTGATATTTATCTAAAATCACTGGGATAGAATATGATTATTATAAAGGACATGAGATCACTAGAGAAGTAGCACTACTCCTTAGACACCATTAAACCCCACTAAACCTCACCAAACTTCTACATTTTTCAATTTGAACCATAAAGGTACAGTATTAACCTGACATTCCTCTGCCTCTTCCCTGCAAAAACAATACCAATCCACTGCAAAGTAAAGTATAGGATATACATATATATATCTACTAATCTCCTCATTTGTCTAAATTACAGTTTTACCATGTAGCTTTACTTCATCCATCTTAACTTTTTCTTATCCTCTCCTTGACATTCTACAGACTTGTATTTGCTTAGTTTTACTATAGACAAGAACTTACAAAAAAGAATCTTAAAATGTTAAAGGATCTCTGACCTTGTTGCTGTGTTTCTGCAACTAACTAAGCATTAGTGAAGACATTTCTGTTCAAGACAACTTGCTATATAGGTGTTTCAGCACTACATATAGGTGTATAGTAGTTTCACCACTACACTGAGAACATAGCTGTTTGGTTCCTGCTCCATTCTTTGTGTATCAGCCACTGAGAACCTCTAATTCGTGATATGTTGGACCCCCACTAATCTGATGTTAGTGGCCTAACTTTAGTATAGGCCATCAATATTTTTAGCCTGAAAAACCCTTTTAGGCCAGGGCCCCATGTTACGAAAACACAGCGATTTGGCCACAATGGCGTTTTACAGTACCTGCAAAGTGAATGGGATTCTGCATGATCCCATCCACACATTGCAGAAAAATATCCGTAGTGGAAATGCTATGATTTCAAAAAAGGACACATTTTTGTAAATCGCAGCATGTCAATTATACCTACGGAAATGCTGACGTTTTCCATTTACGTATGATAGGGACAGAGAGTCCATAGAAGAAAACTCTACGGACTTTCTATGAAAAGTGCTGCGGAAAAAAACGCAATGCGTTTCCACTGCATTCTTTTCTGCAGTGCTTTTTGGCTGCAGCCCCAATTGGAAAAGTGGAATAAACTGCGGCCAGGCACATCTGACTTATCTTACCTGAGACACAAAAATTGTTAAAATTCATCATCCCTAATTCTTATTTCCCAATGCACATAAGATATTCATTCAGTTGGCCCCACTGAAATTGGCTTTTTTAGTCAATTTTGCTTTTTATTGGGGCCTATAATATTAAATTATATTATGCAATCTTTTAAGAAAAGCCACTGTTTCTATTCATTGAATACTATTCTTAGATTAGTCTCTGTACTTTCAATCCTCTTCTTCTGTCAACGGTCTTAATTCTTTGTCCAGCTGAATTCATTCTTCATAGATTTCATAAAACAAGTGCAGATACAAAGTTCTCATTGTCAATGATGACCAGTTAGATTCCAGCTATCCTTTTATCTACAGCAGGTTGGAAAATGAAAGCTGTGACCTGTGGTGCTAGTTTTCCTAAACCTTTTCTGCTATAATAAACTTTTTTTTCATCTCTTGCACATTTTTAAATTACTGTAAAAATGTGCATAACACGTATTCTACATGATAGATTGTAAAATCGAGTTTAGGGCCCAAATACAATTTAGAGGGGTTAAGCAGGATTAGGAAACATAGCTAATTTCTTCTTAGGAAGTGACATCATGTCCATGGGTCATACGGTTGTGCTGCTGTTCAGCCCTAATCTAAGACTTGTGATCCATTAGGTCACTATTATTTCCTGGAGTCTGATTACTTGCTAAGAGCAGCGCCAATTCTTTTTCCTTTTTTTCAGGAATAGGCCCCTATTGTAACCCAGAATAGCTCATGGCTAGTTTTCTAATTGATAGTGCAAAGTTGTATAGCTGACAGGATAACCAGATATGTTTACATTGTTGATTTCTTTATGTCATTAGTATTGACTTTTGTTTTCTTCTCTATTTCCCTTGGCGTTTTCTTAGCTGCATAGTGGATGGAAGTATGGACCATCACTTGATGAGAGTGCAAAGTCGCATCCTCTACTGAGACCTTTCAAGACACTATCTGAAAAGGTACTTTCATTAAATTCATGTGTTAATAGATAGATTTTGGCATTCCACTCAGCCTGTTAAATGGATTTATGTACTTCTCACATCATTCCAGCATCAGAATAAAACGTAGGACACTGTTCTGGTTTTTGATATGTTATCATTGTTAAAGCTGACCATTACCACAAGGAAATACTGCTACAACAAAGAACATCTGAACTGTTCTGTTCCTGAAAGTGTTTAATTTTATAATATCTGAAACATATGGCCTATGGTATCCTTTATATATATATATATATATATATATATCTGCAGTTTCCTTACACATACAGTTGTCTTCATCTGTGCACCATCCTGAAGCATCAAGGGAAATCAGAGTTCAATTTTTGCAACACTGATCACGCTACACTCAGCATCAGATGCTAAATTCTAGTCCGTTATAAAACTGTGGTCTATGCCACATGGGTTATATCTGGCCATAAAATGTTATGTTTAGGTTTTCTTATTGCTGTTTAAGGAATTCAACAGTATAGACATAAGCCAAGTGCATAATCCTCCCAGAACATGTCCTATTCATTTAGTTGGCAGTAAACACGTTTCCTCTAGGATACTATTTCCAGAAAGACAGGTTTGCAGAGCATTCTTGGCAAACATTTGGATGAAACTTAAATCTCAGTATATGAAAATCAGGAATTGTTGCGTCTTGATTTAACAGAACAACATCTTCTTAAGTGCTTAAACAGATAGGACATGGTTAAAGTGAACCTGTCAAGTATTTTCCTCTGCCTTGTCTGAGTACAGGGTGTGATAGGGGATGAGTAGCTGAGCTTTGTGTTATATAGGATTAGATGATGGAGGGAGTAAAGCTGAGATCTGTGATATATATATATATAGTATGATTTCTGAGTAAAAAGCAGAATAAATCCTGGCAGGACTCCTAGGAGAGACAGCGAGAGTCCTATTTATCGCATCCAAACACAGTGATGTGGGGTAAGCAGGACAGCTCTCTCTGTATCAGCATGTGTACACAAAGGGCTGTCATTCACTGTCCCGCCATCTCTCCTATGAGTCCTGTCAGGATTTACTTGTTTTGCAGACAACCTAGAAACAAGTACAGAGATAAAGTG
Source organism: Leptodactylus fallax (assembly GCA_947044405.1). Taxonomy (NCBI): domain Eukaryota; kingdom Metazoa; phylum Chordata; class Amphibia; order Anura; family Leptodactylidae; genus Leptodactylus; species Leptodactylus fallax. The sequence continues at coordinate 905,640 of CAMRHE010000305.1, forward strand.
ACGCTCTGGTTTACAATAAAAATGTCACAATGACTGTATAATGTGTACCTGGTACCCTTCTTTTTAATCTTCCTGATGTGGTTACTCTAATACCCAGTTTCCTCATACCTTCTGTGAAATGGCCACCAACTTCTCAGATTACTCTTTGATAGAAAGGGTACTATGTCTCATTAAGGAGACTTTTGCCTTGTCAGGCCACTTTGTGGAGTACAGGGACTTATTAGACCATACATACCCAGCTAAGAAGTTTGGGAAAAGAATAGGCAAATAAGTCCTTAGTGGAAAAAGGGGAACTTGCTTTAGCACCACCTTTTGGAAGGTAGCTCCTTATATTGTAGATCAATATCTGTTTTTTTCTAAAAGCTATTACCATGATCAGGGGATAAAGCTATATAAAGACAAGCCAGACTTTCTACTCCAAAGAAAAGAGACACCTATCCACAGCTGTTTTTGGGTTATTGCCCATCATCAGTGCAAAGCAGGGTACTGGCTCGCTGGATGAGAGGTCATACACGTGGGTCTGAAGGGGTGCTATATTTTTGATAGCGGGCCATTCCACCCTGCTCTTAGATGGACCAACCAAGAGCAGGGGGTGTCTCAGACTACTAAAGCACAGTATATATAGATTAGTTTGAGAAGCTGATGGCGATTTTACAGAAACAAAAAGGGGACTGGGAATCTGAAGAACCATGCCTGAAACATGAAAAAGGAAGGTTCTAAATATTTTAACTATGCATTATGTACTCATTGTGACATTCTTATTGTCAACTGGATAGTCTCTTTACTATGTAAAAATATATTCTTCAGAAAGGTGTATGCTTTATGACTATGCAAGGAACTCCATAGTTCTTTCTGTCAAAATCCTGACTGCAGGGTAAAGGAGAACATCCTGTGAAGACTGTGCTGTTGTATGGAGCTCTGAGGCTGATAAGATGTGACAGGTCTTTATGTACCTGGAAAGTAAAACATTCACTGTGCAATTCAGCACTTTAGCCAAAGCATTGCACTTTTATGTGTTTCAGGTACAAAGACCTTAGGTTCCCCGGGCAATACTCCTTTTGAGCAGTTTAAGATCAATATCATGTGTTTGTACCACAGTCTTGTATTCTACAGTATTTGTTCTGCTTTATACTTTTGTATCAAACAAAAATTTTACACTAGAAGTAATGTAACTCTTTTTTTTCCCTCAATGTGTAATCCATAACTGGTTTGGATGTTACTCAGAGCAAGGATAACTTTTTGATCAATGGCGATATGTAGTAAAACTACCTTTATTGAAGATACCAGTAAGGTATTGATGCCTGATATGCCTGGAAGCTGTAAAATCCTGTGAACAGTACAAATATGGATGTATGGATGCTTTGGTTATATCCGGTATACTGTCATTTCTGCTGGCAGATAAATGCAACCAGTTTTACTATCAGAGTCTAAAATATGCACACCATTCAGTCAACAAAATTGAAAAATACAGAGCCAATGTTAAATTTAAAAACAAGTCCAATATGTCAAAGTCCTGAAAACAAAAGTGCCCGGCTGATAAGAGTAGCCTCAGGGGACCACCAAAATTATGCATGCTACCAAAAAAGCATTGTCTTGCAAATATTAGCTAGGTATACATTAATGATATGCCAAGTATCTAATCATGCTTGGTCAGGTTCACTGGCATGGGACTAAGTTGCAATATCAGACACATCCTAGTGACAAAAGGGCATATATGTCCTTACCTTTCCTCCTGGCTCATCATATCCCAAGCTGTGTGGTGCAAGATGACCAGCTTTTCAAAAAAACAAAACAAAACATGATTGTGATGCCTATAGGTCTATATGCAATCTCCCAATGGTTGTATTGTGTTGTGAATCACAGCACGTGAAGGGTTTTGCTAATATGTGGGGATATTGTATAGAATTGGATTCATGAAAAATTGGAACCTTAACCAACCCACAGATTTCAGCAGGACCAGCCAACCATATAACGTGCATAGGGATGTCCCATCTTTTTGCCAATGGTAGAGGTTTGAGTAAAAAAAGATCAGGATTTTAACATGTGGCTCCAGTAGTGACATCACGCTACATACTGCTGAGAGCAATGTTTTGTTGGATTAGTCCTGTCAATGTTGTGCCATTGCTACCATTATTGTGTATACTATTAGTATACACAATACTAACGGAATGGAAAGGAGGTTGCATGTAAATATAAATGCATTTCTTATTTTTTATGCCAACGCTGCTTGTTACCTTCAAATTTCTGATCTGGGACAACCCCTTATAAATGTATTAAAATAATAGCCAAGCTATATTGGAGGCAATTATAAATAAAGACTTTATAACGTGAAAGCTTATGTTGGTATTCTAAATTGGAAAGGGATAGTTAGCCATTTCTAGACCCCTCCGATAGCAGTACCTAAGAACATAAAGATCAGGCATGAAATCCAACAGCCTGATCCTTCTTTACCCAAACCTCTACCACTGGTTGAAGGATGGGGTATCTACATACAAATTATATGGTTGGTTGGTCCAGCTGAAATCTGTTGGTTGGGCTGGCATTAAAGGGGGGTTTCCAGGCAAAAAAATTTTTTTTTTTTTTTTTTTTTTAAAGGTCTGTCAGTGCTATTAATGGGTTAATAAGTACACCCATATAGCTTTAGCAGTGTTTTGAGTGATTTCTGGGTTTCTCTGGGAGCTCCTGACATCTTCTGCATTTGTTTACATGGTGTAGCTTCCTGCTGTGTATATTCCACACTACCTCCCTCTCACTGCCTCCCCTCCTCTCTCACTCTCTATGTTACACCCCATCGGTGTCTCCCTAGCTATCCTGCCCACTACTAGCTCTTCCCAATTAGCTAACTCAGCCCCCCCCCCCCCCCACATCATCATACTTAACTTGTCTTCCTCTCCGGGAGAAGGCTCCTTCTTTTCTTTCACTATGTTCAGCCTGGAGACGCTTCTATTCCTCTCTGTAAGCGCGTACACAGACTGAAAGTTCCTCTGATGCCTGCGTAGTAGAGATGGAGTGCCATCTGTACTGCGCATGTGTCGCAGGCACCTCCAGACTGCGCAAGCACTTGCAGAGAGGAAGAGGGGAGGAGCCGTTCCCGGAGAGGAAGATACGTAAATATGATGGGGTTGAGGGGGGGGGAGTGGTGGTGACATTCCATTTCAGAAACAGGGAAACGGAACCTCACCGGATTATCAGAAAGTGTCCCTGGGATGGTCACATGACTGTCCCAGGGATATGGATAATTATAGATATTTTTTAATATGAGTGAATTAGCAGTTAGGTGGGGAGAGGGGGGGTTTAGTTTAGGGGTTAATTTTTATGTCAAATGTTCGCCTTGGGGCCCAGCCATTCCTAGTTACGCCACTGCTAACCTGTTACTATGTATCACCAGTTCAAGCTGTCCCCCGATAGAATATGACTTGTACTAAACGTCAGTAGCCTATATGTTTCATGCAGAATATCCACAAAGGAGAGAACATACTTTACTCTTTCACTTATGAATATTAAATGCTACAAACCCAGTAAAACAAGTTCTAAAAGTTTAGGAAAAGTTTCACCATTATCCATTACAAATGAGCTCTGCAAAAGGAGAAAGAGGCAAGCATTAGCGGTCTAGCAGGATTTAACAATATATTTCCTCCTTCTTCCTACATCAAACTCCTGCCTAACATTGAGAAGACTCTTAGAAGAAGAAGGAGGAGGAATACAGACTAAATAAGCAGTCCTGAAATTAGTGGGTTTTTCAGGTAGAAAAAAGTCAACCGCCGGCTGAAGGGAATTGAATGCAAATCTAGCTTTTGCCGGTTTGATTAGTTTTGCTACATTGCTTTAGATACCTTAAGCACAACTAGACTGTTAAATAAAATAAGGGATTTACAAGTGAATGGTAAAAATGGCTTGGAGTGGAAAATGTACAAACATCACACGGATTAATCAGGTAGATAAGCTTTGCCAGAGACATGCCTCATCTTAGTAAAGACAGCCTGACAAAGGAATTCTTCCTCAAATCCTTGTCTAGTTTGATTGACTGCTGGACCAAGAAAGTTATAGCTAATTAATGTCATCCTCATGTATGCAGTGAGAGTAGGACCGCATAGACAAGGCCTCCAGAAGGGAGGGAAATGTTCTAGGTAATTCCGAGATTAATAAGGAAATGTCTGAAGCAAAGGCCATTTGAGAAGTGCTGGAGATTAGCATGGGAGGTGTGAATCAGGAAAGCCTGATAAACAGACTGTTATAGGAATCAGCCAAGGCAAGGATGAACAAGGAATAGCCTGGCAAGTAAAACACAAGAATGCACACTAAATACCAAGAAAAGAACATGACGCCGCATTTAGTCCTATTTCTTTCTTATCTGTGAACAGATTACTCCTTGTTAAATTCTCAAAACACAAAGTTATGCCACATTCTTCAAAAACATATTCATTTATTAGACATTGGAACCAGAGAAACACCATGGCAATGCATAACGGAAAGTCAGGGACATCGAAACTGTTGCCAGACTTCTCATACAAAGTACACATTCCAAGGAAAGGGAGGACAGTTACAAGACGTGCAACAAAATTGGGAATTGGGGGTGGGGATGAGCAAAAAAAAAAAGATTATGAATTTGATAAGTCATCGAAGCAACAATCCCATGCATTTTTCTCTAGATTTAAGTAGAGACATAACTAGAAGCTCCTGGACCCCAATGCAAAATCTTTAATGGGACTCCTAAATACTACTTGCAATTTAGAATAGTGGTATATTTTATGTAGCAGAGGGATCTTTGGGGGCTGCCTCTGATTCCAGCACAGTTGGAATTTGTTTTCTAACCCCTACTATTCCCAGGAAATAAGTGCTGATAATTTTGGTTCCCCATATGCTATTTAGGCTCTGTACTGTCAAATGGGTGGTGCCTGGCAGAAGCAGGCAAGGGGAGTGACACTGGCTGCCTCTGATTGGAGCTCTGAATCACGCCCTCTTTTCTGCTTCTGCCTGACACTACCCACCTGACTGAACAGAGCCTAAGTAACATACCAGGCACCAAAACTAAATGCAATCATTGTGTGGGAATGGTGGGAGCTAGAGAACATATTCCAACAGTGGAGAAGAGCCTATATACAGATGATAAGAATTGGAGTTGGGGAAGGTGGTGAAAGATCATCTTTAAAACACACTATATTCAATTATTAAATGCATTTACTTCCCACCCTCTGGAAAGAGATGCTCACCAATATACTTAGTGGGTTCTTTTTCAAAGTGCCAATTTCTGTGTGGATTGAGGTGCAGTGGTTGTTACGCTTCATATATATGCCGGTGTGCATTTATGGCGCATGATATGGAACCATGATGCACTGTTTTCAAGGCAAAATTGTATTCTGTGCCTTTGTGCTACAGCGCCATATTACAATGTTGAAGTACTGAAAAAATTAGTCTATTTTACCAATTTTTCCCTTACCTAACAGAATTGGTACCTAAGATGGGGTAGGTTAATACATGTAGGAAAAAATAATGGTAGGCAGAAGTTGCTATACTGTTTACTCAGACTTGATAATATTTGTACCTCTGTACTTATAATCTGAGTCCATACAGAATATTCCTCCTTCACACTTTTTGCTAACATAAGGGTGTCAGTGGGCTTATTCTCAGTACACCAGTATAGTTACATACCCTACAAATGAAGTTCAGTATACCAACTTGCACTATTGTAAACACGTGAAAGGTTCTTTTTTTCCAAAAAAATTAAAAGGGGTTTCTAGCTGCTGAAAAAAAGCAATACTCATCTCCTGCCGCTTATTGGGTCCCTGCTGTGCTCTACTTTGTGGTGAGTTTTTACACACAAAATATTTTTGTCTGCCGATCACTGGTAGAGGTGGATCACTACTGCAACCAGCAGTCACTTCCTGTGTCAAGAGGGACTGTCAGGGGTTCAAAGCTTCATTGGAATGGGAATGGCAGGGAATTGGTGATGTAAATATTGTTTTTTAACCAGTGCTCAGCCTTTTTTTTTTTTTTTTAAAGAATATTTACTTGTTGAACAATGCCTTTAAAAACTGCTGAATATTATATTATGCCTCTATGTTAAAGAAAGTAGGGGGGATGATTTCCAGCCAAACAGTAGGTATTCAATGTATAGCTGTAGATGGAACGTGTTGTCACCAATTACACCAGCAATAGATAATTGTTTCTACATTTAGGCTATTGTTTCTACATTTCGTTGGATTTCGTGTCACAGGAAAGATATTTTGCCCTGGTCTTTGTAGTCTGGAATTGTTTCTACATTGTCTGATTCCAGAATGGCTGCCTTCTTGTATGCTTCTTTAGAGTGTGGGATGCAAGTTATTAATTGAAATTACGTTATTTTTTCCATTTAATAGGAGAAAGAAATTTATCGCTGGCCCATAAGAGAGTCTGTGAAAACTATGCTAGCAATGGGCTGGAGTGTAGAAAGGACTAAAGAAGGAGAAGCCTTGGCACTTCACCGGGAAAACGAAAAGATGCGCAGCATTTCCCAGACTAATCAGGTAAATCAGCAGGATTATATATACAGGGAAAACTTCTTGGTACATGGTCAGTTTGTGTGTTCCAAAGTAAAAAGTGCATCTTCATCTGTGTACTGAAATCAGATTTTTCATTAAAGGGGTTATCTAGTTTCTATGATTGGCCTTTCCTTAGGATAGGTCATCAATATTAGATCTGTGGGGGTTCGACACCTGGGACCCCCAGAGATCACAGATACTGAGGCATTGAAGTATATGGGAGAGTGATGAAGTACCTACACTTACCATACAATTTGTAGCAACACGGCTCTCCCATGCTACCTTGGTGATCTGCGGGGGTCATGGGTGTCGGACACTGCAGATCTAATATTAATCTAATATCCTAAGGATAGGCCATCAATCATAACCCGGATAACTGTTTATGTCAGAGGGGGTGTTCCTTACCGCCCAGCGATGATGTTGAGCTGTGGGGAATGCCCCCCAGTACAAGTCTATGGACTAGTACAGTCGGGGGGGGGGCATTCCTTACAACCCAGCTAGACTGTGAGGAACGCCCTTCTGACAGTGGGCAGAGATCGGTACTGAAACTAACGGCACTGATATCTCCAGCCCTGGGGCAAATAACGGGAAAGCTGAATTCAGCTTTCCAGTGGTATATAATACCGCATGTGCATGAGGACATGAAAGGTCCTTTTTAACCAAGAACAATGAAAGCCTCCCACCCTCACCCCCGATACAGACGTGGTAGCCAACTGTGAGGTCAATCACCTCAAGCTAAAAAGAGCAGAATCAGGTTAGACAAAATACAGTCATCATTTAACCTAAAACAACACAGTGGTATAATATAGTTTCTGTCAGGAATTACAGTAAGGTGTCAATGAACATACAGCTTGAAATTGTTAACACTTGATCACAGGAGCATTATCATGGAACACAAAACATGGCTGCCAGCCCCAGCAGAAAAATCCGATCCTTTAGTAACACCTCTATAGGGAGACCTTAGGTATCTGGCCATGCTTCACACACTCATTCATACTTGTGAGAGGCATTGCATTTGAGGTAAACCCCTCAATCCAGGGTTATAATGGAGTTCAACCAATTTATCAATTCTTTAATCCTTCTTGGATGAGGGTTTAACCAGTGTAGGACCAACAATTTCCTGGCTTGGCATAATATGCAGGAGATACCCACTGATCCCAGGGCCTCCATATCTACACCATCCACCTAGTAGACTGAGAAGACATACTCTAGGACTGCCTGCAATTGTATTTGGTATACCCTATAAATGAATTACAATACTGTATTTCAAAACGGCCCTATGACAGAACACTCCTGCATCACATGTTGCAAGTGGACATATTCATACCTACACCTCGGACTTTGAGCATTTGGTCGGACTCCTTTTCAGTGAAGCAGACTAGGGGTCTTATAAACTCTATGCAATAAATATAATAGGGAAAGTCTTTGGGCTTCACACAGAGAGAGCTCAGAGGTCAATTCCAAAATGTCCTGCCTTTGTTCATCGGTTATAGGCCCTGCATCCCTAATCCATTTATTAGAGGAGCTATCGGGAAAAGTTCCCAGGTAACCAGATAGCAAATGTTGGTATATCCCTTAGTCACACATTCAGACAGTACCAAATCAAGGACCTATGAACCATATGAGCTTATGGATATCCCATAGAGCCTCAACTGCGTAGTATGTACATGGCAGAGCTGTAGATATTACTAAAACCATCTATTGGGTAAAGAGAACTCCATTTTGAGCTGCTCAAAGCTCTTAAGCTCTCCCCCTGAACCAAATACATTTCCAAGGCTATTCCCTTCACCTCCCAACCTTCAAAACCGGTGAGTTTACAGAACTCCATACGTTTAGGATTATGCCAGATCAGCGTATAATTTGTACGCCCAGTCACCTCTAATAGGGACTTTCCCTGATCCCAGAGTGCCAAAGACTTTCAGTGGAGCAACAGGGTATATGCTTGACTACCGCTCCCCCTGGTTGTTGTCTTCCATTCTGGCATTCGGTGGACGCTGTCATCTTTACCAATCTAGCATTTATCACCTATACTTTTGTTATAGCCCTTAAAGCTATGAAAATAGTAATATCTTCAGTATTGTCTTCAGTGATCTTGAAGTCTTCACAACTGAAGCATCCATAGCAATGCATAATTTCTATATAACATGTGTGACCCAAAGAAGCATTGTAGTTTCATTTTGATGACAGTAGCATTTGCTTGGGTAAGTCTTATAACTGTTATGCAGCTTTTTACATGGACTTCTATTGACTTGTGACCCAAGCAGTGAAAATGAGTATGACTTGAACTGTGCAGTAGTTCCATCATGCAATTCATGAGGCACAACCTCTCTTACAGAGATTACATGACCGGATGGTAGTCAAAGGGGTAAAAGCTAGCCATGATTATTTTTATATATGCAAGAATTAGTGTAACTAAATTCAGATAAGCAATGTAGTGTTATTGTGTTCTGCAGCTGATAATTTTTTTTTTCTTCAGGGAAATGGTTATAGTCCCACCCCAATTGATTTGAGCAATGTTGTCCTCTCCAGAGAGCTCCAGGTTTGTACTTGTCTCCATGTATAATTAATGTATAATATACAGTACTATTCAAAATTTTAGGCAGATGTGGGAAAAATGCTGCAAAGTAAGAATGCTTTAAAAAATGGAAGTCTTAATAGTCTATTTTTTGTCAGATAACAAAATGAAGTGAATGAATAAAAGCAAAATATAAGTCAAATCAATATTTGGTGTGACCTTTGCCCTACATCAATTCTTGTAGGTATACTTGCAGACAGTTTTTGAAGGAACTTTGGTGGAAGGTTGTTCCAGACATCTTGGAGAACTAAGCACAGATCTTCTGTGGATGTAGGTTTGCTCCAATCCTTCTGTCTCTTCATGTAATCCCAGACAGACTGGATGATGTTGAGATCAGGGCTCTGTGGGGGCCATATCATCACTTCCAGGACTTTATCACTTCCTTCTCCAGAGGGCGGTCACACCAAATATTAATGTAATTTAAATTTCTCTTTTGTTCATTTACTTCATTTTGTTTATTGACGAAAATAAACTATTAACACTTCTATTTTGAAAAAAATATTTTTACTTTACACCATTTTCCCACACCTGCCTAAAACATCTGCAAAGTTCTGTATATAACAGTGTTCTGCTTTTTTATCTGTGCAACAAAGCACTAAGATGTAGATGATGATAGTCTCACAATATAAAAGAAGCATTGCTTTTCTGGGGACTTGTACTGTCATCTCCTTGGACCTTTTGCACTGTGCTTTCAACCAAATAAGGACAGATTTATGACTTGAAGTAAAAAAAAATGATGTTTGACTTTTAGCAAGAATTATTAGTCAAATATTCTTAAAGTTTTCCATTCTATGAGATTTGCCTTTCGGACATTTTATGTGACATGTTTGATCCCTGATCTGCTCCTTAGTAGTATATGAAACTGGAATGTCTTATTAATAGACAATGTTGCCAATGCAGACCATATTGCAGATATACTTTTCCTTCATGTGTTGCCTACCTTGACAATTCAGCAGGGTATGCATAATTTATGGCAACTACAGTAAAGGGGAGATAATTGTCAGAGGAAATGTCATACAGTATTACAGTGGAGACCAGTTGGTGACTTGGGAGCTGCATATAAAACATGTATGGTGCTGGAGTTCTTCCACAGCTAGGATTCCAGTCCTGTCAATAACTCATTCACCGTCTAATGATAGTGAAATAAACTTATTCATTCTGTCCCACTCTGTACAACAAAGCTGACAAGTGAACTATTGAACACCTAAAATGCAATTCTATTGTATTGTTATCAGCTGGAATATTACACATTTATTTTAATGTGGATAGTCTTATACAGAAATATGTTCATAATACAAATTGTGATTTTAAAAATACAGTATGTGATTTTTTTTTATGATATATTCCCTTTAAATGTTATCCTAATCACAGCAAATGGAAAGTTGTCCTTGAATTGAAAAGTGAGTGGAAACTTGTTGGAATAATGTAATAATATAATAAATCTATTTTTGTGTCTCCCTTGAGACTGTTCTGCTCCTGAAATTTTACTACTTTGTGGTCTACTAGTGTATGGCAAACTGTCTTTTGAATCACTTTCTTCACCTGCAATATCCATTCTTATTTCATTTTAATATCTGTATAGGTGATAGCAGTGAGCAAAACAGTTAAAAAAACTAGCCCTAACTTATGGTGAGTTCTTAAAAGAGGGAAGAACATTAAAAATACTGCACTCAGCTTTTTTCAGTTAGTCTTAGGTATAAAAACGGTTAACAAAAAGTTTCTAAAAGTGAAACAAAAGTTACTTCTAATGAATTGTTAAAGGCCAAAGTATGAAAAGTCACAAGGAGTTTTGATATTGGTCCTTTGGTGTCACTGCTTTAAATGGGGACATTTGATAGATTTAATGGACATTTTCAATGTGATTTTGTGCAGGGGATGGTAGAAGTGATGGCAGAAAACTACCACAATATCTGGGCAAAAAAGAAGAAGATGGAATTGGAAACTAAAGGTAGGGAATATGAATAAAATAGCTTTGTGTAAATGTAAGATCTGTCAGATCGGTCATTGGAAGTAATATGCTTACTTTGCTGCACAAGCTATTTGATTAAAGAGATCCCTAAAGCATATTCCATTGTCACTCCCATGTTACAAAGCTCATTACACTGATATATAGCATACCTTTGTTAGATATGTTGCTTTTGTAGATTTGGAGAAAAACAACCTTGAAGTCTCAAGCACTTGAGGCAGTTGGAACACTGGGAATGAGGGCTATAGGTCCGTGGAGCACTGCTCTTGCCACTCAGACCTCTACTATCTCTTGCCTGAACACCCTGTGCAGTGAGATTTGATCTCCCACTCCTATGACATCACCAATCCTACTTGAGCAACAACAGCAGTGCTCCAAGAAGCTAAAGTCCCACCCCCAGTGCACCAATTGCCTCATTTGCATAAAAATGCTAAATTATTTTTCTCCAAATCTAGAAAAGTGATATACATAACAAAGGTATGACGTTTATCACTGTAATGTGCTCTGCAATGCGGTAGTGAATACAAATATCATGGATCACTGTTAGATCGCGGGGGTCCGACTTTTGGGACCCCTGCAGATCAGGTTTGTGTCAGTGCAAGCTGCAATGATTGCTCACCATACTTTTAATAATGGCTGTAGTGAGTACTGCAGAGGTTATCACCTAGACTTAAATGGTACAATGCCTGCAGTACTCACTACAGACACTATTAAAAGTACAGCAAGTGAGCAGCAGTCCTATAACCACTGATCTAAAATTGATGTCCTATCGTATGAATAGGACATCAGTTTTACAAAACTGTATAATCCCTTTAGTATATGGTGTTGGATAAATTAATGTGAATACTTTCATACTAAAGGGGCTTTTTTCTTCAGGTGCAGGCAGTCACCCACTGTTGGTACCTTATGACACCCTAACAGCAAAAGAAAAAGCTAGGGATCGAGAGAAAGCTCAAGAACTCTTCAAATTCTTGCAAGTGAATGGTTATGCTATATCCAGGTAAAGTCTCATTCTTAGTCGAAAATTTAGGGCATATGTACCAGATGTTTAGCTGTCAATATAGGATATCTATAATAAGAAAATCTGGATAAAGAGAACTGAAGACAATGGCATTTAGAGGAGAGATGTAAAATGCTCGGCTGCTTTTCAGCTATACTGTAAAATATGTATCATTACAGTTGAATCACTGACCACTATGTAGCTATCTTCAGCCCCCCCTTACATCTCCTCCAAAAGGTATAATATAGAGGTTTGCTGCACCCATGTATATATGTCCTTAGGACTCCATTGACATTTTGTGGTGACTGTGCTCTGACACATTTTTTTTAATTTAGCATATTTGTCAATGCAATTATGTCAGTGCACTACTGACACTACTGGCATGCAAGAAAAGTGTCACTAAGCTACGAGAGGTGCTGCCTGGAGTAGCTTAGTAGCTGCATTGTGTTTTGCCCTTGAGCGGTGTATGCCACAGCACACTCTGTATATCTATATCATCTCTATATTCCCAAATACAGTGTTCCAGTTGGAAAATGTTTCTTTTATCTCTGAAAATGCTTTGATAATAAATAGCATATTACAAATATTACATTATTCCTTCAGACACACTGCAGACATTGGATCTAATAAAGCCGTCACTACATGTAGGCTGTCATTAACAACTAAAGCATAGGAGTTGGTTTAGCTGGTGTATGAATACATTACTTGTTCATTATTAGGCTCTTTATAGCTGAATCATTAAGGCAAATTTTTTTCTTTTTTTTCTTTTTTTTTTCAGGGGATTAAAAGATATGGAACTAGACGCATCTTCAATGGAGAAAAGATTTGCTTTCAAGTTTCTGAAGAAAGTCTTACATTATGTAGATTCTGCACAGGAATTTATTGCACATTTAGGTAAAATTGAGAAAAGGTTTGCTTCAAATAATGTAGCGAGCTGCAGCCAAAAAGCGCTGTGGGAAAAACCACAAAGGAAATGCTTCATGGTTTTTCCTGCAGCACTTTTCACAGAAAGTCCGCAGAATTTTCCTCTGTGGACTTTCTGCTTCAATTATACCTATACGGAAACCGCCGGCGTTTCTGTAGGTATAATTGACATGCTGCGATTTACAAAGACGCAACGTTTTTTGAAATTGTAGCAGGTTTGCTGTGGATATTTTTCTGCAATGTGTGGATGGGATTAGGCAGAATCCCATCTACTTTGCAGGTACTGTAAAATGCAGCAGTCTTTGCAGCAGCGTTTCCACTGCGGCAAAATCGCGCTGTTTACGCAGGTACCCGGCCTAAAATAGGCAAACCAAGAAGTGGTCTAAAGATAGACAAGCATTAATAAAAAAAAGACAAAGTAATGTATGATGTGTTTATAATAGAAGGGGTTAAAAGTTGTTTATTTTTTTTCAAGAATAGAGTTTAGATTTGTATAAATTTATCTTTTCCTTTATGCACCAAAGTTTAATTTAGTTATGCCTATTAATCAATATCTCAATACTATTTATCACACACATTGAGATAAGAAATAAATTGCTGATTGGTGGGGGTGCGACTGCTGAGAACCCCGCTGATCCAGAGAACAGGAGTGTTGTACCCTTATTGTAAATGTAGCGGTGGTTTCAAGATGCAGGTCCTCACTTCATTCACTTCAATGTAAATGCCAGATTTAGCCAAAGTAAAGATTTGGCACTCCTATTGAAGTGAATGGACAGGGGGCATACATTCTGTGTCTGTCGCTACATTCAAAACAGGTGTAAAACAGCCCCTTTCTTGGGATCAAGTGGGGGTCTAAATGGTGAAAACCCCACCATTTAGCAATTTATCCCCTATAATAACAGAAGCAAAAAGTGCCCCAGTGACTCCTTATAGCTGAAGTAAAGAAGGCTATACACTAGTGATTTTTGTCTTCCAAAATCACCCATTTATTGCTGTTGGTCGCCCATTTAATGAGACATGAAAGACTCTGCAAGACTCTGACTACGAGACATATCTGTGAAGAATTTGACCTGTTGTGTTGGACTTTTCTCAGTCATCGGATGCAGTCGTTTGTAGTACTTGTATTTTACTCTCTGTAAAAGCCCAGGTTCTCACTTTGTCTTATGGCATTGTTGTCAAGAGCTCAGCCTTCACAGAAAAACTGTGAAGTCATTCAAAAACAAAAATCTTCATGTTTCTCTAAGTTTAGCCATTGTAATGTTCTCAAGAAGTGTCAAAGTGAAGTCATTTGAATAATGAAATCGATGTGTTTGTCCAGTTTTAGCATTAGTGATCTAGAAAATGTCAAGGATCTACCAGTAGATGTCAATTTATTGATTGCTTACAAGACTCTTGATGCCCACTTGTCATGTTTAGGAGTCTGTCATCAAAAAAACGTGATATCAGAGCAACGATAGTGCATTGTAGGGGATGTTATATTGAGCACCATCGTACCTTTAGGCTATGGCCCTACGTGGCATCCAGCTACATAAAAGCACTGTGGAAAAAACCTCGGCAGCAACACATTGCGGTTCTTCCTGCAGCGCTTTGCACAGAAAGTTCGCAGAGGTTTCTTTTGCAGACATTCTGCTTCAATTATATCTATAGGGAAACCGCTGGTGTTTCCGTAGGTATAATTGACATGCTTCGATTTCCAAAACCGCAACAGCTTTGGAAATCGCAGCGTGTCCGCTGGATGTATTTTATCGCAAAGTGAGGATGGGATTTGTTAGAATCCCATCCACTTTGCTGTGACTGTAAAACGCCATGTTTTTTTCCGCAGCATTTTCACCGCGGGCAAACCACGGTGTTTACGCTATGTGGGGCCCCTGCCTTAGATAGTCTAGTAGATGCACCATTACTTTAAAAAGGCTGTTTTTAAGAAATATGCAAATGGAACTCAAGTTCAATAGGGGCATGTCACTGCCTCCACAGGTTCTGTATTCAGGTTTGATAACTTGAGACTTTGGTATGCCCCATTGCACTTAAAACTGTGCAGTTTTTCCTAGAAACATGACAGAATTTGCTACAGAGGCTCAAAATGTGAACGTCTAATTCACAAATCTTGCGGTGTGGAGTAATATCTGTCCTTGTGATGGGTTTTGGTATTATAAAATTGCACATTCACATCGTAGAACACTCTCATAAAAATGTTTAATGTTTTACTCATGTTTTGACTTGATTTTATTTGTACAGAGGCTGTTGTGGGCAGTGGTAAGTCAGAGAAGTCACCACATGAACAGGAAATCAAGTTTTTTGCTAAAGTAAGTTCCACCACAGAATTTCATATTGCACCGCTTGCACTATATACCTAATAGATTGAATAAAATGGATTACAGGAGTTTAGAAACCTACCTCAAGTGTAAATCAGATAGATTTTTGCCCCAAACTATTTTGATATATGGCCTATATACTTACATTTGTGTTCATTTGAGGAGTTATCAAAGTTAATATAAGAAAGTGATATATGGGATTGTTTTGTGCTAGGAATTTAATCCCGAGAAAATGGATTACAGATAAAATACTGAATCACATGAATACTGAAAATATGAATCACATCATTGTGCTGAAATTTATTACATATGAAAAGCATGAGAATATTTGTGTTTGATAACATCTGGTCTGAATGGCCAGGTCAAAAAGATCTGATAAAGTAAATGAGCCTTGTTTTTATTTATTTTTTTTTTTTTTGGGGGGGGTGAATAAGTTTGATAGGAAAAATAAATTGTAAAGCTGTTAGGGGATGAAAGGGATGAAAAACTAGATCCTATATGACCGGTGTTATCCTGTCATTTGTATGTATTTGATATATATAGTAAGGGAAGTATAATAGTCTTTCCTGCTTTTTGGTATCTAGTATGGGAGGTGTTTTTCTTATGTCTCTTTAGAAAATTGTCAAAATAGGTTCCACATAGAAAGTTATTATAAAATACAAGTCACATGCATCTACTCTGTTAAACAGCTTGGAGAAATATTTTAGGGATTAATATGCATAATGTGAAATGAGAATAAAATGTAATGTGAAGAAAGTATAATGAGAATAATATGAACCCGGTTATTGCTTGGACTAGGATTTCTGAGTAAAAAGATACTTCACTTTCTACAGCCTGATTTCTAAGAAAAAATAGCACAACAGCAAAGTGAATCCTGACTGGACTCCTAGGAGATACAGAGAGAGTCCTGTTTACCCTGCCCACACACAGTGATTGACAGTCAATGGGCGGAGTAAGCAGGACTCTCTCTGTATCTCCTAGGAGTCCTGTCAGAATTCACTCTGCTGTTTTGCTTTTTTTCCCTTAGAAATCATACCGTAGCAAGTGAAGTAAAATCTAAGGACAGAAGTATTACATTTGGAAAAAAAAAATCTCTTCACGATAAAGCTCCCTCAAAGAGTACAGAAAATGCAGTTTCAGTATATTGCATGGTTACTTCATTTTCCCTTTCACATTAAATGTTGAAAAATAAATGAAAGTTACATTATGATTTTAACAGGTAGAATATACCATACTCATATGAAATCCATCATAGCATTAGTTATCATCTCAAGTCTTCCTAGTGAATCCCCCATGAGCACTCATACCATGAAACTGCTATGGAGAGGAATTATGTGCTCTTTTTTTCTAGAACCTGTGCAAGATGCTTCTCTCCAAAGGAACTGCACTGTTTATAAAATAGAGGGTGGGGAAAGAAACAGCAGGTCCTTCTGCCCTCAGTGGCAAAATCGAGCACCACAATTCAGATGCATGTTAAAGTGTACATATTAATTTTAAAAACGTTTCACATGTCATAGTGACATATCAGAAGTTTTGATCAGTACTAAATGCCTTTGCTCAGGTCTAGTGATGTTTGTGGGTCTCAATATCCAAATCCGTATCCTTCATATCTTCTGACTTGTCACTGTCATAGTTTTCCCAAAAAGAGGACCTGTTACTAGGTTTTGTTAATCCGTTCAGCCATTTTAAAGATATAAGGTCTTTTACTCTTGCAAATTAGAGTATACTAGCTGAGTGGGCAGTGACATTGTGGTTTCTCTGGGGGCAGTGTGTGCTGTATCCAGAAGAAAAGAGTAGAAGAGCACCCCACAATAGTTATGCTTCTTGAAATTTATTGTGAGACAACTTGAGTGAACAGATATTCTCAGTTCATCATACACTGCTATTATAGGTACATGTAATTTCCAGTGTAACATTTTGGGTGGACAAGTGTGGTGAAACATACCCTGTTTCCCCCGAAAATAAGACAGCGTCTTATATTAATTTTTGCTCCCAAAGATGTGCTGTGTCTTATTTTCAGGGGATGTCTTATTTTTTTTTCAGTGAAGAAGAATTCATATTTATTGCTGAACAAAAAAATGAACATTTATTATATACGGTACTGTACAGTAGTTGTCATCACAAACCAGCATAACCAGACAAACTGTGAATCCTATCAAGAATTTCTTACTACCGTACCATTATTTCCATGTACAACAATTAACAGTATGGTATATTTACGGTATGAATAGAAAGTAAAATTTATTCAATGACAGTTATGTCATCATCTTCTAGGACATCATCATAACAATCCAAACCATTAATTTCCCTGCACACAGTATTATGTCCCATAGTGGCCCCTGCACACAGTATCATGTCCCATAGTGGCCCCTGCACACAGTATCATGTCCCATAGTGGCCCCTGCACACAGTATCATTCCCCATAGTGACCCCTGCACACAGTATCATGCCCCATAGTGGACCACCCATGAACAATTATTATACTCTGGGGTCTTTTCAGACCCCAGAGTATAATGATTGGAGACCCAGGGGAGGATAGAAACATAAAAAAACAACGTTGCTTACCTGTTCCTCTCTCCGGTGCATGCCCGTGCGCTACTTCGGCCTTCTTCAATCATGGACCAGGCCGGCGTCACATGATCCGGGCTGGCGTAGCGACGCAAAATGACGTCTGCTGACGTCTGCGACGTCACCAAACAGGCCCGAAGCCTGGAGAAGCGTAGGACAGGTAAGTACATTGTTTTTTATGTTCGCTCACCTCCCCTGGGCCTCCGATTATTATACTCCGGGGTCTTTTCAAAGACCCCGGAGTATAATGATAGCAGTGATTGTGGGGTTCGCCCGCGGCCTCACATATCGTATATACCGTATGTTCTGTTCGGGAACATACGTCTTACTTTCAGGGGGATGCCTTATATTTGGCAATTCTACGAAACCTCTCCTATGCCTTACTTTCGGGGGTGTCTTATTTTCGGGGAAACACGGTACTATTATCCTTTCTAACACATGGTACTACTCCTGACACTCCTGATGAAGGGTGTTGTCCACCCAAAATGTTGCACTACAAATTACATGTACCTATAATAGCAGTGTCTGATGATTTGAGAATATCTTTTCACTCAAGGTGGCGCACAATACATTTCTAGAAGTATAACTATCGTGGAGTGCTGTTCTATTCTTTTCTTCTGGATACTTACCAGTAGGGAAGTGGTCAGCCCTACACAGAACCTGCATGCAACCATTCACTACTGCCTTGAGAGTGCTGCCCAGATTGTACAATTGTTCAGAATGGCTGGCCTATCAGATGGTGTATGTCATTGGGCTTTTTAGACCTGATGACAGGTCCTCTTTAAATCTTTGCTTTGTGACCCCCTCTTTTATATATAAGCCACTAATAAAGATCTGCCTGCATTTTCTGCTACAGGTTCTCTTACCTCTTGTCGACCAGTACTTTAAGAACCACTGCCTGTACTTTCTGTCCTCCCCAATTAAAACACTGAGCAGTAGCGGCTATGCATCTAATAAAGAGAAAGAGATGGTAGCAAGGTAAGTAGTGGGCATGTGTCATTCCAGATACATTGAACTAGAATAAAAATCAATGTCCATCTCATATTGGCATGTATTTTTTTATCAGCGCTCTAGGTTATTACTGCTGAAATATTATCTACCTAAACTTATATAAATTCCTATTTTTTTCTCTATAAACACTCATTCATTTATCCATTCACTCATTCACATAGTTTATAATGTTTCCAACCGTTTATTTTACATATTCATCAACTTTTATGTGTAAGCCATCATTTACACATTGTCATTGACGGACCTTCTGGGGCAAGTCACAAATTGTTTGCATAGGGCTGTCCTGCTAAATCTTCCATACTTCCATGTCTTACTGTATGATAAGAAATGCTGTATGTTGTTGTATCTGTATGTAAGTATGGCTTTTGCATGTCTGTGTCTTACCAATTTCAGTATTATTCTTTGCATCTTTTTCCTAACTTGTTACCATTTTTTTCTCATTTCCTCTGTACTTCTCCCTGTCACTTCAGTCTGTTCTGCAAACTGGCAGCTCTTGTAAGACATAGGATATCACTGTTTGGTAAGTCAATTTCAGATAGGCTAGGAAAGGAATTGCAAGTAAGGGTACGCTATTAAATAATGCATGGAAATAGCACGTAACATGACTTCTGTGTTGTGTGAAAATAACACATGGAAATCTTGAAAATGTATGTAAGCAGACACATAAGATCACATAATTATATGTATTGTTAGATATTATCTATACAGGACACTCAACCTAAATAGGACTCTCCACATGGTAATATTATGATGTTTTTAGGTTCAGAATTGTATACTGAATAAACTAATAATATATATTTATAGAGGTTGGTACACCAAATTCCTGATACAGAGCTCCAAATTCCTTGCATACACAGAGATATGAAGCTTAAGGGGTTGTCTAAGGTGAAAAAAAATAAAACAGATTTAGAAAGGGTTAAAAACAGAAGAAAAGCTCAATTGAAAATCTCCAGTCATTTCAGGTCCAAAGCTAAAACTATATTTTCCAGCATGCATTGCTCTTTATACATAGCAGGGGTCATGTACCGTCCTGTCTGGAGTCATCTACTATGTACTGGGACCATGTCTGGACTTTGCTTGCATCACATAACACCACAACAAAACTGCAAAACATTTATGAGGTCTCATCTTATGGGCTGTGAATATGAGCCTCTAAGGCATGTCACCCTTAGGCAGGACATCATCACAGCCAGAGATAAACACTGGCACCTGAGTCAGATGACTGCAGGGAGTTTCTTGGAATGGAGGCCCTTTTGGTAAGTAAATGCATTGCCAAGTTAATATTTAGAACACTGTTGGATCATTGGACAAAAATTCATCACTCCAAGAAAACCCTCTTTAAAGAGGACCTTTCACGTCCTCATGCCCATGTGGTTTTATATACTGCTAGAAAGCCAACAGTGTGCTGAATTCATCGCACTGTCAGCTTTTCCGTTATGTGCCCCGGGGCTAGAGATATCGGTGCCGTTAGTTTCGGCACCGATCTCTGCCCACTGTCAGAAGGGCATTCCTGACAGTATAGCTGGGCTGTAAGGAACGCACCCCCTCACTGTACTCGTCCATAGCCCTGTACTGTCAGAGGGGGCATTCCTTACCGCCATGCGATGACGCTGAACGGTGAGGAACGCCCCTTCCCATACAAGTCTATGGATGAGTACTTTCGGTAGGCGTTCCTTACAGCCCAGCTAGACTGTCAGGAACGCCCTTCTGACAGTGGGCAGAGCTTGGTGCCAAAACTAACGGCACTGATATCTCCAGCCCTGGGTATATAAAACGGGTATATAAAACCGCTTGTGCATGAGGACATGAAAGGTCCTGTTTAAAAAAATCTCTATAAAGTCTATACAGGGAATTTTTAACTCTGTGTCATTAAAAAAAAATGTAAAAAGTCTTTAAAGAACTTATTAGGTATGGTAACTGCTAAAATAAAGTTCTAACAGGAATCTCTTCCTCTGGATGGGGGAAGTTTTAATAATAAGAAATGAACGTTACAATAAAATATCCGGATTTTTCTATTCTTTTTTGTTTCTTATAGTATTTTCTAAATGAACTAGTGCTGCTGTTACTGGGGAAAAACAGTCAATCTCAAACAATCCCCTTACTAGTTAAAGACGTTATCAGCTATAGTAACACAACATATAGTATGCTAGGCTGTTAGCCTAAAGCCAAGAGCTGCATCCAGTGCAACTAAAGTCAATGGACATGAAGGATGCTTTGTTTCCCTGTTACACAGATGTTTCATTCATGCAGTTTCCTTAAGGGAAAACTCTTTTTATGAAGGGAACCCATCATTGATAAATATGCAGTCCAATCTTTGGGCATCATGTTATAGAGAAGGAGAAGTTGAGCATATTGATATATAGTTTTGTGGTGATAGATTCTGTATAAATTTTTTTTTTAATCATTTTAATTCCTGCTCTTTCTAGACTTTGACATCCAGTGGGAAGTCCAGCTGGCAGCTATCCCTGTATGCACACTAATACAAGGAATTCTGTCAATCACTGAGTAGGTCCCCAAACTGGACTACAAAGCAGGGGCATAACTAAAGGTTCCCGGGCTCTGATGCAAAAGCATCATCCCATCATTCCCATCCCCCTGCAAATATCCTTGACTATATGCTGCCGACCAACTAATATTTTTATCCTAAAATAGTTAATTTTCTCCTTTCTGAAACTGGAAGGCCGTGTATCGAAGCTGCAACCTGATGCTCTTAAATCCAAAATTAGTAGGAATTAAATTTAAAAAAAATGATACTGAATATTTTTCCTCCAAAGTATACAGTACATCAATTTGCTCAGCTCCTTCTGCTAAATATTGGACTGCATATTATATGTGACAGGTACCCCTTAAGCCAGTTATTTTTTTATATTTCCCAACATTCTTAGCCTTTTTTTGTGAGCAAAAAATTAGGGATTGCAGTTGCCCCGAATCTATATTTGATGGACTCAAAACAATAAATAGGAAAAATTAGAAGATTTTTTATGTTTTCTCTAGTTTCACAGCTAGTAAGTGACTAAGTAATAAAGCAGGGATCTGTTTTGTAGTAACCAAACCCTAGTATAACATCATCACTGTTGTGTATGTTTCATATCCTTTCTAATATTGCATGTCACCAGAGCGCCATTGTCACGTGTATCAAATGCAAGAATGACACAGTAGCCAGTGCAAACACATTTAATTAACATGCTATATTGACAGTACATGTGTGCCCTAATATGTTTACTCTCATCCTTTACTGCAGGAAGTGATTCTACCACCATGGTGAGCTGTCTGCACATTCTGGCTCAGACACTCGACACACGGTACTTTTATAAGTTTTTATTCCAGTTTGTTCTGAGTTTATATTCTGTTTGACATCAAGTTTTATTTCTGACATTGTTAGTCATAGGGTACGTGAAAAATTCACCAGCCATAACCTGCCACTAGTAAACCCTGCTGGTAGCATGCACCATAGCAGACGCGATGTAATGGATGTATAATGATTTTTAAACAGGCAACAACAACTTTGGAAAACTAAATATATGAGTATGTCAGTGCATTTATAGAGAACATTTTGTTTTGGCAGATCTATCAGTATAGAAGGCTAATAGGGTAAGGCTTTGTTCACACTCCTCCGAGGCTCCATTTGGAGCTTCCATCAGCAGTCTCAACACATTTGTTGGACAGAATAGCACTGCATGAAGCACAATACTTCCCATCAAAACAACATAAATCATAATGGAATCTGGTGGTTCTGTTATTCAATGGCTTGAGCTGAACTTTGTTGCTTCCATTATACTGTAAGAAACAATTTGTGGGTACAAGGGCAGCCCCAAAAGTGACAAACAGGAGCTTAAAAAGACAGCACTTCTGGGTTATTTAATGATCCAAAGCCAGTCAGAGCTCTGAAAGTCTGAGACTCCCATTTCCTATGAGTCTTAGGCTACATGCACATGACCCTGTGCATGTGCTGAGTCCATGGTTGAACTGCAGAGAAGACACATGGCCATTCACTGCCTTTAGTGAGCCTGGGTCGCAAAACTGACATATAGGATTTGTTTTGAGTATTGCCCTGGGCTCTTAGCTGCATATACCGGCTGTGATAATACACAGGACCATAGAAACAAATGGGCCAGTGTGCTAGCTCACTGACAATGCACACGCTCATGTGCATGAAGCCTTAGCCTTAGTCATGGTCTCTGACTTGCTGTGAGCATTCATGCAATACTGTACACTAGAGGGCTCAAAAGAACAAGGAAGATTGTCCTTTTTGGTTGTTCTGTTTGACACTTTAGGGGGTCTGTTAACTGCTTGGTGACATCCCCCATATATATGGCAATACTGCTAGTGCAATAAATGTACAGCTTCAGGAGTTGTGGGCTTAGTAGCTGAGCCTGCACTATCTGCAGCAGGTATCAGCTATATATTACAGCTGTGAATTTTCAGTTCTTGTATAACACCATGTCTGATGAAGGAAGCTTGCACTTCTGAAAGCTTACTTATAAATATACTCAGTTTGCCTCTAAAAGGTATCGCCTGATTTCTTCACTCTTCCACATATATTACAGCTGACACTCTTCTGCAGAAACCAGGATCAGAGATAACTTTGATCCCAGCTGTTTATCTCCTTAGATGCCATCATCTAAGCAATAAACTAGTAATATGGTGGATAAAGCCAAACACTATGAAATGGAATGCAGCATATGTAACAATGGGTACGGATAAGGATAAAGTGTAAAGTAAGATTGTAGCCCCCCCCCCCCCCAAAAAAAAAAAAAAAAAAAATTGCTTTATGGAAAATACAAAGTACCATTAACAACACAAAATTACATTTCTAAGCACCAGTAGAGATACATGGGGTATCATTGCATCTAAGCAGTTAGACATTAAGAGGAGGCTCCCTCTGTCACCCCATTAGTTATCCCTGTGATGCAATTGCAGGGTGCCGATGGGTTTCCATATCAACCAGGAGCCTAATGAAGGCCCACAGTTCTGCCATCTTTGCCACATTGCCACAACACCTAGTAAAGGGACTGTTCAAAGTGGATGTCCCCCCTTAACTATTTAGTTTTCAGCTACTGTATCCATTAACTATATAGACAGTTTGTAATAATAATCATTTGTGACAACAACGGTACACCAGTGTGCCAAAATAATGGTTTCTAACCAATAGAATAGCCTCCAGTTTACAAGTACTGATACTTTTGTCACTGTGGGAACATTATTTTTTAGTCATTCATAGTCACAAATTGTTATTTTTACTAGCATGAGACAACATATGTACAGTTTATTCTTGATGGATTTGATGTGTGAACAGTCGCCACATGATAGTCAGATATTTGTGTCTTTGACCAACTAAAAAGTTTGTATGTGAGTAGAAAAATTAGTCTCCTTTGTTTACACAGAAACTGTGATACTCTTGTCCATGGGCTTAGTCTTTGAGGCTTGAAGGGATTTTCCCATTATAGCAAGCTATCCTTGACCACTCAGGACGCCACTGATCAGGAGAACTAAGGACTTACTTTTGTCACCCATTCTGAATGGAGTGGTGGTCGGGCAGCATGTGCACAGATCCATTTATTTCAGTGGGAGCGCTGGAGATAGCTGAGCCTTGTACTTCTGCTAACCCACACTCCCACTGAAATGCATTGAGAGGTGCCCAATTACTGCTCCATTAAGAAAAGGAGATAAAAGTCCCTCATTCTTCTTAATCGTTGGGTTCTGAATGATCAGACCCCTACTGATCTGCAAGTTATCCCCTATCCTTGGGATAGTGAATAACTTCCTTAGGCTAAGGAAACACATTGCAGAAATTTTGCGCTTCTGGCTGTTATGGAATTGCAGCAGAAAAACGCCACATTTTTCCCTATATATAAGGTGGGGAAGATAAAAATTAAAAACACAACAGAAGAGCAATGAAAAACCCAAATGTTTGGCCTTAGCCTTAGATGGGAAAATCCCTTTAAATGTTTTCACTTCAGTGGGACTGGGCTGCAATACCGGCATAGATGCAGCCCATGAATAAGAGTGGCAATGTTTGTAGAAATAACTTCTCTACGTATATTGCATTTTGTTATTCCAAGATCCTTTTGAAGATCCATGTCTTGTATGTGTATAAATAGTGTGACTTTTCAGTTTCTAGTATTACACTATGTCTGAAGAAGAGAGCTAGTACTCTCGAAAGCTTACTATCAAATATAATCAGTTAGCCTCTAAAAGGTATCGCCTGATTTCTTCACTCTTCCACTACTTTCTATGGCTAACACGGTACAACATTATACTGTAGAAAAAGCAGACATACAACTCCTTTACTATATCATGACCATTATCTGATTGTCACTATATCATTTTTACCAGTTTGTAAATATAAATGCTGAAAATGCCGCTTGCCTGTTTCTTCCCATTTAGCACTGTCATGAAGTCTGGTTCTGAGCTGGTAAAAGCTGGAGTTAGAGCATTCTTTGAAAATGCTGCTGAAGATTTAGAAAAGACCTTGGAAAACTTGAAGCTTGGAAAATTCACTCATTCGAGAACTCAGATGAAGGGTGTCTCTCAGAATATAAACTATACTACGGTGGCTCTTCTTCCAATCCTGACCTCCATTTTTGAACATGTGGCTCGACACCAGTTTGGTGTGGATTTGTTGTGTAAGTTTTTTAATGGAAAGATTTCTCCTAGTTTAGAGGAAATGAAAATCTAAGTGTTTTCCAACTAAACACTTTATAAGTATATTTCTGAATATGGTGCTGGGACCTAACCAACTAATCTTAAAATTGAAGGTGTCTAAGTGGCTACTTATGTACAGTACAGACCAAAAGTTTGGACACACCTTCTCATTCCAAGAGTTTTCTGTATTTTCATGACTATAAAAATTGTAGATTCACACTGAAGGCATCAAAACTATGAATTAACACATGTGGAATTATATACTTAACAAAAAAGTGTGAAACAACTGAAAATATGTCTTATATTCTAGGTTCTTCAAAGTAGCCACCTTTTGCTTTGATTACTGCTTTGCAGACTCTTGGCATTCTCTTGATGAGCTTCAAGAGGTAGTCACTTGAAATGGTCTTCCAACAGTCTTGAAGGAGTTCCCAGAGATGCTTAGCACTTGTTGGCCCTTTTGCCTTCACTCTGCGGTCCAGCTCACCCCAAACCATCTCGATTGGGTTCAGGTCTGGTGACTGTGGAGGCCAGGTCATCTGGCGTAGCACCCCATCACTCTCCTTCTTGGTCAAATAGCCCTTACACAGTCTGGAGGTGTGTTTGGGGTCATTGTCCTGTTGAAAAATAAATGATGGTCCAACTAAACGCAAACTGGATGGAATAGCATGCCGCTGCAAGATGCTGTGGCAACCATGCTGGTTCAGTATTCCTTCAATTTTGAATAAATCCCCAACAGTGTCACCAGCAAAGCACCCCCACACCATCACACCTCCTCCTCCATGCTTCATGGTGGGAACCAGGCATGTAGAGTCCATTCATTCACCTTTTCTGCGTCGCACAAAGACACGGTGGTTGGAACCAAAGATCTCAAATTTGGACTCATCAGACCAAAGCACAGATTTCCACAGGTCTAATGTCCATTCCTTGTGTTCTTTAGCCCAAACAAGTCTCTTCTGCTTGTTGCCTGTCCTTAGCAGTGGTTTCCTAGCAGCTATTTTACCATGAAGGCCTGCTGCACACAGTCTCCTCTTAACAGTTGTTGTAGAGATGTGTCTGCTGCTAGAACTCTGTGTGGCATTGACCTGGTCTCTAATCTGAGCTCCTGTTAACCTGCGATTTCTGAGGCTGGTGACTCGGATGAACTTATCCTCCACAGCAGAGGTGACTCTTGGTCTTCCTTTCCTGGGGCGGTCCTCATGTGAACCAGTTTCTTTGTAGCGCTTGATGGTTTTGGCCACTGCACTTGGGGACACTTTCAAAGTTTTCCCAATTTTTTCGGACTGACTGACCTTCATTTCTTAAAGTAATGATGGCCACTCGTTTTTCTTTACTTGGCTGCTTTTTTCTTGCCATAATACAAATTCTAACACTCCATTCAGTAGGACTATCAGCTGTGTATCCATCTGACTTCTGAACAACACAACTGATGGTCCCAACCCCATTTATAAGGCAAGAAATCCCACTTATTAAACCTGACAGAGCACACCTGTGAAGTGAAAACCATTTCAGGTGACTACCTCTTGAAGCTCATCAAGAGAATGCCAAGAGTGTGCAAAGCAGTAATCAAAGCAAAAGGTGGCTACTTTGAAGAACCTACAGTCATGGCCAAAAGTTTTGAGAATGACACAAATATTATATTTTCACATGATCTGCTGCCCTCTGGTTTTTATGTGTGTTTGTCAGATGTTTTTATCACATACAGAAATATAATTGCATTCATATTATGAGTAACAGAAGCTTATATTGACAGTTAGAATGAGTTAATGCAGCAAGTCAATATTTGCAGTGTTGACCCTTCTTCTTCAGGACCTCTGCAATTCTCCCTGGCATGCTCTCAATCAACTTCTGGACCAAATCCTGACTGATAGCAGTCCATTCTTGCAGAATCAATGCTTTAATTTTCTCTGAATTTGTTGGCTTTTGTTTGTCCACCCGTCTCTTGATGATTGACCACAAGTTCTCAATGGGATTAAGATCTGGGGAGTTTCCAGGCCATGGACCCAAAATCTCTATGTTTTGTTCCCTGAGCCATTTAGTTATCACCTTTGCTTTATGGCAAGGTGCTCCATCATGCTGGAAAAGGCATTGTTGAGCGCCAAACTGCTCTTGGACGGTTGGGAGAAGTTTTTCTTGGAGGACATTCTGGTATCATTCTTTATTCATGGCTGTGTTTTTAGACAAGACTGTGAGAGAGCCGATTCCCTTGGCTGAGAAGCAACCCCACACATGAATGGTTTCAGGATGCTTTACAGTTGGCATGAGACAAGACTGGTGGTAGCGCTCACCTCTTCTTCTCCGAATAAGCTGTTTTCCAGATGTTCCAAACAATCGAAAAGGGGATTCATCAGAGAAAATGACTTTACCCCAGTCCTCAGCAGTTCACTCCCTGTACCTTTTGCAGAATATCAGTCTGTCCCTGATGTTTTTTCTGGAGAGAAGTGGCTTCTTTGCTGCCCTCCTTGAGACCAGGCCTTGCTCCAAGAGTCTCCGCCTCACAGTGCGTGCAGATGCATTCACACCTGCGTGCTGCCATTCCTCAGCAAGCTCTGCACTGCTGGTAGCCCGATCCCGCAGCTGAAACACTTTTAAGAGACGGTCCTGCCGCTTGCTGTTCTTTCTTGGGCGCCCTGGAGCCTTTTTGGCACCAATGGAACCTCTCTCCTTGAAGTTCTTGATGATGCGATAGATTGTTGACTGAGGTGCAATCTTTCTAGCTGCAATACTCTTCCCAGTTAGGCCATTTTTGTGCAGTGCAATGATGACTGCACGTGTTTCTTTAGAGATAACCATGGTTAACAGAAGAGAAACAATGATGGCAAGCACCAGCCTCCTTTTAAAGTGTCCAGTGGTGTCATTCTTACTTAATCATGACAGATTGATCTCCAGCCCTGTCCTCATCAACACCCACACCTGTGTTAATGGAGCAATCACTGAAACGATGTTAGGTGGTCCTTTTAAGGCAGGGCTGCAATGATGTTGAAATGTGTTTTGGGGGATAAAGTTCATTTTCTAGGCAAATATTGACTTTGCAAGTAATTGCTGTTAAGCTGATCACTCTTTATAACATTCTGGAGTATATGCAAATTGCCATTAGAAAAACTGAAGCAGTAGACTTTGTAAAAATTAATATTTGTATCATTCTCAAAACTTTTGGCCATGACTGTAGAATATAAGACATATTTTCAGTTGTTTCACACTTTTTTGTTAAGTATATAATTCCACATGTGTTAATTCATAGTTTTGATGCCTTCAGTGTGAATCTACACTTTTTATAGTCATGAAATTTCAGAAAACTCTTGGAATGAGAAGGTGTGTCCAAACTTTTGATCTGTACTGTATATTCATTCCCCGTTATGGTCTATGAGGGATATGCCTGTTTGTTATCTCCTATAAACTATAATTGAGAGAGCCTGCAAAACCACTCTGTTAGTTATGGACCCAGAAATCTTCATTAGGCTGAGGCCCAACGTTGCAGAAACACAGCTTTCTTTGTTGCAGAGTTTGCTGCGTTTTTTGAGCCAAAACCAAGAATGGCTATGAAAGAAATGGGAAATATAAAGGAAGCTCTTACACTTCTACCTTCTGCTCAAACCACTCCTGGCTTTGGCTCAAAAAAATGCAGCAAAATCTGCAACAAAAAAGCTGAATTTCCGTAACGTGGTGCCTCAGCCTTAGAAGGATATGTGGGGGTTCGGTGGGGAGCGCAGTTTATTAAATTCACACAGCCTGCAACAGTTACCTAGGATATGGCGATTGATGTGAACTGTTGTTGTAATCCACATGGGGCTCTCTAGGATGGCATTCGTATGAGCACGGACCTGGTAGAGTTACCAATAGGACTTCAGCTTTTTACAGCAGCCTGCATCATGTCATTTTTCATTAAACTAATGATAGTTTTAAAAAAAACATTTGGAGGTCCTGCCCATATATATTAATAATGAGAATAAAACATTTATTTAATATTCTATTAAATACTTTAAAATATTTGATAGAAATAGATATTTTTGCAACACAAAGTACGTATTTCATTCCCCAAGCAGGCTACTGGAGTATGCAATGACATTTACGGAAAAGTACATAGCTTCCAGCATTGCTTAAGACCACCTCCAGGTGGCCAGCTGTATGCATCACATTTATAATTGATCATAGATCATCGCTACAGGCAGGCTCAAAGTGGCCATTACCATTATCAGTGCATTCCTAAGGCATGCTTAATACAAGAAAAGCATGGCAATTTTGACACGGTCATTATTCATTTTCACATTTTGCATTATTATTCATTGGTGATATTAAACATGTCTGTTACATTACATTGGATATTGTACCGTCTCATAAAGGATAATGACAGAATATCCCCCATCTCAAACTGTACTAGTTTTTTCATTAGCCTCATAGGGGTATATTCAATATTTCAAAAGGATACATTTCCAACAACCACTCTAAGATAGAGGCATAAACATACACAGAAAGCACAGAATCAGTCACAGTGAACCAATAGTAAAAGAAAGGGTAGAAACAACAAAATAATCCAACTAAATTGCAGTGTAAATATTAACACAATAGGCCATACAATAATCCATATAATCCAAAATAAAAATAGTGAAATATCAACATGTCAATACTCCAACTATACTACATATAAAAATAGTTGTCACGTTGCACCAGTATATGTTGACTGAAAGTGGATGTTCACTCCCTTCCTGGGACCCTGCTGGTCTCTATATCTTGGCCTCTAGTTTCTAACCTAAATATTTGACTGCTGCGGCCAGTCATTGGTGGCAGTGGTAACATGTCTATGTCAAGACATCATCAGTAATTAAGAAATATATGCGAATGGTTTACACATAGTACATTAGTAAGTGACTAATTTTTCTGTAGCTGAGATGCCTCAACCAGTCTTGCATGCAGTCACTTGACTATGCTTCTAGGGTTGTGTAACCTCTGTACATTTAACACAGGTTTATTTGCCCTCTCTGTACTATGGGACATCACACATTACGTGCCTATTCTTGCCATTACTCCCTTGCCTTCTCCCTTCCAATCTGTCTCAGAAGATATTGTGTTTCACATCCTGGTTAGCAGATAATGTTGAGCCAGTGAGCAACAACAGAGCAAATATTATGTGAGCTGTAGTTCTTCACAATGGTAACTCTACCTATCGCAAGTCCTGGCAGCATCAAAACAAAGGTGCAGCACAGGTCTGGGCAATAGAATAAATAGAAGAAAATAAATCAAACATCTACTTCTGATGGTGACATCACCAGAGAATTATATTGGCCAATTTTCAATAGACCACATAAATTTGATTACATTTATTTTTATGTATTGTTCCTTTTTACAGTGGATGATGTTCAGGTTTCCTGTTATCGGATCCTCTGCAGTCTGTATTCCCTTGGGACTGGAAAAAACATCTACGTTGAAAGGTTTTTCTATTTATTTTCTTGTTACTGTTATGTTTAAGTGAAAACAATCTTAGGCTCCGTTCAGATCTCTTATTTTTTTTTTTTTTACATCTGTTTAGCAGTTCTATTTAACAGATAAACATCCATTTGCAAACATCCTTTCATATAGAGATTGTGGTTAAAAAAAAAAAAATCTCTTTCTATCCATTTTTATGAATAGACACAAAAGTATGATACATTTCAGTGTCCTCCAAAAAAAAAAAAAAAATGGAAAGAAACGGATCGGTTCTTTTTTAACATGTAACCTTCAGTTTGCATCCGTTTGCGTCCGTTTTTTGCATCCGTTAAACTGATGTGCTAAAAAGACTAAAAAAAAACCATGATCTGAAATGAGCCTTTTCCAGTGGGCAGATGTTTTTAAAAACTGCTTACGATGGGTTAAAATATTAAAAAAAAAGCAATGCTCACTAATCCCCTGTAGCTTCCATTCCGATGTGGGTCATTACTTCCTGGTCCTTCTCGACACACAGGAAATGTCCACTCAGCCAATCACTGGCGTAGCAGTGACGGGCCTCAGTGAGTGATTGACTGAGTGGTATTTCCTGTGTATGAAGAGGGGCCAGGAAACAGGGACCTGGACACTGTGAGAATGGGAGCTTCAGGTAAAGAGTGAGTAGATTATCACCTCTTCAAGTTTTTTTTAACCTGTTATTGGATTTGAATCGGTGTACCGTATATACGTTATTTACTGATCTGGTTGAAACATGACTCATCTGATAGAGAATTTATTGGACTGCAAAAAGATGTTGGTCTAATATCCACCATTGAGACTGCACGTAAATTGTGGGCATTTAAGGGCAGAATGGTGTTCACATTATCATAGCTAATGCTAAATAGTCAGGACTCTTGTGCACCTGGCAGCATTACACATCACCTGTGCAAACACTCAGTAGCTCAGAGTTCTGGTTACCCAACACTGTATTCCCAATTATTATTCACTAATAATGACATTAGTACCCACAAACTACCCCTGCAAGTCTAAACTACACACCACATGCACTAAATTGTTATTATAACCGTATACTGTATTTGTTAGTGAGTGTGTTTGTATAGTTATTGACTGTGTGTACATGTATGTGACTGTATGTAGAAAGTTTTGACATGTATGTGTGAACGAAGGTATGTGATAAGTGTGCATGTATGTCTGTATGAAATAAATGTGCTTGTGTATATGTATATACATACAAGTATGTATGTAATAAGAGTGTGTATATCAATCTAAAACGTGCTTAAACATAATGTAAATTTATCCCTATTTGTATTATTTTAGCCGGTATTTTGGGGGAATGAAGAGCTGTATGGAGGTCTTTTTTGAGAACTGCGTAAACCATTACTGGGGTGCTAAATTACTTGGGCTCTATGTAGAAATATTATATGAGGAATGTATAGTGGCATTGCTTCAGCTCTGATATCTTTTGTATGTATTAAAGTGTACCTAAACTTTTGAACAACTTTTGATTTTCTGGCAGTATTTTTGTCACTAATACATTTTGTAAAATAATTTTTTAACAAATGTTGGCTCCTTTCTGTGAAATACTGCAAATCTTTATTCTTTCTCTATCTGTTGAGTGCTATATCCTGTTTCTCACTGGGTATGGATGTAGGGGCTTATGTGAAATGCCAGGAAAATAAGAATGGGGAGGGGATCACTACAAACAGTTATATCTTGGGCATTATGAAACATAGAAATGTGCTTCTGGTGTTGTATGAAAGAGGGGTTTGCTGTTCTCTCTGCATTATTTCCAGAGATATCATTGTGAACCGAGAGCAAGGCAGGTGGTTTGGACTCCGCAACCAGAAATGAACGCACACGCGGTAGTTCAAGAAAAGAATATATATTTACTATAAGTTAATAAAGGCTATTTGAAGGTAAAATGACAGGGATAAAGACAATCAAAATATACAATATAGCATGAACAATTTCAAGGCAAATTCTGCAATGGTTTCTACTTTTACTCTGTCCACTTCTGCAGTATGGACACTGAATGAACAATATACTCAAAACTATCCCTAACTGACTCTGACATCATATTTGGGTGCACCCCCTTTTCCCCAGTGGTCCAGGTGGACCGCTTACAGTCCGTAGAAGCGCGCGGTGGGGCCCAAAGTCGTTCCTTTCTTTTATAGTGAAGCGTCCTCTCCTCACTGTTATCAGGATCTCGGGAGAAATGAAGTCCTCTTTAACAGGGAAACCCAATGAATGCAATGTAATCCAACAGCAGATTCCACTCAGCACACTGACAGTCCTGCCGAATCCATACACTGAGCTGGGATGTAAGCCGGGGTTTAGCAGTTACTGTCCAGTACATCAACAGCAGTGCGAGTCTCTATCTGTGGTATCCATATACACAGTCACAATGTCAGTCTCACTGATCAGCCACTGAGCACAGTTCCTTTCACGTGGACTCACTAGACCTGTTGTCTCTTTACACTCTGTTTGTCTCTGGATCAAGATACAGCTTAGCTGTACAGAAAAATATCCACACCAGTTCAACACAGCACAGACACCTGTCTTCTCTCTTGCCAAGATGGCTGCTGCTCTCTGTCTCGTCACTTCCTGCTTCTCTGCTCACACTCTGTCTGCAGAACAGGCAGGCTGACATAAAAGGGGGGGTCTCACTCCAGCATCATGTCACAATTACAATGGCTGCTGTCTTAAAGGAACAGAATCACAGAAATACATTCACCATTAACAATTTATACAGACAAATGAAGCTTAGGACAACATTGGCTGTCTCTTACATCATCAATTGAAAACACAGTCAGGACTAGGAGCAGCTGCAGCTACCTATAAATATCCCAATCCCGACTGCATTTTCAACATATGATATCTCTGGTAATAATAATCTCTGGAAATAACAATCTTGTCATATGAAAGATGAGAATCTCCTTTCATACGACACCAGAGGCAAGTTTCTATGTTTTATAATGTCTGAGATATAACTGTTTGAAGTGACCCTCCCCTAATTTTCTCTTAATTTCACAAAGCCCGTCCATGTACACAGTGAAAAGCAGGGACAACTCTCAATAGAGAAGCAAGGGTATATTACAAAGTGTATGAATGACACAGATACTGACAGAAAATCAAAAGTTTAGTTACACTTCCATTGGTCAATGTATGTGTCTAAGCGCTGTTTAGAAGCATTATACACTTGATAGCAATATAATTTGGTTTCTAAATGTGATCTTGTATGAAGTTCATTATTTGTGTACTGAAATTTATTATTTTGTCGGCCATGTGTCATGTTATTGTTTGGAGGTTACTTTGCTGCATGGTACTTTTCTGTGGATGGAACGTAACAAAAAGTGTGGCCCGTTGACTAACTGGAGGTATAATCAGTTCCTACTTCAACATGACCTGGGTGTGTGCTATATTTGTGTGTACAATATGCATATACCATATGAATGTGTGTATATGTCATTAATATAAATATAAATAGATTTATATATTTAGCTATTAATTTTGTGCACAGTATTTCAGCTTTGTATATTGAATTTTTTCTCTTATATGGCAATACTATCTAAAATATTATGTCAGTATCATTTATGCACAATATGACAAAATTTTTTATACATACAGTATGTCAGCATTATTTATCCATTATCAGACCTTTGTATAATTAGGTATATGAAAACATTACATATGCATAGTATATAGGTTGCTATTTACAGTATGCACTTTTTTTAAGAACATTGACAGTGTCTAGCAAGTGCGTGTACATCCCTGTGTATTTATGTGCTTGTACAGTGGTATATTCATGCTCTGATAGGGAAGCAATTGTTATGTCTACATGGGGACAATTACTGAGCAAATATATTTAGATCTAACTAGAAGAAAGAATACATTATATACAATATTATTTTCCCAGCACAATAAGGTCGACTGTGATTCACAACTGGCAGGAGATGGTCAGGAGCGTATGACAATGATGTGTAGTTCGGGGAGATTCTGCAGGCTTGCAGTTAACCTCTGTTGCCTTGCGGGGGTGCAGCTTATTAGCAAAGCATCACACAAGAGAGCGCAATTTTTCAGTAACACATTCTGTCTGCACACCCTGGAGAAGGCATGGAAAATATTTACACTGCAAATTTAACCTGATGATGTGTTTATTTTATTATTCTGTCATGTCTATTGTTGCTGTGAAAAAAAAGAGATTGAATTTGTTAAGAATTGCTTTTCAGATGAGATGACTACTTGGTAAATTGATCTTTAAACAATTTCCAAGGATACAAAAGCTGCCTGCATGTCTGTGCTCTGAAGGGAATATCCTATGCATGTGGGTTTCTTGGCTTAGACAATCCTAATAAGTAAATGACAGTGGCTTGCTCTGAGGGTTGTGACCTTGTATATCATGCTGACTCTCAGTATAATATGGAATTAAGTGCTTGCCTGCACTCAGCAAGGATGTTTCTGCTGTCTACACCCTTACCCAGTTGTTAAGTATATAACATTGACACCTGATGCCCTTTTGAATTACTTCTACCTGTTTTAGTATTTTAAAGGAACACAGAAAATTCACAAAAAAATTGCAATTTTCCTTCCTTCATTCCCTCCCTTCCCTCGGTATATTTTGTTTCATATTACAGTGGGCTAAAAATAGGTTAAAAAAAATTTAAGAGCCTGTCTTCACCTAACTGAACTTCTGCTGTTCCTGTCCTGACGCTACCTGGATCCCCACTGTTCCCACTTCCTGTTTTTGGGAATGCCTGCTCAGCCAATCACTGACTATGCCATGACCCATCTTAGTCAGTGAACTGGCTGAGCAGTCATTCCCATCCATTTTCTGCTGTTTTGGTACAAGAGCAGAGGTAGAGATTATCACGTACCCCTCACGTATTATGTAGTAGGACAAAAACATTGTTAAGCCCCACCCATCATTTGGTCTCCAGCCCAAGATGGAGTAGACCAGTAGGAGATTCAACCCCTTTGTTTACTGCAAGATTTCTAAAAGACAGTGTCAGGATGGAACAGAAAATGCTGCAAACTGATAAACTGTGAGGGCATCTACATTTCTTGTTCACATTTAGGATTCATTTCTAGGGTTAGTGTTCCTTAAATATGGGTTATAAACAGGAAACAGACTGCCACCAGCAATGATCCCAAGAGCTTCCATTCCTTAGGAGAGGCTACAACAAAGCAGCCATTAAAACCCTAGCTGACAAGAGGACCTAGCTTACTGTTAGTCTTATTTCTAAATATCCAAGGATGCCATTTATTTACCCTGAACCCTTTAACTTCATTGTCTGTGTTTTTACATAACAGTTACAAAGGCTGTAATATTACGCATTCTGCCACTTACACACGGACTGCGCGGCGGCGAGGAAAATTCCATCTGGATAAATTGCTTGTCTGTAAAAATGTCAGTCGTCTGAATGTTTTTTTTTCCCTTTTATTGAGGCCGACCTGTAGCAACTAAATTGCCTGTCAAAAAGAACAGACAGCAAGCTGTGAGATAGCCAATCAATGCAACATTCCAGCAGCTTAATTCAGGCAACAGGGAAGAAAGCCAGCGGGAACAGAACATAAATAAATGCCGCGAGCTGATTAATTGGGTTTTCTATCTCTATCATTCAAGCCACATGGACAAAATCAAAGATTTTACTTCAGAGCTGCTGATGGAATAAGTAAACCATAAGTACCGCCATCCACTGTTTAATCAATTATGGTGTCAATTGTGCATGCAGATAAATGTTATAACAAGGGAAGGGCATTGTAACTTGTTACATCCGCATATTTTGCTGTTTTAACATACGCATTATCTGTTAGCTCTGTCAAAGCATATTTCCAATTACTTGCCCTATGTATTTGTATTTTTGTGATTGTAAATGTTATAGGGATTTCTTTTTCAACCTACCAGGGCTTTTTGTGGCAGTTCCTAAATTAGAGTCTTGGTGCCTTCACCTAGTGTCCTTATTAGAGTAGGAATAGAAACTTGATGGAGTAGGTGTAAATGAAACATATCCAGTATATACATGACTAACAATGATGGAGAAAGGAGAGTGACGTAGAGAGCCACAAACAGGGAAGCGCCTGTGTATAGGTGAATCTGGGTGGGTGATTGAAGATGTGGTTACAGAACTCCAGAATAAGTGACTCCAATTGCAGCTTCCTGCTCACGA
Organism: Leptodactylus fallax; assembly: GCA_947044405.1. Taxonomy (NCBI): domain Eukaryota; kingdom Metazoa; phylum Chordata; class Amphibia; order Anura; family Leptodactylidae; genus Leptodactylus; species Leptodactylus fallax. The sequence continues at coordinate 942,741 of CAMRHE010000305.1, forward strand.
TTATGGGGTGAAAACTGTCAGATTGCCAAGGGAAATAGTGTACAAAGTAGAAGAAAATAAATAAATATTTCTGCTGCCCTTCAGTATCTGAGAGCAGGATATACTAGAAGAAGAGAAGCCGAGCTTTGTGATTATTTAGATTTATATAGAGAGTAAACAGGACCCCTAGGAGAGACAGTGAGAGTCCTGCTGACCCCACTCACACATAATGATAGGCAGCTCTCACTGTATCAGTGCATGTGCATAGAAGGCTGTAACTCATCCTATGTGTGGGGGCGGGGTTATTGGGACACATTATTTCTGCTGCTAGTCATATAAACCTAGATATCACTGAGTTCACCTTCTCTCCCTCCATCATATAAACCTATACAGTGGGAAAAAAAAAGTATTTAGTCAGCCACTAATTGTGCAAGTTCTCCCACTTAAAAAGATGAGGCCGGCCTGTAATTGACATCATAGGTAGACCTCAACTATGAGAGACAAAATGAGAAAACATATCCAGAAAATCACATTGTCTGATTTTTAAAGAATTTATTTGCAAATTATGGTGGAAAATAAGTATTTGGTCAATAACAAAAGTTCATCTCAATACTTTGTTATATATCCTTTGTTGGCAGTGACAGAGGTCAAACGTTTTCTGTAAGTTTTCACAAGGTTGGCACACACTGTTGTTGGTATGTTGGCCCATTCCTCCATGCAGATCTCCTCTAGAGCAGTGATGTTTTGGGGCTGTCGCTGGGCAACATGAACTTTCAACTCCCTCCAAAGGTTTTCTATGGGGTTGAGATCTGGAGACTGGCTAGGCCACTCCAGGACCTTGAAATGCTTCTTACAAAGCCACTCCTTCATTGCCCTGGCGATGTGCTTGGGATCATTGTCATGCTGAAAGACCCAGCCAAGTTTCATCTTCAATGCCCTTGCTGATGGAAGGAGGTTTGCACTCAAAATCTCACGATTCATGGCCCCATTCATTCTTTCATGTACACGGATCAGTCGTCCTGGTCCCTTTGCAGAGAAACAGCCCCAAAGCATGATGCTGCCACCCCCATGCTTCATAGTAGGTATGGTGCTCTTTGGATGCAACTCAGCATTCACTCTCCTCCAAACACGAGTTGTGTTTCTACCAGACAGTTCTACCTTGGTTTCATCTGACCATATGACATTCTCCCAATACTCTTCTGGCACATCCAAATGCTCTCTAGCAAACTTCAGACAGGCCCGGATATGTACTGGCTTAAGCAGGGGGACACGTCTGGCACTGCAGGATCTGAGTCCCTGGCGGCGTAGTGTGTTACTGACAGTAGCCTTTGTTACGTTAGTCCCAGCTTTCTGCAGGTCATTCACTAGGTCCCCCCATGTGGTTCTGGGATTTTTGCTCAGCGTTCTTGTGATCATTTTGACCCCACAGGGTGAGATCTTGCGTGGAGCCCCTGATGGAGGGAGATTATCAGTGGTCTTGTATGTCTTCTATTTTCTAATTATTGCTACCACAGTTGATTTCTTCACACCAAGCTGCTTGCCTATTGCAGATTCAGTCTTCCCAGCCTGGTGCAGGTCTACAATTTTTTGTTTCTGGTGTCCTTCCACAGCTCTTTGGTCTTCACCATAGTGGAGTTTGGAGTGTGACTGAGGTTGTGGACAGGTGTCTTTTATACTGATAACAATGTCACACAGGAGCCATTACTACAGGTAATGAGTGGAGGACAGAGGAGCCTCTTAAAGAAGAAGTTACAGGTCTGTGAGAGCCAGAAATCTTGCTTGTTTGTAGGTGACCAAATACTTATTTTCCACTATAATTTGCAAATAAATTCTTTGAAAATCAGACAATGTGATTTTCTAGATATGTTTTCTCATTTTGTCTCTCATAGTTGAGGTCTACCTATGATGACAATTACAGGCCGGCCTCATCTTTTTAAGTGGGAGAACTTGCACAATTGGTGGCTGACTAAATAATTTTTTTCCCCCACTGTATATCACAGAGTTCATCTTCTCTCTCTTTATCACTTAAACCTATATCACACAGAGTTCAGCTTGTCTTCATCCATCATATACCCCAGTATATCACAGAGCTCAGTTTCTCTCCTCTATCATATAAACATATATATCACAGAGCTCAGCTTCTTTCCCTTAATCAAATAAACCTATATCTTACAAAGGTCAGCTTCTTTCCTCTATCATATAAAACTAAATATATGATGCAGTTCAGCTTCTCTCCCTCTATCATATAAACCTATATGTCACAGAGCTCAGCTTCTCTCTTCTCTTATATCCTGCTCTCAAATAGGAAAACAGAAATCACCTGACAGGCTCATTTTAAACAATATATAGGCTTCTGTACAACTGAGGCTTAGTTCATATCTGTTGGACACTCCATTGCAGTGTCCGCCTAAAATCAGCGGACGCAAAAGTCCGTCACAGTTGACTTTTTTTTCCTCCGGCAGTTTCAGTTTATAAACGACGGACACCTGACTGACCTTATTACAGTCAAAGCGTCCGCTGGGCTCCATGTGTAACCGCTATCACAGCGGTCCGTCTGTCCTTCGTTCTGGTCCTAAGGAGGACCAGAACAACGGATAGGCCATCGCTAGTGTGAACCTAGCATAACAGCCTAAACTAAGTTAGGAATTGAGTAGTTATATTGATATGTTCAAAATTGATTTTTTTAGCATTGAGCCAACAATTATTATGAAATATTGTCCGGACCTGTAAATGTGATTTCTATTTAGTTTAATAACATTTGTCAGGTCTTTGACAATGATTGTGACATTTTAATAACACAAAGATGGCTTTTGCACATTGTCACATCTCACTGTAACATTAGACTGACACCACGTTGCTAATGTTGTTACTGGCAAATATATTTTCTTTTGGATAGAAAGTAGTAGTGTTGTCTTGTGGAAAGACTGGAAAAAGCTCTGTGATTGTATAAGATACCTCAATAATAATACAATGTATAATACAGGTATCAATATGGATGACATATGAAGGCTCCGAAAGCTGAATGATTACATATGAATGTGGTGAATACTCACTCTGTTCCATAGGCCAGAAATGTACAGTACAGACCAAAAGTTTGGACACACCTTCTCATTCCAAGAGTTTTCTGTATTTTCATGACTATAAAAATTGTAGATTGACACTGAAGGCATCAAAAATATGAATTAACACATGTGGAATTATATACTTAACAAAAAAGTGTGAAACAACTGAAAATATGTGTTATATTCTAGGTTCTTCAAAGTAGCTACCTTTTGCTTTGATTACTGCTTTGCACACTCTTGGCATTCTCTTGATGAGCTTCAAGAGGTAGTCACCTGAAATGGTTTTCCAACAGTCTTGAAGGAGTTCCCAGAGATGCTTAGCACTTGTTGGCCCTTTTGCCTTCACTCTGTGGTCCAGCTCACCCCAAACCATCTCGATTGGTGACTGTGGAGGCCAGGTCATCTGGCGTAGCACCCCATCACTCTCCTTCTTGGTCAAATAGCCCTTACACAGTCTGGAGGTGTGTTTGGGGTCATTGTCCTGTTGAAAAATAAATGATGGTCCAACTAAACGCAAACCGGATGGAATAGCATGCCGCTGCAAGATGCTGTGGCAACCATGCTGGTTCAGTATTCCTTCAATTTTGAATAAATCCCCAACAGTGTCACCAGCAAAGCACCCCCAAACCATCACACCTCCTCCTCCATGCTTCACGGTGGGAACCAGGCATGTAGAGTCCATTCGTTCACCTTTTCTGCGTCGCACAAAGACATGGTGGTTGGAACCAAAGATCTCAAATTTGGACTCATCAGACCAAAGCACAGATTTCCACAGGTCTAATGTCCATTCCTTGTGTTCTTTAGCCCAAACAAGTCTCTTCTGCTTGTTGCCTGTCCTTAGCAGTGGTTTCCTAGCAGCTATTTTACCATGAAGGCCTGCTGCACACAGTCTCCTCTTAACAGTTGTTGTAGACATGTGTCTGCTGCTAGAACTCTGTGTGGCATTGACCTGGTCTCTAATCTGGGCTCCTGTTAACCTGCGATTTCTGAGGCTGGTGACTCGGATGAACTTATCCTCCGCAGCAGAGGTGACTCTTGGTCTTCCTTTCCTGGGGCGGTCCTCATGTGAGCCAGTTTCTTTGTAGCGCTTGATGGTTTTGGCTACTGCACTTGGGGACACTTTTAAAGTTTTCCCAATTTTTCGGACTGACTGACCTTCATTTCTTAAAGTAATGATGGCCACTCGTTTTTCTTTACTTAGCTGCTTTTTTCTTGCCATAATACAAATTCTAACACTCCATTCAGTAGGACTATCAGCTGTGTATCCACCTGACTTCTGAACAACACAACTGATGGTCCCAACCCCATTTATAAGGCAAGAAATCCCACTTATTAAACCTGACAGGGCACACCTGTGAAGTGAAAACCATTTCAGGTGACTACCTGTTGAAGCTCATCAAGAGAATGCCAAGAGTGTGCAAAGCAGTAATCAAAGCAAAAGGTGGCTACTTTGAAGAACCTAGAATATAAGACATATTTTCAGTTGTTTCACACTTTTTTGTTAAGTATATAATTCCACATGTGTTAATTCATAGATTTAATGCCTTCAGTGTGAATCTACAATTTTTATAGTCATGAAAATACAGAAAACTATTGGAATGAGAAGGTGTGTCCAAACTTTTGGTCTGTACTGTATATATCACAAAGCAGCTTCCCCCATGGAATAATATTCTGCTATTAGATAGAGCAGTGGAAATCACCTCACAGGTTTGCTTAAAGGGTTGTCTCGATGCCTTATTGCTTTTTTAGGACATGTTAAAAAAAAACGGTAACTAACAAATATAAGGTGCGCTTACAGAAGCCAGTTGGCACAACATCCTACTACAGTTCTGAATGCTCTGCCCATAAGTGCTCACACTTTTAAAGCTATAAAGAAGTGATGTTGCAAGTAAGAGAATTGGTTTACATTTACCCTTATTGTGTCCATTTAACTTTACAGGCAGAGACCAGCCTTGGGAGAATGTCTGGCGGCATTGGCGGGAGCCATACCTGTAGCTTTTCTTGAGCCATCACTAAACCACAACAACCCTCTCTCAGTTTTTAATACTAAATCACCCAGAGAGAGAGCCAGTAAGTATACTACAGTTTTCTGGTAAACTATAGTTAGCTATAGAAACAGTATATATTATTTCTGATTTGCAGGCAGTATGGTATAGAGCAGGAGGAGCTGAGAAGATTGATATATAGTTTTATGTGAAAAGATTCATTACAAATTGTAAGTTATTGATCTAAATCTCAGTTATTCTGGGTGTTAGGTCCTCTCACTATATGAGTGTGCATACAAAGATAAGTTCATTCTAAACTCAGAAGGACCAGGAATTTAAATCCAAGTTATGCTGAATATTTTCCCAAAAAACTATTGGGTTGATTTACTATGGCTTGTGTAGCAACAACCGAGTGTACAAGCCATGAAAAAAGTAAAAATTTTTGAGCAAAAATTTTGATTTTTTTTTTTTAAGTTTTGCAACCCACACATCACTTTCCTTAAAAGGGACATGGCCATAAAATTTATTGTCAGGAGCTGGTGTATGTATTTCTGTTTAGGTGCACAGGCCTCAGAGGATGCACCTAATTTAGGATTAGGCATACACCTCATCCTAAATTAGGCACAATCTCTAATGTGGCAGGGATAATCATGACTGGCATGAAAACGCCGGTCTTGGTAAATCAGCCTCTATGTATTTGTCTGCTCCTCCTGCTCTATAACATGCTGCCTACTCAGGTAGATTTACTACATTTATACATTTATAGCATGAATGGTTTGCTTTAATCTTTGCAGAAGAAGCATCATCAAAGAGTTAGATTTTAATGGTGATCTCTGGATTCCAGTTCTAGGTATGCCAGACACAGTTGAAGAGATGTGTCCAGAAATGCCTCATTTGGAAGGTTTGATGAAAGAAATTAATGATCTGGCCGAATCTGGAGCCAGGTATACAGAGATGCCACATGTCATTGAAGTTGTCTTGCCAATGTTATGCAACTATCTTTCCTACTGGTGGGAGAGGGGCACAGAAAATGTACCAGAAAATGCCAGGCCCTGCTGTACTCAAGTGACTTCAGAACATCTCAGTGTCATCTTGGGCAACATCCTGAAAATCATTAACAACAACCTGGGAATAGATGAAGCTTCCTGGATGAAGAGAATTGCAGGTAATCCTACATGTGATGATCTCTACAGTCACATCCCTAAACGTTGTCCATCTTACATCACTGGCCAGACGCTCTGTTTGAAAATCTTTCTCAAAAAGTATTAGCAGAATTATGTGCAAATCCACTTGACATTTATCCTGCCACTGACAGACATTTTACTTTATATAAGACTCCCATTAGTCTGAGGGAAAAGAATCATTGAGCCATGCTGCCTAGAAAGTATTAGCAATTCTTTCGTTATTCTCTGCCAAGTCTCTGTGTTCCTTTATTGATCCAGACAGACTACACAAGCCTCCTTTACTTTTCGTGAGCACTGAAATTCTAAAATGTTTGCTTGGTTACACTAGATACTTGGTTAAACTAGATACTTTTTATTTGTAATTTTTTTTTCTTGGCTATTATATTATTCTTTATCAGAAGTCTTTCTATGCATTTTTTTCTGTTAGGAAAAAGATCACAACAGGATATCAATGCCTTAGGGTATGTTCACACTGAGGAATTTGCTGCTGCAGATTCCATTGTTTTCAATGGGAGGCAGAGATTGCAGCAGGACACTGAAAAATAAGTGTCCTACTCGAAACTGCTATGCATTATCACATGACCTTATAAATTCATTTAACTTAGAGGGCAACCAAAAGTTGCTTGGATTAATCTTTTAAGGAATTATGGTGGATAAAAATGAGAAATGTGACAAATGTACTTTTATGTATGTATGTATAGTCTCATGAAATACCATATCTGGTGCATCCCATCCTACCTACACTGTAGATATTTAAAGGAGATATAACCCTTATAATCTGAGAAAAATACCTAAAATATACTACACACAACAGGTCTAAGGAAGATGAGGATGTTACATTGTTATTTTTCTTAATTTTTTTTTTACATTATTGAAAATTAAAGAATAAGTGTGCATTCACATCAAGATTTTATGCACAGCTGAAAGTGCAATAAATTCAGTGTACCACCAGATTTGCTATGGTATATAGCACTCCCTACCTGAGAGGACATGAAAGGTCCTCTTTAAGTCACCCTGAGAAAGTCGTAGATTATTATAGCCCTGCTACTATTATAGCCCTGTTACCAGACTCATTGACAGGAAACTTTTGGCTCCTTATGTGACATTGCTTCTAACTTTGGAGGAAAAAAATTGTGTTAGAGTTTAAAGGGTTTTTTTGTTTTAATAAAACTACATCTTTAACACCTTGTGACAGCAATGGAGATGTTTGTGTCTCTGAGTAAGCCAGAAGAACATTAAAGATGCGGTCATTTATTTTATTGTAGCATTGGGGATGTTTAGGTGAAACACGCTTACTCTGCAGAACATGATGTCTATCTCTGCGTTCAGTGATGTGCATGTGCTGCTGACAACCCCTCTGCAGACTCATACTTTTGTTTCATATTATTAATCTAGTCCTTGATGTTTGCTTGCAGTTTATGCTCAGCCAATTATCAGCAAGGCTCAGCCCGACCTCCTGAAGAGCCATTTCATCCCCACACTGGAGAAACTGAAGAAGAAAGCAATAAAGATTGTGCAAGAGGAGGAGCAATTAAAAGCAGACAGCAAGTCTGACACGCAGGAAGCAGAGCTGCTTATTCTGGATGAGTTTGCTGTTTTATGCAGAGATCTCTATGCCTTCTACCCAATGTTGATCCGATATGTAGATAATAACAGGTATAAAGACATTCCCAGAACCTCACCATTTTACTACTTCACTGCTTTTGCATTATCTTACATTTCCATATTTCTTTTTCGACCAGATCCAATTGGCTCAAAAAACCCGATGTAGACTCTGATGAACTGTTCAGAATGGTGGCCGAGGTGTTCATTCTTTGGTGCAAGTCACATGTAAGGAAAACCTATCTGTCTGTGGTTAGGTTGACTAACTTGGGGCTAAACCTGATCCTTGTCCTATTCAGTTTTTGTGATTAGGCATATGTTGGTATCTGCTGCTCATAGGCTCCCATTATTTTTATTTTTGCTGAATTCCTCTGTATGGAATAGTACACTCTTTTGGCCTCTGTTGGGTGCAGGAGAGCTATAGATATGCTTGATGTATGTGCTGAGAGCTTCCTGGCACATGCGGCAACTGGACGCTGAAGTATAGACTAAAAAATGAGTCAATTGAAAAATAGACCTGCATACTTTGCAGGCGTAAAACTCAATGCATCCTATTTATATAATAGAAAAATAATCTTGTATGTTACACATGGGTTTTTCCTACATTACAGTCCAATTCTTGGAATAAAGATGAAACATCCTATAGAGCAAAACACCGGAGAAAGCATGGGCAGTCCTGAGCGAGATAAAGTGGTTGGCAAGAATTTGAAAAACATATCTTCTTTCCACCAAAAATAGCACCACACCTTTACACAGATGGTATCTCATGCTGCAGTTCAACCTCATTTCTTTCCATGGAGTTTAGTGCAATACCACAGAAAATGGAGCAGAAAGCAGAAAGCTCCATTCTCTGTGTAGTGGCTGAACCGAGTAACTGCAGCTTAGCTTACATTCAAGTAAAAGGAATCTGATCTGCAGTACCTAGCCTGGCCACTACAAAGAAAATGGAGCTGTCTGCTTCCTGCTCCATTCTCTGCGTGTATCAGCTGTTGAGAACATTTGATTGATTGGGGTATCGGGTGTTAGACCCTCCTCAATCTGATATTGATGACCCATCATCAATAATTTTAGCCTGGAAAACCTCTTTAATGCTGTGTGCAAAAGAATCGATAATCAATAAACTCAGCTCTTCTTCATGTGATCATTCAGCATGACTTATTGCTAAACTTGAATTATCCTTTGCAGAGATTGTGCCATAAATCTGTGTTTATTGGTCAGTTTGTGCTTTTTTTAATGGTATTTTTTCCATGTATTGCTCTGTGGTTTAGAACTTTAAAAGAGAAGAACAGAATTTTGTGATTCAAAATGAAATCAACAACCTGGCATTTCTAACTGGAAACAACAAGAGTAAGATGTCAAAAGTAAGTCTATTAGCACTAAGCGGCAGACATTTAAATGGCAAATGGATTTGGTCAGACATCTGCTGGTTTTCTAACTGAAATAACAAATCTGTGCTATACACAGTCAGGCAGTGATTTAGCTATAAAGGAGATATTATGGGTACATTTGGGTTCCAGTCCCTGCGGATGTCCGAAGCTTCCTCTGCCAAATACGAAGGGAGGATGATGCTGTAGATGACATGATAAAATAAAATAGCTGCCCATACTTTGTTTGTAGTGCTGAGAAAATCTCTCAATGTATACAGTACATTGGACTTATAGCTCAGACACATGTTACTGTATGCTATAAAGTTGCATTTGACGCCTTGTGGCCCTATTAAAAAATCTTATACCAGCATAGTACTCCTTTACATGGGATCTCCCTGTATTTCAAAGTGCAGTTGACTATGCTTTTACATAGTGAAAAAATACATAATGCCCAGTGCATGTCAAAAGAACACTTTGGCATATAGCAGACCCATTATGGGTTATGGATATCATTGTTATATACAGTGAACATTTCCCACAAATCTAGCATGAATTGAGGATATTAAGGTATGAATACACATTAAAGGAAAGCCATCCAAAGCCACTTATTTTGGCAGGAGTGACCAACTATGTTATGTGTATGGGGATGTGCTAACTCTCTCCTGTCAGATTGTGAAAGAAGGGTCAGGCATTTGAATGTCCAACCCCTTTTTTCTCACATAATAAGTTGCTGTCAGAGGTGGGTGTCTGGCAGCAACTTATTCTCCTCTCTACATGGCAGTACAGGTGCTCGACTGACAGCCATTGAAGGTGTATGGGCACCTTATCAATTGTAGTCATTTAGGGATCTTCTATCAATGGTAATTGTAGTCATGGTGGAACCCTCTATTATTAAATTTACGGTATGCCCTAATTATGACAGCAAATTATATAATTTAAATCAATATTAGGAATGTTCTGTTGAATACAGAATACTCTATTTAATATAAATGTATATGCACATAAATCAAAATCTGCCTTCAAAGATGATCACACGGCGTGCGGCACAGTAGAATTGTGTTATGATGTATTCCTAACTTGTGTTATAACATTCATTTTAAAAGCACCACAGTCTGGTAAGTATGGGATATGATCCAATTATTTTCTATGCGAGGATGGTCTGCTTTGGCATCTGACTAAAGAAAGCGATAACTGGGCTGAGATACAATGTTCTTCTCTCTTAATTGGTTGTTTTGTAGCAGAGACTTGTAGAACGTTTTCTTTAGATCCTCATTTTAATCTACTTTGTTTATTGCCTTATCATCTCACAAATAATTAAGGAATATATGGTTCATTTTCCATCTGTTTTACTTACTTGTCTCCTACATTTTTCTTTCACACAGCCCATACAAGTAAAGGTACAGCATGCATGACCTGTTTATGTATTAGCTAGCCTGGCTCCATTCATCCATACTGTATGTTCCATAAGTCTAGCAGTGGCGTCACCAAGGGCGGTCACGTTTCATGTCATTTTGATAGGATTGTGCTCATGTATTTGGTGTAAAGAATTTTTAGCTCATTTCATTGCAAATTCATGGTGACAAAACAGCCTCTGAGGCAATATGTCCAGTTGACCAAATTTTACCACTATGTATAAGTTTGCTAAATTAAATACCTGATGTGTCTGTGATTTGGATTTAGATATAACATTTCAATAGCATATCTAAAACTTTACAGAATGGGTCATGGAATATACATAGCAGCTTACATTTCCTTTTTACACAAGCTCACCTGCCATGCCGTGCCGAGGACATGTCTAAGGTTCATAGAAACTTATGTCTATGAGTAAGGCCCCATGCACACGACCATATTTGTGCACGGGTCTGTGGAAAATGGAAAGGACAGCATGGGGATGGCATCTGTGTGCAGTCCGTGTTTTCCATGGACCCTATCAATAGAATAGACAGACTGAGCTGCAACAATGGAGAGGAATAGGATCTGCTTCATATTTTGCAGTTCCGTCGTACAGCTCACATGGATCCGGGAAAAAAAAAAAGCAGCCATGCCCTAGAAATCAATAGGTGACTATGCTATTTGTTATTATAGATCCATAATAACAGATAGTACATGGGCAAAAATATGGTGGAGTCCATGGGGCCGCCTTCAGTGGCAACTGATAGTGTTGGCAAACTTTTCACCTACATTGAAAACCCATTTCATATTACATTTAATTTTTACCTTTTCTTACTCAGCTGTAGGTTCAGGTCAGGTTAAATTCATGTGTATCGTAGAATTGGCCAAAAGGTTTATTACATGGTCCAACCACTCATAGCAACACCCTTGTGACGCCACTGATGTTTTACGTAGTTTGTCATTTACCTGGGTACAGTTACTGTGTCATCCTATTTTAGTGCTATTCATAGATCAGTGTTGAAGAAACCTGTTAAAGGCACAAATGTAAGCAAAGCTTTGATGCCCAACAAGTTATTATAATCCTTACCCTAAGGCACTTTAGCAGGACATGGGTGCCCTAGGGAGAATTTTGTCTGACAATCATTATGTGGATAGGTTATTTCTGGAAAACTGTTCGTTGTGTCTCTTTCTGAATCAATTTTGCACAGAGGAACTCTGATATAAGAGACGAACAAGAAACCTAAAGCCTGTGCAACATCCATTCTTGGCATAGTATAATGTAGGAAAGCCTGCTAAGTGGTAACAAGCACAGGAGCAGCCATGCCTAAAAAGCTGCAGGATTGCCATGTTCAAAGCAGTATAACAAAGGCATAAGGGTGTGTGAACACCTCAAAGGGAGTCTTTCACCAGAACAATGCTTATAAAACCAGCAGAACAGTTAGCCTAGGAGTCTGAAGGAGACTGTATTTTTTTTCCTTTTGGATTGGTGTTTTTCCAAATATGCACATGGGATCTTTGGGGCAAGCAGGGTGTCACAATTGAGTGGTAGAAGGTGCACCTCTCTGGCGCAAAAAGAGCGATGCTCTTGTTGCTCCAAAGACCTTATTTGTATATTTGAAAACCCACTGAAATTTCAGGAATGGAAGCACCAATCCACAAGTAGAAAAGGATGTCGGTTTCAGATGACCCTGACTTATTTGTGTTGCTAGTTTTATAGGGATGGTCCTCATGACAGGTTCCCTTTAAGGATGCTTATGGGACGGCAAACATTACTGATCAAGCATGCACAGCCACATTACAAATCCTATAGTTCTATGTGGGTGTTCATTGGGGCAAAATAATTTCCTAAGAAGCATACTTTTTCTAATGGAAAACGCTCTCTGATATACCTTATCCGATGGAGCATGCTCTCCATAAAAACAATTTTTATATACTGCTGTATGGATTATTTCACCCTTTGGATATCAGGCAGACCTATTATCTGATTGTACTGACCTATTGTACTGTCCTATTGTATTGTTACTAGTATGTTTTTGTAAGTTGGTCTTCAGGTGAAAGAGAAAGATCAGAATATATCTTCATGCAAATTTAGTAATGGGATGTGTTAATGTAGATCCTAATAAATGGCAAAGTAAAATAAGAAAGTAAATAAAGAAAACAGACTAATACAACTTACTGCCCTGAGAGGTAACAACCATACTTTACAATAGAAAATTTATAAAAGACCAACTCATGCTTGTGTAGCTCAGAGCTTTGACTTGCAGTCTTAAAGTACCAGTTGTTCTGTCCATATAGTTTTCCATTATCACTGGGTTCATTCTGTTTATGGTTTTTAATTTTTTCTTTTTAATTTATGGATGCATACATTTTTCAGCAACCTTAAAAGAGACAACACAAAGCGTCACTCGGTAAATCAGTTTCAGTTTTAAGGTGGCCACACACATTAAACTAAGGTCAGCCGAACCTGCCCATTTTTCTAACGTGTATTGGATGTTCAGTCAATGTTGTTCACACTATGACTTGTTGTAGTAAAAGAATTGTGAATGTTGAATATTTTGGAAGCCATTGCCAGAGGTGTCTTGCTGGTGGCCTTTACCCCCTTCTCTTCATTGGGCCAAACCAAGCATGTATGTGTATGGCTACCTTTACACCCTAAATAAGTTGTTTTCACAACCAAGCTCTAACTACCCTTTCCTGTAGGGCTCTACTTGACTAAAAGACAGCAAATAATAATTTTATTTAATTTTTTTTAGTTTATTTTTTCCTATTTTGCTTCTTTTTTAACCCATTACAGAGGGACCGCTACTTTAAGACTCAGATTATTTCTTTGATGTGCCTTTCTTCATTATTACTTGAAGTACAGTATGTTTCACTTGGTGTCAAACCTGTGGTTCCATTTAGTCTAGTCTCTATTCTGTATTGTCTCTTGTGTATTAAGAGTGGTGAATATGTCATTGCAGGCTTTGTTTTTCTATATTTTTATTCTATGCTATATATCTATATGTCTTAAACATCTTCAAGAAGAGGACGTCCTTCTCCATGATCATTCACTGTGAAAATCCTTTTGATATAACTCCAATAAGGCTAGAGCTTGCTGATGACTTCTGCTGGACACTGGTACCCTAAAGTTACTGTTGTACAACAAACATGTGCCAGGCAATGGACATTTTCCATGGCTACAGTGGAAAATATATATTGGATAAATACATAAATATATATGTTGGGTGTTATGGAAAATTCCAACTGGCTCATGCATTAAACACAAAGCACAAACTGGAAAAATTGTTAACATAATCTGATATTATTGCATCATACATGCAGTTGTTTTATGGTGAAAAAAAGGAGGATGTGAAGGAAGTCATTGTTTAGCTCTAGCCTCATTGTCTTAGTTGCGTGGCCTGTTCTGAGTATATACTGTAAGCATTCTCTTTTTAGCAGAAATTGAAATGAAACACAACCTGGTGTAGAAAAAAAGGACCAGCATGGGTTTACTGAACTTTTACCCATCTTCCATTACTTAGCCAGACCCCAACCATTTCCACAAAGAACTGCTGCTGAATACTAATGAGGCAGCAGCAGTGGTTGTTAAAACCTCTCCACCCTATTTGCCCACCCCATCCAAAGTGATTCATCTCTCTGCTTTCAAAATAAGATATTGATGGCCTATCCTTAGAATAGGTCCTCAGATCGGCACTCCCACTGATCAGCAAATATCTGCACAGCATACAGAGCCAGTAGCAGATGGCTCCCTATACGCTATAGTAGTATGCCGCACTATTGGCGCTGAGCTCTCATTTAAGTCAATGGGATCCCCCACGGGTCTGCTATTGATGACCTGTCCTAAGGATCGGCCATTAATATCTACTCTTTAAATGCCTGCACTCAGCACCTGAAAACAGAGATAAACCAGAGTAGAGCTATATAACATAATACAGAATATGTGGTCAGCAATAAGATTCAGATGCTATAGCCAGTACTTGCAGAGCACTGACTGATGGAAGGATATGGTTTATATAACTACTGTCACCACTTCAGACCTATTCAGCAGCAGTTGGCTTTTTATTGGAATAATACTCCTAGGAAATGGACATTTGGAGGCATCTAAGTGTTTAAACATGGGGAAAGGTAAGCTAAGTAACCCATGTGGGTCTATTGAAAAAAATGTTGTGATATGTGCAGTCATGCTAAGCAGACTAATATACAGTTTTGTGGAAACGTTTCAGGAAAATGTATAATTTATCCATTTAAATCTCTGCGCATTCTAGCCCTGGGAGTCCAGTGGGCGGCCCTACTCAGTGATTGGCAGATATCTATATATATACACTGATATAGGGCAGGATGTCAGTCATTGATAGACCACTGGACTCTTAAGCATAGGAAGCACAGGGATTTAAACAAAAAAACAACGAAAATACAAGTTATACGGAATCATTCCCAAAAACTATATCTCAGTCTGCTCAGCTCTGCCCTTCTGCCCTGTTGCATAATGCCTATAGGTTCCTCAGCATTTTGAAGGTGACAGGTTCCCTTTAAAATTTCAGTGGGTGAAGTTTGTGGCAGGGTATTTGTAGTCCTTTAGATCAGATCATCGACTATTGGTAAGTACTTGGTTTGGGTTCTTGTTCTAAGTTCAGGAACTACCTAGGAAAGTTTAAGATAAATGTGAACTAATACATGATACTGACTAATAATCTTTGTGTCCTGTTCTGAATACCTACATTTGTAATAGTCCCTGTCATATCCCGAGGATATGAAGACAGGCGTGGGATATGCTAGTCTTCATAAATATCCCCCACTGTCTCTCTTAGGAGTCCTGTCGGGATTTACTGTGCTTTATACTAAGATATCCTTCTCCAAATCATATATATCTATATATCACAGAGTTCAGCATCTCTCCTTCTATTATATCCTGGTCTCAGATAGGGCAGCAGAAATGACCTGACAGAAATGATCCTTAGATTAAATGGTTCCTGTGGGATGCAAACCTTTTACTATCCTTCCATGAGTTTTCACAAATGTCCCCCAATACAGGGCTAATTGTTGTCCTGGCTAATAGAGAATAGAGAAGACCTTGCTACATTGTCATAAGGATACAGAAGTGAGATTTCTGCTTTCTCTCCTAAAACGATTTATATCACATTTTAGCATTCTGCTAAAAGTTGCAGATAACAGTCCGTCTCAACCCCTGGTATGTGTAATACAGAACCTAACCATTCCATGATGGTATCACTGTTCTAGTCTGGAGGGCAAGATCAGGAGAGGAAGAGAACCAAACGCAGAGGAGACCTTTACTCCATACAGACATCCCTGATTGTAGCTGCCCTGAAGAAGATGTTACCCATTGGTCTGAACATGTGCACACCGGGGGACCAGGAGCTGATATCACTGGCGAAGAGCAGATACAGTCTTGTAAGTAATGCAACATAAATGTTTCTCTGTAATATCCCTCACATTAATAATGTTAGGTCCTGGCTGAGAAATGTAAGAAAAAATTGGTCTTCTGCATTCATTTCTAAAGAAATGATCTCCTTCTTGAATTGCTGATGATGGCACATAAATGGCATTATCGTTTTGGATGTGCCTTGACTACAAGCATCACATTAGCATTGCTATTTTTATGTCAGGATAATTCGGTTTCTCTGGATGACATTCCCTTGCTTAGTCTTCCTATACTGCAGCTTTTAAATAGAGACATTGTACTCTCCTTTTATTCTGACAGCTACTCATTTTAGGTCTTATATACATAGGGACGCCTATAATAACTGATTTTGTCAAGTGAATAGATCCCTTTGTATTGTATAATTAAACATTTATTTCTGCTACTTTGTTATCTCGGAGATGGACTTTTTTTTTAATGGATCTACTTAAATAAGCAGAATAGAAATGTAGACGAATCAATGTGACAAAGCTGATTGAGAATGGTTGCTATGGTTACAGATTCTTCCCTGATAGGACTTTATCCCAGTTACCGCCTGAACTCTTAATAACTTATCTGCTGATATTGTCATCAATTAAGTTTGTGTCGTCTAGGAGAAAAATGTTGTGAAATAAGTCTAGTGAAGCTAAACAGAACCATGGACAGCTCCTGCTGAAATCTTGAGCTGGAGAATTCTACAGCCAGCTTGAACAACTTGCTATATTTTAACTGATTGAAAGTGCTTGTCATATAATGAATGGCTAGAACCCCCACCAGTCACAAAAACAGGGTTCTTGAGTCCCCCAAATGAATAGATTGCCAATTACACATGTATTCTGCCTCTGCATTCAAAGTCTATAGGACTTCTTGCTTGACCTCTGCTCATTTCAAAGATACAAGATTCTGTTCTAGAAATTGTTGAGGGTCCCAATATGGGGAACCCAGCAACAAGACATAACAGCCCCTCAAGTTGCAATCACCTCAAGATACAACATTTCCAACATACAATTGTCAGGAAAGATCATTGTAAGTTGAAAAAAAGACTCAACGTATAGTGCTTGGCTGAAGGCTTCAACAAATCAGCCTGGTCATTTCACTGGTAAATGTCAGTAGTGAAGTGTCTACAGTGACTGGCTGACTAGTAGCGCCTCTCTACAGTATAGTGCAGTACTACATGTTCTGTACTTCTCTTTATCTGGCGAGGATCAGCTGTTCCTTTGGACACCAGGTTGGCGTAGCTCCATGTTATTTTACAGTTGCACTTATACTTTTTAGGATTATGAAAAAGCTAACATAGAAAGCTTCCAACATCTCTATATGATTTGCTATATCTATTTTAGCTATTGGTTGATTTTTTATAATCTTCATTGTATTGATATTCTTGATGACATTATGGGATTATTGGAACCCATTACTCCATACAGTTATGGTTTCAACTTACAGTGGTCACCTCAGAGGCAATTAATATGGTAACTTGAGGGATTACTATATTGATCACCTGTCCTGTGAGACAAACTTGTGTGACTTTCCAGGATTAGTAGAAAAGGTCCACTATTTTTTTCCTTTGAAATCCTAAAACAGCACCAGTGTTGTCCATGACATCTGTCTGGTATTGCAGCTCAGCCTCAATCTATTGCAATATTAAACAATGGACAAGTATGGTGCTGTTTCTGGAGCAAAAACTGAGCATACTTCTCTTCTAATTCTGGACAGCCCCTTTAAATCTCAAACAGCATTTTAATTATATATTTAGTAGATACTGTACATCATTATTTTACTCTTAGCCATTTATAACATATTCATAGGATATGCCTTAAATATGTGACAAATGTAGGTCCCACCTCTGAGGACCTGTCTCTAGAACATGGGTCACTGCCCTCCATCTTGCCTGGTGCTGCGGTTGAGGTGGAACCTGCATCTATCAGACTTTTATGACATATCCATGTTTAAGATGAGAATACCCCTATAATTCAGGCTGCAAAGTAATGCCCCCAATTAAGCTAGGGCTACATGGCGGCTTTGACTACGACTCCTATCTTTCAATGAAAGATCACCATTAGATTTCTTTGTTGGTTGCATGACATGAGTCATGGCCAAAGTCGACATGAAATCTTAGCCTTAAACAAAATGTAATGTACAAACACAGTTCTGCTACCCCTGACAAACCCAGCTATGCTTTACCTATATATTTGCATAGTGAGGCTTAACATTTCATGATCCATAGTACTACAAGCCATTGTTATTGTATACGTGTATGCCTGACATCCTGTGCTGTACTGTGCATGTGTGAATCATGTAATTCAAAGTGTGGTACAGTGGTTATTGTGTGGAACATGTTGTCATACATTTAATATCATTATTACATTACGTGGAAAGAATGTTGTGGGCATAAACCAGGGCTTAATGTTATTTGGAGTGTGCACTGTACATAATAGAAGCAATGTTATGCCCATAAATTAATACTATGTTCTTTTATTACAGAAAGATACAGACGAGGAAGTTAAAGAACACTTGAGTAGTAACCTTCACTTACAGGAAAAAGTAAGTACAATATTAATTGTTAAACATGTGCGACTTAAAGGATTATTCCCACCTTAGGCTAGGTTCATGTTAGCTCTCGCTATATATTTGGGGTTTCCATTCCCAAAACCACTTAAAAAATGCGGAGAGAAAAGTCCTGCAAGCAGGACTTTTCTATCAGCATTTTTTGGGTGGAAACCCGGCGAACCCCATTATAGTCTATGGGGTCCGTGGGTTCCTGTGGGTAACCACTTTTTAAGCGGGTTAGCTTTTTGTTTTTCGGGTCCCCAAGCAGACACAAAGAACGGAAAGCCAAACGCTAGTGTGAACCTAGCTTTAGCCAGTTACTGCTGCTTCTGTAACTCTCATGAAAGTGAATGGGGAGAGCCTTTTACATGTTTTTCCATTCATTGGGATGGGGGGTTGGAGAACCTTCACTCTGTAATAAGGTGCAGGACCAAGAGGTGAAAAATGTGTGTGAATATGCCATAAATGTGGCAATACCCCTTTAATAATATTGGTTACATACTGCGACTCATTTAATACAATACATACTGACCTATTCTTGTAGCTTATATATTTTATTAGCCCAATTATCAGCTTACTTTTTAAAGGGAAAGTGCCCACTACTTAGCATTGTACTTTGTGTTGGTTGCAACTAGTGGATGAGCACATTTTTTGCCCCATTCTAGTCTATGCCATACAAAACTAATTTTGAGATGTCCCGGTCTTTAGGATGCAGTGCGACAATGGCCGTGCTCATGTTGCAGCAGTAAAGAGTTGCTTTGCAGCAGACACATGGCATAAAAGAATTCAGGAAACAGACTATCGATAATACTTTATGTAGATGTCCTGCATCATGTGCAGTACTTGCTGTGTAGGGAGAGGGAAATGGTAGGAGGAGCAGAGTTGTCTTCGTCACCTATTGTCAGTGGTGTGATCCTCTGTTATCTTCCTCCAGCTTTTTAATAGACTGCACATAATACTGCAGTGAACACAGCATAGGCTAAAAGTTTTTATCTGTTGTTTACTGTACAGGATTCCCTTCTCTGTCTCCTTGAAGTCATGTACTCAAACCCAAAAGCCCTGCACTAGGCATACAACTGTAGGTCAGCCTTGCTCAGGGTGTAAATTTAACATATTTCCTTGTATTTCTGTTTATTATTATTAAGGTTTCCTTTTTCCCCTGTCTATGCAGTCCTTGGCATTGCTGCATTAGTCAGTTGGGCATCCATCTTTCATCATGTCTGCCAACGTTTATTATAGAGCTCCACTTGAATGAGCGGCGGAGATGATTAAACACTTTGTAATCATTCATTTACATGATTTTTTTTCCTTTCCTGGTGACTCTACGACCTGCACCGGGTAGTGTTGGAGTGCTGATCACTTTAGCGCCTCTGATTTCAAATGTCTTTTTTGACACACACCTGGGTCCAATTAATTTGCTGTTCCCGCTCCTACCGTACAAATTATCCCTGATTGTCTTCATTTAGAGTTAATTGGTGTTAGCAAATTTGTAGTTAAATCGAGTTATTGAGCTTCTCAGTCTTGTCTTGTCCTACACACTTTGAACACTGACCTTGTCTTTATTTCCTCTCCACCAGTCCGAAGACCCTGCAGTGAAATGGCAGATCAATCTCTACAAGGATATACTAAAAAGTGAGGACGGTGATTCTGAAAAAACTGTGGAACGTGTGCAGAAAATTTCTGCGGCGGTCTTCCATCTTGAACAGGTAAAATACTGTCTTGTCAGAAAACAACATATGGAAACCATTCATTAAACAGAATTGAGCTCTCAACGGAGATGAACCAGTATTTATGTTCCATACATTATCCTCTGTCTGATATTTGCACATGTACTACAGGTGGAGCAGCCCTTGAGGTCTAAGAAGGCTGTCTGGCACAAGCTGCTGTCGAAGCAGAGGAAAAGGGCTGTTGTGGCGTGCTTTCGCATGGCTCCATTGTACAATCTGCCAAGGTTAGACCCTAGAGATGTGTCCTATTTCTTTCATTGTCATTACTGTTGAGCCTAAAGCTTACTAGGGGATCTGAGTGTCCTTCTGTGAATGATCTTTGCTACAGAATAACCTGACATGCAGCTCTTTGCTTTATTTCAGTGCTGTTTTGTGGTAATGTTGCAGTTTGCATTTTACCATGTTGAGAACTTGTTCTTTGCCTAAAGCCATGTTATTTCAATGCTTAAATCTTGAATGACTGTGAAACTTATAAGTCAATTTTTATATCATGCAATAGATAATAATTTTGGTTCTTGGAATCTATCATCCTTAAAGAGGTTGTGCCACCAATACAAATGGCAGTGAGTAAATATACTAATATGCATTGTAAAATAACTTTGTAAAGTCTTTTTATTAAAAAAAGAAATATCACAATTATCTGTTTGTAATTCTATTAGCTTCAAGTAGTAATGAATACCTAATAGAATACAGTACAGCTTCTGCTGTATCCTCAGTTAAAGAAGCAGGGATGTGATTTAGGCTAGATAAAGGCTGTCCTGCTTCTCAGAGAGAAAACTCAACATGGGCAGCAGCATTTATATCAGTAAAAGTAAGACATTCCTATTACAAACTTCCAAGTAATGAGAGAAAAGCCATTAGATAAGCACCTCACCATGCCATACTGCCCTCCTACTTGTCAGTGACGGAGATAAAAGCAATGGAGTGGTGAGGTGCTTATCTACTTTCTTTTCTCCCCACTGTTTTGGGTCTGTATCAAGAGATCTACCTTTTACTGCTACAAACGCTGCTGCCAATGCTGGGCTTTCTCTCTGAGAAGCAGACAGAAAGCCTATGTCCAGCTGAAATTATCACTTCTTTCAGTGAGTATGCAGCAGAAGCTATACTATATTTTACTGGGCATGTATGACTGCTAAATTCTCACTAGGATGACATGGACAGAACTATATATTATGAACAGGAGGTACTATTAAAAAAGATAACTGCAATTTTTTTTAATAACTTTTTTTTAATAATAATACTTTACAAAGCTAAAGAGGTTGTGCCACTACAGATGCTAATCTGCAGTCCAGAGATTAGAGGATAAGTGATAGGGCACTGGACCCACAGCGATCTGACACTGGCTCTGTGAATAGGGAATACGTTTCTGTAGTGGCATAACCCCTTTAATTTAAACTTTATTCAGTTTCATTATTTTAATTTGTATTGATAGCACATCCCCTTTAAGTGTTTAATGTTTGCCAATAGATAGCAATACAGGAAATACACACTGTGCAATACATCTTTATTTATGTGGCACTGTATAATATACATTGTGCATTTGTGCTGTAGCATAGCAATTTTATATATAGTTTCATACTTATCACTAATACCTCTACTATTCTGTTAGCAGAACATGCTAATATTATATCTATTTGAAACAAACATAGAAATCATTACAATCAGTGAAATGCAATATAAGACCAAGTATAATAAAATGTGAGCAAGTATATAACAATTAATAAATGTATACAAAGACATATAGATATTTTCAACAGTGACAGGTCTACAGTTAATTGCTAATGACAGGCAGGGAAAGAAAATACAGTATGTGGCAATGACTTAAGTTTTCCAACACTGCTTTACATGTATATGTCTGATATATGCATGAAAGGCATACATGAATCTATGCATACAAGATGCATGCGTCATGTATGCTGATTTGTGAATTCATGCATAAATTGACTTGCACATGCATATAGATAGCTGACATGGATTAATAAGATAAACTTACTTACTGTGAGCTGATCCTGGCTGTATGAATTACAATATAATATAACCCTATTATGACTTCCTTTTACAGTCCAAATGTGATTATGCAGCATAAATGTAAAGCTGTGTGAATTCTGCTGAGCAAGGCCAAACACTCTCTGTTCATACACTGGTAGTATAAATATAATCCAATATCAGAGAAGTCTCTATTTGGATAACATATCTGGTTTATGTTTTTTTCTGCCTTAGGCTTACATACTGTTAGAGCCGTCATAATGTTTAAATAGATCTTTATAGTGATGTCTGAATATTCACCTGTGTACCGTTTTATTGTAACTGGTTCCTGCTTGTGTTGAAGCTTCATTCTTGACAATGCAGTGTTTATAGTGTACCTTTAGTGATCCAGGTAAATCTTAGATCCTCTTAGAATATGTTCCTCTGTGTGTAAATTCATGTTTTGGTCTAGTATTAAAATTAGCATTCCATTCTGTTTATTACAGTCAGACTTACAGGCTGTGCACTCTATTCACTTCAGCATGGGGGAGAATTGTAAGAGACACGAATTACTGCTTTCCAGGATTACTGCAGCCTTTTACTTCCTTCCTACTGAGAGGTTGAATAGAATAGGTAAAATGATAACCACCTTACCCAAAAAAGATTACAATCTTCCTATAAAGGGAACTTGCTAGTTAATAAAGTCTTGTGATTACAGCAGCATCTGCACTGATTGAAGCAGACAGATGTTGCAGTTTAAAAGGGCGAAGAGGAGTAGCATGTCTAATGTAAGCCTGCAGACTTTCAACATCTAACAGACTTATAACAGTGACCATAACAATGACCTGCAACATGGCAGACTATAAAAACAATTTTCTATTTACAAATTAAAAAGTAAGGATATGTAGCAGAATTTTTTTGAGCTTTTGGTGTAAAAGGTTACACTTAGGAACTATATACGAGGATCTAAGAGCACTGTGAAGTTTGTTTGTTTTGCTAGGGGTACACTTTAAACCAATATAATTGCATTAATTGTGTAACAATTAGTTTGTGCCAAGTTACCAACATGTACTATAGTGACAGCACATATGAATTGTAGACAACTTTTATTAACATGATTCTGCAACAAGATAGGTTTAGCCCCTACAAATGATCTTGCACTAGTGTAGGTACTCTCTTAGCAGTGATTTCTAGGGTAATTGAGGGTTAAACTGCAGTCTAGGTCATGTAGGGTTATACTTCAGTTTGGCTGCCAGTGCTAAGTAATATGCATGTGCAATACCTTTTTACGCATAAAATGCACCTAAACGTTTTATCCTCTGTTTGTTTTCTTTACATCGGCCAATTCTTATTCTTTATAACTATAGGATAAGAATGCAGGTTCTTTCAGTCATGTCCAATACCAATAGGTTTCTTGTTATGTTCTTTTTTTTTTTTTTTTGCTTTAGATTGTCATTTAATATTTGTGAATTTGTCCTTGTGTTGCTGGCGCTTGAATAAAAAACCTGTATGCTTTTCTTCAGACACAAAATTAACAATTTCTTCCTGAGCTCCTACCAACGTATTTGGCTGGAAAAAGTACATGAGAACTCAGACTATGACAGTCTAATACTCGTGTTAACGGTAATGTAACTTGTGGCTACACCTGTCTTTGTGCACACAAGTACTCCACCCCAGCCATGATGTGATGTTTTCATTGGCTTGTGCAATTTTGCTAAGAGATTCTGATTGGTTGGATTCCAGGTACCCTACAATGTTTGGGAAGGGGAGGGGGATAAAAAAAGCTAAATTTTACTCTTAAAAAATAAAGTAAAAATCTGATGCAGTAATGTACAAGAAAATAGGATAGCCTCAACTTTTTGAGCTGGAATTTGCTCTGACCAATCAGGAGATCTCAAATTGTACAAGACTCCAAACCCTACTAATCATGAGTCACCTGAACATTTATATTTTATGTTCTTTTGTACCCCTCTTGATCCCACTTTCACCCACTGCCAGGCACCGTTCTATTAACCTCTTCCTCCATGGTTATCAGAGATTTTGGATAGAAACAGAGGAAAATTCCTTTGAGGAGAAACTAATTCAAGATTTGGCTGTAAGTACGGGATTAGACAGAGTTTGGCTTACTGATTGCTTCTGAAAAAAAAAATCTCAAAATAAAGTTGCATCTTACACAGCTTTTAAACCGAGCCCATCCTTAAATGGTCACTAACTTTTTTCAACAAAATTTACATGAATCAATAGTTCAAGCCAATATAAGAAACTTAAATACAAAACTGTAATTTATCCTATCAAAGAAAAATGCTTATTTATTTTTCTCACTACTTTCTAATCTGACATTTAAGTGGAAACTACTGCTTAATCCGTCTTGCTAGAGAAAGATGGACTGAAGCTCACATACGTAGCACATTTTCATAGAAGTTTATGGAGAAGAAAGGGGAGAGGAGAGGATTGAGCAGGAGCTGAATGAAAAAGGATAATACTAGTATAGGCAATCCTAGTGGAAGTTTCTGTCTTAACTGTGAAGGATCCCGTCCTGCCGGACCCGCATTCAGCACACCTGAGATCACTTCAATTACCTCACACCCACCTCCAGTGAGTGTTCCGGGCCGATAGGATAATAAAAAGACGAGCTTTTTAAATTTGATATATTTATTAACCCAAGTGGGTCGGTACTAAGCATTAACATATACAGGAATATATACAATTACCAAGCAAGATACAGATAAAGTTAAAATACAGCATAAAAAATAAAAAGGGAAATAAAAGATAGAAAAAATACCGGCACAGGCTTGTAGTCCGTTTCTCTAGGCCACAGCAGTTTCTGAGGCCTAGGGCGCTTTCTTCAGTGAGTTACAGAAACATGTCTTCTACATGCTATCCAGAACAAAGGAAAAGGCTTCAGGCCTCAATGCTAGGCCCATGCTGAATTCCACAGCATGAAATTCCCTCACATCTTCTCCAAGATGAGGACTCCTTGCTGCCTCTTTGCTGAATCACCAAGAACCTCGCTTTCCCTTCAGCATATGGCTAGTGCCCCACTCACACCACCTCCCCAGGCAACCCCCCTTCTCCCTCATTTGCAGAACCCTCAGAGAGATGGGTACCTTCCTAGGTGCTGGGAGAGATGTGTGTCTGTGGGTGAACTTAAGGTCACTGGCCTTCTCTCCCCCATAGACATCTGTAAAGGGATAATAAAACTGGCCGGCTAGGGCAGGCCATCTCCCATGATACACACATAAAACCACTGAAGAGTATCGTCCAGCAGTGTAAACCCAACTTAAGCAAAACATTTCAACAAGTAGGGGAAGGACATATGAGCAAGTAAAAATACATTCCTGAGAAAGATGTACAACTGAGGGTCGGTTCATCACACTTACCCTAAGTGCTTTATACATATCAATACAGGTCAGTTCTGATAATGCCCTGTGTGATCCAGCTGCTTTATACACATCCATACAGGTCTTTACTAATAATGCCCTGTATGATCCTGCTGAGTGAGTGTTTATTCACATGGCCAATATTTTACCCTTTGTAAAAACCCTTTGCCCTCTGGGAACCTGAGAGGATAAAAAAGAAACTGATGCCAGACAGCTCATGTATTCTTCAGTGTGCAGTCTTAGAAAATCTCAAACTGCATGTTAAAATATGCTATTCTAATCCAGGAAAATTGATCAGAGTAGGACATACTCTAGGTTTTTTCACAAGGGCCGAGGGTCCATGGGAAAAAACAGAAGTATGAAAGCAGTTGGTCCATGTGTAGTCCAAGTCTAGTCCTTCAGACTTGGATTGCACAACAGTCGTCATACCTGAATGACACTCATCCATCTTAATAAACAGAATTAATAAATTCTTCTCTACTTTCTGTACGTATTGTATAGAAGGCATCATCACAGCTAATATCTACCCACTATTTATTATTTATTATGCTTACTTGTATAGCGCCATCATATTCCGCAGTGCTTTACAGACATTAACAGTCACTGTCCCATATAGGGCTCACAATCTACATTCCCTAACAGTATGTCTTTGGAGTCTCTAGGACTGTTGAGAATTACAAACAGAACCTACAGAGGGGAAAAGAAATGCAGAGTACAAGTTCTATAGCGGCCAGAAATAGTACTACTCATCATGTACACACATTGTACTATTGATTTATGCAAAGTTTGTAGAAAGGTTAGGTCCACTTTAACCATACATTCTAGTGATGGCCGTCTACCATGATTAAAGATGAATAGTCTTCATTATTGGAATAAAGTTTTCTGTAAAGTTTTCTACATAATACACTGAGTGACTTCATTTAATACCGGTGTTAAATACTTTACCAGTACTGAAATGCTAATTAGAACATTTAGGAATAATGATATTCATTATTCCTTTTTGTGTTGAGGGCAACATTTCCATTCATTGCTGGATATCAGTCCTTTTTGTCTAGATTACCTGGAATGTGTGGCTTTAGTGTAGTCGCTACAACTCTAACACAGGCCATAAATTACATATTACTGTATTTCTGGTTTGGAATTAAGTTATGGGGTGAAACAATGGAATAGCGAAAAAAAACAAGCTTTCTTTAGCCACAAGTAAGTGGAACAAAAATCATTAAAAAAACATAGTTCAAAACATTTTTTTCTTTCGTCTACTTAGATTTGGACCGCCATACAGATAACAGAAAAGTCATCCAGTCCCCAAAATTTTATCAGGAATGAACAACTATTTAGCATTGCAGTTCCATTATCAAGAAACATCACTTTTTATGCATATGCAAATTAGGTGAAAAGGGCTTTTGGGGCATCTCTGATCTTCCCCGGGCTTTGCTCTGTGCTGTAGTTTACTTCCTGTAACTGCTGCCTAGCTCAACCCACCATTCTTTGATTGACAGCTGTCCCCCAGGAAATGCTGGGCAGTAGTTACTGGAGGTAACATACAGTGGAGAGAGTGAAGCATGGGCATTACTTTGATAATTATTTTCATGCTGACAGACTCCCTTTACCTCCTTCAAACAGAGTTGTTACCATTAGACCCTTAACTGTCTTAGACCACCAGAGATATTTCCATAATACCTCTGCCTCCATTGTGTATGCACAATGTAACTGGACACATAAGACTATTTATCTGACAGCTGTACAGATAACTATCTGGGGATTATATAGCATTATTTATCTGGTGCCCATTTTCCTAACTGTTCCACTTGCATGCTACAAAAGATGAAAGGGAACATGTTCGAACACTGTCAAACCACTGTGTGTCACATGGCCCTTACTCATACAGGACACTGACTTTTGGTGTGCAGCCAACCATCTGAGCGATTTGTTTCTGCCTCCGCACACTGTACAGTACCAGATTTGCGTGATGGCAGTAATTACTTTAAGGTCTAAGGAACTGATTCCAATTAAAAATTTGTTATGTTTTGTATGGTAAAACAAAATACATTTAATATTAATTTTGTCAAAAAAAACCCCTTTAATTATATATGGTGGCCCCTCATTGTGCTTTTATATACATAGATATTGCTCTGCTATGGAAATACAAGAAATCAAAGAGTTCACTGCTGCAGTACAAAGCATGATCCATATTAATAACAGTAGTACAAAAAATATTAATGTAATTTATCACAATAAAATCGGGCTGCAATGTATTCAAGATGAATGTTGTAAAAAGAGACACTATACATTTCTCTTCATGCTGATATATACACCTGCCAAATGGGTGTATGGTAATAACCAATTTACTTTTTACACGCAGTGCACAAAGGACCGAACAGTTCATGCTGCTAAGATTTGTGGGATATTTATTTCTTATGTTATTTTTTTATCCTTCCTGTACAGTGGACAATGAGCAATGATCTTTGCCCATCTAGTCGTCCTCGAAAAACCTATTTGTGCAATTTTGCTTGATTCTGACAGAGCCATAGTCAGATCAGATATATGCATATACAGTATACATTGGGTCCAACCTCACAGGGGAATTTGTAGGCAATGCAAAAAAAGAAGAATAACAATATATCATGTTTTCAAGTGGCAGTATGAGCTATCCATTAGTTACCTATGTGAGAGTCATATAGAATCAACTTACAGAAAAACTACTAGAATATACTGTTAGATGAATTTTTAATTAGCATCTTGAGCTATTCAGTACTGTCTAGGACTGTGAGGGATGTAAAGGGAATCTCTCGCCATAAATATACTATCCAGTCTGCAGGCAGCATGTTATAGAGCAAGAGGAGCTGAGTAGATTGATATATAGTTTTGTAGGAAAAGATTCAGATATGTAACTATATAAATCCGCCCAGCTCCTCCTGCTCTATTATATGCTGTCTGCAGACTGGACCACATGTTCAGAGTGACATTTGCCCTTAAAATTCTCCTTTGATTGCCTTACACACCCATCAATGAGTACAGGTTGCTTTATGTCTGGCGGAATTAAGTGTGAGCTAATGCAATTTTTAATAAATTGTTCCTTCATCTTCCCCGTATTATTGTTGTAATATTGGGAAGTGGGGGAAACTAAAGCTGATTTTTTTTTTTTTTCTGTGCAATCATCTATTGATTCCAGTGAGAAGGGCCACAAATAAGATTGTAAGGTGTAGAGGAAGTCTCTGCATAGTCATATGTGTATTCAATGGCTATTTTCACACACAGCGACATTGACATATGTTGCACTTAGTGAATGTGTGTAGCTTAAAATCTAACAGAGCTATATTATGTCATATTCATTGCCATTGGAATACATATCTGTTGTGACTTTGCTCATTGACTCCAAAAACAGAAAGCAAGTCTAGTATAATGTCATTTTTTCTATGATGTCAGGACTAAATAGTTAGATTTAGCCCTAACTAGGATCTTTTGGAAAAGAATACTGATTAAGGTTTATGGGTTTTTTTTGTAGTTTTTTTTAGTACAAGGTACTGCAATTGAGTTATCCTTTAAAGGTTGTGTAAGATGCAGACTATTGCTCTATATAAGACTTGCTTACAGACTTAATACAACTGATGCCATTTTCTATTTTATTTGACCCTTGATGCTATCTCTAACCGGTAATTGTTTTTTCTTTCTTTTCATTTTTACAATTCTATTTTGTTCTGTTTCAGCTCAGCCAGTATGACTGGTTCCCTGTATGTATCTTGACCAGTTGACTTTGCCCCTGGCTTTTTTAGTCCTGAAAAGGATATATTGACACCCAGGGCTGGAGTCAACTGATTTTATTAATATCAAGTACATTATTGTTTACCTCCTCCAACTATATGCTGTGCCCTGTCACCCATTCCCATCTACTCCATAATACATCTGCCCTGTGAATCACTTCCCTGCATGCCCTGCATGTCCACAAACATATACCCGTCCTTAATGGTGTTATTACAAAATGAAAACATTCAGTAAGTTGGTTTCAGTTCCTCTCGAAATGAATCTGTTTTATTTTACCTTTGTGAAGAGTTGACAGTCTTCAGCAGGACAGCCACATACTGCAAGTATCACGACAAAGAGAGCTCAACTTGAGATGACATTGAGACATCTTTCTTCCAGACCAGCGGTGTTCCCAAATGTCATGCCATCATGCATCTCTCTTGAAGGATTCAGAAATGATTTCAGTATATGTGCTCTTGACTCACAGAGGACCTCCATTTTTGTGATTGCTATGAAAAACTATTAAGTGGTGTTAGTGGCAAAAACCCTTTAAGAGGACATTCTATTTTTAGTTAAAATATTGAATTCATTGTCTGTTTTGTATTTTTTGGATGAGACATAGCCAGGGAAAGCTGGCTATATGTGACTATGTGCTTGTGTCTAGGGAAGGAGGAGTCTCCAACAAAGCCTTTGCATTTAGAAGCTGGGCTATGGCAGTGAACTGAATGAAACACTGCTTGATAGAAAGCTTTGCAAATACTGGTAACCAGGGGCATAATATGAAGATCCTGAGCCCCAATGCAAAATCTGTACCAGGACCCCCAACTATACTGTATTGTTTATAGTACTGGTCTCTTCATATTGGGAGACACTGATGAGACACTTTATGGGTCCCCTAAGGCTCTTGAGCCCAGGTGTGACTGCACCATTTGTAACCCCTCAAGTCATGGCTCTGGTAACATCACAAAGTAACAGTTTAGATGAAAGGGAAGGGCCACAAAAAATTGGACATACAAATGCTACATCAATGTCATGTATGTATCTAATTTTAAAAAACTACATTAAAAATATTTATAAACCAAAAATACATACACTCCAGAAATGATAAATTACTTACTATTATACCTAGTATACCTGTGTTCGTGTGTACTGTAAAAAATATATTAGGCAGTTTCTGTCTACCTAATGAACTGCTTGCTGAAACTGACAGCTCTGAAGTTATTACAAACCTTTCATTATCAATGTAAATTAGGTTTCTCATAATCAACTGTAAATTAATTATTAACGCTTGTTGCCATTGAAAATGTGAAAATTCAGCTGTGATTGCAGTTAACCCCAAAATTCCAATCCTACCCATGTCATAGTCACCCACAAGGGTCCAAAAAAAAACTGAGGTGTTTAGAAGTGAGGGGTTGTCATATAGAAAATATACTAATAAACACGATTTTTTTCTAAAAAAAAAAAAACAAAAATGCTAAACATTGTATAGCTTTATCAGATAAAGTATACAAGTATAGGTAATCATAACATATCAGCATCACTATCAGCCTATAACAGAGATTTTCACTTTATAACTCAAAGGGATCCTGTCATCCTGAAATTGCAGCACAATCTGCAGGTAGGAGGAGCAGATTGATGTATAGTTTTGGGGAAGAGATTCCGTATAACTAGTATTTCATTCATTCAGGTCTTAGGAGTCCAGTGGTTGGTCCAACTCAGTGAATCACAGCTGTTCCTGAAAAAAAATGTGCATACAGATAGCTGGTAAACACCAACAAGGGCGCACTGGACTCCTAAACCAAGAATGATCAGTGGTTGAAATGAATAAATGGGAAGTTAAACTGGAGCTTTTCTAGGAAATCTACACCTCAGTCTGCTCAGCTGCTCTATAACAAGCTGCCTGCAGATTGGACTGCATTTTCAAGAGTGAAACTGGTGTAGGCATTGTAAGAAATGATGCTAATGCTGTTATGTGAATGAGGAAAATCACTGGTGCTGACATTACCTTTATTGTGAAGACTCCATCAAATTCTCACCTTCTTGATCCTAGGAGCTTACTACAGTCACAACAACATTCAGTTGTTGAGTGAAGTTAGACTTCTATTAGCTTTTATAAATGAAACTATGCCTACATAACCTCATATCCTCTATAGTAGAATTGTTGGTGATTGAAAGAGAGGTACATGATGGCCTGGAACCTGCTGTCAAAATGGTAGAAGCATGTTACCATCCACTGAGAAATTCTGATATTATCATGTCTGAGCATTTATGGAAAATGGTTCACAGAACGGAAGCAACAGAACATACAGTAACTAAACTCATTCTATTTTTAGTAGTGCATCGTGATAAATGAAAGTGAGTTGTGAGTCCCATGCATTTGTTTCTGTGCCCCATGTTTCATGATGGTGTCACATGAGTTATCTCAAGCAACTTTAGTTTCATGAGCTGCATGATCAATTTACATTATACGTTATCAGTTTGCTGCAGATTAAGCTCAATAAGTTATCAGTCCAACTCTTTCTAGTAGATTTGTGTTCACATATCTATTTGCTTACTCTTGGCAATTACACCAGTCTACACCAGTATCTGTGCACAATCCATATTAGAGAAATGCTGATAATTTCAAGGTTGTGCTAGTAGATAATACTAAGTAAAAGATGTTAAAACTCATTTGACCTTGATTTCAGTCTAAGAAAGGCTAGAGTACACTCTGCGTGATAAATCTAAGGAAGGATTCATTTATAGTCATAAACTTATGAAATATTCTTAATGTCTCCCAGAATCCTAAGAAGAATGAGGAAGAAGAGGAGGAGGAGACAGAGAAAAAGCCTGATCCTCTTCACCAGATTATTTTACACTTCAGTCGCAATGCTCTCACTGAGAGGAGGTACCATACTGATGACTATTTTGGTGGAAGAGGTTGTTTTTGGCAATATGTATTACTTAATATATGGAATACTATATATACTAAATTATGAAAATGTCAAAATTTCTACCCAGTCTATTCTTTGGCTATCAATATCAGATTAGTTGGTGGTTGTACCTGGTACTAAACCTTAGCCTCAACCTCTTGAGCAGGATTGGGTTGCGGTGACAAGAAATTCTGGACACAGCCACTACCAAATATACAGACCTTTGAACAATGAAGAGATCATAGTGCTACACCCCCTTTGGTCAAACTTTCATGGTGTCAGGATTGTGACCCCTACTAATCTGGTAGTGGTGGCCTATCTCAACCATAGCCCTTCAATATTGTAAACTATTTTGGCTTCTATTTCAAAAACTGGTTATATAAATGAATAAGGGTGGGTTCACACTTGTGGCGGCACTCTGTCCACCGTGAATCCGATGGAAAATCTCGGAAAACTGTATAGGGACTGGATACTGAAATGTTTGTGACGCATTGCTTAAAAACCCATTCATTCGAATTGGTTTTTAAAGCAATGCGCGGGTGTGCGCTTACACTCTCTGCGCCGCAAATGCAGTTTTTTTCGTCGGAAACAAAGTCCTGCATGTCCGCCTTTGTTTCTGACGAAAAAAACTGGATTCGCGACGCAGAGGGTGTAAGCGCACACCCGCGAATTGCTTTAAAAACCCATTCAAATGAATGGATTTTTAAGCAATGCGTCGCAAACCTTTCCCTATCCAGTCCCTATACAGTTTTCCGAGATTTTCAGTCGGATTCGTGGCAGACGGACTCCGGTACAAGTGTGAACGCACCCTAACATGAAACGGTTCTTCGCTGCTTCAATGTAACACTAAACCTAGAAATGCATGATAAAAGTGAACAGCAGGTTTACTTGTAAGATTTTTCTGCATGTTCCTGAAACATACAGTCTTGTAAAAATCCTGCAGAGAACAAAGAGCTC
The DNA here is from genome assembly GCA_947044405.1 of Leptodactylus fallax. Classification (NCBI taxonomy): domain Eukaryota; kingdom Metazoa; phylum Chordata; class Amphibia; order Anura; family Leptodactylidae; genus Leptodactylus; species Leptodactylus fallax. Next base: position 975,957 of record CAMRHE010000305.1, read on the forward strand.
ATTTCCTGCTGATCTGCTTCATTTGTATCTGGGGAATGACTAAGAGGTAGGACTTAAAAGAGTTTTCCAGGACTGTGATATTGATTACCTGTCCTTTGGTTAGGTAACCAACCGTAACCCTCACAGATCAGATGATTGAAGGGGCTGCAGCATTTGGACAGATGCTGTGGTTTCCCCACTGCTTACCAAGCACATTGCCATACATTATGCCATGGCTGTGCTCGGTATTGCAGTACAGCCTTGCTCATTAGAATGGGACTGAGTTGCAGCATGGTCAAGTGACCAGTGTACATGACATCACTGGCCTGAGAAGAGGAAGTGGCCCTGGTTGTTAGACTTAATTGATGGTGGTCTATCCTAAGGATAGGTCATCAGTATCATGGTCCAGAAAAACCCCTTTGACTTTCTTTGTGTCCTACTGCAGATAGAGCATTGGGGAGAGACTCCGGATGCAGTTAGTTGTCATACAGCGAGCCAGGATTTGGATTGAAAGGTAGAATGGGATTAAGGAAGGAATTGCTGGGGTATTTGGTGCATTTTATATTTGGTATTCACTAACCTAATAGAACTTTTGGATTCTGCATATTACATTGTTATTGATTAACATTATTGTCTTCACAGCAAGCTCGAAGATGACCCCTTGTATACAGCTTATGCAGCTATGATGGCTAAGGTAATTCCCACTTACCTTTATGGGAATGAACTGTATATAATGCATAGTTAGCAAAGCTGAGGATAGGTTTGCTGAAGGCCACTGAGACTATTGTTAATTGCACTAAAAAGAAATAAAAATAATTTTTATAGTTTTTTAAACCTATGCTTTTATGTAATCTCATTGTATGCAGGTCTTTGGTAACTTTCTTGTGCATAGTACATGGAGTGACATTTTTAATATTATTTCATATTTTTTCACATTTCTCGTTGCACAATATGGTGTTGTCAAGAATAATTTGACTGTCTATGTCTTAAGATTTGATTTATACAGGGGCTTATCACCTTAACAACAACTTTCTACTGTGTAGTAGATTGTGGATAAATGTCTAACTTCATGAACTTCATGACTAACAATTACTGGTGGATTATTAGAGAGACATGTAAAAGTGGTGCCCTATTCTGTGATATGGGAACACAAGGGGCCCATAACTGTTTTTGCATAAGGGCCCTAGGCTATCTGTGCCTGCCCCTGGATTCATGATCCAGTGAACTGTACACTCATTAAATGTACTGTTTAGGCTTTGTTCACATTTGTGCCAGAGTCTCCATTGCTTATTTGTAATAGTAGTGATTGTGGGTACTGCAGCTGTATCCCATAGACTTGACTGGATCACCGCTGCAATACCCAAATCTTACACTATCAAGAATATAGCATGTGAGAAGCATTGCAATCAGCATGTAAATAATGCCATCATCTGTGTGCCTGGGGAAACTGCTTATGTGTAGGGGATCTGCTTCTCTGCCTGTTCACTGTTACTTATTTTCTCAGAAAAGGTGCTCACATTTTTACATAAGAATGTACATGTATTTTTGTAAGTCTCTCACTGTAGAATGTCATCTTTTTCTTTTTAAAATCATAAAAAATAAGCAAATCTAATACATAAAAAGCCTCAACATTGGGAAATAAACAAAAATGTGTCGTCTTTATTCACTCAGTCCCTGATTTATAGCTGGTAATGTGAGGCTGTATGGAAACGAATTGCACGTATTAAAGTGTAAAGGTGTTCATCTACGTGAGAATGGTGTCCTGATATAGACATACCGTACAGTGTATTTATCTTGCTTTTTATGCTGTTTCTGTGAAGTTTATTCATTTGTTACAGCACATTCTCTATTGTAGTAAAGAATGTGAATGTGAAGTGAATTTACCTGCATCGCTGTTGCCTGCGTCATAGATTGGATTAATTCCCCTGTTTTATAACACAGTCTTCACCAAGAGCTTCATATTGTTTTCTTTTCATGCTCATATTCCCAACTGGGACCTTTTTTGTAAAAAAAAAAAATAATAATAATAATAAGAATAAATCATCTGCTGTAGTACTGCAAAATGATATTACCTTCAGTGCTACAGTATCTATTTCAGGCCAAGAAAGGCTGTAATATCGGAGCATACGAGTGGTTGGTTTTTAAGTGGATATGCTGATTAAATTGCAACCTTCTTACAAGTTCAGACACAGCTGAAGAGCTGAAAAGTATCTGAGACCATGACAGTACTTACACATAGTCAGAATATCATAATTCCATCCAAAGGTGTGCTTTGGGATGAGGGGTAGAGTATTTTCCATTGTCTTACAAGCTGCACAGCTCGATGATCAATATTACCATTCATACCTCTCTCTATACAGAGACTAAATAATACCGCCAATATCATGACCACATATTATCACAAAGTAGGATATCAATATGTTACTATACTATTACTTAATAAAAAAAATACAGTGACCATATAATGGTAGAGACAAAAGCACTCTGCAGAGTTATATCCAGAGACTCACAGATGATGTGAGTCACTTTTCCAATCTTTTCCATCTGGCCCAGAGTGCTATGAACACTTCTCCCAGCCATGACTTGTCAGAAGAGTTTGCTGTCCAAACATCTTTGCTCACAACCTTTCCAGCACTTTTTCTACCTTTTATTGAACCTATACAAACTCTCCCTGTTACCTTTATTTATTTATACCTGCTCAGTGCCCCCAAATATTGTACTTTAGAGATAATGGGACAAATTTATGAAGACTGACGTTACTAATGCCTGTCTTAATAGTCACTGAGCCGGCAAAATGTGCGCCTCTTATATAACAATGCACACCCTTCACCGGGTCATGTGCCTGGGGGAAAATGTAAGTGAGCTTGTAGCTGCCATATATTTGCCCCGTCATTTATGCCAGATTTGGTAAATCTGGTGGGGCCAATGGCTCCACCCCCTGCATGTCTTCTTAACTCCCCCTTTTTGTGATAGTGACTAAGGTGGCACAAATTTAAAAAAGTTGCATTTGCGACTTTTTATGCCTTGCACACCAGAACACTGGCATACAAGGCATAATAATGCTGAGCCATGCCCCTTTGCCAATCGTGGCCCAAAAAGTGTCTAAATGCAAATGTGGTGCAGATTTCTGACACATTTTGATTAGTAAATCTGCCCTAATGCATCTAATTTCCTGTAGTGTCCCCTGAAAAACATAATGTCTCATTTCTTTACAGCACTTATGATATGTTGAGGTCACTCCACACAGACTGTGTTTTGTGCAGTGTATACAGCTAGGACAACACTGCACTAGATGGCTACACAACTCAATGAATGTTGTATTATGTATACCGCAGTGATGAAATTATCATGTTATATTTTATCAGCAAGTATTTCATAGAAAATTGAAATTCATGAAACTGCTGATGCTTGTTTTTTTTTTGTTTTTTTTTTTTAACCTGTGCTGGCTTACTGACTAATAATGATATTATACACAAATCCTAGCACATATGTTATAGTCATTAGATAGGAATCCCTGACCTGATGGCTTTTTTCTCAGATTTATTATAAACTAGCTTTGCTTGGTATTCATGGTGTGTGCACACCTTCGGACAACAGTGACAATAAAATTCCCTGTAGTTTTAATAATTTGGATCTTATCAACCAAGCACAAGGTATTCAGTGCCTGGTATAGGAGAGATGATTCATCACCTGAACACCTTAAAGAAAAGGTAACCGCAAATCCCAGCACAAGACTTTGGAAAGAGAGTGATTTTTCATGGCATAGGTTATAATGATGTGCGATCACACAGTCCATGCGTCATATGGGACTGTTCTGTGTCATAATGTTGAAGACGGTGCCCCTGAGACTCGGCAGTTGCCACTTTTGTTACATAGATGATATAAGCAGAGAGATCAGAATGTATGTCAGTGCAAGCACCAAGACACCGCTCGGAAGGCTTATTAGACTTGGCATTCGCTGCTGGAGAACGTCCAGTGAGCCATAGAGAGGACCCTTGAGGTACAGAATGACAAGGAAGCCAAATGATGTAAGCTGGCAGTGTAGCACATTTGCTTTTACAACCTTCCTGAAACTGCAGAGCACCTTAGGATCTACAGGCAATTATAGGGCATAGCTGGATGAGCACTGGACATATCTGATGCCCCTAGTTGCCATCTGGCTGCATTCAGCTGTGGGAAACAAGCTAATAGATCAGTCAGCTTGATTCACATGGAAAATATTAGCTGTAGCACGTTGTTGGAGAATGTGTCCACTTAAAAAAAAAAAAAAAAAAAAAAAAAAAAAATTGTAAATTTATTAAAATATAATTAACATACAAAATTTGCGTATAGCTTGTAACAAAAAAAAAAATCTGGATTCACATAGCTCAGTTTAGTGTAGTTGTAATGTTGTAAATGGTACTAAGAACAGAATAGTTAGCAGTAAAGTGCCAGAAGGCTCATTACTGAGTCCTGTTCTCTCGTTTTATGAATAACCTTTTAGATATATAGAAAGTATCAGGTTTTGCTGATAATACAAAATTATGTTGAACTCTCCACAATTGGGACATATTACATATTCATCATAAATAATGCAATATACTGAGGCTGCAGTAATAGAATAGCTGATACATTAAATTGAATACAATTGGAGAGAAGGACTTTGGTATAGTGGCTGACAACAAGCTAAATGGCACCGCTCAATGCCAAGCTGCAGCTGCAGAAGCAAATACAATATTAGGCTAAGGATAGATGAAGAGAAGCTTCATTTTTTTTGTTGCACATTTGGCTGCAGTTTTTAAAGCCAAAGCCAAGAGTGACCTCACAGAATGGGACATATCTAGGAAGTACTTATACTTCTCCATTCTGCTAATTCCACTCCTGGTTTTGATTAAAAAAAAAACAACATCTGGAAAAAAAAATGCCAATTTTCCGCAACATATAGCCTCAGTCTTAGTTTAAAAAGAAGAGTATATGGAGTACAATTTTGGGCAGTGCTCTGTAAAAAGCAAATAATTCAGGAGAGGGGGTTTGCAAATAAATCAATAAAGGGATTGAGACAGCTCTCTTATAACTAAAAGTGCCCATACCATTAGTCTAAAACTGATTCTGGATAGAAGTCGGTCATGTTTAAAATTTTTGTCTAATCGTTGGATGCAAGGGTGTTGCTAGGGTCATTAAAGCTTCAGGGCTTGCACCTTAATGCATTTGTACCAAATTCACAATGTCCTGCCCTTCCACCGCCACAGACAATAGTGCTAATCAAATGAAGTCACATTAAAAAACGTATATCTATTACATCTAGTGACTCCCAGGTGATGTCTCCTCTGACTGTTGTCATTGTCTTTCCTCAAGTCTCTTCAGCCGAGACCACCATGAATGTTTCTTCCAGCTCTGTAGAGTTTGCCACATATAAATCTTAGGATCCACCTTAGGGTAATTCTGCTGCAAAATCCTGATAATATGCCTAATACAGTGTTGCCCAGTGCCCCAAAATACTGTATTCCTGAAAAGACTAATGGTACACAGAGAGTACCTCCTGCTGTAATTTCTTTCTCATGTAGTACCCTCAGAAAACTGACAAGAAAATGAAATGGTAGCCCTGGCAGTAATAGAGTCCCCATAGTAATAATGCTCCTCCAGTGACTCCCATTGGTAATAGTGCCCCAGTTGTAATAATACTCCCCAGAAGCATTATTAATAATACTGCCTGTGATTGGCAATAGTGATGTCATAGTAGTAATGGTGCTGCAGTGTGCTACATCAGTGCACCCAATAGTAATAAAGCTTCACAGTGCACCCCCATTAGTAATAGTAACAACAGAGCTGCGGGGAGGTGGGGACTTCTAGCTTCAACAAAGCTCCAGACAGGTTTATGCCAGGATATCCGATCCATACATTGGACTAGATTTTCCCAATCATATTCCCCTGTCTGAAGTAGGCCTTATGTGTAACAATATTACAGATTATAGTTTTTAGATTACTGGAGGCTGCCCAAACCTCCCCCCCCAGACCGCCCTCTCCAACCCCCCCCAAAAAACGCATTCCTGCACACACTATTATGCGCCATAGTGGCCCCTGCACACAGTATTATTCAGCATAGTGGCCCCTACACACTGTATTATGCCGCATAGTGGCCCCTGCACACAGTATTATTCCCCATAGTGGCCCCTGCACACGGTATTATTCCCCATAGTGGCCCCTGCACACAGTATTATGCGCCATAGTGGCCCCTGCACACAGTATTATATGCCATAGTGGCCCCTCACACAGTATTATGCGCCATAGTGGCCCCTGCAGACAGTATTATGCCCCATAGTGGCCCCTGCACACAGTATTATGCCCCATAGTGGCCCCTGCACACAGTATTATGTCCCATTGTGGACCACCCATGAACAATTATTATACTCTGGACTCTTTTCAGACCCCAGAGTATAATGATTAGAGATCCAGGGGAGGATAGAAACATAAAAAAACAATGCTACTTACCTGTTCCTCTCTCCGGTCCACTCCCTGCTACTTCGGCCTTCTTCAATGTTGGACCAGGCCGGCATCACGTGATGCGAGCCGGCGTCGCGACGGAAAATGATGTCGGCTGACGTCTGGGACGTCACCAGACAGGCTCGAAGCCTGGAGTAGCGTAGGAGAGGTAAGTATATTGTTTTTTATGTTCCCTCACCTCCCCTGGGCCTCTGATTATTATCTTTTCAGACCCCGGAGTATAATGATAGCAGTGATTGTGGGGTTCGGCCCGCAGCCTTACCTACTGATCTCCGCTACTGCTTACAGCCACCTCCGCAGAATCGGAAGCGCAGGCGGCCGTGAGCAGGACGGGGTTACTCCAGCAGGTAATGGCCTATTTAAAAAAAAACAAAAAAAAAAAACATCGGGGGCCTGCGGGGCCCCGTAATGTCCCGGGCCCTGTGGCAGCCGCTACCGCAGCTACCCCGGTAGTTACGCCTCTGACTGGAGGTGGATCACTGATCCAGTGATTTATTTTGATTTTCAGAATTGGATTCCCTAAAATAAGAAAAATTGGTATTTAACTAATGGAAGTTCTTGCTTTGCTCTTGATCAACCTTGCTGAATAGTTGGCTTAACTGGTCAGATGTATTTTTTTTTTTTTTTTTTTTAGTACCACTGACTTTTGGCAGTAACAATACTGGTTTAACAAAATCCTTCTCCTGGAAGATTTAAGAACCCTGACATATCCTTGAAAAAAATCACATTGAACTTTGAGGTCATATGTAATGTACATAGATCTGGTAACCATTTAACCACAAGGAATACTTTCTGCCTGCCATTGAAATTATCCAACATCTTAAGCACTGAAATTTTGGGTAGGATAATCTGAGCCCTGTGACATTTGATAAGCATGTGGTCACACTGTACATCTGTGTAATTTTGTGACCACAATAAAACAGGCCGGCATTTTAAGGCCACTTGTCTTGGCATTTGTCTACATCTGATTGGATTACATGTGAACACCCGCACTACAGATAAGCCGCTTTAAGCTTAGCTTATCCGAGCTTGTAATGTTTTGTGGTCAGCGTTTATTTACTACATTGATTGCTGTTTTCATGATTATTGTGATTGAAAAAACGAGAAATGTCTTTGTCACTTTGGGTATTTTTTTTTTATCTTTTCCTCGCAGATAGGCTACCATTTTTGTCTATAGAAAAATAAAGTGTATTACAGAAACAATGCTTTTCTTCACTGGTAATTTGCTGATAAAGAACGCTGTGGATGTTTAGATTGAAAGATGTCAGTGTTATTATGCAGCTTTCAAGCAAGCGGTTTGGTTTTTCAGAGATAGAAACTTAAATACGCCAAGGGTTTCTTAAGCACAGGTGGGAGACACATAGTTCTGAGAAATACTGAAATTCTGAGATAGACGTTTCAAACCAACATGACAAATCAAGAACCTGCGGTGGGTGGCAAGTTGAAAGTCAATATAAAGACATGAATAGAATTAAATTGACAGAAGAAAATTCCCAGTAGGTGGTTTATATATAGAAGGAAGTTAATGTATCTGGATTAACATAAAACTTACTGAGCAACTTAACCCACAGTTTAAATCTATGCACCCTCATACTTGACCCAACCCCCAAAGAGCCTGACCTATAAATAACCAGCCTTGAAATGTTTATTGGGAAGCAAATATTACTTACAATTGTGTAGTAGCTAGACATTAACAACTGTAAGGTTTGGCATACACTTTAGATAGCTGCCAGGACAGATATTTGTCTTGTTCCCCCCTTCCCTATATGCATCCATATCCAGCTCAACGAGGTGTGCATGTGTTCTGAGTGGAAAGTTGATTTCAGACACTTGACGGAGATGTCTGACAATATCTTATCTACCCTGAGAATAAAAGGATCAGGTGTGCTGAAACCCTACAGCCCGATCCCTCTCTTCTTTGACATCTGCCAGTGCCAATGAAATCGGCAGGTTCAGTTGAGAACTATTTTACTATTATTAACTGCTTTAAAGGGTCCGAATCAGGACATGCTTTTTAGTAATATAGATAACATAGTAATATAGTAAATGAGATTGGATAAAGATACAAATACATCAAGTCCGACCTATAAACCTACCAAGTTGGTCCAAAGGATGGCAAAAAAAAAAACATGAAGCAGATGCTGGTTACCCCATCATAGGAAATAAATTCCTTCCCAACTCAAATTATGGCAATTGGACTCATTTTTTGTTTCAAGAATTCATCCAGTCCCCTCTTGAACATGTACAAGTTATCATCCATCACCATATTTTTACGTCAGTGAGTTCCATAGTCTCACTGCTCTTCCTGTAAAGAAGCCACACTTATGACTATGGAAAACCTTTTTTCCACTAGACATTAAGGGTGCCCCCTTGTCACAGTTACAGGCCTAGGTGTAAAGAGATCACTGGAGAGATGTCTGTACAGTCCATTCATATATTTGTACAGGTCGCTTCTAAGCCATCTTTTTTCCTAACCAGACAACCCCAAGTTTGATAACCAAATCTTTATATTCTAATCCACCCATCCCCTTATTTACCTTAGGTCCATTTTAGATTTTTATTGTTTCTTCTAATGGCATCTGCACTGACTTTGGTACCTGCCATGTAAATTACCTAATATATGTAGTAGACCTGATGTGTTTTCTATTGTTTTCTATGGTTTAGCATAGGATTTTAAAAAACAGCTTTATTATGCAGCAATAAGGAGTTACAGGTATAGTGAAGATGGCGCTGTCATTTAACGTAAGCTTGTCAGGTTATAGTTTGCTGCTCTATCTTAAAGTAGAATATGACAGAGCAAATAAAACTGGGCTCTGTGGTAAATAGTTTTATATGATTTGTGGCAGGATTTTTATAAAATTCAGAGTAAGTCCTGTCAGGACTCCTAGGAGACAAAGTGAGAGTCCTGCATACCCCGCCCACACACAGTGATTGACAGTCTTTTGTGTACACATGCTGATACAGAGTAAGCTGTTCTGCTTACCCCCACATCACTGTGTGTGGTGGGGTAAGCAGTACTCTCATTGTCTCTCCTAGGAGTTCTGTCAGGATTTATTCTGCTTTGCTCAGCTCCCTCCCTCCATCATATAAACCTATATAACACAGCTCAGTTTTTCTTTCCCTATCACATCCTGTTCTCAGACAGGGCAAAGGAAATTTCTTGACAGGTTTGCTTTAACCATGTCCTATCTGTTTATGCACTTAGATGCTCTTCTTCTGTTAAATCATTTCTTATCTTTATATACTGAGAGTGTGTTTAAATGTCACCAAAATGTTTGCCAAGAATGTGCTCCAAACATTTCTTACATTTATTCCTAGAGGAATCATGTTTACTGCCAACTAAGTGAAAAGAAGGACTCCTAGGAGAGACAGTAAGAGTCCTGATTACCTGCCCACACACGATGATTGACAGCTCTTTCTGCATCAGTGTTTGTACACAGAAGACTGTCACTCCTGTGTGTGGGCGGGGTAATCAGGACTCTTACTGTCTCTCCTAGGAGTCCTGTCAGACTTTATTCTACTTTTCAATGAGAAATCCTGAGGGCACATCTTCTACTTCTCTACCTCTAACATATCCTATTTCAGATGGACTAGCAGAAATCCCATGGCAGGTTTCCTTTAAATATGTACAGTGTGTTCGCTATTGTCAGAAGGCTTATCTACAGTCTTATGGAAAACTCAAATATCACATTTACCTTTTTCTGTCATTAGGCTGACACTTCTCGGCAGGGTACTGCATGTATTTCATTGCAAATAGTGGCTCCTCGGGAGGGCCTTAAACATATTGGTGCTGTCTTTTTTCTGTGGATCACAGCAAAATATCTAAACTAGCAGCGATGTAATGAATGCAAATATCACTCAGTAGGAATCTTATTTTATACTGTATATCTATCATTGTTCAAATCGCACCCAACATGTATTACAAATAGTTGCGAACAGCAATACGGCAATGTATCTGGTACAAATGGCAAAGCTTTACCACAGCATGAGTCTGAGGTTTTCATTCAGTACACTATCTGGATTTTGCGTTGGTCTGGGGCATCGTTGGACCATTTAGATTCAATAATTCTGAGAATCCATCCTTCCTCTTTAGAATGTGTGCACAACAAGATGTAGTTACATTGTAAACTTTGTTGTCAATATGGTGAAATAGGGTTCTTGTGAATCTGTCATCAGAAATTGCCTATATGGCAACTGGTTGTCACCAAAGTCACCTACACATGCTGGACCTTAGGAACCCATCACTGGAGGATCCTCTGGTGAGTTAGGCTAGCCCTGCTTGGCATGATATAACATGTAGTACAGAAATGCATACATACAACAATTGTACAGTATAATACCTACAAGAAATCATAGTCAAAAAGAAAATCTACATCTGTGTGTCGAAAACCCATCATAGATTGTAAGCTCTTGCGAGCAGGGCCCTCAGTCCCAGTGTGTGAATTGACTATTTCTTTGTAATGTATCTTTTTTGTCAGTACTTGAACCCTACAAGTTGTACAGTGCTGCGGCATATGTTGGCGCTATATAAATAAAATGTATTATTATTATTATCAACCCTAGACAGGAGAAAGCGGAGTCCAGCATCCTATGTCATAAAACCTAGAGCTGTGCATCTCCTAAAACGTAATCTTTATTAAATAATTCATTAAAAACACATTTTTATATGCATCATTAGAAATTGCAGGGTACACATCAAGAAATTACTGTACATTGCATCATAAAGAACAGTCATACAAACCTTATGAAGCATATCCTAGTAGGCAGTAGCTATTTCCATAACTCCCGTATACATTAATGGAGACCTCTCCATTCCCTTTTGGAAAAAGATGGGGCCCTGTTATAGAGATAGATGCAGGTCCCAAAGGTGGAACCACATCTATCAGGTATTTATGACATAGCTTATTCACTGCTAACCAATCATGTTACCAAAAAGAGTATAGTAAGTTGCTTATTCCCCTCTCCCACTAAAAACACATGCAAGCTCAGCCAAAATCAATTTGCACGTAAAGAAGGAAGTGAGAAGGAATAGCTTTGATGCAGATGATAAGCTAATCCCGCCCCCCTCTCCCCATTGAAAACACACGCATGCTCAGTTGATCTAAGGATACATGTGTATCAGGGTGTCATGAGGAATAGCTGTTGGATTTGTCCCTTTGCCATTTAGCTACACTGCCTGTTCTCCTTCTCGTTGGCAACCATCCTTCATTCTTTCTGGTACTTTTGCAAAACCTATAGGTGAATATATAATCTATATACTGCAGCTTAATGATTAAAGTAAACCCTGTTCCCTGGCTTAAAACGATATTATGGGATCATCCAAAACTACAGGATGTATCTTCCTATGCTGTATGACTATACTCATTACTCTCTGTTTTTCCAATTGCAGAGCTGCCAAAATGAAGAGGAAGATGAAGAAAAAGAGAAGACGTTTGAAGTAAGTTATTAATTTTTTTCTTCTTTTCTGCCCCCTTGCTAGGTGTTCAGTAATGTCTGAAACTAATATGATTCCTCCTGTAGGATAATAATTACAGTAATGTTTTATCGCTGCAGCAGTACTGTCCCCAGCAGATACATGCAACCAGTTACATAGTATGCTAAATTATCCATAGGTCTCCATGGATGCTTGGCTGTGTCACAGAGAACAGATCCACTTCATATTTCTTTGTCTGTTTACAGGAGAAAGAAATGGAAAAACAAAAGACCTTGTACCAGCAGGCCCGTCTACATGAGAGGGGGGCTGCTGAGATGGTTTTACAGATGATCAGTGCAAGTAAAGGTAACAATGCTTCTTCCTCTCTTTCTCCTTTACAATATTCTCTTCCAAATAGGTCCCTCTCGAAACAGAAGGAAATGACCATTAAAGAAGTCACTGACTGCAACAGTAACCTAACCCACCTCAACTAGTGATTATTGAGTGGTCATTTCCCTGGTGTCGAGAGGGAACAAGAGGTAGAGACCAGCAGGGGACATAGGCAGCATCAGAATGAGAGCAATGGACAATTGTTCAGGTGAGTATTACTTCTGCTATATAAAGGGATTTTCTGGTCACTAGAGGTTAACTTGCTGATCAATAGGGGTCCTATTTTTGTGAAACCTGACCAGCAGGTCCTACAGTGTGTGCTGCTCCATTTATTTCAATGAGACCATTGGAAATAGCTTGAGTGCTGTATTTCGACTATCTCCTGCGGTCCCATTGAAATGAAAGGAGCAACATGCACTGTCTGACCTGCCACTCCATTTAATCTCGGCACCCCCATCCATTAGCGAGTCCCGACTATGGGGTTTAAAGAGCTTAGGGGAGGTGGTAGTCCTCCTGTAATGTGAAAGTCCAGTATAAAAAAAAATGTGTTCATTAAGTAAATAGGTGTCCTTTCATGCTCCATCCAGTGGTGACTGCCGGTAGCACACTTTTTTAAAACGTATCTATTCAGGGGTTTTGACAGAATCATGGACCCAGGAGCAACATAATGACAGGGACTCATTCAGAAAATCAGTTTTGTCATCTGTGTCCATGAATGGAACTATACATACTGCTGTATTTTTACAAGGACTAACAGTCCGTGTGAAAAAATTGCAACATGTCCTATTCTGGGCCATATTTCCAGAAGAGAATAGCACGTGTCACTGTGCAGTAAAACATTTGCTCAGGTTCTACTTAGTAGTATAATGTTGTACCGTGTTAGCCATTGAAAGTAGTGGAAGAGTGAAGAAATCAGGCGATACCTTTTAGAGGCTGAGTATATTTATAAGTAAGCTTTCAAGAGTACTAAGTACTAAGGCAAAAGGCAATTAAAATCTCTACACACCTTTACTGGTGCTCTCCTCAATGTGAGAGATTCTTGTCCCTAAGGTTCTACTTAGACGTTCGTGGTTTACAGAGGTACCATAGGCAAAAAATAAAAAAAGCAAAAAAGCTATAGTGTGAATAAAGCCTAAAATGTGGAGATGCTTTCTAAAGGCATGTGAAAGATCCTCAGTGCGCCAACACCGCTTTGGCCCACACCTGAGAGTTCTTTAATAAAAAAAAAAACACACTCACCGCCAGTGAGTGCTGGGTCCACAAGATAATACAAGACAAGCTTTCTAAATTTTGTATATTTATTAACCCCTAGATGGGTCGGTATTAACATCTAACACATGCAGTTCAGACCAGATATGCAGATATATACAAGCATTAACAGTTACTAGTTACAATATACAGCAATTAAAATAAAAAGGGAATAAAAGTGAAATAATTACTTTACCACACATATCCTTGATGTGACTTTATAGTCCAACACTCACACATAACATGTGGAGATAACCAGTGGAGGCTCCTAGCAGCAGCATCACAGCATTCCAGCCTGCATGCTCATCACAGTATATCCTCAGTAGTCTCTTCACAGTATTCTCCCTCACTGACCTCTTACCTCATCTTTTATACCCTTGATTACACCACCCAGAATGAGGTCACCGGCGACGGCAAGTCTGATTGACTAACACACTCAAGTCAAGATTCTTTGTAAGGAGATGGGACCAAGTGGAATGACACAATGCCGTCTATATGTTATCAACCAGGTCGGATCAACAGCCCAGGCCAAACAATACATGTGTATTTGATCACCCAGGGATATGTAGGAATTCAATGGAGCCATTCTGGGATGAGTACAAAGCCCTATTGTTACATTGTTGCCACTACTGACAACATACACCTAGGATTAGAGCTACACACAGTTAAATTAAATAGAATTAAGAGGGAGATACGATACCCAGAGATCAAAATACATCTTTGAGTTATAGCCATATTTAAGTGGAATCATCACACCTCCCCCTTTTAGATGGGGCTTGTAGGAAGTAGGGGCTTATGCCCCTCTTCTGAGAGCACCTCCGCCTCCAGATTCTCAGGCTCTGGCCCCAAGGCTCCCCCACCTCCCCCGGGGTCCCAGCAGACTCGGGCCTTGTCAGACTCCGAGGGTGGTTAATCGGCACGCGCCTTCAATATGTCCAGACTAGGGTCAGCTTGGACAGCATCTCTGAACTCTTGGCTGGAGTGAGACAAAAGAGAGGTGCATGTTACATAGCTGCCGGACCCTTCTAGCTCTAGGGTGGGGGAATTTCTCAAGACGGTCTCAGTAATGCTTCCGAGTGACGGAGGGACCGGTGCAGAGGCTGGAAGGCTTTCCACCCCTTTGGCACTTTGACTGCGGGTAACCACCGCAATACCAGCAGTCCGTCCTACATCCGGACCGTCACAGAGAGCCCAGAGAGACACCGAACCACCTGGTACAACATCCACAGTTTCATGGCAGACATTTGTAATATCATTAACAGCATTGGTTCTATCACACTGAGCTGGAGGGAGGACTGGGGGGGTGAGGCCCCCGCAGATGTGGGCGGGTCTACAGCCCAGTCCTCACTCAGCTCCTTTACACCTATATTAATCCCAGAGGCAGTAGAATTAGCATTTTCACAGCCTGTAGGAAAGAACTCAGTAAGGGGTTTAGCCTTCCCTTTGGACATGACAAGTTCATCTACAACATTCACAAGTACAGTTAAAGTAGCATTTTCACAGAATGTATGAGGAGACATTTCAGAGGGAGGGTTATCAGCCCCCTCTGCAGGTATTCCCACAGGTACAATTAAATTAGCATTTTCACAAACTGTATGAGGAGATATTTCAGAGGGAGGGTTACCAGCCCCCTCTTTATATTGGCACATCATAGGCCCCAAATCTGTCCCCAACAGTACATTGGCAGGCAACTCAGACATCACTCCCACATCCCGCATTCCTTTCCCTGCACCCCAGTCTAAATGGACACAAGCCATGGGTACAGTAAAACGTTCCAATCCAATACCCCGTAGGGTCAGAGTTTTCCCGGGAATAATACTGTCTGGGGGGGATCAAATCCGGTTGTATCAGCGTAACATCTGCCCCAGTGTCCCGGAATCCCATCACCACTTTGTCCCCCACAGTAACCTGTTGACAGTTAGCATTAGGCTGGGGCCCCTCCCTCGCAACCAGATACACAGATGGGCCGGCCGCTGTAGTTTGGGGATCAGGGGGGTTCCTAGGGAGGTTGGGGCAGTCTCGTTGTAAATATCCCATTTGATTACAGGCGTGGCACCGCCTGATCTCTCCCTGGGGTATGAGAGAGGTCACTGGGGAGCCCAGAGCTCGAGGGGCAGGGGACGTATAGGAACCACCCGGGACAGAGTATGTCTTACCCTTCCTCCAGCCGTCGCTGGCAGGTGTCCACGGCAACTGGTTGGCAACATAATGATCCGCCATTGCTGTGGCTGTTTCAAGGTCCTTGGGCTCTCGGTCCAGGAGGTATTTTTGCACTTCCTCGGTACAAATGATCAAGAATTGCTCTTGAAGCATGAGGTCTGCAAGGCTTTCTTGTGAGGTGACGGACTTGCCTTTCGTCCACTCCTGGAACCACACGCGCAGCTGGGCCGCTGTATCCTCATGGCTCTCTGAAGGCTTTTTCTGCAGGCCTCGGAACCTTCGACAGTACAGCTCCGGCGTGAGTTGGTATCTCTGGATCAGCGCTGCTTTAACGGATTCATAGTCCTGGTCAACTGGCAAATTGGCGTAAGTGGCCAGGGCTTTCCCCCTCAACCGGGGAGCCAGGTAACGGACCCAATCTGTCTGTGGTAGCTGATACTGCTTACACACTTTCTCAAAGGCCCGCAAGAACGAGTCCAAATCCCCGTTTGTTTCAAGGATTGGAAAGTCCTCGGATCGGAGCCTTGGTACTTGAGCTTCTGGAGTGCGTGCAGTGACAGACGGTGCCTGCTTGGAGAGCTCCATTCTTTTGAGCTCAAGCTGATACTGCCGCTCAGCCTGCCGTTCTGCTGCCTCACGATCAGCCTGCCGTTCTGCGGCCTGCCGTTTGTGTTCTGCAGCTTCCTGAAAGCGGCACATCACCTGCAGGTATATGTTAGGGTCACTGGTGCCTACTTGCTGCAGGGCCGTTTGCCAGTATGAAGCCATTCCCCCCACAAGGCTGGGGCTACTGGTCCCTCCTGGTGAAGTAATCCTTGGGACCGGGCTGCTTGCCGCACTTCCTGGCCTAGCCCCAAAATCAGGACTCTGCTCGATTCTCTGCATGGCTGTGGCTGCCTCCATTTCAGCCATACGCTCAGGATCTCCAAAAGCCTGGTTCTGCAGATCTGAGGCTCTGCTTCTTAGCCCACTAGCCATCCACTGGTATTTGCCAAATAAAAGATAGGATAGAATACAAAGAGTAAGGGAGGGGAACAACACTGTATCAAACTTTCACTGTACCTTAATGCTTGCTTTAATACCGAGCTTGTCTCATAGGATTACCACAATCCCCAGCGTCTGAGTGATAAAGGTCACCAACACACGCTGTTTATCCTAAGAATCCCACTACGCTGCCACCAATGTGAAAGATCCTCAGTGCGCCAACACCGCTTTGGCCCACACCTGTGACTTCTTTAATAAAAAAACCACACTCACCGCCAGTGAGTGTTGGGTCCACAAGATAATACAAGACAAGCTTTCTAAATTTTGTATATTTATTAACCCCTAGATGGGTCGGTATTAACATCTAACACATGCAGTTCAGAACAGATATGCAGATATATACAAGCATTAACAGTTACTAGTTACAATATACAGCAATTAAAATAAAAAGGGAATAAAAGTGAAATAATTACTTTACCACACATATCCTTGATGTGGCTCTATAGTCCAACACTCACACATAACATGTGGAGATAACCAGTGGAGGATCCTAGCAGCAGCATCACAGCATTCCAGCCTGCATGCTCATCACAGTATATCCTCAGTAGTCTCTTCACAGTATTCTCCCTCACTGACCTCTTACCTCATCTTTTATACCCTTGATTACACCACCCAGAATGAGGTCACCGGCGACGGCAAGTCTGATTTGACTAACACACTCAAGTCAAGATTCTTTGTAAGGAGATGGGACCAAGTGGAATGACACAATGCCGTCTATATGTTATCAACCAGGTCGGATCAACAGCCCAGACCAAACAATACATGTGTATTTGATCACCCAGGGCTATGTAGGAATTCAATGGAGCCATTCTGGGATGAGTACAAAGCCCTATTGTTACATTGTTACCACTACTGACAACATACACCTAGGATTAGAGCTACGCACAGTTAAATTAAATAGAATTAAGAGGGAGATACGATACCCAGAGATCAAAATACATCTTTGAGTTATAGCCATATTTAAGTGGAATCATCACAAGGCAGATAAAATGTCTGATTCATATCCTATTATTTATTAACCCTGGTTTCAGTATACACAGTAACAGATCTATCTGAAGGAAGGATTGCATGAGACTGTCTTCATCTTTTTTTCGCTCCTTATAAGCTTCATTTTTAGTAGTCAGTCAGTGACAGGTTTCTACCATTCTTCTTGATTTTAGTAGAGAATTTTCAGGGTAGGCCCCTTGTTGTCTTACAGCTGATTTGCTGATGGGGGGAGCTCATCATAGAGTATCCCCTTTATGGCTCTCTAGCAACAGTGTGCCAGATTCTCTGATGGATTGCAGTCTCCCAGTAATTGTGAGCTATGGGAATCATTAACACTGTCATTTCAGTCCACATAGTGACTTTTACTGTCGCCTGTCTACTGATATAACAGACAATTCAATAAAAGCGTGTTTCACTTTTTCATATATTATACCATTTTTCTAATATATGTTTGAAAATGAAAAAAAAAATAATAATAATTTTTATAAAAGTTACAATGCGCCAACAATCTTGCTGGTCTTGCACTGTAAGTGTGGTACAGCATGGATATATGGTGAGAAAGGGGTTAATATTGGAGAAAGTGACAGACCATATTGTGGTTGACTGAGATGGGGTCAGATGGCTTCCCCCCACCCCCATAAGCAATCTCCCTGAATGCGTGGGCTGGGTATCTTTGTCAGTGCAGCAGTATTTTATGCCTGCTTGTTCTCCCATCACTATGTTAATGCTTTATTAGTTTTTTATGTTTATTCTCATTTTGTTTTATTATTATAAAAAAATGTGGAGATTTTCTTTATATTTCTTATATTGAAGTCTGTTCTGTGCTGGAAGGAAAGTGTTTTACTGACCATAGGGCATCAATTTGCCCCTGGGTCAATTGTGCTGGGCATAAGATGCCAGTGACATTTATATGATGTGGCTGACCACCACTCAAAGAAGCTAAATGTAAGTGTCTTGTGTTATAAGGGGAAGCCATGATATGGTACTCCATGTAGTCACGCTGTACACTCTCCCACCATGCCTGTTTCCTGATGAAATAGCTTTTCAGGAGAATATTTTCCTGTAACTCAGTATTGTACCATTCCTCTGGTATTCCTCCTAGAAATGTATGAATAAGCTGACAGCTAGTTGGTATGTGTCCCTACACACTCTCACAGTGTCCACACAAGTAGTGTCAGACTGTACAGGGATAGTGACCATGTTCACTTTGTGCCATGTGACTATGTTGCACCTTGACCTATACAAATTCTACTTTCAATTATATGATATGTATTGTATATCATTGATCATGTATTTTTCATGAGACAATCATCTAATTTTTTTGTATGTTTATATCTTTCTTAAAGCGACTTTGATAAAGGCCACTCGAGGCCGAAACCCGATAATTCAGTCGCCCTTACTCATGATAACTTACAGTTCTTTGATGATTCAATAAAATACTGTCTTCAAGAAGCAAGTTTACATCATTTGGTGCTGTAGTGTCTCTTAATATTTACATTGGCCAACAACCAGTCCACAGGCACCCCGCCACCTCAGTGCAGTGCCACATATACTTCACAGGCTGGGTAGGGAAACACCTCTTTGGCAAGGGAAATGGTAACTCCCAGCTGTCAATTTATTCATAAATATTCTGGAGGAATAATAGAGGAACGACACAATGCACAGTTATAAGATGCAGAATTGTTATTACATGATGAATACAAGTATTTACCAAAGCAGACTTGTCAAGAGAGGTGACAGGTTCTCTTTAAAACCTGTGTGTCAGGACCAGAATGCCTCTCAAACCAATAACAGTGCTATGTAGGGGCCTTTAATAGCAGCAAAAGTATACCTTTTGTGGCCACAAACTGATGCATCAAAGCAGAGATAATCATCTTCTTATGGATATGCAAATCAGCCTGCAAGTGCATTAGGGGCGGGGCCTGATTTACCTACATACAACTATGATGTGGACAGAGGCTGACAATGATTTGCATATTCATAAAGAGCATGAAAGGACCACAAAGATATCTTTCTGCTTCTATTAAAAGTCCCTACGTGGCACGATTATTGGTTTGGGAGTCATTTTGGACTGACAGACTCCCTTTATGTAAATTTTCAAATTTCACAAGATGATACATGTATTGAATCTGCTCTTTGACAAACAGATTTCAGGGTGTCAGACTATACTTTTTTTCTTTGACAGGTGAAATGAGTCCTATGGTTGTAGAGACACTTAAACTTGGAATAGCAGTTCTGAATGGTGGGAATACTGTTGTGCAACAGGTAATATGAATTCCTTGTCTTTCCTTTAGTGATTTGATCACTGAAATGATCCATAAATTCGTTCTCCGCATGCACAATCTTATACATCATGCTATAGAAGATGGTTGGCCCTGTGAGAGTTTCCTTTAAAGGAAACCCATCATAATGAAAATACAGTCCAGTTATCTGGAGCATATTATAGAAGAGGAAGAGCTGAGAAGATTGATATACATAATTGTGGGAAAAGATTCAGAATGGTAATCATTTAAACATGCTCATTCTGGGCTTAGGAGTCCAGTGGGTGGTCCTATACGACTGTTCATTCAGAAATAAATGCTAACTACAAGTAGGACCACCCACTGGACTCCTAAGCTCAGAAGGAACAGAGGTTTAGTTTTCAACATGGAGGGTTCCCTTTAAAACGTAACTAAACTTTCAGACAACTTTTGATTTTCTGGCAGTATTTGTATGATAAATAAATTTTGTAATATACTTTATTGACAAATTTTGGATAATTTCTGTGAAATCTTCTGTGTATGATGTGCTGTTCCTGCCTCTCACTGAATGTTGCTGTGTACAGGAGTACGGGGCTGTGTAAGATGTAGACAAAATGAGGGTACACTCCAGGGTCACTTCAAACAGTTATATCTCTAACACTATAAAACATACAAACTTGCTTTTTGTGTCATATGAAAGCAAGTTTGTACGTTTTATCATTTTCAAGATATAACTGTTTGAAGTAACCTTCCCTCCATCATTTTCTCTACATATTACACATTCTGTACTCCTGTACACAGTAACATTCAGAGATGCATAAACATCCCTCAATACAGAAACAAGGGAAAGAGTGAAAAAAATGCAGGATTTCACAAGGAGACAAAATGTGTTAATAAAGTATATTAATGACACAAATACTGCCAGAAAAAATTGTCCGAAAGTTTAGTTACACTTTAAGAGATCTGCTGTATCTACTACTGATCTAATATCATTTTCTGAACAGTAACAGAATAGTGTTAGAAGCTGCGTACATAGATTCTCTATCTTGTGCTAGAAATTGTATATCTCAGTTTTATGACGCACATCATTAACATTCCGCTTTTCACAGAAAATGTTAGATTACTTGAAAGAGAAAAAGGATGCTGGATTTTTTCAGAGCTTGTCCGGCTTAATGATGTCATGCAGGTAAGTACATTTCTACATACGTTTCTACATAGATTATTCTTTGCTTTGTCCTTGCGAAATGCAATGGTATTGTCGTCAATTGCTGAGTACATAAAAGCAAAAAATCATTAGTTTCTTCTGGTCATGAAATGCAACACGAACCATGATTCTGTGAATCACATTACAAGACTCAACAACATTCTTGAGCCCACGCTCTTACACTACATGGCTCACCAAGAGTAAGGTCAACTCTATAGTCTTCGCTAATATTACAAAGCTGTGACATACAGTGGGTTGATATGAGGATGATTTTCATTTTGTTTGTTTTTGGTTCAGTGTACTTGACTTGAACGCATTTGAAAGGCAGAACAAAGCAGAAGGCCTTGGAATGGTCACAGAAGAAGGAACGCGTAAGTATAATGAAAGATTTCTACAACACTTACGTATTATTTTCTAACTAAAGTTTGGCATTAGTCAAAACCTGACTTTCCTGTTCATTAAAGTGACTGGTTTAGTATAAAAAATTTTTTTACAGTGAATGCTTATGGCATACTGTAGTTAAAATCCCTGGCACACTCCTTTTATTCTTTCTGGTGTTGTTCCTCCAATTCCCAGACCCCTCATTATTTTTTAAAATGACTACCAACGCCATAGACTACAGTACTGTACACACACTGTGCTTGAGACCTCCTCATTGTGCTTAGATGATACAGCTGAGAGGTGAGAGAGGAGTGTCTCAGACTCATAAACATGGTGTGTATAAAGTAGTCTGAGAAGAAGGGACTTGGAATTGAAGGATGTGCGCATGAAAGGTTAAAAAGAAGACTGGATATTTTAATGGTGTGTTATATTTTTATTGTGAAGCATTATGATTGCAGGATTTAATTTCCAGGTGAATCAAATATATGAACTCCATACATATTATATAGCCAGACAGCCAAAAAACAGATAGAATCCCCACTGTTGCATCATAATGTCACATCATAATTACGAATGACCCAGAATCTTTACTTCCCATTGGATAGGCCTAGCAACCCAAAGTACACCCTGCTCACTTTACACTCTAGAATAAAAGTTGATCTGTCATCACACTTTGATGCACCATAAAAGGCATCATGGTATGGAAACAGGCTCCTCTATTAGCCAAACCAGCACATAAAATATTGTGCCAGTTGGCTTATAATAGCGATCGAAGAATACACCAGACACATACTTTATGAATTTATGAGTTTTGGTTTTCAATGATGGTCATTTTGTACCTATTTTTGGGATTTCTTGAAACAGACAAAAAAATTAAAGGGGTAGTGCCACGAAGAATATTTTATCCTTATTGGGTAGTGGATAAATAGCCAATCCATGGGGATCTGACTGCTGAAGCTCTCGCCAATCCTGAGAATGGGGAGGTTTTACCACCATTGTGAATTCAGCCTGCCTGCAGTTGCCGACTTTATGTCCCCACTCTCATTCACTTCAAAGGGAGCATCAAAGCTAGTCGAAATACAACACTCGGCTACCTCTAATTCTCTCCTTCACTTCAAAACGTTCCGTCCAGCAAGGGGCACGTCTACATTCAGCTGACGGGAAGAATTCGCTAAGGGGGTAAAACACCCCTCAAGATCAGTGGGTGTCTCAGCAGTCAGACCCCCAAAAATCAGCTATTTATCTTATATCCTATGAATAGAGGATAAATATTCTTTGTGCCATACCCCATTTGAGAGAGCACACATATGTGCTTCATACTCAAAACTGCAGACCCTAAATGTAATTAGGACTGCAGCTCCATCTTTTGCAGCTCCTTAAGATGACGTCTTGTTTGCACTCACTGAATGTTGACACTGCAGTGCAAAAGAAATGTATGTATTCATGGCTATTTTTTTGATGGCCAAGGGAGATAAAAACACCTGTTTTTTGCAGACCTTCCATAAATTTACAACTGGATGTCATTACAGAGAACTACTATGGGAAATCCCAGAGACTCCACCACAGACCTCACTTAGGGAACCACTGATATAGCACATCATCTGCAAGTCCATAGGGGTTACATTCTAGATGAAATGTTTTCAACCAGAAAGAATTAGATCCCTGACATCATGTCCATAAAACCCTTCAGTTCAAAGGCCTTCCAATACACGGCTGAAAGCGGTGATCCAGAACCCTTCATATGTGATCTGTCATAGTGTTTAGGGACTGAGTCTGACTGTGCTTTTATATCACAGAGCAGGTAAAGAATACATTACGCTTCATTTTGTTGCTTGTCACTGAACGGTACAGCTGACATATTCTGAAACAGTAACCTAGTATTTCTGCTTCTTCTTTGTATGTGCAGTCATTGTCCGGGAACGAGGTAAGCGATGCTTCTCCTTCAGATAAATGTATTCTTAATTACATTTCATTGCAGGCGTTTGTTACAATCTATATGGCATACTGCGGGATGCATGCTCGCACTAGATAAAGTAGTGGCCCAACTTTCATCTTATCTGCACACGCCTGCAGACATTAATTAGTTATCTGCTCATCTCTAATTATTCAGTTCTTACCTTTTGCCAGATCTTTTGTTGTATTCATGTCTGCAAGTGCAATTATTAGTTCACCTCTCTCGGGGAATATAACAGTAAAAAATATTCAACTCATGTAGTGGACCTAGACATGCACAATTTATTTTTGCATAAAAAGTAAAGTAGTTAAGTCATGCATGTACTAAGTTATTTGTCTTAAAGGGGTATTCCATCTTAGATAATTAAGGCATATCCACAGGATATGCCGTAAATGTCCTTTAGATGCAGTTCCTACCTCTGGAACGCACCTATCTCTATGGCCACTGCACCAGGAAGAGAATGTGTGGAGAGGTGGTAACACATGCGCGAAGTACTCTCCATTCACGTGCTTGGCTGTTTCCATAACTTTCATAGAAATAAATGCCATGGCCAGCTCGTCATTCTCTACCTGGATGTGGAAGCCAACAGCCACCTCACCAAGCATGTGGGTGGTCAAGGATCCTTATTATGGAGATAGGTTTGGGTCCCGGAGGTGGGATCCACATGTTTCAGACATTTATCATGCATCCTGCAAATAATCCATAAGTGTCTACCTCTTTTGAAGGTATTAGATTGCAGGTTCCATGGAGAGAAACTGATGGCAGGTGCTGATGCAGCATCAAAGCCAAATACTGTCCTGAGAGGGTAGTCCATGGCTGTGTATCTTATACATCATCCTATTCAATATCTTGCCCTGTTTATTTCTCAATTGGATGGGCAAAGGTACAGCATGTACCCAAAGTCTGATAAGGTACTGAGTGTATCGTAGCTCAGCAGAGGTGTCTATAACAGAAGGCTTAATGTAATGGTCTTTTTTATCCTCTTTTGTTCCTTATTCCATATACATTAAATGTTTTAACACTGATTGTCTTTCCAAGGTGAAAAGGTTTTGCAGAATGATGAATTTACAAGAGACCTCTTCAGGTTCCTGCAACTTCTGTGTGAAGGACACAACAATGGTAAGATCAAAAGCAGAGCCCAGAAATCAGATATATGTTTGGACTTCTTTATTATGTAAACTATAGTTACAGAATAGTAAACTAAAACCAAGGTCACGGCTCCTGATTAGGACCAGAGATGTAAGAATTCTTTGAACACCCTCTGGCACCAGGTGTGCTACCTCTGTACCCCTATATGATAAATGTGCAGTTTTTCTGTAACTATACAATTTAGAGCAAAGTTAGTATTAGTCCAAAGACATACTGATAGGGAATGTAGATTGTGAACCCTATATGGGACAGTGACTGCCAATGTCTGTAAAGCGCTGCGGAATATGATGGCGCTATATAAGTAAGCATAATAAATAAATAATTAATATTTTTGGTGGAGAAATCCTAAATCCTTGTTTTGTGTTTTTTGTTGTTTTTTTTCAGACTTCCAAAACTTTCTGAGAACCCAAATGGGTAATACAACAACAGTGAATATTATCATTAGCACGGTGGATTACCTTCTACGTTTGCAGGTAACCCAAAGTATATTTTTTGTTATTTTACAAATTCCTAAAGCTTCCTTACAGTGACCCGAGAAACGTGTGTTGTGCAGATCTCCAGCCGACTATGAAACATCTCCACTTATAGGCAGAGTTATTTTAACACATTGGTGGGCCCAGTGCAAATGTTTCATAAATGCCCCCCCATGACTACCCCTTAGAACTACCTGACCCACACAAATTATATTGCCCCGTCAGTGGCTCCCTAATGGTATAATGCCTCCTTAGTGGTCACATACAATATAATGCCCCTGAGGGGCCTATCACACTATCAAATGCCCCTGCAGAGGCATTTGATCAGACAGTAACAGGTTCCCCCCAGTGGCCCCTCATTTATTAACCTGTCCCCCCCAGTGGCCCCTCAGACATTTATATTATACCTTTCCAGATTGCCCCCCTCCAGTATCATGTACCCTTTCCAGGTTGCCCCCCTCCCCATAGTATCATGTGCCCAGAAGGTACAGATGAGTTGGAGCTGTGAAGTATCTGGGTGACCCGGAACAGTGAAACAGAACTCTAAATGCAGTACTGTCCCGCTACCATAGGTCCTGGTGCAAGTGCATCGTTGGCCCTATGGTTAAAGTGGCCCTGCATATATGGTTCCTCTTATACATTCACAACCTGTTCCTGATAGGACTATGTGTCACAGACAGTACACATTAGATTATGGTTGACCATACCTGACATCTAATGTGTATTGAGCTGGACTGAGCAGTTGAATTGCAAAATACTACATCATTTTGTTCTCTCCCTATTGTGATCACATGCATGCTAAGATGAACCGAGCACGTATGTGTATGGTGGGGTCGGGAGGAATAGTCCTTGGCATTGGCTGGCAATGAGCATTTGGCTGGCAGATGTCTAAAGTGTATGGCCAGCTTGAGCCCCATGGTAATATTTTCCATATAACATTAGCATTAAATGTAAAGATTATTATAGGCTTTCTATATGAATAAGGGGGAAATAAAAAAGCAATCAGCAAACAGAGCAAGTACAAGGGAGAGGAGAAATCTCAGCTAAAGCTGCTCTGCTCCAGGATGTTTAATCAACAGGTTTATTGTGGTTTGGCCTCGGCTCATACAATGGGAATTTGATTCCCTGTATAATGCATGGGGATATTTTACATCTGCTACTGTTTAGCATCAGAAATGTGATATTGTTTTCAGTAAACCCTATAATAATGCGTGTGTTTCATGTGGTTAGTAAGCATGAAAACTGTACAATGTTGGAGCAATTTTCAGAAAAGGACAAGGGGAGCAACAAAGAGAAAAACACCCACAAAACACTGACAAAGCAACTAATAATGGTTTTTGCTCTCTTTACACTTTGTACTTTTTCACTTGCTACAAAATTCTCTGCTGGTTAATTTCTTAAAGGAGTTGTCCAAGTAATCGTAAAGGTTTTGTGAGGCATAAAAACACAAGGAATGTCTTAGTCAGCTCCACTGATCCACTACCAATCCTGTTTCAGTGCTACCTTGGTCCCCAACGGAATCTTTTTTCTGTTTTCTCTCAACACACAGGACATGCTGCACAGCCAATCACTGGCTGAGGTGGTCATTGCCGCAGCGATCGGTGATCGGCTGAATGGCATTTCTTGTGTGTCTAGAGCGACACGGAAAGTTTCAAAACAGGAGCAGCAGGGGGTCGGTGGAAATGAGCTCCTGAGCTCCCCCTAGTGATGACGGAAAGTAGACAAAATGTTTATGTCAGGGATTTAGAGTTTTGTATTAGAAAAAAGGAGCACCACTATAAACACATATTAAGAAATGAGTTGGCACAGAACATAATACCTAAAAATGGCATTCTACTAAAAGGTGAATGTTTGATTTCCAAGTGTTTCCACAATGGTCAAAATTAATTTTCGGTGTCTGGGTTGTTAAAGGTACTACGCATGGTATAAGGGGTAATCTTATCTGAAACAGTCTGAACAGATGCTGGTCCCTCCTCTGGGACCTGCACCCATCTCCAGCTTGCTCAGCTGTTTCTATAAGTCCCATAGTAGTGAATGGAGAGAGCAGTGCACATGTGCGCAGCCACCTCTCCATTCATTTTTTGCCTTACCAGGCCAATGACCCCTGTTTTGGAGATAGATGTGGGTCTCATAATGTGGTTATGCCATAAAAGTCTCAGATGGGAATGTCCCTTTAACCCCAGGACCTTCTTTGCTTTTGCATTCATGAAATATACTGTATGTTATTGCCCTGTGGCTCTGATTCCTTTCTTTATGCAATTTTATTTCATATATGTAGCATTGAAATGCCATAGCACCCTATGTATATCATGCTCAGCTACAGCTAATGTGCTTTTTCTCTGCAGGAATCTATCAGTGACTTCTACTGGTACTACTCAGGGAAAGAAGTGATTGATGAGTCCGGGCAGCACAACTTCTCAAAGTCTCTGGCTGTGACCAAACAAATATTTAATTCACTCACAGAATACATTCAGGTAAGACTAAAGTGGCATTTTTGCAAATAGTACACAATTCACTTTGTTTTCTTATTAAACCAGTGACCTGAAACAAACAGCATATACAATGTCTAGCAGAACTGAGCAGCGGCCGTCATGAGGCCTGAATAAACACTTTGTGATTGGTATGAGCTGGTAATGTTTTAGCTGCTGGTGCAGCAGGTATTTACTGTGTATGTTTTCATGACTTGTTATATAGCTGAATAATAGGCTCAATTTAGTACAGCAAGTATAACTTCTGTGTATTTAGAAGCTTAAAGGGGATCTGTTACCTCTCCAGATATGCCTGTTTTAGTAAATACATGCATTCTTCAAGGAATAATAATTCTGGAGCATCTTTTCATATAACTCAGCGTTGTGTTCCTCTTTCTATTCTAAATAGAAATTGTCAATACATTGACAACTGGGTGTTACCATTCCCATTGTAGTGTGTGTCTCTGCACAGTCTGATACCGTTCGCACTGCATGGACAAAGTTAGACTGTATAGGAACATAGCCCCAACTGGTAACTCCCAGCTGTCAATTTATTCATAAGTTAAGAGAAGATGCTCCAGAATTCTTATATTATAGAGGACACAATTATTTACTAAAACAGACATGTCAGGAGAGGTGATGGATCCTCTAAAGAGAGGGCTAGCAAAATGAGTCAAGCATTGTATGTTTACTGTACCGCTTTGTAACTATCAAGGGTAATCCAGTCACATGATCTTTAATATTTCATAGATGTATGTGACCTTGGTGCAATCTGTAATCTTAGTATGACACTGTTTCCTTCAAAGAAAAGGCTCTGTAGAGCTCTCAGCCTCCTTTGGTGCTGCTCAGAGACTTCTGTTTCTGCAAATCTCAAGGTTTGATAGATTTACATTAACAGCAATCTCCCCGCAATGGCCAAGGTGTTTAAGCTCTGTATAGAGTCTTTAATTGTGGGAATATGTAAATCAGTGATGGTCCAAGATCAAAGACTTTACCATAGAGTTGTTTGGGACCCACTCTATTATCCAGAGCAGAAACAGTTGCTGCAAAACCCATCCCTAGAGCACCATGTGATACTCCAGTTCTCATGAAATAGGCACTGCTGGAGAAATGTACTCAGTACAAGTCATTACAATAATGTGATTCTTATCAATTACTGATATCTGAATGCTCTCTGTGAGAATAGAGTTTGAGAGGTCTCCTGGCACCTTACCCACCCACACACAGACCAATAAACATACTGATAGATGAATGGTTACCTATGAAATTGTCTGTAATGTCTCAAATAGATTGTGATCCAATGGGGACAGTGTCAATATGAAATCTCTGGTACTGTTGTACAGGGCTCTAAAACTACATGACTGACATAAAGGGAAGATTTGGTCCCAATAAATTTCTTCCCTGACTTACTAAATAGTAGCTTTACAATGTAAAGAAAATGACTTCTTAAACCCTGAGAGTCATTACTTTATTCATTGTACAGCATACAGCAGCCTGGATTCCAGCATCCTAAACCCTTGTAAACGTGACACTTTCAGTGGGTTGTGAGGTTAGGGTTAATTGCAGCGAAGCCTGAATTTCCAGGTCTTTAGAGCAGTAAGTTTAATTGACCATAGCTCATTTATTACTGTTTAATTCCCTTTGTCCAAATCTCTCAAGGGTTCATTATCCTCGGTTGACATTTTAGTATTTTTATGTTACTTATAAGAAAATCTGTCAGTTTTGTGCTCCCTGAACAGAAATGCTAGCATTATTTAAGAGCGATGGGAGTTTGATTCTTTCTCTTGACAGAGAGGGAATCAATAAGGAATGACAGCATACAATGCAAGATGACATTTCTTTTACATATGAGCCTAAGTATATCAGTGATCACCTAGAATTAGGTTTTATATTTGGCACAACTCTACAGTGCCAATATGTTGGGTAGGCAGCAAGGGTGCCGCTTATGGATAAAAATAAATTCTTTATACAGTCACTTGACACTAAATCAATTGTCATAGTGTATAACATTACCATACATACATGTAGTGATGGTTCACTTACAGACATGATACGTATGTTCAGCAGAACAAATTCTGTATAGTATACTACTTGGTGAATCAGGGCCATGCTGAAATATAGAGACTTAGTATGCTTGGGGTCACTTTGAAACCCATGCCTTGGAGGCAGTAAAGAGCACCTGCATCTTCAACATATTCCATAACTTTAGGTCCTAGATGATATTGCTGTATCCTGCTTCTACCTCTAGAATAAATTCTGGCCATGTATAAAATATCTTTCTTATAAGACAGCTTTCAATTGACGTCTATCTCCCTGACCACCCTAGAAGCATGCTCTCTTAGCTTGACCCCACAGGTATATTTTTAGTCACCTGGGGAGAGGTAGACAAGCTCTGACCGAGGAATCTTGTTTCCCTGGACATCTACAGCTGGGGAAACAATCCATAGTCCTCCATATAGATTACATCGTAGTGTTCTTCTGCTGGGTTGTGTGCATGCACCAGCTCCTGGTCTCCTAAAGTCCTAATATGCATCAAGTGTTTCTGCCTCCATCTAATATGTATATGCATAAGTTTTGTAAGGTTCCTTCCCACACCAATCTTGGCGTGAGCGAAAAGGCCCATTAGGTCTGCTACGGTATGATTGTTTGTGCTCCATAAGGTTACAACCCAGCCTTGATTTCTTGACCATGTTTTCTTGTTCGCTGTTCTGTCCCCTGCCTGATCTCTATCTATGACTGAACTCTGCCTGCTTTGTCTGACCACAATTTCTGTCTTGGTACTATGATATGGCAACTCCAGCTTCAGAAATTACTCTAGGGGTAGCGATCTGGTGATTTACTGTGGAAAAATCCATAGTTCCTTGCGGTGGTTAAGAGTGAAGAATGCACAGTGCATTACACTCCACTCCATGGTGAAATCCATTAGTGACCCAGTAGGCCTATGCTGCCAGCCAGCTATTGTTGCAGTATGAGCAGCATTAGTATAGTGTTCAGTATAGATAAACATGCCA
Organism: Leptodactylus fallax; assembly: GCA_947044405.1. NCBI lineage: Eukaryota > Metazoa > Chordata > Amphibia > Anura > Leptodactylidae > Leptodactylus > Leptodactylus fallax. The sequence goes on from CAMRHE010000305.1 coordinate 1,006,538, forward strand.
AATAATTTGGATCCTTTAAATAATTTTGGCTTCATGCTATGGGGAACACAATGCAGTTATGGTGAATATTGAGCCCCCATCCTTTCCTTTTAATACTATAATAAAGATTAAGAAACTCATGAATGGATTTGACAACTGACCTTGTGGGTGAAGACATCTGCTCTGCTTTTCTCAGCAGCCAGGAGACTTGGCACATACGCTTACACAGAGTATAGTTTTGCCTGCCAGAAATTTGCTTTCATGGAATTCTCAAACAGATCTTTCCTTGATGTCTCCAATCTGCATAGGAGCAGCAGTGCGTTTGTTTGTGCTGTGCTGCAAGTTAACCAGCGCTCATTGCACATCACAGCAGCACCTTTTCTCAGCACAGACACAAAAGCCTTTCTTAGATTGCTGAGTCTCACTTTTTTGCAGATAAGACAGGCTGGAGAAATCAGAGTATACTATACAGCCGAAGAGGTTTTTATATAAATATTCTGATTTGAAAGATACATTTTAGACTATTCATTATGACTATATTGCTTTTGCTATGCATATTTTAAGCCGAACTCACACAACATAAAAGCCTGTATTTTGTAATGCTAAACTGAAATTTCTCTAAAGTGACTTAAAGGGGTATTCTTAAAAATGAGACATTGTGCAGTCTGCTGCCTCACTCTATACACACGTGCAACTAAGCTAAAGGAGCGCCAATGTTAAGTTCACAATATTGCTAGATATAATATCACTATGACTGCGAAGCAGAGATATGACACACAACACTCATTGGTTTGGAGGCTTTTTTGGATAGATAGCGAATAGTTACCTTTCAACATCATGTAACTTTCAGAATTTATCTTGGTCAGTGCTCTATTTTTTCATACAGAGCACCAAATCCCTTGCAAAGACATAGGCCTTATTCACACAACAGTGATGTTTTTGACGGAACTCACAGCTGTAGGCGTCTGTTTTGTATCCATTCCATTCTGTTTTGATGGCCAAGTATCATCCATTTTGCATCTGTTAAAAAACAGATGAATTTCATTGGCCTTTCTTTTTTGACCCAATCCAATGAACCAATTTCAACGGACGTAAAGTTGACGTCATTCCCTTTAAAAATGGATCCACTGATTTATATTGGGTCCATGTTTCCATAAAAACAGATAAAGATAGAGCATGTCGGTTTTTTTGATGGCCGCTAAAAACGGTTCGCAAAAAATGCCATGTGAATAGACACATTATCAATGTGAATGTCAAACAGATGTGTGACGTACATTGCAAAAACAACCGTCACACGGTTGTTTTTCACTGTTGTGTGAATAAGGCCATAGAGTTAAATGATAAAATTCTGGCTACCTGAAAATGCCACTATGGGGTCCTTAAGAGTTTGCCGCATACTATGCTATAATTGAATCCAGTGTATATCGCATGTACTCTGCAGGCCACCAAAATTATGTAAGGGGTATTCCCATTTTAGACATTTATAGCATACTTTACAATATTTATGTAAAATAAATGTCCTCTGACCCTGTTACTCATAATGAGAACATGTGTGTGGCTCCCTGCATCTACTTTTATGGGAGTTACATAGTTACATAGTAGATGAGGTTGGATGGAGACACCATCCATAAGTCCAACCTATAACCCTACAATACCCTACAGTGTTGATCCAGAAGAAGGTAAAAAAAACCATAAGGCTTATACCAATTGCCCCATTTCAGGGGAAAAATTCCTTCCCAACTCCAATCTGGCAATCAGTATAAAACCCTGGATCAACTTGTCCTTAACAAAATCTAAAACCCATAACCTGTAATGTTGTTCTGTTCAAGAAAGACATCCAGACCCTCTTTGAACTTGTTCAATGAATCCACCATCACCACCTCCTGTGGCCGACAGTCCCATAGCCTCACTGTTCTTACTGTAAAGAATCCCGGTCTATGTTGCTGGTGAAACTTTCTCTCCTCCAGATGTAGAGGATGTCCCCTTGCTCATGCTCTGCTATTTCTGTGACTACTTAAGAAGTAAATGGATAAAAATGCACACGTGCTGTAGACTATCAGAAGTAGTTCAAGGAAATCCTCTTTACATTGCCTAAGGCTGGTGTCACACTGGTATATTCAGTCTGTGAAATACTGACCATGTGTCGGACATGGACTAGGGAGCCGGACTCCAACATTATAGCGATCTATGATGTTAGTGGTGGACTACTATACCATAGTAAAAACATGATTACAGTACAGGACAGTAGTCCAGTGTGGAGGCAGGGATTCCTAGCATCTAAAATCACTATGATGCTTGTATTCCAGGTCCATACTTCATGTTTGGCTGGGGATATACAGCCTGCATATGGTCTGTATTTGGAATATTCCCATGTGAAGCCAGCCTAAATGTCTTGTCGTGCTTTATTAAAAATAAAAAAAAAAATCTGCACAAAATCTGCACTGTGCAGATGAAGACAGAAGGTCTTGTTTACAATGCTAAACCACATCAGGATAAGAACATGCTGGTGGTGTAGTGCCTGAAAATCTAGTGACAGGTTCCCTAAATATCAATTGATGAAACTTCGCACATACAAAAGAGAGTCAACCAGGTATGTTAAAGCACAACACAAAACATTATTCCTCCTTTTTTCATCTAATTTATTCTCCTTTGTATGCAGGGTCCGTGCATAGGTAACCAACAGAGTTTGGCACACAGTAGACTTTGGGATGCAGTGGTTGGTTTCCTCCATGTTTTTGCAAACATGCAAATGAAGTTGTCACAGGTAAAGCAACACTGTTGTTTGAAGTCATTGCTATAGTTGTGTTTTGTTTTGTTTTGTTTTACATGTATGTCCTTTTTTATTGGAAACAAAAGCATGGATGCGTACACCTTGTATTCTACACAAAAAGATCAATAGGTCTTTTTTTTTTCTTTTGTTTAACCTGAACCCTATGCAATTGGATAGCCTTCCGTTGGCATCTGTTTGTATCAGTTTTTAGTAGATCTGTTAGCAGATGCAGAAAACGTGATGTGAATATACCTAGCACCATTAAATAGTTTTTAGGTAAAGAAGTATATAATACTATATAATACCTATGCTTGCCATTATTCATAAAACGTAACTTACAAAATCAAATTTTGCTCATCCCAGTTCTCCTGAAGTGTCCACTGGGTGTTTCTTCTTGCATGAAGTATCCTACCAAATCCATTCCATAGGCTCAAGATGGACATCTTCTGCAGAGGACATATGGATGAGGCAGGAGGCCACAGGAGATGTCAGTTGTGAGCGGATGCAAGGGATTTGGGAGGGTTTCCTGTCTTTAACATGAGACACTTCAAAGGAGTAAAAACACGCAGTGGACACTTGAGAAGGCATTTGCTTTCGACATTATATGGTATATTTAATCATAGTGACCAGGACTTTGGCAAATTATATAATGTGTTTAATCTTTCCAAGCATTGTATCCCACTGCTAGGATATGCCATCAATGCCCAATTGGTGGACAACTTTGCGACCCTGTAAAATAGATTAATGTGGCAGCAGTGCTTGGTATGACAGTTTGTCTCCTGCCGAATCTACTTGCTCTTTTGGAAACTACATTAGTCAGTCATTGCCTAGTCTAGAACTGACTGGAGACAAGTGGTTCAGTGCTTTGCTAGCGCTGTTGTCAATGCAGTCTAGGCCACCGTTTTAACACCCCATTTTATTACTTTAGTTGCTTCCCCGATCCCTCTCTAGCGAATACACCTTATAAGATTGCTTATCAGTCAGGCTCGATGGAGGTCTAGCGGAACCGACTCAGACATACCTGAAGCACTAAAACTCTGAACAACTTTGAATGTATTTGTCTCAGCTAATCTGCAAAAGTGATGAGTTGTAAGGTTTTCTCCCCTGGAGAGGGACTTCTCAGTGAGTCATGGAAGAATTTGCTAATTGGAATCCTTATATGTGACCTGCTGAATAATTGCCGTGCAGGAGAAAACAGCTCTTTGGTTCAAGCCGTTTGCAAAACCTTTAATGACCCTCGTAGATGGCAGCTCATCTTCTAGCGTCTCCCATGGGGCTTCACATTCCCTGTATTGTCCTGTCATGTTTATTCAATTCTGTGGTGTGATTTGGGTTTTGATTGATGTAAAACCTGTTAAGCTGACAAGTAAATGGACTTCTGTAATGGCAGTTACAATACGGCTAGAACATACTGTGTTCTCTAAAAATTTGCTGTCAAATATCCTTACAGTGCAGATAGTTTGTCTTAACATTATGTCTATCCATGACCAAAATTATTTACAGAACTGGATACAGAGCATAGAGAGCCAATAGTAACTTTTGTTATTGATCTGGACAGTGCTTTCAGATCTCTAAAATATATTATCTATATTACATTACATAGTAGATGAGGTTGGATGAAAACACAGGCCCATCAAGTCCAATCTATAAACCCTACAGTGTTGATCCGGTGGAAGGCAAAAAAACAAACCATGAGACTGATGCCAATTGCCCCATTACGGGGAAAAAAATTCCTTCCCGACCCCAAATTCGGCAGTCAATATAAAACCCTGCATCAACTTGTCTTTACCAAAAATCTAAAAACCCATGTTATTTTTTCCATTAAAAGAAAGGCATCCAGGCTATTTTTCAACTTGTACAATGAATCCACCATCACCACAACCTGTGTCAGTGAGTTTCATAGTCTCACTGCTCTTCCAGTAAAGAATCCCCATCTATGTTCCTGGTGAAATGTTCTCTCCTCTAGGCATAGAGGATTTCCCCTTGTCACTGTCATGGGCCTAGGGGTAAAAAGATCATTAGATTTACAATCTGTCCTTTTATATTTCTTCAAGGATTCCAGCCAGATTGAACTCCTTAAAGAACTTCTAGATCTCCTTCAAGACATGGTAGTGATGCTGCTTTCCCTTCTAGAAGGTATGGCTGTATTATATTATACATAAATGTTAATCTGACTAGCTGCATATTTACTACAGATTTCAGGTGTCCAAAAAGAGCAGACTGACTTGCCAGGCCACAGATAATGGCACAGATCAATTGGTGAATTGTCATTTTAACATATGGTACAATAATGTTCACACGCCAACTCTAAATGATAAAATCATTCAGAATGACGGAACAGTCGTCTATAGTCCCTAGTGTGTAGACCACTTTAGTCATGAGACTCATGTGTATGCACACAGTGAAACTTGCCATCCTTCTACTAACAACATTGTTCTATGATAAATCCTATATCGATCTGCAGGAATGAAGCCCACTTGAGGTTTTTAATAATAATTTGAGGTACAGAACAGCTGAATGCATAGCGTTTTTTCAGTGAATTATATATTTTTTAATCACTTTTCCCAATAGAAAGTGGTGCAACTTAGAGCCCAACCCAACCTGATTTTCATAAGGATGCTACCATTTTGGCATACACATAGATGACTTTCATTTTGTCTGGTCAGGAGGATACTATGTCTCCATACCATCTATTTATGTATAGGGAGACTTAAAGCCCATGTATGCTACCCTGGGAATTCTGGGAAAAGAAATGCAAATTAGTTCTCCTCCAGCGCCAACTTTTGGAATGTTGCTCCCTATATGTATATTTCAGACTTACAGAGAAGACTGAGAACATGACTTGGGTTATGTAAGAGGGTTAATGGTTGTGTGGATGTTTATTGAAGGAGAACTGGTATTTTGAACAAGACGAAAGATATACATACAGTATACTACTTCATCTTTAATATATTGAGAGGCCATTCAACAATCTGCATCCTTCAGTGATGGTTATGATATTGGGTAATGGGGCATTAACATATTTGTTAATTTAAGGAGTACACACACGTCTGAAGGCAGGTTCCACTTACAGCTATAACTGGTGCTTATATCTGTTTCTTCCACTGTGGATCTGTTATGTATTCTTTGTAAGGTCCCTATTGCTGGAAATTGCATGTCATAACTCCTAAGTTCCTTCACATCCAATAATACATAAGATACTGAACACCAAATTATGGATTTAAGGCCAGCTGTCTCCTCTGTGTATGATGAATAAAATCCTTCCTTATTAGCATTATACTAACTACATTTGCATATACTTTGCATTTTAATTTCTTCTTCCCTCTGAAAAAAATACAAGCAGAGGAAAAAATGTAATTAAACAGAAGAATGGAAGAAACTGATTTGGAGGACATGTAAAGGGGTTGTCCAGGGGCTAGAGCTTTTTTACAACAGGCTTAGAATGGGCTAAAAACATTTCTTGAAAAAAGCAATGGTTCCTTCATTTACTCCCCGCCAGTCACTACTTCCTGGTATCTCTTTAAACAGAAAAAAATTACTAATTGGTAAGAGATTGGCTGAATTTTATCTCCTGTGTGTACCAGGAAGTAGCTAAAGGCAGGGGATCCAGGCAATGTCAAATCTGGCATGGAGTCGATGAGTTTTTTTTACCCCAACCCCTTTAAGATAACTAATGCACAGAAAATATGTCAAAAGAAATGTCATTGAATTTGAAATATATTGCAGTCTTTTGTCATGAGAAAATACTCTACTTAACCTCATGCAAATCCATGATAAGCCTTAGTTGTTATGTTATACCAGAGAGAGGAATATCTTTTTCAGGACCCTGATATATGAGTCAGATAGTAGCTATAAAGAGTGTTTATTTTGCTCTAGAGGACCTACACATCCTCCACTGTAGAGGCGCTGCAGTGGGATCGAACAGTTCCCAACAGTATGACATTCCATAAGAAGCCCTGACAAAACCCTCTAAAATAAAGACATTGTCCAAAGCATTTACTGATAATATATTAGGCCCGGTTCACATCTGCGTTCGGGTTTCCATTCAGGGAGTCCGCTTGGGGACCCCCGAATGCAAACCTATACGTATCGAAAAAGCGGTTTACCTGGGAAACCCGTGGATCCCATAGGAAACATGCGGAAATATGCCGTAGAAACATGCACTTTCCTCTTCGCTTGTTTCATGCGGAAACCACACGGGCCCCATTATAGTCTATGGGGTCTGCGGGTTTCCCAGGTAAACCGCTTTGTATGCGTATAGGTTTCCATTCGGGGGGTCCCCTAGTGGACTCCCCGAACGGAAACCCGAATGCAGATGTGAACCGGCCCTAAGAGTATTGGAAGTTGCAGTTGTTTAGACAATTGTTGTTGTTTTTTTTTTAATTGCATTGGAATTTATTTTATCTTGCAGGCAATGTAGTAAATGGAACTATTGGAAAACAGATGGTTGACACTCTTGTCGAGTCATCCAGCAATGTTGAAATGATACTGAAATTCTTCGACATGTTCCTGAAGTTGAAAGATCTAACCAGCTCTGATGCATTTAAGGAATACGACCCAGAAGGAAAGGGTATTATTTCAAAAAAAGAATTCCAAAAAGCCATGGAGGGACAAAAACAATACGCTCAATCAGAAATCGAATTTCTTCTCTCCTGTGCAGAAGCGGATGAAAATGATATGTTTAACTATGTGGAGTTTGTTGACCGATTCCATGAACCAGCCAAAGACATTGGTTTCAATGTGGCTGTTTTGTTGACCAATCTCTCAGAGCACATGCCAAACGACTCTCGGCTCCAGTGTTTGTTAGACCCTGCAAACAGTGTTCTGAACTACTTTTCTCCATACTTAGGGCGTATTGAGATAATGGGTGGAGCAAAAAGAATAGAGAGAGTGTATTTCGAGATCAGCGAATCAAGCCGAACACAGTGGGAGAAACCACAAGTCAAGGAGTCGAAGAGACAATTTATATTTGATGTGGTCAATGAAGGTGGAGAACAGGAAAAGATGGAACTTTTTGTTAACTTCTGTGAGGATACAATTTTTGAGATGCAGTTGGCTTCTCAGATCTCAGAGTCAGACGCAGCTGAAAGACCTGAAGAAGAGGAAGAAGAAGAACCTCACCATATGATTGAAGTTGGTGAAGAGGATGAAGAGGAGAAGTCTCTAGAATCTTCATCTGCTTTTATTGTTGCATGCACAGCACTTAGGAAAAATATGTCAAATTTCTTCAAAATGCTAACCTTGAAGAACATTAGTAAACAGTTTCGGAAAGTGAAAAAGATGACTATCAAGGAATTAGTCAAAGTCTTCTTCTCTTTTTTTTGGACGCTCTTTGTTGGTTTGTTCCAATTTGTGTTTACAATAGTATGGGGAATATTCCAGATTCTTTGGAGCACAGTGTTTGGAGGTGGCTTAGTTGAAGGGGCCAAAAACATTAAAGTAACCAAAATATTAGGAGACATGCCTGATCCCACACAATTTGGAATCCACGATGATGTCTTGGAAGCTGAAAAAACAGATTCACCTGAACACGTCTCATCTGCAGAACTTGCACATCTTGTTAAAGGAGACAAGGGAGATATGGATATACCTGATATTTTTGGCATTCACACTAAAAAAGAAGGCTCTAAACACAGTCCAGAAGTTGGTCTTGGTGATTTCACAGAGATTGTAGGCTCAGAGAATGCAACCAGCTTGGAGAGTGCTGTACATAAGAAGAGAAAAGCTCTTGTAAGTACATTCATATCTTTCCTCTTCTGTTATTCTATTGGATTGCTTTATGACTGCTTTAGTATTATCAGTTTTCTCCCTTATCACTATAGGTAATCTATTTACTCATGTTCATAAAGGTAACTGTACACATTAGATAATTGTTGGCCAAACTTGCCGATTTTGCTGTGTATTGGGGCATCCAGATTTTCTCTCGATGGCAGATATTGGGTTAAGTATAAGTTGTATATGTTGAATTTCACCATTTCAATATTTTTTTGTTCTCAAGAGAGATACCTAAGATGAATATCCGATTCTGACTCCCCCTAATTTATTTTTTTTCCTTTATTCCTTCATAAATGGCTGACAGCCATGATCACACTGAAACAGTACAGATCCTTTAATTCATTAAAAAAAACTAGTGATTGAATGCCTATGAAAGTAAATATGTAACAAACTATCTAATTAATTATACAATATTAATAATTTTATATTATAATTACAAATAATTAAGTCGGTAATTTTTGTTCTGACTCTTGGCTCCACAGTCCTGTCTACTAGTGACTTCCTCCCCTCTCCCCATTGAAAACACATGTCCACTGGGCCAAGCCGATCATGCATGTCATTGGCACCATCAAGAGGAATAGTTCTTGGCTGACCACTATCTGAAGTGAAGACCAGCTTTTAGTGTTGATGGTTAATAGTTTACCCACCATAGTAAAATAGGTCACCCCGCAGTCTAGTAACCCCTGAGATGGTATGTATTGGTTGATGAAACCATCATGCAAATTATGACACAATTATTATTTCACGTTTCTGTCCTCATGCGGTAACTTTTTAGAACTTTCTACAAAGTTCAACATGATTTTACCACACTTGTAAAGGTTTTATCATGAGTGGATATGTCAGTAAACCCTTTATTGCTCTCATTAAGTCATCTATTGCTTGCCCATATTTTCCCTTGGCACAATATCAAAGGATGGCTATCAGTATCTAGGAATGTGGCATTCCTAGAACACAACAGTTTTGTGTCTTTTCAGAGCATCTTGGATGTTGGCTTGAAGTTAGAGCTGGCAGTGGTTCCTCCTTCATTGTCTACAAGAATTAATGAAGCAAGCCTTGCTAGTTAGTTATGCATGTTAGCTGGCAGATGCTCTGATGTGCTGCCTGAAGGCAATGGTTAATGTCTATTTTCATTTTAATATCTACATTCCTGATGTATCAGACGCTTTATCATAAAACGCAAGTTACTGTATACTCTGCTGAATGGTGCAGGGAGAGATAGGAGATGTGATACTTTGGTGTATTAGAAAGGACATATGTCTGTAAATGACGGGGGATTCGGAAGACCCTGCTTTCGATTTATTAATGAATGTGTCAGCTTTGGGGGAACATTATCAAAGAGGCAATTTAGCGGCTATAACAAGCATTAAAGAATTGGGCCAAGGTCACACAGTATAATTATAATAGCATTGAGGACTTATCTGATGTGGAACTGTGATGCTCATTTTGTGTTAGATAAAAACAGCAATTACTGCTTAGACGGGGCAGATTTTATGTAATTATGGGACCTGATGCTGTATTGTTGTAGCAGTTGTAATGTCAGAGTGAAATAAAAGGGTTTCAGGACTTCAAAGGAATAATAAAAGCAGGGAATGAGTTAAAATAAAACCTAAAATAACTATAGCTCACCTGGTAGCCTTCCACTGAACCAGTCCTGCCCCCTCTGGAGGTCACCGCTGGCCTCATCACCACTGACTGTATTGGCACATCATCGCTGTAGTAAACAAAGACCAGCAGGGACCACTGGAGTGGCAGGGGGTTTACCGGGTGAGTAAGGGTACATGCACACAATCAGGATATACATGGAGAAAATCCACATGTGTACACATGGAATGGAAATCAGTCCAGAAAATCTGCACCAACTGGTTGCAGTTTTTGGTGCAGAATTTAATACATGTATTTGGTGTGTATTTTGAAGCAATTTTCTTGAAATTTGCATCAGAGAAAGAAATAAATTGATATACTGTGGATTTTAAAATCTGTGCTTTAGGCCAATTTTTGTGCAGAAAAAAATCTGAGGATTTGTCATTGACTTCAATGCTAATGGATTACAGTGAGGATTTTCCGCAATGAAATCCGTGCAGAAAATCCACATGAAATCCTGATCATATGTAGCCAAATAGATTTTTTTTTTTAATTTTATTTTCACACATTTCCTGCCAGTCACTGATTATGACCGCCCACTGGACTAAAATCAGAATGTTCATTGATTTCCATGAATTTTATAACTGAAATTTTTATTGAAGAATTTACAGACAATACAAAGCAACAAAAGAAAGGTCAAAGGCAAATCCATCAATGCAGTAAACGGTAACAGAAATCCAAAAACAGAGAATGAAATAGACAAGGATGGGGGAAGGAAGGGGGGAAAAAGGACACGGGGGAGTGAGGATGGTCAAAGACTATGCAGTATGAGTCCCAAGGGTCCCAAATTGCCTGAAAACCCTCAAGCGTATTGTTCATGGAAGCTTTCAGGAACTCCAAACTCCGAACATCCTTCATACGGTGTTTTCAACAGCTAACACACTGACCCATTATATTCTAATTCAGGACTGTGTATTATCACGGTTCATATATGGGCCCTTGATACCAGGACAGGTCCCATTCCTAGCAGTCTGAGTTCAGTAATGAAATCCATGGGTCCATGATGGAGGTCATGGATGGCATGTGGGTATTAGCCATGCGCCTTGCGTGTCGTTTTCCGATCGGCCCTGCACATGCCCACATTTGGTTGCAAGTAAGTGTGCATGTAGCCTTATACTGAATCTTTTCCCATAAATCAATCTGTTCAGCTCCGTCTGCTCCATAATATGCTGCCTGCAGATCAGACACCATGTTCAACTTGACAGGTTCCCTGCCACCAGGGTCAGAAGATTGTAGAAGTGGGATTAACAGATTAATTTAGCAGTAATTGGCTTCTAGGGTTAATAATGCATCACATTTTGCAAAATTGGAGCTGCTTAAGAAGCACATTAATCCATTTCATGCAGGTCATAACACATCTACAGTAGTTGTGTATTTGATGGCTGGTTCTCAGCATGTTCCCTTTTATAGAACCAATAATTTTCCTTTAATAAAAGTACAGAAAACCTTGAACCACCTGGTTCACTGGTTACTTACTAATCTGTATATTGTACCACAATGCAGGCTTAATAGTGTATATTCCTGACATGGTGGCTACTAGTGTTATATTTTATGGGGAGAATTATTAATAGCTTATTGCATGAAAACATTTGCATCATTATGTGTGCGGGCAGATTGAACAGTAATTGATTTTTATAGTTCTAATTCGATATTCATATGTGTGCTATTAGGATCCCGATTGTGCCCCGCATGCATAAATTACCGGGTATTAGGCTACATGTTTAGTGGCTGTAGCTTTTAGGTTCTATGGAGACACGACATTGGTGAGAGCTTAATAGGACATGCTTTTATGATTCCTTGTGTGAAAGGCTTTACTTCAGCTGATTGACGCTACGAATGGTTTGCTCTTACCTAATGTGCTCTGTTGGTTATTTAATTGTATTCCTTTTTAACTATTTGTAAATTTATTTTGCTTTTTTTATATTAAATGTGTTGGCTTTAGCTTAATTTTTGATGTATATTACATTATGCGATGTAAATATTTCATTAGTCTAACTCAGAAACCAAAGCAGAGAGAGGTACAAAGCATTAAAGCAACGCTAAATATAGAAATGCGTGATAAAACTGTTTGTCAGTCTACTGCATCTCCTGCATGACCTTTACACAAATAGGTTTGTACAGACATGGCCGAAAATTTTGAGGCTGACACAAGATTTGGTTTTCCCAAAATTTCTTGCTTCAGTATTTTTAGATCTTTTAGTCAGATATTTCTATGGTACACTGACATACAAATATGGAGCAAGGCCCTTTCTTGCTGTGATCCACATCTCGGCCCGACTGATTTTTCTGGCAGTTCCTACGTGGCGTAGATTTCCATTCAGGCGCCAGGACATCCGATAGATTTATAGTGAGGCTGCAGCCTGGTCATAAATCTCTGGTTCCCTGTGCCAGTCGGGCCATTTATTAAGACTGGCCAGTCTTAATAAATTTGCCCCAATATATAGTGTTGACTCTCATTTTTCAAGACCTCTGCAATTTACCCTGGTATGCTGGATGTCAGATACTTGGCTAAATCCTGACTGGTGACAACTCATTCATTCCTAATAAGTACTTTGAGTTTATCACAATCTTTGTGGTTTTGCTTGACCACTTGTTTTTTGAGAATTGACCACAGTTTCTCAATGGGATGAGATCTGACAACGGACTCATAGTAGCGCCCTACTTTGTCTTTTCTAAACAATTATACTTCCAGATGTCCTTAACAGTCTGAAGGGGCTTAAATCGTAGAAAATATCAGTCTGTTCTTGATGTTTTTTTCAGTCCATGGCCAATTGTTTACAGTGATTAGACAATAATGCCATCAGTCAGGATTTGGCCCAGATGCTGGTATCCAGCATACCAGGCTCAGTTGCGTAAGTACTGAAAAATAAGGGATATAATAATAAAAATAAGGCATATAATAGGGGCGATTTATGAAGACCGGTAAAGTCAAAGTCAGTCCTCGTATCTCCGGGACCAGAGGGACAAAATAATAATACGAGACAAAATAGAATCAAAGGAAAGGAGAAGATTAAGGGAAGATTTTCCTTGTTTATTTTTCCCTTATTACTGTATTAGTTTTGTAATGGGACTGGGTGATGACTTATGGCACATGACTTTCACTGTAGAAGCTGTTTTGACCTTGATATCCCATAGGAATGCATTGAGTCACACACAGATTTGGGTACATGTATCAAATGTAATGTATCATGAGAGCAGAGTAATATCTATTAGAAAAAAAATTGTGCCATGCATTATATATTTAAAAGCCATGTTTCATATTTAATCTTGTATTGTAACATGTATAATGCACCAGATATATAATAGACTTGCTGTACTTTGTACATTTGTTTCAATAAACTACTTATGCCTTAAAAATTAGCCACATGGTCATGTTGCACATGGTTATATACAGATGGTTATATACATCTCAATAAATTAGAATATCTTTGAAACGTTCATTCAGTTCAGTAATTCAGTAATACAATCCATAATCAGCGTCTTCCATGATTGTGTGTCCTACTGAACCAGACTGAGGGACCATTTACAGGCTTAGGAAACCTTGGCAGGTGACACACTGAATTTACAATACTGAACTTTATCACAATATTCTAATTTTCTTAGATTTGGGTTTTCATTACCTGTAATCCATAATCAACATTTACAGAAATAAAACACTTGAAATAGAACACTCTGTGTGTAAACAATCTAGAAAATATAGGAGGTCACTTTTTTAATCTAATTACTGAAATAAATAAACATTTCAAAGATATTCCAATTTATTGAGATGCACCTGTAAGTAGAACACTTGTATTATGAGGGCTGGTCAGATACAGAATGTATCTGGTCTCTGTTCCATTGCACTCCCTCTGGTTCTGGACTGTACTGGATCTCACTCTTAAGTGTCTGAGACTGTGGCACTCCATAGCGACTGCTGAATGGGTTCTGGTCATACAGCCGATCCCGCCTGTCCTCAGGCTGAACTGAAGTGACATGACCCTTACTGTGGCAAGAATCTTACCCTTTTATCTCCTCCATATCCCTGCCTGCCTCTGCGGGTGCTGCTATAAGCCCTGCTTCTCTGCAAAGCATGCGCTTTAGCTAACTCCACCTCTGTGGATGACACAGCCTGTGATCACCGTTTCCATGTGAGTATGGTTTGTCAGTCAGTCTGGGAATGACCTACGCCCTCCGATCCTAAAGCCCTCTATTTATGTTGTAGCCCTGGAGCCAAACTCTACGAATTAAAGTCATACTATTAAACATACATAACAGTGCTAAACATCTTAAAGGCATATTAACAATTAATAGTTGTATATTTCACATTCAAAGCCATAAAAACAACAAAACCATAATGTGGTGACCACAGGAATGGTGTCTATCCATTCTAGCACTAATCTGATCGGATTGGTTTATAAGCTTGATTGCTGCCTAGTGAATGTCTTTTGATGGACGCAATACTATAATCGATTTAACTACTTTTGGCGTAAAATACGTTCCAAAAAAGTCCAAAATGCACATGGCTTATGATGTCCGATCAGAGTGACGGTAATGTTATCGTCGTTCTGCATACCTTTGACATAGAGTTCTGAAAATTGGTCACAATCTATGGGAATGCAAAGGTATTTTTATTTTGCACATATATAGTATACAATTTATAGACATTTCTATGGTCTGATTCCTCATAAAAATGGAAAGGTCAACATTCATACAACAGCGGCGTGACGGTGGTAATTCAGATCTATTCAATAACCTGGGGACTGGGGACAGCTACCATAGTTATGTATATGTAATAGGAAGAAGATCTCCAGGTTTCATCTCACTAGTCATTAAATCTAGGTTAATATATCACAGCGTTTGTGTCACACAATACAGGCCTTGTTTCCTTATTCCATAAATCAGATATTGTTTTCCAATGAACTATTATTTTTCTAGTCAGCCTAAATTCTCATAGGGTATGGTAGATTTCTTGCAGAAATTTCTGAGACTGCGCTTTTATCTGATTGACTCTTGCAAAAATTGTGGTGTCTGCTGCAGGTGAATGGAATTGATTGTCAGTGACAGAAATGTCTATAACAAATCTGCTGCGTGTGAATTCACCTTAATGATAGCAGCATGATGGCTATTCTCAGTGGCCAGATTAAAGGTTCATGGACCCTGATGCCCCTCTTCATGGCCTGTGCACAGGGCTGGAGAAAGAATCTTTTATGTACATAATACAGATGTGTCCTCCCTTACCTTTCCTTTTGACTAGGTGTATTTAGATATGGGTCACAAGATGACCAGCTTTTCAAAACAATACAATATTGTTATATGCAATATTGTCATATAATGCCCTTTTTATATGTGTCTATTTGTTTTGCTAGTGGTATACTAGCATGTTGCAATATTCGAGTTCATATCCAAATTTGAGCAAAGGTAAGGGTGGACACATCTGTATATTTATGACAACTTGTAACCTATGAGACACTCTTCTCTTCCTTATGCTACCTCTTGGCTATTGTACGTGTACACATTATTTGTCCATATCCTTTTAATGAAAAATCTGTCACATACATCACAGAAAATGATTAAAAACATGACGTGAGTGACTTGTGCGATTAATGTAATGGTTATTTCTGGCCCGGTATTCTAATAAGCGTGCCCTTTTAGGTCACAGATCACAGATCTAAGGATGGACCTTACCATATTATAATCAGCCCATTTCTTACAGCCCCATAACAATGAGTGAAATCTGTGGAAAATCTACAAAAAAAATCCATGACAGATTGGATTTGTTAAACCTCATTCATTACACTGTGTCTTAGTTACAGATTTTCTATGCAAATTTTGTACTGATAGCAGGAGTCCCAAACTTGGCCAGGTAAATGGGCTTTCCTTGTGTTGTCCCCATATAGTAAATGACCCCACAAGTGACAGAAATCAAGTCATCTGACAACTTTATTGGGACAACTATCCCATGAAGATGGATTGCTCAGAGTACTCTATCCATCCATCTGTATTTGGAGTTTGTCTTTGTATCCACCAACGTTCCAGTAATAACCACACAAACCCAATAAATTGGTATTTCTTGTACTTCCATTGGCATACTGTAATATGACTGTGTGTTCAGGGATAGAATTTTGGTAGGATACTATAGGATTCAGATCCACAGCCCTTGTTGTCACCTTCCTCTGATGAAGCCTTCTCATTTATTAATATAGACTTGCTTTTACCACAGATAATAGCAATAATCATTGCCGCTGAACATTTTTCTGCTCGTCTGCCCGAGTTCTTAAGACCTGAGGCAGGATTATAACTGCCGTGTCTGTAAATAAATGACCTTGGAATTGTCCCTGGGTCTTTTAAAATGCATGCGGCTTAGTTTTCTATATTCTTCCTGTATAATGAAAGTGTCCCTCCATCTACAATAACATGTATAATTGACAATTTAAGCAATGAGTCACAGCAACATCAATGAGAGCTATTCGTCAGATTTAAGGGGAATTCACATGCTGCCGATTTTTTTTGCAAAAATTTCTGCAGCTAAAATATAGTTCCATTTAAGTGAATGGGGTGGTTTCTGTAGCGTGCACGTTGCTTTTTGCTAACTTTATTTAAATGCATGTGACAGGTGCATACATTTTTGCAACAGATCTCCAGCTTGTGAATACAGCCTTACACAGGGGCTTAACTGGAGGGGTGCAGTCGCATCTGGTGGGCCATAGGGTCTCCTCTGCCACTATGAAGAGATTTTATAACTGGTACAGATTTTGCTTTGGGGCTTTATGTTATGCCTTTATAACTACTGAGCCAAGCTTACCAAGTATTCTTATTGATTTGAGAAAAAAGTATAAAAAGTAACTTAAAGGGATTGTGCATGATTTTATTTATTGACTGTATAGTGGGTGAATGCCATTACTGCAGCTCAATTCCCATTGAATTTAGTGTGTGTGTGTGTGTGTGTGTATAATATATAAAAACACAAAAAAATGCAACAGCGCTCTGTACAGGATGCTACAACATATGCAAACATTACGTATATGGAGTGTAAACCACATGGTATGGCTGCTATGGTTGTTACCTGTGAGGTTCTTAGCACACATGTTGATCAAATTGTAAGAGCCCATCTGCCCTGACAAGGCAAGCTCATTCAGATGGGAATCTACGCTACACAAACATACCTTGGGCCTTATGCAATATATCAGATACACTACTATAGACTGAAATGCTGATTTACAGCTATGTCCATACTTATCTTGGCACTTGGTTTGAGATATCCAGAGCAACAAAATGTGGGTATTAGTTTATCTCACACCAAGAGCCAAGGTATAGAATGACATTTCTGTAGTTTTTTTTTTTAAGAGAAATTCCAGCCAATAAAATCTACAACCTGACAATTGTGTAGGTGATTCATTTGTAATTGGTGGGGTCCAACTGATAGGTTCCTATCATTTGCTAGAAGAAGGGAGTCTAGTCCTTCCCACCAGCACACATGCATTAAGAGTACAATGTATAGATGAAAATCTGCATGACACGAATGATAATAGCTGAATGGTATTGATAAGTGGGATCGTTTTAACAATTGGTAGAATTCCCCGTAGTGAGACTGTTACAATCTAATAGGGTGTTATCATAAATATAGAGTGACTAGCACTTCTGCCTTGCAGCACTAATGCCCTCGGTTTTAATCCAATCGAGGAATACAACTCTTCGGCTTTGGCTCTCTGGTTTTCTGTCACCCTCCAAAAAAATCAACCACAGATTCATTTGGAATGAAAATTGTGAACCCCAATGGGGAAAGGGAACGATGTGAGCTTTGACAATCTCTGTTCAGTGCTGTGGAATATGTTGGTGCTAAAGAAATCAATGGGTGTACAGATTGGCCACTACAACTGTGTGGCTCAAACAACTTATATAATAACATTTCTGGATTTATGGGGTTGTTCTCAGTGATGTGTTCCAGTCTGCTGTGACCTTTGCATATCGTCTGCATAAAGATAGATGTCTTTGCATGGTTTCTGTAAGATTATACTAGTTTGCCCAGTAACAACCATGGCAAGCCATGTGCCCTGATACGTATCAGGATTGTTACACATTAACATTCAGCGATTGTATTCCATGTGTGTCCAGTTTATAATGGGTGATCTGACAGAGCCAACCACAGATCAATTTGCCGAGTAGCCAATCTTTAAACAGTTCTAAGAAAATTCCTTATCACTTAAGACAAAGCGTGAAAGGAATTACCAGAGGGAACTGCAGAAAAGGTTTCTGGTATCACTTGCAAAATCTTGTCTCGTTTAATTAGTTTAGCTGCAAAACTACTTTAGTCTGTATGAGTAAAGCAAGCAGAGGATCTGGAATATGCTCAGATAACCCTGCAAATTGAATTCTCTTAATGGTAATAAAATAACGCAAATCACCCTACAATGAACATCTTACCTTGTTATTTGCAGGCAGCGGAAATTGCTAAAGAAAATGAGGACAACTCAAAAGCAGAATCTGAGAAGGCTGAGTAAGTTCTCTGAAATGTCATTTATACGACACACAGTAACACAGTAATAGAAATACCAGACGAAAAGGCATATTGAAAGATAGTCTTTCACCTCTCAAGCCCCCCATCTACAGTAATCCATAAATAGCTTAAAGACAATGAGACTGTGTACATTGTGTTGTTACTTAATAACTTACTGACAGCTTTATTGTGATGTTATGTGCTTCCCTCTGAAGCACTGACCTCCTCTCTACTCCCTCTGATGCACACAGTGCTTCCTGTATAAACAGGTCAGAATTGCAGTGTCAGACTATGAAAGTTCGATGGAGGCGTTATTAAACTGCAATGTGAATATGATCCTCCTGTTCATAAAGGAAACATTTTGGCAGATTTATTTAGACTGGTGTTTCATACTCCAGTCCTAATAAAGGCCCCGACATGTGCAAAGTGCACCTGATCTATCAAGGGTCTCTGGCCTTAATGCGTCAAAACAGAAATCTAAGCCAGTCAAGAACTGGGCATAGGTTTCCTATATCACTCACGCCAGAAAATTGGCATGAGTTATAATAAATCAGCCAGGCCAGGAAAGGGCCTTACAGCAAAGATGTGCACCACATTATCACACATCTACTGTAGAAAAGTGACGTAAATGCGTTGATGAATTCCTCCCAATGTGTGTATCAGATAGGAAGTCAGTGCTCTGAGGGGAGCAAATAACTTCATAGTAAAGCTGTTAGTAAAATTACATTACACACAGGCTTTTTTTTTTTTTTTTTTTTTTACTGGAGTACTTCTTTAAGAAATGCTGATTCCAAATCTATCATTTATATGTTTCTACTATCTTACATTCCCCTGCTGTGCACCAGCAAATAAGCAGTGCTGTGCATGCTGATAAACTACTCCTAACATTATACCTCGCAATCTTAGGAGTCCTCTCTATGCATCAGCATGTAGTGCACAGCCTGTTTGCAGGCACACAGCGGGGGAATGTAAGTTAGTAGAAACATAAACTGATTCAGGATCAGCGTCTTTTAAGCTTTTTAGTGATTGCTGTAGTTTGGGAGATTTTCGGAAGTGATAGAAACTCTAAGTGTGCAACACCTTGTTTCATTATCTGTATTTCGTTCTCTGTTCCTGATGTTCCATCTTGTCTCTCTTTTATGTATTTGCTCAGTTTTCTTTAATATTTTTTAAGTATTAAGTTGATTTATGGTCTGTTGGGAAAATGAAAGCTAATCCATATGGAACAATTCCAATATTATCATTACCTAATGTAAGTGCAGCTCCTTAAAGTGAGTCTACCACCTTCTAAACCACTTACATGCTGTTGTAGGGGCTGTTAGTGACATAGTGAACATAACTTGCTTGTGTCAAACTGCAATCTTTCCACTAAGCAAATTAGCTTTTAACCTGTATGCAAGTGAGCAGATCGGGCACAGGGAGCATGGCCGCATCTGCCAGAGTGCACATTTTTTGCCCGTGCTTACCACTCAGCTCTGCACCCAACATTAAGATTGAAATGTCGCAATGTGTGTTTGCAAGAGTTGACACAAAAAAAATAAAAGTGGTGGTAGACTCCCTTTACCATGATCTGTAAAGTAGCTGAAGAGGTGCCACTAATATTTTAAAATAAATGTCCACCCTTAAGGTGCCTGTATACTCTGTAGCATGAAGCCGAGTTTGGATGACAGCTATTCCTCCAGCAAACCCACATACATGCATGCTTGGTTCAGCTGAATGTGTATGTGGTTAGTGTACTTGTATACATTAAATTCTATAGTATTACAGCATGCAGTAAGATCTTAGGAGTTCTTTAGTGGTAAGTGCAGGCAGCCAGAGTGTTATCATTTACCTGCCTAGATAGAGGTTTTGGAGCTCTGTATCAGAAAATGGAGTTCAACCATTATAATTATGTACTAAAAATTAATCTGCACAAGATGTTGGACCTAAAACCTCCATGTTGTTTAAAGGTACAGACTGTAATTACAGTAAATAAAAAGCTTCATCCAACAAACCACTTGTACACCACTTTATTATTCTGCATGTCTTCGTCTAGAACATGTGGCCTATTCATTTGTCTTCTGATGCTTAAAGTTAATTTTGCCTCATAACATGCAGCTTCAGTGTTATATCTATCACTTTTAGAAAACATTAAGTTCCACCTTTGCTTTTACGGTCCACAAATGTTCACGTGAAATCTTCATGTAAGATCTCATGTTACTGCCAACAAGCTGATGTTGATAGATTTTTTTTTCTTATTACTGTATATGTATTTGCTTAGTATTATGGCTGTAAATAGACTGGGGCTGGATTGAATTTGGGTAGATTTATTATGCCTTGTATACCAATTTTCTGGTGTACAAGCCATGAAAAACTTGCAAATCAGATTTTTTTGCACAAAAATTTAGCAACTTTTTTCTGTTAAGGATCAGGCTTGCCACTTTCCTGGGAGGGGCAGATTTATGATCAGTCAAGCCAGAGTGATCATAGCTGGCGTAGATTTCAATGCAGGTACATGGCCCGGCAGAGGATACACCTCATTTAGGAGGAGTTGGGTGCCTCATTATAAAGGAGGGGCAACCTCCACCAATGCAGCGACTATGAAGACTGGCATTCATACAATTACCCCAGTGTGTTAAAGGTCGTTATGGGGAATACCCATTTTAATTATATAAATGTTAGATCCCTGGGACCCACAACTACTATTTGTTTGGGACCATCTGTGCCCAGGCTCATCCATGTAAAGAACTGCATCGATTGGCAGTAAAGCATGCTAGATACTACTCCCTACAGCTCTGTGGTGCAGGGGCATAACTACGGTATCAAGGGCCCTAAAGCCCTTACAGAAATTGACAGTAAGGATGTAAGCATGTATGCAGGTAGTCACTAGGGTTATTCACCCACCCTCATATATTAACGTGCTTGAATAAAATGCTCATGGGTTCCTACAGAAACCAAACAGGCAGCTTGGTGACTGTTTCCCAGCACTAGGTCACATTGAACTGAAAAAGAAGTAAAAACTGTAAGAACATATTGAAGATAAGAGTCCTTGCATTTGCTGTCTATAAAGCCACTTCCCGTTGTATAAGACTTAGTAGGTAGCAGTGCGAATGTAGTGTACAGCATGTTAGATACAGAACATACTGTATAGCGGCAATGATCGTCTTCGTTACCAAGAAAGTGGTCATCCATGTATTAAAAATAGTCTTCGGTCATTTCTAGCATTGAAGATGGTGAGAAAAAGGACAAAGCTAAAGCAGAAGAACAGTCTGAATTCTTGGAAAGTAAAGAGGGGCCAAGGATAAAGAGGAGACGAGGCCAGAAAAAAGAGGAGCCCGAAGCGTTTATGGCTAATTTCCTAGCAGGACTGGAGATCTACCAGACCAAAATGCTGGTAAGAGATGTACTTGTTTTTATAAATGAAGATATGCTGGGAAGATTTATCAAAAATTATAAAAAGCACAAGATTTATCATATTAACCAATAAGATTGCTTATTTGGCTTTCAAAGGGGCTTTGACAAATGAGAACTGGAATCTGATTGGTTGTCATAGTGAGTACGCCACTTTTCTCTTACACTAGTTTTGATAAATCTTCCCTAATGTTTTGGGTATTGATTACCAGAGTTTTGCTTAGAGCCTTCAGCTAGAACAGGAAATAGTGTTTGGAAATAATCATGGTTACAAGAAGTAGCATGAACATATATAAAGAAGCCACGTCTAGAGCAGAAGCACCATGATTGTGACTGTAATTATGGGGGCACATGAAGAAGGGATCAAAGACCCCACACACCATATGCCTATTCCTGGTTCCCTAACACTCCAGCTCTAGAGCTTTATATTACTTTGTTATTGGAATACAACAGTCTTGGAGGTGACATTATATGCCACTTACCATGGACACACCAGTTTAAAGAGAACCTTTCACTATTTCCACCAACTTTGCATCCTGTAATAGCTGCCACTCCACCACTGATTCCAGTGGAATTGGAATTTGTCAAGTCCTCACCGTTCCTGAGCTTTCGGTGCATTTAGATTTGGGGCGTGATTCTGAGCTTTCTGACACTGTGCAATCAGAGGTAGACATGTCATATCCCAGAACCACTTACTTGACAATGGAGAGTCTAAATAGCATATCAGGCACCAAAACTAACCAAACTAACAGCGGGGGCTAGAGAAAAAATTTCAACTGTGGTGAAATCAGTGGCGAGGAAACTATTAAGGATGAAAAGAACTAGGAGTTGGTGGAGATGGTGAAAGGTCCTCTTTAAGGTGGCCATACAGGTTAGGTTAATGTTGGCTGAAACAGCTGAATATATATTGTGTCTGGGGGCCTCTCAATTCCTTATTTTCTCCCTGTTGGGGGGAAGAAGGGTTGAGCATGTTGGATTTCAGTATGTCCAATCTTTTTGTTCTAAGGGAAGATAAGCTGCAATCAGAGGTGTCTGGCAGCAGAGTACTCCCCTCTATCCATTCAAAACACATATATGCTCAGCCAAGGGAGAGCTAAAGTGCATGGTCAGATTTAGAAACCTAGAAATCATAATCACTGTAAATGAAATAGGAATTGTATCTGTGTTTCCTTTTATCTTACTTTTTGGAGGGAAGGCAGCTCTGCACAAGTCACAGAACGTGCCCATAGAAGGCTATGAGTTATTTTCTGATCTTATGGTTACAACTGTGCACAACTAAAACAATATGGGTGCCCCCAATAACCATCCTAACAATATAGATAAAAAAATAATATACAGTGCAGTCAGAATATGAACATGTATTAGACAAAGGGAGTATAGTTTTAAATGGTATAAAAGGTGATCTGTTGTAACGTCTCTGCCGTTTCGGGTCTCGGCGCCACCCTCCGCTCGCACGCTGTGGCGAAGGAGGCGTGTTCAGTTTGATTCTTTGTGTAAGTTTCTTGCTGCTCAGTCTGAACATGGTCCTAGTCAGTGTAATTGATTTCCGGCCCCACCCGTGTCTGAACATTTCTCTCTGGACTGCATAGAGTTAATCTCTTCCTGGCCTGTGTGATTGACAGCCTGTGTACCTATCAGGTCTGGGGGCTGGTCCCAGACTTTCTATATACAGGATGTCATTTCTCAACAGGTTGTCGGTTATTTCACTTGTGTTTTGCCTTCTCTCTTACTATATTCCTTGATACTTTGCTACTTGATTCTCTGACCCTTTGGCTTGCCCCTGACTATTCTCTTGGATTTTGACTTTGTACTGCTTTGCTCGTTTGTTACTGACCCCTTGGCTTTCTGACCTCTCTTTTGTTGCTTGTGCGTCCTGTCTTCGTTCTGTGTTGTCACTTTTTCAGTGTAGGGACCGGCTCCAAGTTGTTCCTGTCATTAGGACAGTGAGACAAGTAGGAAGGGACAGTGGCTGGTGAGATTAGGGCTCACTTGTCTCTGTCCTTCCTCCCAGACCGCTGCAGTAGTGTCAGGGTTGCTACGTTTGGCAAGACCCTTACACCTGTTCTATTTAAGGAAAAAAGTAAGTGGGTGTCAGTGAAGTAGCTGGAGAATAAGGAAAGGTTTGCAGAATGAGCCTGGGGCATATTAAAAGTATATAGGCATAGTGACCCATTTTCTTTACATCCCATGCATAATGGACTTGCTAGATCTTCTAATGACGGCCATGTAAAGTAATGTAACTGCACTCTGCTTTGCCCTACTTGTGCAATGTCACAGTGTTTCAGAAATGATCCATCTTGTTTTAAATTACCCTTCTGTGCCTCTCAAGAGAAGAAAAAAAAGTTACTTAGCCGAGAGGAAGGTAGGAATGAAATTTTTACATTTGATAATCATTTAAAGGTTCAAACCAAATGACCAAAAGTGGAAAATGTTCAGATCTCCCCGGAGAGATTACATGGAAACACAAAGAACGCTTTCTAACTAAATATAGATCTTAGACGAATCGAAAAAACACTTTAATCTTTACTTCTCTTCTGTCTCTTTTCAGAATTACCTGGCCAGAAATTTCTACAATCTACGATTCCTCGCTCTGTTTGTGGCATTCGCCATTAACTTTATTCTGTTGTTCTACAAGGTAATGCTTTTTTGTATGATACCATTTTTTTGTTCTGTATCATAGAGTGGTCCTTAGTCAAAGTACTTTTACAAATTGTGTCTTTTCCTACATTGCTGGATCTATTGTCCTCTTATGAGGAAGACTTTCTTTGAAGACAGACTCTCAGTATCTCTTCTCAAGACAAGCTTTCATCGCCTGTATCGTACTGCAGCTCTGCTGTGCTTTTTTGTCCCTCCATCACCCCACAAGCTCCTCATTATGTTGCTCTGCTGCCGTCTATGTGGTAGGAAGGTTAAACAGTGAAAAAAGAGAATGTATTTGTAGTTTCTATGTACTGAAGTTTGTATAGACCTTGTGTCCGCTTGTCATAGTTAATAGATGATTGTCTCAGGAAATGTTAGGACAAGAAACTCTTAATTTGCCTTGTTAGACTGTCAGCAATGTAAACAATGTGGATGCTTCATTAGCCTTGATATACAGAATGTATATATGAGAACTGCAGTATGGCTGCTTTACTTATGCACTTAACATTAGTTCTGATCACTCACCTATTAAATACCACTTTATCTCATACATTTTTCCAGGTCACTGAGGAACCATCGACTGAAGATACAGATAATGAATCCAACCTATGGAACACCTTCCAAGAAGATGAGGAAGAGGCAGAAGAAGGAGCAGTTTATTTTGTCCTGCAGGAAAATACTGGTTACATGGCTCCAACCCTACGTATCTTGGCTATCATTCACACCATCATCTCTTTTCTTTGCGTTATTGGATACTACTGTCTTAAGGTAAGTAGAATTTACAGTAGATGACTGCAGTCTTGCTTTACCTGCTCCATAGAAGTCAGTAACTTATATGCACACTATAGCATTCCCCACGAACTATTTACCAGTGTTCACAAGAATATGGTTCACTGCCTGATTTTTCAGGTAGATGAAAAAAGCAGCATCATGATCTAACTTCATGAGGACTCTACCTTGCAAACCCTATCGAAATGAACTGGAGGCAGAAAAAAAACGCTTCCATTTTTAGCGTTTTTTTTCCTGTCTCCCATTCATTTCAGTGGGGTTTGCAAGGTGCTTCTTTTTTTCCTCTAGCTGAAAAATCAGCTCTCATTGAAATGAATGGGAGAGTTGGCAAGTGTTTTTTAAAGCTGATTCAGCTTCAAAACTCTGACAGCAAAAAACTCTGTGTGAACTTACCCATAAACAGGCCAAGAAATGCATTTGGCCTTTTGCTGTCCACCATCTTATTGAGCGAGGTGATGGTTGCGCAAGTCAAATGAGGGACAGACAGGACTCATGTTCTTATAATTGGTGAACGTCCCAGTGTGAGACCCCCAATGTTCAGGCACTTTCTATCTATCTATCTATCTATCTATCTATCTATCCAATAGATACAAGTTAAGTTGTGATTGTGTGACATCCCCTTTAACACAGTCCCTTACATGCAATCTTTCAGTGGTTAGCATTGTGGCTTTGAGCACTGGGTTTCCTGGGTTCAAATCTGACCAAGGGCTTCATTTACATGGAGTCTGTGTGTTCTCTGTGTCTGTTTGGGCTTCCCCCATGCAGATAGGAAAATAAGAAATACAGATGGGAATCTAGATTGTGAGTTACTGGACTATGAGTGATGACTATATCTGTAATATCTGTAAAGCACTGTGAAATATGTCGCCACCATGTAAGCAAGAAAGACACGTAAATAATAAATATCTATTACATGGTAGGAAGATGCATATGGTACTTTCTTTATATGGTGGTGGGGGCCACATTTGCCTACAATGTTCCTATGTTATAGTTGCGCCTGTAGCCACCACTAGTTTCAAGTAGCATAGATTTGCATTTTCCACATAACTGCTTTCTGGGGTGTATTGCATGATAGATATACAAGGTGCACAGTTATGTTACATTAAAAGGAGTCTGCCACCAGGAAACTCAGTATAAAACCAGTCACTGTGCATTGTACGGGACATTATGCTGAGCACCGTCACACCTTTAAATAGTTTAATAGATGTACCATTTCCTTGAAAAATCTGTTTTTGAAAATATGCAGAGCTTAAAAGTAATAGTTAAGCCAGAGCCCGCGAGAGATCCATCTGCTACATGTATGAGAATTTAACAAGCAGTATTATAGCTATCGGATAGGAAGAATCTGCCAATAAAGTGTATAGGGGCTGCACTGGGCAGCTATTCAGACCTGCAGACAGAGGCTCTGATATGCCCCCATTGCACCTCAGCCTCATGTGCTTATTTCTAAAAATGGCTTTTTCAAGGAAATGGTTTATCTAATGGACTATCTAAAGGTCTGATGGTGCTCAGCATAATGTGCATTGTGGCTGGTTTGATATTGAGACAAACTCCCTTTAAAATACTCTAAAATATGTTGTCCTCCACAGTCCATTTTATCGCGGATAATAAATGTAATAACTATATATATTTTGCTAAGACTGGATGAGATCTGTGCCATGTAAGGGTGAGATAATGACAACCACTTCAGGTTAATATTGCTTACAACGATTTTTGCGTCCTCAACACAATTGCTCCTTCTTCTCATATAAAAGAGAAGGATAATGTTCAATGCTGCATCTACACAAACATCACAATCCCTATAGAGAGCGTCTTCTTCCTCTATATCTGAAGGACAGAGATGAATATTAATGTGTGAACACGGCACATACATTACAAAGAGAAAATTTCATTGGGATTCATTTGTAATCAAAACCTGTTTATTCCTCTAGGGAATATAAGAATGAAATATACATAGTACATACTGGAGACTCATGCAGCCATTCATTGTGATCTGTTCCTCTTAGGTGGTGTGAATTGATAATGCAGTTACCTGGATGTTAATCCTTCTCATCCTTCTGTTCTCCTCCAGGTTCCTCTGGTGGTATTTAAGCGGGAGAAGGAAATTGCTCGCAATGTGGAGTTTGATGGTCTGTATATCACAGAGCAACCCTCCGACGATGACATCAAAGGGCAATGGGATCGTCTTGTTATAAATACCCCGTAAGAAATCCACTGTTTATCCTTCTAATCTGTCTTCTGTTATGTCTTCGGAGGTAGCAAAGCTGTTTGTCAATGCAGCAGCTGCACTACTATAATACAAAGTGTTGCTTTAGGGTACCTGCAGATTAATTTATCAAAGGGGTTGTCAGGGGTTAGAAATACATGGCTGCTTTCTTTCAAAAACAGCGTCACACCTGTTCATGGGCTGTGTCTTGTATTGTGGCTCAGCTCTATTGAAATGAATTGGGCTGAGCTGAGGGGCATAACTGGAAAAGACTACCCCCTCCCCAACCCAGACATGGCATGACACCACCTTTCCTGAGCCTGATGCTGTATAACACCTTTTTTACTGACCCCCACACAGTATATTGTCCCTTTTACCGATCCCTTACATGGTATATTGCCCCCTTTATTGGCCCCTCATATGTTACAAGGCCCATTTTCTTGGCGCTCATGTAGGATGATGCCCTCTTTACTGACCCCCCACACAATATATTGTCCCCTTTACTGACCCCCCACACAGAATATTGCCCCTTTATTGTCCTTCATATGGTAAACTCCCCCTTTACTGACCTCCATGCAGTAAACTGACCCTTATTGGCCCCCATACAGTAAATATCCCCTTTACAGCTTGGACCCTGATTCAGTAAATGCCCCCTTTCCAGGCCTCCATACAGTAAGGGGCCCACGTACAGTCCCCCACAGAGTGAGTTTAAGCTGTTACCTAGTGAATTACTCTATTAGGTAATGGTCTATATAATGGATATTCACTTACCCATCCCTGCTCCTTGCCATGGCTACCACTGTTTCACTTCCAGCCTCTTGCTGCATATTACATCCTGACGCTGGACAGTGTCAGGTTGTGACTTTGGGACATATTGTGTAGCACTCTCTGGAGGTGAAAGGCGAAGCAGAGGAGGCTATGAGTAAGAGTGGGGATGGGTAAGTGACAAAAAAAAAAAAAAAAAAAAAGCAGCGGGGGGCTGGCCCCCTAATGTTGTGGGCCCCATAGCAGTGCTATGTTTGGTGCTGTCTGACCTGTGAACAGGTGTGGCGATTTGGGAGAAAGTAGTCATGTTTTTCTAATCATGGTACTTTAAAGGACAAATTTCACATTGCTATATCTGCACTGTCCATGTTTCATCATCTGAATTTTATTTTCTGAAGAATAGGAGATGTATAATAATGGGGTGCATTATGTAGCCATCAGCAATCTGAGCAGTACTTCTCCAAGCAAGGGAGAGTCTCCCATTGCTTCTCTTTCCTCCGGTACACTG
Organism: Leptodactylus fallax; assembly: GCA_947044405.1. Taxonomy (NCBI): domain Eukaryota; kingdom Metazoa; phylum Chordata; class Amphibia; order Anura; family Leptodactylidae; genus Leptodactylus; species Leptodactylus fallax. The sequence goes on from CAMRHE010000305.1 coordinate 1,035,474, forward strand.
GAGATGTAGTTACTGACTAGTAGCATCTTCCCACTGTGCACAGACTGTGGTGTGACAATGGGATGTAGCCAGCACTGCAACACTGAGGACTATTATCCTAGTAATAGCATGGCCACATCCAGAGTTGCCCAGCACTGGTCTCAACATGTTTGGGCCTCTATGTAGCAAACCGCAGGATGAAATAATAAGTCATTAGGACATCTGAAGGACTCCAAACCAGAGGGAAAAATTTGGAACAGAGCAGATGGGTAGCAAAGGAAAAGGTTGCATTGTCCTGCCCTGCAGTAAACTTCATTCAGGTAGCAGCAGAGGTTCCCTGGGAGGGGAGTATATTACAAGAGTTTCTCCAGGGTAGAAATCCGTGTATGTTGGGGGTTTCCTTTAAGAATCACTAACTTTAAAGACAAAAAGCTATGAAAAGAGCTAACATTATCATTAATTTCTAAAGGTTCAGCATTCGAGACATGCAAGATAAAATGTCACAATGGCAGACATTTTGTCTAGACTGGTCATTAATTAAGGAACACAACTCTCATCCTCCACCCTGCCAGAAAGGGGGTTGCTGCAGCAAGCAATATAGCTTAGTCACCCGGACAGTATATATAGATTAGTCTAGATTTATGGCTTCTTTGTAAGGAGGTAATGTGCATTTACATTATATTAACATGGGCTGAACCTGCCAATTTAGTTGAGCCTAGCTGACCATCTAATGTGTATAAGCGTGTCACGACCCTTTAATTTTATTCTCAGGGAAGAAAATCTACTGGCAAATGTGTTTGACTTTGGCTGTATTGAGAACACATGCACACTTGGTTGAATCAAGTATGTATGTGTATTTAGTCGGGGGGAATAGCCACTATTGAGGATGTATGGCCAGCTCTAGTCTCCAGATAGGATGCAGCCTTTTCTTTTGTACGGTTAGGAACATGTAAGAGTATGCCAGCAAAGTAGAGATTCTTCACACTAGAAGTAAATCTTTTATATGTTCCTTAGCCCTTCACCTCAGAATTCAGCCTGCAGAGAGAGATCTGGAACAAAGCCAGTTTGAGGAATTGGGAAAGTGGTTGTGAAAAGTATGGCTTCTATATAGTGATCTGCAGATTTTACTGTGCACTGTGACACTATCAGTGGTGCAGCTCTGTACTGCGACCTGCAGCTGTCACTGAGGCTCCTGGCATTGACATGCACATCACGTACATGTATTTTGTGATTTCATGATGCTGTGTTGCAGGTGGCTTGAATAATGTGACATTTTATTATTCTGTTTGTAGGTCTTTTCCTAATAATTACTGGGATAAATTTGTTAAAAGGAAGGTAAGCTGTTAATCCTGAGCTCACATGTGCCAGGAATCCATATTTTGCTTCATTATGTTGTCATAGGTGTAAAGTTACAAGTATAATATCCAGCACGTACAGATGGGAATGCTGCAGCGATCACATTATTTTACTGTATTGTAGCTTTTCTATGCAGTTATTCTTCTAAATAGTACACAATGTTACTCAGAGCAGCCGTACATTAAACCTCACACTATACGCATTGTGCCGGGGCTTAGATGAAGCAGCCGCTGGATTTCAGGCATGCAGGCTTATTTTCTGCTTTCACTTGTCTGAGCAATTCCACATTTTAATCAGAGTGTAACATCCAGTAGCTAAGTTTCCATGGATATTAAGTCTTATGGAAGAGATGTTAAGTCCCAGCTGAGCACTCTGTGAATTTACTGTATGATACGCTGCCTGCAATCTACACCTTAATGTTACAACCTTTGGCGGTAAAGTGGGAAAGGATGAACATATATGAATTCTGGTTACTATGTCATTCTTACTAAGATGGGGATACAGCAGTGTCTACCAATTTATGTGGGGTCTATAGAAGAGCCCATATTTCAGGCCATCTGCATTCACATGAGATATTTACTCTACAGTTTATAATGCACTTGTAGAATTATACAATTTATTTCACTGCACTACTGTATGTCCTCTGCCCAAGTTACTCAGCGTGTCTATCACCTATATAAGGGCAGCATATTACAGTAATAGGTTCACTGGTCTCTCAGACCAAAAGAGGAAAAAAAATAACCAATTGTACCATATGATTAAAGAATAGAGTGGACTCCTAGTTATGGGTCTGCTGCATTCTTATGAAGAATACTTCCTATGTTTCCTACCCCACCGGAAGACACAGTCAATAGCAAGGGGGGGGTGAAAGGAGCCAAGAAGAAGTGTGGGGCAGGGGAATCAGGCTCATGAATACAGCGGTCTCGTAACTGAGACTGCCATGGACCAAACAGCACAGTGTTTTTGTGTCATTTGGTTTTATAGCCCACTATACAGTCTGATGGCCTTAAAGTGGTTGTCTCAAGATCACCATTTTTCCACAGAACAGGTTGCTGTGGTTCCGACGGATCATTAGAACAGGGATCCCCTTACCCTTGTCTTCCTCAATGCCAAAGCAAGAAATTTGACATGGATCAGCTGTCATACATGCATCCTGCCATTTCATTCAAAGTCTATGGTACTGACCAAGAGCCAAGTGCTGAACTTGGCAATCTGCATAAGTCCTATATAAACTTCAGTCCTGTGGCAGTGCACATGGATGACATGGGCTTCATTTTGAGCTCCTCCTCACTACAGTGGTACAGGAAGAAGGGACAAGAAGGGCTGGCACCAATACAATGTGGCTTGGCGCAGTTCATGCTACATACCCAAAATAGAATGAAACTGAACAAAACAAATAAGATGGCATGCAGTATATGATGCACACCGTACCATCTTTTATGTTTTGTGCGCTTTGGAAACCATGGCCTTGGTATGAACAGAGCTTAACCAGTTTGAACCCGGCCTTAAAAATGTCTGTTGATGTTTTCAAAGGGACTTTACTCTAAATGATTTCCCAGTGTTATATGTAAATTCTCTTGTGTAAATGAAATGCTTTCTCTGAGTCACTGAAATTAATATCTACAATTAGAGCTCTATCTCCTGAGCGCCGGCGTGAAGATTTTCACTCCACTCTCTCCCTTTGTAATTCAGCTGCATGTTTGCTTTGCATAGTGTCATTTTTGTTGTAACTGCTCTTCTGTAAATCCCCAGAGTCATTCTGTGTACTGTGTTTTAAGCTAATAATGTGCGCCGACATCCCTAATAAGCTTTCATCTCATTTAGAGGTTCACTTGTGAAGTACTGACTGAAATATATTACATTTTAATCGTTCCTCTCCAGATTCCCTGCTTTCTGCTCTTATTCATAATGAGAAAACAGCCTATATTCACTGCTATACATGCCATAATATATCAAACATTGACCTAATCCTCAAGAGGGAGACAATGCAAAAAACTGACTAAACGGATATGAATATGTTTGGAGATTTCTGCAATAGTCCTTATTGTGTGGACACTTTTGGGAGCATTTTGTATTATTACATTGCATCAATTTTAGCCTTTAAAAAAACAACTTGCTCTTTGTCTTCTGCAGTCCACTTCTGCAGCTCACTCCCAAATACCGGTGTCCATCATCAGGACATTGGGAAATGTAGTTTTAACAGCATTGATCAGGGGAATATCAGCAATAATGATCCGTACCTCCTGATGTTCCTCCACCTTCGGGTGCGAGGAGAAACGCGATGAGGATTTGGGGGAGAGAAAATGTGCCTACCCCTCTATCAGTATACAAGTGTATGGTTTAGTAATACTGACCTACCTTCTATAGTTTCATGACCAGTACGCTGTAGTTTATCCACAGAAGATATTCTAAAAATTAATATGTCAGCATAAATAGCGGCATATTGATACGTTAGCTGCTAACATACTTGTATGTTAAGCCTTGTATTGCTTCTTATATTTATCCAGAGACCTATTCCCACCCTATGTGTTCTGTACTTTGGTGTAGAGCCAACATTTACAGTAGTTATATTTTAGTGGTTTGGCGTACTCTGGTCAGTGCTTTGTAGTAATTCTCTGAGTATCTTCGTCCCTCAGTGAGTTTTGTCTTATGTATTAGTGAGCAGCACCATATAATATACTAGTCCCACTTGACATGGTTTGGGTATAATTGCTTTGCCTGTGGACTGTGAAAAGAAATGACCTTCACTGGGAAAGTTAATGGGGTGCCTGATGGGGAAAACATTTTGACGACAGACTCATAATGACTTCAGATAACCAAAAGAAGCAATACTCACCTCACCGATCCCCCACTGCTCCTCTTCAATCACTGACCAGAGACTACTTCCTGCCCTCAAGAAATGTCTCTCAGCCAATCACTGTCTGACACACGTCATGGCTGCAGCATGTGATTGGCAGAACTTGCGAATCATCAGAACGACAATGGCAGGAAATCAGTGAGGTGAGGATTGTTGCTTTTGTTTCAGTCTATCATCAAATATTTTTCCCTGGCAGGAACCCCTTTAAGGCTGCATTGACACAACCGTGAAGAGAAATGGCCATGAAAAATTGACAAAATGGGTCTTTTTTTCACAGCCCTTTGGCATAGGCCTGGAACCAGTTCTCACGGATCTCTCATCGACCTCAGTCTATCGAGGGATCTATAAAAATGGACAAAGATAGGACATGTTCTTTTTTTGACAAATGGACTTGTGAATTGCCACATTGAAATCAATGGAGAGAATTATTAAAACTTGTGTTTCGTACGCCGGTTATAATAATATATGAATATGTCAGCTGAGGTGTCTCCGTCCACTCCGCTCTCCACCCTGCTCCGTCCATATTTGTGGAAAGTGGTAAGGGAGACACAGAATGGGGGATATGATGCACATCTAGCACAAGAAAGGGCCTGGCCCCAAATATGTGCCACACTGTCACCCATCTACGCCATAAAACTAGTGTAGATGGGATAATAAATTTCTTCCAATGTGTTCTAAAAACAAGTGTTGCAGCTTTTTTTCCAGTTTGTGTGAATAAAGCCTGTTACAAATCTATCCACACACATTTAGCTACAAACCAAAGCCTCAAAAAGATCTCCGTAGACAAACCTCATTTGTGTTGTTTTCAGAAAGGATTTATATGATGTCTTCTTGATTTAGGTTATCAATAAATACGGAGACTTGTATGGAGCTGACAGAATTGCTGAACTCTTAGGACTTGACAAAAATGCCTTGGACTTCAGCCCAGTGGAAAAGACCAAAATAGAAGAGGGATCACTGGTATCATGGTGAGACTTGTAGTATAGCAATGGTATCTGAAGGATTGATCTACTAGCACAGGCTCCATAAAAGTGCCACGTCTTCCTTTAATCGTATCGTGCTCGTGTTGCTTGTCAGTGCTATACCTCATCTGACACACAACTCTTTATTAGTCATTAGTCCAGTAAGCGACTATAGCACCTCATACATATTGGCTGCTGTCAGAGTCCATCCAGCTTACAATGTACATATGCATCTAATTTACATATAGTCATTAGCCTTGGGATCAGACACATTTAATCGGTTTGCATAATGTTGACCTTGAGGTGACATTCTAGAAAGAAATCTCCATATCATTTAAAAGTGAACTTTTCATCTGTTGAAGTGAGCGGTCTTTTATTTTCCCCCCGTCTCCTGCTGTGTTCATAATGATTACAGACATCAAGGAAAACTCCTAATTATGAATACCTGTAAGAAAACGCTCCAGGCTCTTAATGCGAAACACACATAATGTAGAATATCTCCCATAGTACCCAAATATTAGCAACTCATCCCAAAATCGCGTTTTTTCCGCAATGTGTGGATGGGATTAGCTAGAAACTCATTGACTTTGTTGGTACTGTAAAAGTGGCGTTTCCACAACATGGGGCCTTAGCTAAAATCCTGAAAGGACTCCTAGGAGAGACAATGAGAGTCCTGACTACCCCGCCCACACACAGTGATCAGGACTCTCTCCTAGGAGTCAATTAAGGAACTACTCTGCTTTTTACTAATAAATCCTACTCCAAATAATATAAATTTATATATCATGGCACTCAGCTTATCTCCCTCTTAAAGGGGTTGTGCAGGACTTCAAAAACATGGCTGCTTTCCTCTTCTCAGGAAGTGACATCATGTCCATTGGTTACATGTCCATGTTGCAGCTCAATCCCATTGAGGTCACTTCCTGAGAAAAGGAAATCAACCATGTTTTTGAAGTTCTACACAACTCCTTTAAAGTCTTACAAATGGCAGAGCTCCACACTTCAAGGACTTTGTTTGCCACTATATTTTACAAATATTCAAAAATTCTACTAGATTTGTATGGAAGACAGAAAAAGCCTTCATATAGAAATTGAAGCTATATACAGATACACTTATATTGGTGCCCTATTATTGGCCCCACAACTTGGAGCTGTGCCTCAACGCTATGAATGTGGCCTATGCTGCCATACACATAAGATCAACCAAACACTTTATACCTATTAACATTAGGATACCACAATCATTTTTTTTTTTTTTTTTTGGAGGGGGGGACAGCTCATTATACATGCACCATACAAAGCACACAATGTTCATGAGTTCTCAATGGAGTCACATACGAAAACCTTTGGGAGAGAATACAGCTTCTTCTAGATGCACCATATGAAGCACACAATGTGCATAACGTCTCTGATGAGTCAAATATAAAAACTTGATCAACTTCAGCTAATTTCATTAATATAAGAAAACATTTGTTTTCATCTTCAGGTTGAGCTCCATTGACATGAAGTATCACATCTGGAAGCTTGGAGTGGTATTTACTGACAACGTATGTATCTTGATTCTACCATATGATGGGAGCTGTGCACTACATATACTGTACTTTATAAAGTAAACTGACACTTGCTTTTCTTTCTTGTCCAGTCCTTCCTTTACCTCGCCTGGTACACAACCATGTCAATTCTTGGACATTATAACAACTTTTTCTTTGCTGCTCACCTCCTGGACATTGCAATGGGCTTCAAGACGCTGAGGACAATTCTATCATCCGTCACCCACAATGGAAAACAAGTAAGCCTGCCGCCCCTGCGTCTGTGTGGTCCTCCGCATTTAATCCATTGGCTATGAGCAATTCATCTTCTATTATGAAACAGATTACTATTTGATTGCTGAGTTTCTAAAATAGAGCCTGCGATTAAAAAAAGATGAAAGGCTGGACTACAGCATGGCCTGGTTTACAGCATGCATGGCGTATGACTCATTGAATCCACTAATACACTCACATTACTCATGCCAGAGAGCGCTGCCTGGCTGCCGACAGCTGAATTAAGTGCTGCTCATTTCACAGCTCAAACTCTGGCACAAGCACTTAAACCAGCCAAGCCTCTCTATACCACTAGACTATGCAGGCCAGTTGTAAATGGAGAGTCGTAAAACGCGTCAGTTGTTTGTCAAGCATTTGTGATAATGGTGCCAGATCAGTCAGTAATTATTACCACTTGTACAGTTACTCGTACTATGGTCCTCGTACTATAGTCCTGTAGAGAGCGCCGCTAATGCAGAAATGACTACACACTTTGTAGAGTAGTCAGATCGATTCCACAAGCTTGTAACATTAGCAAAGAACATTTAGCTCCCTGAATTTCACCTGCCCTCCCTCCTGGAATACTATGAGCCCCTCTCTCCCCTTCTCTCTTCTGGCCGCTGCTAGTCGCTGATGTTTGTTGTAGCGCTCTCATGAATTATTGAAACCGAGCAGCTGCTTTAAACACTCACAGCATGCACTATTAATTCTTACCTGCTGGATGAAGGAACCCCGCATATTCCTGACATCAGCTTAAAGCGCCAGCTCTACACATAAAGGCTAGTTCAATGTAAGTTCACTTATCATTAATCGTTTAGGATATTTTCAAGATATGTCTTAATATTCATTTCCTTAATATAATTGTTTTAGTTGCTCCCATTTAAAGGGGCTTTCTCTTAAAAAATCACAGGATAGCGGATAACAGTATGATCGTTTGAGGAATGACCTATGGGAACCCCATTGATCACATGGACAGGAGTCCCCAAATTCCTTTCTATTAAAACAGCTGAATTCGAAGAATCGGGGTAGTTTTAGACTAAAATTTAGAGGGTGTGTTTGACTGAGATTTTAGGGAATGGCTATCTATGACAATGACATAATGAGCTTTACGCACAGAGACTCAAAGCGCACGAGCATTGTGGAGTAGGGGAGTTAGTGCCTGCCATACACTCATTGTTTGTAAGGGGAGCCAGTTTACCTATCAGTGTATTTTTGGCATGTGGGAGGAAACCGGTGGAAACCCACACTAACACGGAGAGAAAATGCAAACGCCATGCAGATGTTTCCCATGGTCGGATTCCAACCCCGGACCCCAGCGCTGCAAGGCAACGTTGCTAACCACTGAAAGGAAATGATTAAAGGGGCAGATATCTTGCCTGAGCTATTTAGGTTATAAGAATCCCTTATCAGAATTAATCTGAAAAGCCCCATTACCAGGGGCCGCCACAATCACCTGTTATTGTCTGGAGGAGCCGCAGTGTAATTGTAATGCATCCATTGATTTCAATGGGTTTTCCAGTCATCCAGGGCAGCTGTAGACCTGGCCCTGAGTAATAGAGGGGAGGCTCATGACGGAAGGATGGCCTCTTAATTTAGATATAAAATAATCATATGTTCTTATTCTTTTCCACAGTTGGTGTTAACTGTTGGCCTCCTGGCGGTTGTTGTTTATCTTTACACGGTCGTGGCTTTCAACTTTTTCCGGAAGTTTTACAACAAGAGTGAGGATGCAGATGATCCAGATATGAAGTGTGATGATATGATGACAGTAAGTACAGGAGGCAAATAGTAAAAGGTAATATAAGAGGGCACGGTAGTCAGAGCTTTGCTGTAATACAGGGATCTAAATCCCCTGCATAGACAGAGTTAGATTAGAATGAGTTCACCTAGGGGGGCTTACTACATACTGATTTATTATTGAGTTTAATGTATTAAAAGCAATTTCTGGAATTATGATATTGGTCACATTTCCTTAGGTCTGTTCCTTAATATTAGAACAGTGGCAGTCCAACACCTGGACCCCCACAGATTAGCTGACTGAAGGGGCTGCAGCATTTGGACAAGTGCTGTGACCCCTTCACTGCTTACCAAACACAACACGGTACACTGTATAATCTAAGTGCTTAGTATCGCAGCTCAGCCTCATTCACTTGAATGGGACTGAGCTGCAGCATGGCTATGTGACTAATGGACGTGATGTCACTGGCCTGAGAAGAGGAAGTGGAACTCACCCAAGCTTTTCAAACAGTTGATCTTTTGGGGTCCCAGGCGTTAAACTTTACCAATCTAATATTCATGTTATCCTTTAAAGGGGCATTCTGGTAACAAAATGTTATCCCCATCCACAGGATAAGGGAATAACCATCTGACTGTGGGGGTCCAACCTATTTAGAAAAAAAAAGTGGTAGGCTTCACCTTCCCCCAGCGGCACGCAGTGTAAAGCCAAGAAAACTCACTGGTTATTTCAGCTATGATCAGAAGAGCATGTTATAGCATTTACAGTATGTAGCAGTTATATACATATATACAGTATATCATTGCTATACAAATGCTATAGACAAGAGCCAGAGCCACAAAATCTCACGATAACTAGTGAGTTCTCCTTGTTGTACACGTTATACTGCTGAGGAATTTTATAGGAAGGCGCTGGGCACAATGGGAGCTTCTTGTCAGGTAGTTTGACCCGATTCATACAGTGAGTCAGGCCATTCAGATAACATGCATATGCCCTATAGAGCATATTATTTCAGTTTTTAATTTATATCATTTAATACCAGGGCTCAGTTTCTATAAAGAGCAGGCTATTGGGCTCTCAGTCCATTACTATGGGTCAGTGCATTAGCGATTAGTAGTGCAATTAAGATGCATTTATGGCAATTCACTTGTATGACATTACCCTTTAGAAGATGCTATGTAATCTGTCCCAGTTGATGCTGGAAACCAGACTAATTACAGCGTGGTCTCTTCTAGTGTTATCTATTCCACATGTATGTGGGGGTGAGAGCTGGAGGTGGCATTGGAGATGAGATCGAGGACCCTGCTGGTGACCCTTATGAGATGTATCGTATTGTGTTTGACATCACCTTCTTCTTCTTTGTCATCGTCATTCTCCTTGCCATTATTCAAGGTAAGTAAGTTCATTTTTCTAGGACACTATGCACCTAATCTGTCATCCCGCTACAAGATTAACTGGCAGACTCTCTATCTATTCATCAAAAGCCCAGCAACTTCTTCACGTGTCAGATGATGTCAGACAAACTTTACTATAGAAAGTGATTCACAATAAGGCTACATTGCATCTTTGGCCACTCAACATTTAAGATCGCAACTGTGCTAAACTACAACTAATAATAGAGAACACAGTTGCCCCGTAGCACCCAAATGAACGCAATCACAAATTGACTATTGCTAAAAATGCCGACCTGCTGGTTTTTCATGGGACTGTATTGACTATATCATTGGATTTGTCAGATTTACTGTCTTAATGTCGCAGAGAAGCTGCTTAGTCATGCCTTAAAACCACATTCCCTATCAATGTTATAATATAGTGGATATGGAATATCAGAACTTTTTTTTATTCTGCAACAGGTTTGATCATTGACGCATTTGGAGAATTGAGAGATCAACAAGAACAAGTCAGAGAAGATATGGAGGTATGGCAAAATTCTTAACTCCAAAATATAAAGAAAGATTAGTATAGGTATGGGTTTAGGAAAGACAATGCAGTGACATCCTGATCTCTCATCATGGACTATTCTTCTTTATCCAGACAAAGTGTTTCATTTGCGGGATTGGAAATGATTACTTTGATACGACGCCGCATGGCTTTGAAACCCACACTTTACAAGAACATAACCTGGCTAACTACCTGTAAGTATAGAGAGTCGTGCATGAGCTCTGTTGATTGTATATCTCAGTTTGCCGTCACTATGGGGTCTGGTTCACATGAGCAAATTACTGATGCAATTTTTCATCTGTTTTACCTGTTCAACTGCAGGTGTACATTAGGTTTGTGGATCCCTATGATGCTGTTAGTTTGGGTCAGTAGACCTGAGTTCAGGCCGAGCACTTGGCAGTAATATGAGCACACTTTACTTTTGTGTGAAACTGGCCTAAAGCTACCTCCCAGAATTGTTGCTTCGAAGAGTTTATGTGTGGGTACCTAAAGACACTGGCCCACATTTATCAAGGTGAATGCACCTCTAAAGTGGCCAAAAATGTGCCTCAACTTGGCACAACTCAGCCTTTGTGCCCCACTTGTCACTTTTTTAGACAGTGGGTGGAGGAGGTCGAAGATGCACTAGTCCACCAAATTTACTATAACTCATGGCAAAAAACTGACATGACATATCACAAATATATGATAGTTCCTGACTGTCGTAGATTTGTGATCAGGCGCACCTACATTCATTAGATTTACTAAGAGACTGGAATCATACACCTGTTTGGGAATCTATTAGGATTGACGTGAGAATTTATAAATTCCCCCCACTAGGATAAATTTATCAAATTAATCAAAAGGGTGCAGAGTAGAGATTTGTGACTTTTTGAGCTTATTTATGTAACATTTTGCATTCTTACATCACTCATTCCACTTCTGAAATGTGGGTGGAAAGGTAGGTGGGTCTAACCTGTCTATACAGAAGTGTTAGGTGTGAATATGCACCAAATTTATCAAACAAGCAACATTTAATACTTTGGTGCAAGTTATGGCAACTCAGACTCTAGTAAAACTGACTATACAAATTCTTGATAAATTCCACTGTTTTTAGAGGCTGCGCTATGATTGTTCAACATGGCTATATGTGTACAATTTTCTCTTCTAGCCTAAAAAACATAAGTTTGCTGCTAGTTACGCTGACTATAAAAAATGCAATGTGTGACTAGAGATTGCTAAATACTTACAGTAGACATCTGGCCAGGAGCACGAGCATACAGCAACACCTGGTGACCTTTGCTTACCCAAAATGCTCTATCTTTAATGATAAAACAAAATAAAAGTAAGAAGTATGAAGAAAAATGTAATATCCCTCTATCATATACTATAAACCGATGAAGGGAGAAAGAGGAGGCCGAGATGAAGTCAGGTGCAGATCGCAGATGAAAAGAATGTAAATGTTCTCTAGGCATATCACTTGTAGATCAAGACAAAGCTGGAGGATTTCACCCGCACCGACCTTTTCAAAGAGAAGCTGTGGCCACAGGTGTCAGATGTTAATTCCTACAGGATATATACAAATGTCTCCTGGATTTTGCTTATTTTCTCACTTTTTACTGCTGCTAGATACATCCAAAAGTCTTTCTCTGAGGGGTATGAGCTGTCATCACTCCTGTCATCTGCTGCCAAACATATCAGTTTGGATATCAGAAAAAAAGCTCTGTTTTTCCAGCAACTGCTCATCTATTCCCTGTCTTCTCACCTACGGGAAGGATTGCTTAGAAGATCTCCCTGATCCTAATAGTCAGCTTGCTGGAGCATTAATATTAGCTGCTGGCTTCTTACAAACACTTTACACTTTTCCAAGTGTCCTTATAAGAAGCGCAGATGAAAGAAACTGAGCAATCTGATTGTCTTTACCTTCTCACCATCCTAGAAAGGACCTAATATCTGTAATGTTATTGGTTTAGTAAATGGGATTTGCGTTGACCCATAGGGAAAGACTCTCACGGTACTTAGCTTATCTGCTGTAAATGCTCATTAGCAGTAACTAGCAGCAGTGCTCATAAATCCACATCTTATCTTCCTAATTCATGTGCTTGTCTCTGTGCTTGTTTCAGGTTCTTCCTCATGTATATCATTAATAAGGATGAGACAGAACACACTGGCCAGGTAGGTATTTTACGTCACTCTTTTAGAGAAAGTTGCACGCAATCCATTTAATTGCATGTATTAATCACTTGTCTAAGTCACGCCAGATGTACAGCTACAAGCTGTGACGAAACCATGTGTAAGGTGAAAACCACCCCAGATCTAGAAATACGTAGTAAAAGGTGTTGTATCTAATGATGTTATGAAGCACTTAGAAAATGCCAATTCCCCAACATAAGCATATTGGGGGATGTATTAAAGGGGTTGTTGTACTATAGACACTTATACCCAATTCTTTGGATAGGGATAAGTGTCTGATCACTAGGGGATGGACTGCTGAGACCACCAGCAGTCAGGAGATCAGCGGCCTACAAGTGCCCCTGAATGCCTTATCTGAAGCAGGGCTTGGAGTATCTCAATGATAATAACCTTATAACACAGTACCAGCATGGGTTTATGAGGGATCGGTCCTGTCAGAATATTCCGATCAGTTTCTATGAAGAGGTCAGTTCTAGACTGGACATGGGTAATGAGGTAGATGTAGTATATCTGGACTTTTCAAAGATACTGTACCACATAAAAGGATTATGTATAATTGGGCTAACAACTGGCTCACGGATAGGAAACAGAGGGTGGTTATTAATGGTACATTTGGTAGAATGGGTCACAGTCACCAGTGGGGTGCCACAGGGGTCAGCACTGGTTCCTCTTAATATTTTTATTAATGACTTGGCAGAGAGTTTAGAGAGTAGAATTTCTGTATTTGCAGATGATACTAAGCTATGCAAAGTCATCAAGACAGAGGTGGATAATAGAATATTACAGAGAGATTTGGGGAAACTGGAAGCTTGGGCAGAGAAGTGGCCGATGCGTTTTAGACTAAGGCCCCACGTTGCAGAAATGCTGCTTATTTTGCTGTGGTTTTTTGAGCTAAAGTCAGGAGTTGATTCAGCAGAAGTATAAGAGCAAACAAATAAAAAAATATGTAAATAAATAAATAAATGTATTAAATAATAAAACACTGAGTAAAGCCGGTTGCACATGGCTGTGAGCTAACCGGCGGCGGTGAATGAAAGGCACAGGCAGCACACGGTTATCACACGTGTGCCGCCCGCCTGTGCACCGGCCATCCTTCTGCAGCCCCTTTCATTCAAGGGACAGAATCTGACAGAAATAGGACCCGTTCCATATTTTGCGGCCAGGACTGTCGGCCCGCGCATGGGACCGTGTCATGTGTACGGGCCCATAGAAATGAATGGGTCAGTGTGCTATCCGGGAAAAAAACAGTATAGCACAGTAACCATTCAAACGGTCGTGTGCAAGGGGGCTAAGACTGCTGAAAACAGACTTGGAAATGCTAGGCAGCTGCTGCCAAAGCAAATAAAATCATGGGCTGCATTAGGAGTGGAATAGACGCTCACAATAAGGATATTGTTTCACCTCTATACATCACTGGTCGGGCCACATGTAGAATACTGTGTACAATTTTGGCCACTTGCACATAGTAAAGATATAACCGGAGCGGGTGCAGAGGAGGGTGACCTGGTGGATTAGATTATAAAGACAGGTTATCAAACTTGAGGTTGTTTGGAAAAAAGATGGTTAAGGAGCTACCTAATGTAAGGTGACCTTTTGTAATGTGCAAATATATGAATGGACAGTACAGAGACCTCTCCAATGATCTCTTTACACCGAGGTCTGTAACTTTGACTATGGTAAAAGATAGAAGATGCCGCCCTATCAAAGAGGGGGCTTCTTTACAGTAAAGAACACTTATCTCCTATTATGAGAATAGAAAATAAGTGTCTATAATGGGAACACCCTGCGCCCCACCATTTTATACACCAGTTTTAAAGTGTTCCTAAACTTTAAACGAATTTGTGATACACCAATACTACAATGTGCGTACATGGGGAATAATACAATTTCTGACAGTTATATCACTTGTATTCCTGATGTTATAGCAGTTTCCCTCTCTGCATACTACATCCCTAGTTTGCATTTCTCTCTGAGCTGGTGGTTGGAGATTAGCTGCCATACACTGTGTACAGTAGGTAGGTGAGACTCTGCTCTAAACTGTCTCACTCCCAATCCTGCTCGTAATCATGCAGGAGTATATATATATATATATATATATATATATATATATACATATACACACACACAGAGAGAGAGAGAAATACTGATCTGAATTCACGTGGAATAATATATTTGGCCTGTCTTAGATACTATTTAGTTCCATCATCCACCTTAGCCTGTGTCTCTGCTCCTGTCTCTCAGTCACTGCTCATTCCTCCCCTTTCCCTCTCCATAAACTTTTGTAGACTTGTGTAATGTAATTCATGTTAAATGCAGTCCATCTTTAGAAAGACACAGCAGAATTTTCAGAGTGAATGTCAGTTTAGCAAGGGGTGTGGGGACAACTTGAGTAAATCACCTTTGTACATAGTGAGGCAAACATACACCTGTCTACAGTGGTGTACCTTAAAAGGGGTTTTCAGAACTTTTTCATTGATGACCTATCCTTAGGACAGTTCATCAAATGAAGATCCGTGGGGGTCCAACACATGGGTACAGTGCGGATCAGCTTTGATTTCACATTTATCAGTTCCATTCAAGTGAATGGGCTGAGCTGTGACACCAAGCACAGCCACTGTACTGACAGTACTGTACTTGGTAAGTAACAGCTGGGTGTCGGACCTTTGCCGATCTTTGAGTGAAAACCTATCCTAAGGATAAGTCATGATTTTTTTAGCCGGGAGAACCCCTTTATTGCAAACACTAAAGTGGCAATTGAGAGTAATCTGACGAAGAAATGAAAAGGACAATCCTGGGCTGGTATACTAAGCCTCTTTTTCGAGTAAGGTTCAAGGAACTTGGATCTATGATCCTTCCCTCAGCTTCATTGTCCTTTGGTAAACTTCAAAAGGCTTTACTGTAGGAACTTCAGTGTCAATGTCATACCTAAAACATCAGTGCACCTGACTGACTTGCTTCATCTGTATTCATAAATCTGTTATCGGAATTGATGCCATTAGAAGACATGGGGGTTATGTGCAAGTCAGTGCAGGGGAAGTCAAATTTCCTGCAGCAGTCTGCATGACCTCAACAGGAAGGGTAACATTTTGACAAGATATGCTGTGTATATATGTATAACTAGAACTAATATTTGGTTATGAAACTGGGGGTTGGTGCATTTGTATAAAATCTAATGCTGATGTGACATTATCTGTGCATGTTCCCCTTTCTTCTGAACCTTCACTGGCACAAGGAATCTGACTGGATGCTACAGGCACCGGTGCTGTTCTTATTTGCACTGTGTGTAATAAATACATGTGGCTGTTATATGTTTGCTTCATGGTGGTACTCCCTTGTTTTCACAAATAGGGGCATATGTATCATGGCTTGTGTACAGTGTCGGATTGGGATGTCTAGGGCCTTCCAGTGGAATAGTTTCCTGGGGCCCACCGCCATGACCCCTGCAGATCAACTGTACCAACATAGCACGGCTACAGGTTATAACATTGCCATGCTGCTCACCCTCCATACGATATGCACCACTGCACTACCTAAACCCACCTCTATACTATGTATAGCAAGCGAGCAGCATGGCTCCTGGAATTGTTATCATTAACATGACCCATACAACTATAGTACCACAACTGCGGTTATCAAGAATATGGTGAATGAGCAGCGCGTGGCATGGAAACAATACTGGGAGCTGCGTGTTCTGGTAAACATCTGATCTGCAGAGGTCTTACACCCAGGGCCCCTGCTGATCAACTGTTTGAAGGGACCGTGGTGCTTTTGCGAGCGCCCTCACTCCTTTGCTATTTACATTGCACAGATCCGTTTTATAGTGACCATGCAATGTAATTAAGTTCTGTGATAATATCACATGTCTGCTATAAAATAGATAGGGTGCGATGTAAACAATAAAGGGACACCATACAGTGTAATATGCTCCACAGTGGCCCACACACAGTATAATATGCTCAACAGTGGCCCCACACAGGACAGTGGGTACAGAAAGTATTCAGAACCCTTTAAATTTTTCACTCTTTGTTTCATTTCAGCCATTTGCTAAAAGCAAAAAAGTTCATTTTATTTCTCATTAATGTACACTAAGCACCCCATCTTGACAGAAAAAAACAGAAAAGTATTGAGTAGAAGCCCCTTTTTGAGCTAGTACAGCCATGAGTCTTCTTGGGAATGATGCAACAAGTTTTTCACATCTGGATTTGGGGATCCTCTGCCATTCTTCCTTGCAGATCCTCTCCAGTTCTGTCAGGTTCGATGGTGAACGTTGGTGGACAGCCACTTTCAGGTCTCTCCAGAGATGCTCAATTGGGTTGAGGTCAGGGCTCTGGCTGGGCCAGTCAAGAATGGTCACAGAGTTGTTCCGAAGCCACTCCTTTGTTATTTTAGCTGTGTGCTTAAGGCGAGGCTTTCCCCGATCGGTATCACGGTGCTGTGGGGCCCCCGCCAGCTCCAGCAGGCCTCGTAGCACTCTGGTCGTGGTCGCACCCCTTGCGACTGTGATCGTTACCAGACCACCACTTCCTATTAAAAAGAGCAGTGGGGGTCCAGTGGGGCCCACTGGGGGATTCACGGTCCCCGGGTGGGCCTGTCCGACCCTGCTTGTGCACCAGAAAACCGAGTCGCAAATTCTTTCACAAATTACAATTTTTGTGCAAAAATTGATACCCTTTAAGCATCAGCCTCATTACATTTATCTTCATTTGTGCCAGTTTACTTTTCGATATGATGCTAGAAATCTATGCCAGCCAGGAGCTGACATAGATTTCTGTTTAGGTGCACCGACCCTGGAGGATGCTCCCAATCTACGATGAGGCGTATACCTTTAATATAAATTAGACACTAATTCTGGCAGGGCATGGATTATCGAGACTGATGTGGAAAACACCAGTCTTGATAAATCATCCCTCGAGTACCCCCAATAATTGTGAACAGAGTCTAAAGGGCAATTACTGAAGAGCAATTACTGACATGTACTCAACCACGTACCTGCTCCTATTCAAGCGATAGGGTTGGCGCTGCATTTCCCCAGAACCACCACTATGCAGTGGACAAGGCTGCAACTCTGCTCCTATTACCTGAATAGGAGCAGCCTGCCCCTGCTTCTCATACACTACAACAGTTTCTGTGCCTGGAGGGTGTCTGGGCATCGGCCCCACAGATCACAAACTGATGACCTATCCTGTGCACAGGTCATTAGTATGAAAGCTCCATTTGGGGATGGAGAACCCCTTTACTGGTAAATCGTAAATACTGCAGGTGTTCCCAGAGTATCTTTTAGAATAATAGTCCTCCAACAATAACTCTACCAAGCAGATATTGTTACTGTCAACAGTGTCACTTAAAATAACAGTACCAACCATAGTGTTCCCAAAGGGACCCCAATATTAAAAGTTCTGTCAAATATCCATATGAAGTAGAGAGAGGTGCTTAGGCTGCATGCTAAGGGGGCCCTGCTGGTATTTGACCTGTTGCTCACAATTGGGTTGAGTGGCAGGCTGAATAGCATATTCCAAAATAGCCAAACATTGATTTAAGTGTAAAAGCGAGTGAGCAGCTCCTAATGGTTTTCCCTTGCATAAAGTACAATAAATGATTCATAATTTGGCATCCCAGAGTCAGACTCTAGGGGAGACACCACTTCATATATTCAAAGGGTAAATGCAGACCACCTAGTTTTCTGTATTAACCCACTTATAAGAATGACTTTTCAGGTCACCTGAACACAGCATTGGACTCCTGATATAAAAATGAAAAGCTCATTACATACAGTAACTCTTTGGTGGAAGACAGCCTGGGATGAAAAATGTGGGGCTGTCGATATGTCAATAAAGATCGCCTAGAATACAGATCTCCTACAGATCCAGTTATTTCGAAAAGAATTGCAGGTGATATGACTCACACACCGTAGCAATAGTACATGTAGGAAGTCTAACAAATAATACATTTGAAAAACCGAACATGGTCCAAGAAGTAGGCGGCTCTGTTCACATCTACATCATTTGAGGGTCCTCTGTTTCCCTTAGCACTGCACCCAATGCATACCATATCAATCCCAACCAAATCTACTACAGAGGCTCCTGAGATAGATATGAACATACCCGGCCCCCAGTAACTATATCCCCAAAGTCCAGCTGACCATTGTGCTCAACCATAATAAAGAAAAATCTACCATGTGTCTATGTGGGCAGAGGTACAATATTAACTCATCGTAGGCCTGATAATAGTTTACAAACATTTTTTCCAAAATCATACTCACCTCACTTCCCATACTGGTCTATACATACTTGGTCTTTACTTCATGTTACAACATGAAGTAAAGACCAACTAAAGACCAATAAGGTGACTATGACTTTTTTTAAATCTAGTTTTGAGCTCAGTTGACATTATTTTCTTGTCTGGATAATCCCTTCAGAGCTCATATGAAAGTCAAAAAGAAGTAAAACAACACACAGGCTCTTCTCACATATTATACCAATGTTGTCCATTACCTTTTACAGCACAAGCCCTCTAGTCACTTTAGCACCCAGCACTCTTATCTGAGGCAGGAGTAATGTGGAGAGTCAATGAGGTGGAAGCCCTCCAGTGACAACTCATTACATTACACGGCTTTTATCCTATCATTTTATGGACAATGAGGTCACCTGATTTTATAAGTATGAGGATTTCACTTTTGTGTATGGCATGCAGAAAACAAAGGCACTTTTTGCATCTAAAATCCTGAGAGATCTTCGCATTGGAATAAATGACATGTAATAATAGACGTGTATCTCTAAAACTTGTACAAATCAGTTACCATAAATGCTGCTCATAAACGGGAATTGTGAGAGGCTTCACCACAGAATAATGAAAATACATTACTAGAAATGATATTGCCTTACACAGACATATTCTAATCCACAGCACATGCAACATCTCGTCTCAGATGACTTGTTTTCCATACATGTGTCGCAAGACTTTTGGAAAGTAAAGCCTTTCCATTTTTAACACCATCAGAGAAGCTGAAGATAATAATATTCTGTTATTTTATAGTGCAGGCACTTAGATACCTGAATTCCAGTGCCGCATAACAGATGAGAATATTACCTGAAACATACAGATGTACGCTTCCTTACTTTTTCTCTTGACATATCCCAAGATGACCAGCTTTATAAAAAACATGATTTAGCAATATTCTGTTTGGTGTTGTTTCTGTGGCCTATTGGTTGTCATGTACATTGTAACATGTCAAGGGGTTTTGCTAAAATGTCATGATGATGTATTGACTTTGTAATGTGAGAAATTGGAGACCTTTACAAAATTTGCAGAAAGGTAAGAGCAGTCAAGTCTAAAATGCCTACACTGTGCAGTAGACAACATAACGTTCACAATTCTGTATATAAATTCTGTCTATGTTTCCTTTAGGAATCTTACGTCTGGAAGATGTATCAAGAGAGGTGCTGGGACTTCTTCCCAGCTGGTGACTGTTTCCGAAAGCAATATGAAGACCAGCTTGGATAATAACCTGGCTATAACCCATCAGCCAGATCCACTGGGAATGTACTGAACCTGGAACTAAACTCACCAATGGGACACATTTACTAAAAGACCAGCTCTGCCCAACCAAGACCTCAATCTACTCATTTGGATTCATGTCATTTCCTTAAAACCAACAACTCATATGACAAACACAGGTCTATATAGCAAATGTGCAATGACATAACAGATTTCTAGAACAAAAAAAAAAAAAAAGTACTAATAATAACCACCACAGTACATCAATAAACTGATGATCTGTCACGCTCACTTAGCCATAGTGCATTTGTTGAGTTACTGAAAAAAGTGTGAAGAAAATAAAAGTCAATGTTATGTAGACTCCACCAGATAGGACCTACATACCAAACGTTTACAGCTCCACCAATGGTATTCAGCCTGATTGCACCCATCCCAGCATCTCTTGATTTCCACACAAATGGGCAGATGTCTTGTAACTAAAATGCCACACATCTGGCTGCCCGAAAAGTAAAGGGCTAACCGATACACATCCAGTGCACAATACTTACCTTCACAGCCACTGCTCAGTTCTCTCTGCAGCAGTGATATTCAGAGTTTGACCCCACAAAACCTGGCAGACGCATCCGTTCTGTAGAATGGGACTTTGTGTCTGGAGAAGCATGCAGTTTTTCTTCCTTTTTTTTTCACTTTGATATTGAGGCTTTTTGATTATGTCACAAATCTGATGCTAGTCACAGACGCCAAGTCAAAGTTTGCTGCATCTGTTTCGGGGAATGTTTGTGCTCTGGAGCCTGAAAGAATTCAACTGGACAAAAACAGGCTGAAACCATCTTGGCCTTTGGTGTTACAGGTGAGCTTCTGGGTACATCTGGTGCTCGGAGCTTTACGTTTACTTCTGTAAAATAGTCTAGTCTATGAAAGGTGATAGTATTTAGCTTTATTTTGTGAAACTTCAGGCAGTTGAAGGTCAAGTTAGTAGGGGAAAAGTTACTTCTTAACACTTTTTCGACCCTGAACTTAATCGATGAAGTGCCTTAACCGTCTGTAGACGTAGCTATGCAAGATATTTTTTTCCATGTTAGTATTAGATTGACAAAATACACAAAAGTTGTGCTGTTCTTTGTCTTACTGTACGAAATGAGAAACTGCATTCAGTTGCTATTTTAGTTTTTCTTTCAATGACAGTTTGCTGTTATTTGAAGAAACTGGAATGTATCTTAAATTATATTCTCTTAAATGGAAATCTTATGCCAAATTCAAAGCACTGCTTTCTGGTCATTGGTAAGTGCTGTAGTGAAGCTGCTAACTTTATGCATTTTTCTTCAAATACAATAAAGTGCCCATCGCAATAAATAAATGATAAACCAGCTGAGCTCTTTGTCTTACTGTGCTGGCGCAAGATGCAGGACAATGTTTAGAAGACCAAGGGTGATGCTGCCCTCCATGATCACATATCAAGGGGCAAAGAAGCACACAAAATACTATTTTCCAAAACTGTATATTTAGCAGAAAGCACTGGATCATACATGACCTTGTGATGTGAAGACAGGCTGTAGACTAGATATCACTGAATGTTGTAAGCACAGAGTCAGGCAGGAGAGGCGTAAGCTGGCCAAACACTGGTGATTTTTGTCATCCATAATGACATAGTTCAACCATTTATTGATACTAAGTAAAGGCAGATAAAAAAAAACAAGCTGACAGGTTGATAGTTTTTATGGGCAGCCATTGGCAGTCAGATGTGTACACCATCCATAGAGGCCCATTTCACATATTAAGGCAGAGATCAATCCTTACCCCATAAGGATGCAGTAATATTTTTTCCAATTTTTCATCTCAGCGTTCTGAAAGCTATAAACTTTTATTCTTCAGTCAATAGAGTTTTATGAGGGTTTGCTAATGGGTGGGATAAGCTTTAGTTTTTTATTAGTACAAGGTTTGGGGTGCATACTTTTTTGTCAATGTTTGTAACATTTTTTTGGAAGGCAGGAGGTGCAAAAACCATTTCTGCCATTGTCTTTTAATGTGTAAAAAAGTAAAACTAAGTGTGCAGGTTAAATAACGCATTTGTTTTATAGTACAAGTTGTGACAGGTGACAGTTGTGGCAACGCCAATAATGTATACTTTTTTTCCTGGTTTAATTTTTTTTTTTTTTTTTTTTTTAATAGAATGACCAAGTTTTACAATAAGAAACATTTTAAAGATTTTTTTTTTTTTACATTTTTTTTCATCTAGAGGACTAGACCATATGACTGTACTTCTGTATTGTCATGTATAAGATTGCATTAGGGCCTAATAGGAAGAAAGAAGGAACACGTGGGCCCTTCCTTATGCCACTGGCTATTATGGAAACTCATTGCCACCACACAATCACGCCACAGGAAACCTAATGGGGTAACAGAGGGAGCAAAGTATTCAATATAGCATCTAAGGGGTTAAATGACCAGGTCCAGAGTTCTCTCTGAACCTGGACATTGCCGCACATTGATGCTCTTGTGTCATCCTAATGCCATACATTTAGCAGTGCAGGGTGCAAAGAAGGTTAACTTACAGTGTTATCCAGAATGACAGTCATCATAGATCAAACCATGAAAAAGAAGTGGTTCAGAAAACAGAGATATCATACAGAGCAAGATATCTAGTGTACAGCCTGCTTTACAGAATGACAAAAGAGACCTGATTCCCAGTAACAATGCATCTTCATCTTAACCATATCTTTGCAGGCATAAGAAGGGACTAGGAGATCATACTGTCCAGCCAGTCTTCCAGATCCTCAGAGGTTATAGCTTTGGGTTTCTCCTCGGCATCTACACAAGGCTCAGCTTTCACTGGTGATGCTGCTGAAAGACAGTTGTAAACAGAGAAAAGTGATATTTTGTCAACCTTACACAAAATTCACATCCACACAACTACGGCATCTGAGCACATTTCTCAATTCGCATCCAGACAACTACTGTATCTCAGCAGAGAGACATTCAGGCAGCACAGATCTCCGACAATCAGGATGACATGATGTGATCTCTGGAAGATCAATCAATGGCGGGATAGTTTTGATATAATACCAGTGTTAATGGAATGTCCTCATCCCTGGACCTGTAAAACCTTTTGTGTAGTTCTTCCCTTGGCTTTTATGTGTGACTCACCAGCGGCTATCTACATGAGACTTCATCTCAGACAGCTATCAGCCTGGAGAGATGGCTGCAATAACCTCTCACGGTCCTAGAGCTTGCTGTCATTTTGTGTCACTCAGGTAGTTACAATATTGCTTACTGACCCTTTTATAATATCTAGTAAAATGTATCCAGGACTAAGTGATGAAAACAAATTGGACCCAGTAATTGCCAATGAAAAGGTTTCAGGAAGTAATTTTACTGATATCACCGGTTCCCATCCCTCCAGCCTGGGTAAACAGACCAGCTTACACATATTGTCTTGGCACTACTTTAGTGGTTAATGTGGCATTCAACTACACTCTGAATAATGCACACTGAAAGAGACTCATCAATCATGCATGTGGGGATGCAGCGTGAGATTTCTACATAACAGGAGCCGATCTGGCAGCTGTTAAGATCCAGTCTTGTTTAATGGGAGAAGCAGCATAGTGTCTGACAGCGGAAGCTGCCTTTAATACAAAAGAACATATAAATCTGCACTGGGCACAAAGCAGACAGGCAAATCCCAGGAGGCTATTAGGCGTGGGCAAGGTCTTTTATATCTACATGGACACAAGCTGGTTATTGCTCTGATATAGACACAAGGACTTGCTATCTAAGAAGTGATTTGTACATTGATATTATTCTAGATTGTTACCCAAGCCCTCCAATCCGGCTAAGTGATATTTAGAGGCTGGGTAGAGCAGAGTTAACATATCTGGGGCGAATGGTTATGTAGCATACATGACAGAGAAATAATTGTCTTAAAGATCCCCGTGTTGAGGAGGTACCCAGAGCTCTCTCTCCAGATCATCCCCTCTGAGGGACGGCTCTAGTGATCTTCCGATTGGACGCTAGAGCTATCACTCAAGGCAGAGAAAAGTGGTCAGGAGTACAGAAAGCTCTGGGCACTGCCAAAAAGGGGCCTCCTCCTGGGCATTGTGGCTGGAGAGATGGTCATGCAAGTTGCATGACAGAGAAATCCACATTTTAATGCCCCCAGCACTGCAGTCACAAGTTCCCCGGAGGTTGTTCCTTCATGTGCCCAGAGCTCTCTCCATATACACTTCTCTGAATAGTGCCTTTAGTGGTCTCCTGACTGCATCTCTGAGTAACGGCTCTAGCATCCAGAGATGGGGTAACAAGGACTATTCTGTGCAGAGAGCTCTGGGCACTGTGTATGAAGGGGACACCTCCTGGGCACTTACAGTGCCAGGGACATTAAAATGTAGATTTCTCTGTCATGCTAACTGCACGACCACCAGACCCAGATATGTTTACACTTGTCTCCCCCTGTCCTCTATATAGAGCTGTCAGCAGTTTTGAGGGGGTCAAAACTGTCCACAGAATCCCTTTAAAGCCATTACAGAATGTACATTGAGCTCTTACCAGGTTCCTCACAGGGTAGCGGCTGATCGGGCTCTCTGGTCCCATCAGGATATGTGGCAGCTTTTTCTGAGACAGGGGCCTCCAAGCTAAGCAGGAAATCAAGCTCCTCATCATGGACTGCAGGTGAGGGGTCCGGAGAAGTCTTGCCCTCTGGTTGGGAAGTTGCTTCTTGGTCTGAAGCTAGAGACGTTTCACTTCCTTTCTGCCCAGTGAATGTTGGCACGTTTGAGCTGCCCTTTGCTATGAATGGAGGAAGTTCCTGGGGCAGCTCTTTCTACAAGAAAGAGAAAATCGTGTGCTACTTGCATTGTGCCATCAATTATTCAGGAGTCAATTCATTCTGCTGTCAATGTCTCCACATCATTTAATTTCTTCAAATGACAGTATCTCCTATTTCTATGTGAATACACACAGTGAATTGCTGAAAATAATCATCTATTTTCTTACAAAGCTCACAAAGACATCTCACATGTTTCTCTCACAATTCTGACAGTGGCTCCTTTTACAATATATTAATAAAACCTTTGCAGTCTGAATGGATGGCAGAACAAAAAACACCACACCATCACCTTTTTGCTTCAAACAGATCTGGCTGATACAAGTAGATGCAAAGCCCAAATGATACGGCGTGTGCTGTATACATAAGTCGTATCTGTTCTTTCCAGGTCACTTTTAAGGTGCTCACACTTAAGCTGGCCCATACACATTACACCATACTTGTCAGCATATTAGAGGTGGAACTTGGAAGTACAGTGTGCCACGACAATTTGTGGGTGATCTCACCCCCTTATGTATACTAGCAAAACCCCTATGGGCATGGCCATGTCCCCTTTCTTGCGATTGTAAGCAGAATATGTGCTGGTCATGCCCCATTTTTTGGACATGACCAACTTAGAAAGTGACCACGTCGCACATAAAATGATGTGCCCGAGACATTTGCCAGCTCTTCCAGGAGAGTTAGCAAATGTGGATTAGACCGTCGGCTCAAGCAGCTCATGGCAGAGAAAGTGTGTATGGGGGATATCTGGATAAATCTGTCAGCCATACAAGCATTTGATCATCAGCTATTAAATGTGAAGGCAACTTTATGTTTAAGATGGTAAATTGGTGTTCAATAATTCGGTGCTTAAAGGGGTTTGAGAGATTAGAAAACATGGCTGCTTACAATATCTGTGCCATTCTTGTCCATGGGCTGCTCAGTCAGATTCAGAGTATGTCATTTTTGGCTTCTAGACCTACGGTTTTCCTGTGTTATTCTTACCTCCTTAAGGGGTTATTCACATTACTGTATTCTGTTTGTGAATAATGGTCTATGTACCGGCCATATTTCCCAGACAGACTATAGCTGTGTGAATGAAATTCACTTCATCGGGGCTTATCCACACAAGAGGGTTTGGCAGCTGTTTGGTAGCCATTTTATTAACAGCCGACACATAGCCCCATTCTAAACATAGGATGTATTCACACGACCGTTTGTGTGACCGATCCATAGAACGTGCCAGAAAATCTACGAACGATCCATAAAAACAGATTACCCTCGGTTGTACACTCGACAGTAATGTGAATAAGCTCTCATAGTGAGTTATGATGCAATGAGCTAATGTACCAAACTCACAGCTTTATGTCAGCTCAGTACAGTAGCAATAACTCAATATGACATAGTAAGGTCCATTCACACATTTGTGGTCAGTCCTGGAATATTTAACATGTTTCATAGACAAAACATGGCTGCGTGAATAGTCTCTTACAAATGTTAAATGTGCTTAGCTGCAGTGCCAGACACAACCTATGAGCAATAGTGGCACAGTAATAAAAGCCATATCCTCCCTAATATAATAATCACACTAATGGAGAAGTTGTATATCTGCCCTTGTGATCTCATCGGCTGGACAGTGAACATGCCAAGATATTGAATGACAATGCTATGGAAATGACCTGCTGAGAATCCAATGCAGAGGCAAAGTGGGAAAAAACCGTCTGTAATATAATTGTAAGATGTGAAGATAACAAGTCATCTATCACACAGCCCCCCGGCTTCACATAAGACATGTTAATAAAAATGCTTTTATTAAAATCAAATAACACTGCATTTTCTTCAATTAAGTGTCTGGGGCTCAGGAATTGATTATTAGAAGATGAATACGATCCACCATAATGTAATCTTAGAGATGACTGCACATTGATGAATATCTTGTTACCTTTACACAGAATACGGTAGGAATTACCTGCACAAGATCAGCTTCCACATTCAGCCGCAGATGGAGAGGCAGATTCTGCAGGGCTCTCACCAGAGACTGGGAGTCCAAATACACGGAGGAGTCCTGTATGGAGAAGACGAGGGCAGAGGTTACACGCATGTACCCACAGCGAGTGTGCAGGTGTAGCCAGTGCAGGTATCAGGTCTGGCATCTCTATTTATGAGAAATGGTGGCATTGCCTGGTTAAAATAGTTGGGCAGATTTACTAATACGGTCCAAATTTCAGACAGTTTTAGAATGTGCCAGACTTATCACAGCGGCTGACAGTCCAAGGCTCCACGAATACGATTGTGTGCTTTATCAGATATGTTTTTAACAGCTAGTACACTGACCCGTTATTTTGTTATGGCCCATACACATGCCTGTGTATTATCACGGGTGCTTGTAGGGGCAAAACTATCCTATTTCTGTGTGTTTTACACCCTAGGCTTATTAATGAAATAAATGGGGCCATGGTGCCATCCATGCTGTTTTCTCACAAACCCATACATGCACACGATAATAATAATGCACATAATAAATGGGTTTTCCAGCCCCAAATCAATTTTTCATACTAATGATCTATCCACAGCAAAGGACATCAGTATGTGATCTGTGGGGGTCTGAAATAGTGGATGAGCGGAGTGTGCAGCACCGCTCCTATTCAAGTAATAGAATCCCTTGTATTGGAGTGATGGTCAGAGGTTTCTGACACGGCGGAGCCCTGGATTTTGAGGGGGTCAAAAATCTCTCTGCCACAAAGGACAACCCCAGCATTATAAACCGCATAAGATATGGGGGAGGCTGTAGAGGAAATGAATACTCGCCCTTGTGTTCCTCTTCCAACTACAGCTGATACTGGAGAGAGGGGGCAGCATGCTAACAAAAAGGGATTGTCCAAATCATGTTTGGTAATGGGAAAACTGGTTTACAAATAATATATAAATATATACCAAGACATAATTATAGCTCTGGTGTAGACATAGTATATGTTTGGTTGTTGAAGGAATGTCATTACAGTCACCTCTGAGCAAATCCGTCAATAAGACATGTCACAATAATGGGGTCCGGCAGCCGGGACTAATACCAATTAAAAAAATACTTTAGTCCCAGCAGTCAATTAAAAATAATGGCAGGTACACAAACCTAATAGAGGTGTGACTGGCAGGTCATGGAAGTCAGCTGTAAGAAAAGACTTTGTAGAATCCCTATAGGGATACAGTGAGTAGATGGCGTCTACCTATGTAGTCTTCTCACTACCCAAGTATACCAATAATTGTGATGACTATAAACATGAGAATTGCTCCAGGCTGTACAAGTCTTATAATGACCTGGATTTAACCCAAAAAAAAACTTAAAAGCGTAGATACGGATACATCGTAAGTAAACCAGTTTGGATTAATTCTGACTAGATGAAATGCGATAAGCCTAACGCCATCAAACTTCTATCACGCCTGCTGTGATAATGGAGGAAGTTTTTTTTTTTTCATAATGAAACCGTCAAACTAATAATTTTCATTGCTAACATACTGTTCATTAGAGCTGGAAGAATCCACTTTACTCAAAACGTGCATAAGATATGAAGATTTATCATGTACAATAATACAATTAGACAAAATTGCTTCAGTAAAATGGCTTAGTAGAGTAGGGGGGAGACTGTTATAACTAGCGCAAAGTTCTGACCACCACTAGGGTAAGAAACACAGGAGAATTGTATGCTAAATATGCTTAGATCAGATTGGGTATAAATATAGTTATTAATGTGTATATACAACAATCCAAACGTAATAAAGAAGTCCAACACACTGGCAAGTCAAATATCAGATCCAAGCAACTGAGCACCTCCATGAAAGGGGGTCTGTCACCAGATCCCAGAATATCAACCCAGCCCTGCAGATAGAGGAGCCTGGTGACCCTAACCCAACAGGGTTTCCCCCTTATATTTAGGCAATGGAGTCACTGATTCATTTTTGTCAATATGTAAATGAGCTGTTTGGAGCAAAGAGGGTGTAGCCATTGCTCCAAAGAGGAAAGTGACAATGCCTTTGTTGCTCTAAAGAGCTCATTTACATAGAGACAAAAACAGCGATATTGCGGCAACTGAGGCACCGATTTACCAGGGCAAAAACAACATTAGGTAGGTTAGAGTCACCCAAATCAATCTGTGGGGTTGGGTTGATACGCTGGGTTCTGGTGACAGACTCCCTTTAAACGCTTTTACCACATATACTATTTACCAACACACATCAGATCTTTCCCCAGGTCTCTGATAGTTGTTTTAGAGTTTCTAATGACCCAGTAGACGTCAAACACATATGGTGGACCTGTTGTGGGGTTAACACCCTGTGGAGACAAGTATGTACTCTAGTGTCATCCATACTAGCTAAGCATATTTCCCTCTCCCTATCGGTCAGGCTTCTTCTGGGAGACAAACCTCCAGGCTAAATGATGGGTCATACTGACTGGCCCAATATATCAGTCTACATATAGAAGTCCAATGGTGCTCTCACACTCTTTCATTCTCAGCTGCCATGGAGAAGATCCATTTGATCACACTAAACTAAAAAACAGAAGCAACCAGAACAGACTGCCTGAGATTTAATAATATTTGGGACTCATGGATGACGTCTATTACATCTACCCTCATGCACAGGGCACTGTCTCTCTCCCAGAGTGTGCCCCTCATTGGACGTCTTCCACTGCCCAACATCTGAACGTTCTTCGGTTAATGAGACAGATTTGCTCTGAAGTCTCTGATCATGTTGGTCTTTCTGACACTTAATATGCATGTTCGGCATTACGACACACGTGGAGGACATACCCCCCACCTCTCCCTCTCCGAGTCCCCCATCTGTTATGTTTACATACATTCCTGTTCTACCTGTTGAAAAATTGTTTAATGTGATCAAACTGTGAGACTTAACTTGTCATCTGGGCCCCTGCGTGGGCCACATTGGAAGGCCAGAATGTTATTGTATTGCTATACTCATTCATCGTACAGTACAACTTATGACACTAAACAGCAAAGGGTTTGGCTCTCATCATAGTGCCACAGCCCCTTCTGCCACCACAACAATGGGGTGCCAGGAGTCAGACCATGTGCTATTTTACACTCTACAGCAAAATATCAAATCGTCTACATACATAATAATAAAATAATGATAATAATAACAATAATAATACATTTTGCTCATACAGCACCAACATATTCCGCAGCACTGTACAACGTTTTTAGTGCTTTTGTTGAATTTTTGGGGTCAGTAATGTTTTTTCCCCAAAATAGATCACACTCCAGGTATGGTATTTTTATTGGCCTTTTCCCATAGATTTCTGCACAGAACATTACTTTCCTGATAAACCGGTTGACTTGTCAGACAAGGTGCAGAACTGTTAAAAAGCATCTAAAACACTTAGCACATGAGGTGTGAAGCATGTGCACCAGTTTTTTGGTGCAATTTAGTTTAGCTGCCCCAAATTTCACATCACATTTGTGATAATAAATATCTTCTCACCATGGCATTATTTCGTTTTTTAAGAGTTTGTACAGCTTATAAAAATTATGACATTATTTCCTCGACCCCATGGCTAAAGTACAGTGCTCGGCTATCTCTGGCATGCTGCCCAAACACCGATCCACTCATAATGGGGAAGGAAAGTTCCTCATTCTTCTGATCCGCACTCTTCTGCAAGTTCGCTCTATCCTATGGATAGGGAATAGCTTGTTTTGTGGGAAAACCCCTGTAAGAGAATAGAAAGCCGTATACATGACAGACACGGTTCCACTGTAAAAGACAAAAAAACGTATATGTTTAAAGAGGACCTTTCACGTCCTCATGTATATGCTGTTTTACATACCGCTAGAAAGCTGACAGCACGCTGAATTCAGCACACTGCCCACTTTGCCAGTATGTGCCCCGGGGCTGGAGATATCGGGGGTCTAAATTCACACTGTTCACTGTCAGAAGGGCGTTCCTGACAGTCTAGCTGTGCTGTGAGGAACGCCCTCCCTGACAGTACGCGTCCATAGCCCTGTACTGGGGGGGCGTTCCTCACAGCTGAGCGTCATCACTGGGCGGTATGGAACGCCCCCTCTCTCTGTACTCGTCCATAGCCTGTACTGTCAGAGGGGGCGCTCCTTACAGCGCAGCTAGACTGTCAGGAACACCATGAGTGGAGAAATAGTTTTTGTGTTATCATTCATATTCTCTAAAAAAAAAAAAAGGCCAAAAAACCAAAAAATCTTCCGGGGTATGTAAACTTTTTAGCACAACTGTACGCCTACAAATAGCACACACCTGAATAACCAGTTCACATAGCTTGGCAGTGCTGACCATTTCTGTTTGTTTGTTGCATTATATTATACATACAAATATTTCTTGTGTGGGAGGGAGGTGGAGCCTATGTTTTGTGGGTTGTGCTTCTGATCTTTTAAAGGGGTATTCCAAGAATTTTATATTAATGACCTATCCTTAGGACAGGTCAGCAAAATCAGAACTGTGGGGGTCTGACAGACGACTGAAGGGGATATGACCCTCAGGGGAGTGCCACAGCCTCTTTAGTATATGCCAGGCACAGTTCCATACATAATGTAGTGACTGTGTCTGGTATGGCAGTTCAATCCGACTCACCTGAATGGGAAAAAAACTGTAGAAGGATAACATGGCTAACACTAAGGGTCCATGCGTACGAACTTGTGTGCATCTGAGTTTAGCATAGAATGTAGTCGGATGATGCATTCAAGTCTATAGGGGTTCCTGGATCCATTCCGTTCCAATGGATCCGGAAGCCCCATCGACATGAATGTATCATGGAATGCACTAGGATGACACTGGGATGTCACTCTGAGTGTCATCCGACTGCATTAAGTGATCAACTCAGCCCCCAACTTGGATGCACACTCAGTCATGTGAATGGACCCTAAGAATAGGCTGCACTGGTCACCTGAGCACCATAGCCCCTTTAGCTGACCAGTGTCAGAACCCCAAAGATCTGATATTGATGACCTATCCTAAGGATACCCCTTTATTAATGGCGCTATTAGCCTTAGCTGTGCCCCTGGAAGCCCTACATATCAGCTCTGCAGCTCTCTGCACCCTGCCTTCTGAATTGACTGACTATATCTAATGTGTGCTTTGTACAATATTTCACCACTTTTAATTTTGCCCTGGCCCACACTTTGTCTAAGACCGGCCCTGAGTTTTGTTTGCTTTCTGCTGCCAATAGAGGAAACTTAGGAGCTACTTGTATATAGATTTTATTACTGAGGTTATAATTTCGGTATATGGTAGTTATCGCATCTCTGTATCAGAAAACACCACAAACGGCTATAAAACATGTGTTATAAAATTAATCAGCACTAAATTATGGACCGTGGGAATTTTTGGCAGTAGACTTCTAGGTCTGTGGAGTATCAGGGATTTTCATGTGCATTTTTATCTACATTTTCTCTCGTCTTGAAGATATAATGATCCATAATCCAGGTGTCACTTGAATTTAACAAGGGTTTTCTTCTTGAGACAACCTCTTTACTGACTTTGAACTGGAACTTTTTAAAGGGTTTATATGGGGAGAGAAAACTTTTTAGTCCTTTCCTGTATAGATGCCACGGCCATTAGATTTGCAGACCGTACTGGTCACATGACTGACCCTGTACTACTCCATGTAAAAGCAACATGAGTAGAGCTGAGTCAGTGTTGTGACAGAGAGTCAGAGTGGCGGCAGGGGAGGCTGAGCACAGACACTTCCAGCACCCCGCTGCATCCTGCATATATAATAATTGGGACACCATGGAACCTGCATTTATATAAGTTAGGATGTTTATCCAGTGCCCAATGGGGCTCTCCGAAAATGTTTCTCTCGCTACATAATCCCTTTAATCCTGCTAAAAATGCATTTTATAGTCTAAAAAATACCATACTTCGTGTACCTTTTCTAAACAATCACCGATTTTTTGCCTTTGGCTTTCTGTCTTTAGAAGATGATGTTCATGCTCTGTCACCCTGGAGAGTATAGATTTCTACAACCTGTTCGATATGTGATCCCACCGACACAGACATGTATGAGACTATGTGATCTTACTATTGATGTTTACATGCCAGAGACAACCTTATGTTACTAGAAATGCGTGAGTCAGCCACACTATCTCACAATTTCTTTCATCATGTTGGATTTATTTATGAATAGTACATATCCTATTAGAACAGACTGAGGAAAAGACATTCATTCCTTTTCGATACAGAACTATAAAAGATGCAGAATAATTTCTCTCTTCAAGAGGTTTTATGTTTTACAGTATGTAAGTGAAGTGTATGTGGAATTGCTGGATACTGGAATCTATGCAACGTCTTTCTTCACTATGTTAGAGATCTTAGTTTGCTGGTATTAAATCGAAACATTTATTTACATCTGGAGGATGAAAACCTGCACATATCTATGGCCGATATCACACAGGCAGTTTTTGAGGCAAGCAACAGAGAGTAAGAAGTCGTATAAGAAGTCGAAAGTAAGAAGACGTATAGTAAAGTCTGTAAAGTCCTTCCTTTATATTTTCCAATCCTTTCACTCCTGGTTTTGGCCCAAAAACTGCACAGATACTGCAGATTCTATGGGATATAGACACATTCAAGCGCAGGGACGGTAGACAGAGTTAGGAAGAGGCTGCAGACCTGCGCCACTTGGACCATTTATTAAGGGTATAGGATATGCCAGTTTTAATAAATCTTCCTCAATGGGGCAAATTAATCAAAACTGGCATAGAGGGATGTTATTGGCACATGGCCCTTTCTTGCACCAAACATGTGCCTCAGGTCCTGATCTACACCTCACCTGACGCATTGTGCAAATGTGGGTGGTGAGAAGATCGGGGGGCGGGCCGAGCCTTTTTTTTTTTTTGGGAAATTATATTTTAAATAAATCATCCTGTGATATTTAGTTTTGATGTTTATAGATAAAATAGCTGTAAATATACAGGGAGCCTTGGCCATGAATTTTCAGGGAATATATAATCTGAAACTTATATTTACATAATTTCTTCTATACAGTACTCCTGGTGTTTTCTTTAGTTTTTATGTGACTTATTTTTAAGCTGTGTAGTGTGGGACATGGTCAGCAGGGAATTTAAAGGGTTGTACCACGATAGACATTAACAGCATATCCACACTATATGTTAAAAATTTCTCATTGATGTCTGCACCTACTGGGGTGTGATGCGTCGGGGTTTGGGGGTCATTTTCAGAGATGCTGTAGGTGCAGGTCCCTGTCTCTATCAAAAATGTATGGCATATTCTGTGGACAGAATGTCATAAATGTCATACCATCTTGGTACAACCCCTTTAATAACAGATAATTGGAGGGTTAGTACTCCATCACCTTCTGGAGACTGTATTAGTCTATGGACACCATTCTGTCCATTAAAGGGTTTTTTGGGACTTACATATCAATGGCTTATGTCATCAGGAACCCTACAAATCAGCCGTTTGAAGAGGCCACAGCACTCACAAGTGTTACAACTTTTTCCCTATGCCAGTGACGTCACGTTCAAGGTATAGTAGCAGCTCAGTTCCATTAAAGTTAATGGGGCTGAGCTGCAATACCAAGAACAGGTCAGATAATCAGTAAGCAAGTCCAGAAAAAACCCTTTAACTTCTATTTATTTCAGCTCCAACCACCGAGGGAAGTTGTTTAAAAATAGAATATAAATAAAAAAATACAATTAACAAGTTATTTCTCTTCAACACACCTACATTTAATGAATGGAACTAAAATTAGATCCATGATATGTTCCCTTGAATAAGTACTAAGTAAAGTGGAAATGACAGCTGCAGGCTGTCATATACTGTTCTACCTCACAGCTAGAGTCCGGTCCCATGGGTATACAGTACCTGCAAAGATGTGCAGCCATTATCAATCAACAATTAATTAACAAGGAAAATTTTATTTTATATTTTATAGTCATATTAAAAACTGCCCAACACTGTATGTCCATGCGGTTATTTGCCACATGGCGCTGCATCTTTACCCCTAGACTTTTGCATTGCATATAATGCACCTGTATCATGCAGTGAACCATATAGAAAAGATATCAGCCATAAAACATACTTCCAGGACTTGAGTATATGTTAAGACTTTGTCTAAACATGGACATCAGCCACTTGACTACTGATCTCATTTCTTCAGCTCTTATTATCCATACAATACAGAAGAGGAGTCCTACGTACAATAACAAATCTTTCAACCCGCCGGTCGCACACAGTGCAGGCCGGGTGCAGTGGCTCACATCAGCACCCCGCCGGGGCGGGGGGCGGGGGGGGGGGCCGCCCCGCCCCCCCTCGCACACAGTGCAGGCCGGGTGCAGTGGCTCACATCAGCACCCGCGGTCGCACACAGTGCAGGCCGGGTGCAGTGCCCACACACCCGGTCGCATCACAGCGCCGGTCGCACACGCCCCCCCGTGCAGGCCGGGTGCAGTGGCTCACATCAGCACCTCGCCGGTCGCCCACACAGTGCAGGCCGGGTGCAGTGGCTCACATCAGCACCTCGCCGGTCGCACACAGTGCAGGCCGGGTGCAGGCCGCCCCGGCGGGGGGGCGGGGGGGGGGGGGGGGCCCCCCGGCCGTGGCGCTCACATCAGCACCTCGCCGGTCGCACACAGTGCAGGCCGGGTGCAATGGCTCACATCAGCACCTCAGAGACTGAGCGCTAATGATTCTCCCTTGGTCCACAGCATCATGGATCACCTCTTAACTCCCTGCCAGGCTCCGCTCCGCAAATGCTCAACATCGCAACCCAACAGAGCAGAAAAACATTATCTCTGTTTGGCATGTAAATGCAAATAAATGGTGTAAATGGAAACATTTTCTGTTTGTGCTCCTGTCTGATTAATGATATGTTAATGGGAGCATTGAGGCGGCTTTCAACACAGCTAGGAGATTCTGTTAATATGTAAATATATAATAAATCACATAGGGAACTGAATAAATAAAACTTAAAAAACAGAGAAATTCATTAGGGCAACCGACTGTTAAGATTGCTCTATATAGAATGATAAACACATGGTGGCACCTTATTGTCTCACTGGGTAACACGCCACTGCCTTTGTTTGGGGTAAGATTCAACAACAAGCCATCATCTTTTTTGGAAAAGCTAATGTTCTCCCATAGATTTAAGTGATATCATCAGAATTCATACACGATATGCTTTCCAATGGTGGTATTTTTTTTAGGATGGAATTTTTTGTCTGGGTGCAAACATTAGAGAACCACTAGACATCTCTGCTGCCGAGACTCTACCCCAGGAACAAAAGTCTATCCAACTGCCCAATCCTTAACTCTTCTGACACCCATCACTGGGGGAAAGTCAGGAGAAGCACATACACATTAGATGGTTGGTGCCAAAACTGATAGTCTCCTAATGTGTATGACAAGCTTAATACTGATCACTTCGTTGTTTGTCTGTCCCCGCTGATCTGATATGGATCACCTGATGACGGAGGACATCAGTATCAAGAATGGCCCCCAACAGGAAAAACCCTGTAAGGCTGGAGCAATCCTAGGGCATTTTGTAATCCGGTATAACGGATAAGCAATTTTCATGCATATCTGTAACTGAAAATAGAGATTGCATTGTTTATTAGTCCTATAATTCACTAGGTCGTCAGAGCAAAGTTAATACTTTATCCAACATTAATTATACTCTATGTACATTCATCATAAGGATAACAAGTTGATGCAGACTCTGGGAACAGATAAGTTCCATTTTCAAGATCTTCCTACAAGGTTAAATAGGCAGTCACTGTCATAGGTACTGGTATCAATTATTAAGTACTCAGATTAGCTGAACAATACACAAGTGCCCAAATATCACCCAACTTTACATAATAGAATAGTACAGGAAATTATAAAAAAAAAAAGAAACCTTTGTAATATTTCTTATCAGAGAGAAATGACTCATTCTGAACTTATCATGCTACTTCCCAA
The DNA here is from genome assembly GCA_947044405.1 of Leptodactylus fallax. Classification (NCBI taxonomy): domain Eukaryota; kingdom Metazoa; phylum Chordata; class Amphibia; order Anura; family Leptodactylidae; genus Leptodactylus; species Leptodactylus fallax. The sequence goes on from CAMRHE010000305.1 coordinate 1,072,525, forward strand.
CACAGATTTTTACTCTGAAAATCCCTGCTATATCCCAGACGGACTGTGGGTCACATCATTTAACATATCTATAAAAGACAATGGAGAGGGGAAGTGCAGGAGGTAAGAGAAGGAAGACATACTTAGTGTGATGTTAGCGTGAAATAGGAGCCGTCTACCATAACCAAAGTACTTTGTTCACATTGATACAAGTCATTACTTCTCTATATAGTCCTGCATGGCTCTAAGGCTGTTTCTAAGTAAGAGACAAGAGTTATAGAGCAGATTCTCCTATACTTACTGTGTGCAGCTCATAAAACAACTACAAACTGCAGATATAGCATGTACAGTAAAACAGTATTAGTCCTCAAGTAAACACATATTACAGATTATCCTGAAAAGTCAAATGAACTCTACAATATAAACAGAAAGACAAATAGAGCAGGTTTTGCAAGATGATCAAAAAGAAGTCACAAGTTTGGTTTACCTGGCTACAAAACAATCACCTGCCCGAATATCCCACATGACTGCTGCAGTCACCACCCTCAGCAGTCTTGTATTGTATATGTGTCAGACCAGTGATGGGTTGCAGCAGTGACACAGAGTATATGGTATATCATGACTACAGACGAGTAAACAAAGCTCAGCAGGGAGGATCAGAGCAGTAGCGCAGGAAGTGACAGGGATTAAAATGGTATACTGTAGCTTCTTTTGCTATTTTTATCACAATTCCTGACTCAGGGCTCTTTTTCAAATATCTTGAAACCACTTTGAGCCAGAATTTTGCACCACAATTTTGGAGCATTTTGTCTTATCTTGGCACATTTAAGCCAGCCCCTTTTTTTGAGAAGCCACATCCACATGTCTAGCAAGTCAGAAATATTTTAGCACAGACTAGATGTACCAAAATGCATTACACTGCACCAAGTTGTGTCAAAAACGCACCATGTTCACACAAATGTTTAGTTGTAATCCCAATGCTAAATCTGAATCTCTGTGTACACAAAAAAATGCCAAAAACACCCCCCAAAAACACAAGCAATACTAGCATTTTTTTTTATTTTACCAAAAACACCCCACCAGGCTATAGATTAAGTGTGCCGGAAACCTTAAAATGGAATTTGTAAATATTATATAATGGTCCGACAAAATATATTCTTATAGAGGCTGAGTGCCAGCAAAAAAAAAAAAATCTAAGTGGATTGCAGTAAAATTTGCTATGGCAGAAACTGAATGTACTTCAGAATTCCTCACATTAATATTTGCGAATGGTCTTAGCAGTAAACTGCCTTAAAAATAGATCGACTTAGCCCCTATATTTACATTCTTAAATATTAAAAAGGATATATCTAAAGCTGATGGCTCCCAGTCTGAGAGCAGTCAATAATTGTTTTTTCCGGAAGGGAAAATCAGAAAAATTTTGTGATAACCTACCTGCTAGTATATGGGGTCAAATGAAGAAATCGATTAGTGATTTACAGCATATCTATATACAGTATTGTCAAATACTGCAACTATTCTTATTCCACTGTGTGTTATATATTATGTTCCGCACTCCTATTGTGTGAATTGATTTATTACTCTGTAATGTCTCGTTCTGTCTGTACCTGAACTCTACAATTTGTAATGTGCTGTGGAATATGTTGGCACTATATAAATAAAAGGTATTATTATTATATTTACTTTGGTGTAACTTTATTATTTGATGTGCTGTTTATCCACAATCGTATTAACTCCACTAAAGAGTCCTAATACGCATGTGGTTGGTTACCTGCTGCTTCTGAGTCTAGTTCAAGTTATTTCAGCCGCATTGAAATCCATATCAATAATCTTCGAGCTGTAACCTGCAGAGGTTTCCGTGTAAATCTGCTTCAATAAGTGACATGTCCCTTATTAACATGTATTTCAAAATATGTGACTGAATGAATGGTAATACAGATTCCCACTGACAACAATGGGACATGGATTTGGTCATATTATGCAAGTAAAGTGATTCGGGTTGTCAGAGTGAGGATTACATGCGCCAAGAAAAACTACTTTTCCCTTTTGAAATAATGACAAATCTCCTGGTGATGACTGGTTGGCAAAATTGTGTATGAGGTTTCAAAAAAAATGTATTATATATATAAAAAAATAAAATAAAAAGGAGTTATTTAAAAAGATACAGGACCAGTGTTTGGACCAGTCTGACCCTCCGATAGACATTTAATGCTTTTTTTTATTCTTCACCTTTCTCAGCAGGAAGTAGATCGGAATGGGGACAGGTTTTATGTTATTTTATCTTCCTGCTGTATGTAACAGTTTTTATTCATAGCAAATATTTTCTTCCAGGACAAAAAGTGCTACTCTTTGCTATGGCTGGTAGACAATTGGAAAAATAATTGTAGAAGGCAGTGGCAATTTTTTGGTAACATGATTAATTTTGGAGTCTAAGTTAGTCGTTTGCATAGCCTTGTGACCATTAGTAGCTAATATATCAATTTAAGGGGAGTCTATCAGCAAGAATATCGGTATCAGACTAATGACAGTACCTTGTAGGGCTGCTTCTACACTTTCCAAAGATACCTTTCTTAATCTGCATTGCAGCTACATTTTCATAAAAATCATTTTATTCTTATGCAAATTAGCTGAAAAGGACTTTTGTTCTCCTGCTGGAGCTTCATTCTCTGCTCTAGGTAGTTGCCCCTAAATGCCCAGCTCTGCTCCACCATTGCTTGATTGACATCTTCCACTTTGTCTGCACTTAGCGGTGGTTATCTAGAGCAGAGAATGAAGAATGACAGATGAAGAAACGCCCTAATTTGTATAAGAATATAATGTTGATTTTCATGAAAATGAAGTTGCAATGCAGAATAAGAAAGGTATCTTTGGAAAGTGTAGAAGCAGCCCTACAAGGTACTGTCAGACTGCTGATAGTCAGTGGATGTTGGGTCTTTACAGATGGCAGCCACTCTGTTCGCGGACATTGCTTTCTTATATTGCCCCAGAGTGTGCCAGGAGTGTGTCCACACTGCCTTGTAATTTTGCAGTTGCAGGATGGCTCCGGCGCGACGAGATCACTGGAGTGATCCTGTTCCTATGACAGCTGGGAGCCTAGTGAAGGCTCACTAGTCTGTCATATGAATATAGCTATGGAATCTATGGGACATGCAATCAAAAGATTTTAGGTTCAAGCCCCCTAGGGGGCTAATAAAACAGTTTACAAAATATTTTAAAAAGTTTTTAAAAATATAAAAAAACGATAAAATAAATTCTAAATAGTCCCCTCTCCCTAGATTTGAAATAAAAAATAAACAAAAACAAACAAATGATACATCCCCCGCATCCGAAAATATCTGATCTAAAAATATTTTTTCCCATATGACGAACACCGTAGCAGTAAAAAAAAAAAAAATCAAAAAAGAGCCAAACCGCTGTTTTTTCACCGTTTCGTCTTCCATAAATATTTTAATAAAAAGCGATCAAAACTTCAGACATTCCCCCAAAATAGTATATATAAAATGTACATGTGGCCCTGCAAAAAAAAAAAAAAAAGGCATCTTATGCATCCACGTACATGGAAATATAAAAACGATATGACGACTCCAAGAAGACTTTTTTTTTTGCCACATTTTGGATTTTTTTTTAAAAGGGTTAAAATGTAAAAACTATATAAATTTGGTATCCCTGGAATCGTACTGACCCATAGAGTACAAGTGACATGTCATTTTGGCTGCACAGTGAATGCCATAAAAACGAAGCCCATAAGAAAGTTGCAGAAAGAAAGTTTTCCTCCAATTCCACCCCATTCTGAATTTTTTTCCAGCTTCCCAGTACATCATACGGAATATTAAATGGTACCACTACAAGGTAAAATTTGACGCGTAAATATTAAGCTCTCATATGGCTCTGTGTATGGAAACATTTAAAAGTTATGGGGTTTGGAAGGCGGGGAGTCAAAAATGAAAATTGAAAAAAAATGTCTGCAGCAGGAAGGGGTTAAGATAGATGGAGAAAGCTGTTCACTAAATGTATGCAATGTGGTGTAAAACATATTACGGCTCTGGACGACTGTCAACTTATACAGTGCAGTAATACAGCACCCAAAAAGGTGTTCTGAAATACGGAAAAAGTATTAAACTGGAAGCCTATCCTTATATCCCTGACATCCATCGTCAGAGAAAAGTGAGAAGGCCCCCATTATCAGCCAGTCAGAATGAAATAGCAAGGTTTAGCCAACATTCATCTAATTTGTATTGCAATGGTCAGAGGTTGAATTATTAGGTCAAAATTAGCTAAGTGAATACAAAAAAAAGCAGAAAAATACAAAGGGAAGATGAGTTATTGTAGTTCTTAAAGGGGTTGTCTCGGATAAATTGAAATCCCTACACTAATCTAAACACCCTCCCCCCTCCTAATTTCTAAATAACATAATTTATCAAAAATGTATAGTTACCCATATCCATGTGACCGCCCCAGGGACATTTGCTGGTTATCCGGTGACTATCTGTTTCCCTGTTTCCGGAAAATGGAACGTCACTACTACTCCCCCCCCCCCCATCCACTCCATTATACTTACCTATCTTCTTCCTTCCAGGTTTCTTCCTGTGGGACGGCTCCTCCCTGTTTTCTGACTGTTCTCCGTGATATAGACCCCGCGCTGCTCTGTAGCCGATAATCCACCTCTACTGCACAGGCGTGGGAGCAGCATCACAGACCTCCACAGTAAAGGTGGATCATTGGCTACAGAGCAGTGCTGGGCCTATAGCACGCACGGCAGTCATAAAACAGGGAGGAGCCGTCCCGCGGAGGGAAGGTAGGTAAGTATATAATGGGGTCGGGTGTTGAGCTGAGTAGGTAGGGAAGGGCTAGTAGTTGTGAGTGGGATAGCTAGAGACAGGGATGGGGTGTACAGAAGGGAGGGAGAGAGGAGGGAGGGGGGAGTGAGGTGAGAGGTAGCTAGACTGGAAGTTACATAGCAGGAAGGTGAACCATGTAAACAAATTCAGAAGATACCAGGAGCTCCCAGAGACACCCAGAAATCACTCAAAACACGCCTAAAGGTATATGGGTGCATTTATTATCCCATTAATAGTACTAACAGACCTTTTTTTAAAATAAAAACAAACAAACATTTTTTTGCCTGGAAAACCCCTTTAAACTTCTTGCATAAATCTGTAGTAGTCGTGTAATATATTGTAATAAGGGTCAACTGAGAGTTTAGCACAAACAGTTAAATGGGACACAGTAACGCTAATGTCTTGTCATGGTAAGTCTTGAACAGAGATAGTAGAGACTTGATATGGACCTTCAATGCCAAAGGTTATAGTGCTAAGCTATGAAGGGGCAGCGGATTTATTTAAAACACAGTAAAGTCCAGACTGTTAGGAAAGCAAAGTCCTGGACCTCCGGTAAGAAGTGCAGCTGTGAGTCAGGGCTCTCTGCAAGACATTATAAGGAGACATAAGATACTATATTCACACTGATTTATGGACCATTTGTGTATCCTATCATGTGCATTCCAGTGCATCGGCATGGAAAAATGGTAAAATCTAAATTGTCACTTTTAGCACCCCAATAAATCATTTCTTTCTCGGAATATGGATTTCTGAAGAAAAAGAGATTTCATTCTTGCTGCTGCTGGCCAGACTGATGCAAGATGATCCAGAAAAGTAACTACTTGTCACCACATTAAGAATGTTCCAAACACATTAGGAAATGTAGTTTCTATTACCTGATACAGAAATATGTTGCTGTACAGATCAATACAGACTTTTGTTCACCGTTATCAACGATCTCTGGCTGGGAAGAAGTTGATTGTAGTGATCAACTGGATTACTGACAGGAAGGCATCAGTCACAGTCTATAGTCAAATGATCCTACAGCCGGTCACATCCTTCAGTAGTTGTCAGCTGAATACTCTCTCTTGACTACCCCAAATGCATGTACTCTTGGTTTGAAAGAGCCTGCATGTGTTCTTAAAGGGGAGAGAGGAGCAAGCTTCCGTTGTAGGTGTCCAAAACTTTCCATGCAAACAAAGGATTGGACATGTTCCAATTCAACATACCTAATCCTCTTTTCCACCATAATCATCTGTCAAGGGAGAATTAGGCCATCCCTCCCATAAACATAAGATATTTGTCCAGTTCCGCTGAAATTGGTAACTTGAGACAACTTGGGACCATACATCTCAGGTGTGAATTAGATGGACGAGCCAACCATCTAATTTGTATGGAAGCTTTCTGACTCTACCCTGATGGCAGATGTTGGGGGATAAAAAGATTGGGCAGTTGCATTTCAACTACCTGATCCCTTTGTTTTCAGGGAGATAAGATACCTCTCTGGTAGCAACTACCTGCCCTCTCCCAGGTCAGTACACATGCACTGCTTGTGTATGGAGGAGGAGTTGGTGAGATACTGTAAGTGTCGGCCCAAACAAGCATTTGTCCAACAGCTTTCCAAGTGTAAGGTCAGCTATACATTAAACTACTTATGTACAAATCTGAAGTGTTACTTTTCTCCCTGTTACTATACACAGGTACTAAAGCTGAATGTACACTGCGCCAGTCTTCATCAATGTGGAGAACCTTAGAAGAACACCAGAGATAAACAAAAATTCTGGCCAGAGAAAATAGAAAATTGCTGTAAAAATGAATTTCCAGCTGGTTGAAGATCATTTGAACAGATGGCAGATTGGGATCATGTAGGTACTAGCAATACACATTGAAGGACTTGGACATTATATTAAACCTAGATTTTGCCAAGGACTTTTTAAAAATGTTGAAAGCCATAACTTTTTATTTTTCTATCAACGTATCCATATAAACTCCGGGATTCTTGCTCACAGATTATATTTTTAAAGTGCATCATTTTGTGTTATATATAATGTATTGTATAGTTTGTATTCTTTATTTTTCAGGGAGATGGAAAAAAAAAATAATTTCACATTTTTTTTTACTCTGCTTTTGCAGTGTTCACTGTACAACATAACTGTCCTAACTTTACTTTGTGGGCCTCTACAATTAGGGCAACACCAAATGTATATATTTTTTGTTTTGCAACTTTTGTAGCAAAAAATTATTTGTGTTTGAGGGCTTGATTTTGCTGGGACAAGCTGAAGTTTTCATTGCCACCACTGGCATTGTTTGTTTGCAGCATTCAAAATACAGGTTAAAAATTGTTATATATGGTTTGGGCTCTAATACATGCGGTGATACCACTTGTGTGTCCTTTTTTTCACAATTGAGTCCAAACATAATAAATGGCCACATAATCATATGAACACTTCTTTTATAGATTGCAATTGACAGCTAATATGTCATATTGCTAGATATAACTACTGTCATACAAGATCATGAAGGCTAATTTCATTTGCAGACTTAGAGGCTAGGCCTGCAAAGGAGTTTTGCTAAACTCCCCGCTGCTACAACAACCCATTAGCTCCCCGCAATCGCATCATAAGCCGACAGACTTACAAAGGAAGCCCTCTCCCTCCTTAAAACCACTCAGATGTTGCAGACGCTATTGATCATGGTATCTAAAGGAGCTAAATGGTTGGGATCTGAGTAAGTTGTGCTTGGCGACTGTTGCAGCAGGGAGTCAGCTGTTACAAGTGACTAGGCGCACCACTGTGCAGGAGAAAAGTCATCATAAGATTATTGCACATCGGTAACACAATATAACATTATAAGACAAGTTCAAGCAAAGAAATGTGAAGGTTAAAAAAACAATTTGCAATGAACATAATTGGTGTTGATCCTAAATTTCTGGTCAAGTAAATAAATGAGATGCTCTGACATCAGGAAGACTATGGGGATGGGGGGACAGCTCTGTGTTTTCTTTGTCTCCTTTATTTACAATCCTACTTGACCTGAAAAGTCCATATTGTGGTTCCAGGCTTTAGACGCACCTGTTGTCTGCTTCATTTACGGAGTGAAAAGTGTAAAGCATGACTGTTGTCATGGAAACATTCTACCCTCAGTTACGGAGAGTAAAGCGCGGCGGACCAACACACACCCCTCTGCTTTGTAATAAGCATTTTACTCTCGGCACAGAGCTTAGCAAGAGCAGACTCCCATAATATACTGACTTACAGAATTCACGGGGATTTGGTTCAGTTTGTCAATAAAATTACACGTCCCATTTGAATGTAGGTAGTTTCATGGTAAGATGTATAAATGTAGATAGGAATCTATTGCGCTCCGAAATTTGTAGGCTGTTTGTAATAAAACCTGCTTTGTTAAAGAGAATCTACCACCACCAAAAAAAATGCTTAAGAGGAGTCTGTCATCAGGAAGATTGATATAAAATTAATGACAGTACCCTGAAGAGCGGCTTATACACTTTCCAAAGATGCCTTTCTTATACTGCATTGTATCACCATTTTTATAAAATCTGGATTGTATTGTTATGCAAATTAGCTGAAAAAGGCTTTAGGCGAGTTTCTTCTCCTGTTGGGACTACACTGTCTGCTCTAGATAACTGCCCCTATCTGCTGCCCAGCTCTGCCCCCCAATCACTTTGCTCTCCACTCTAGATAACCACCCCTAACTGCAGGCAAAGGAAAAGGAGAAGAAATGACCCTAAAACCCTTTTCAGCTGAATAAAATGCAGAATTTCATGAAAATTGAGCTGCAATACAGAATGAGAAAGACATCTTTGGAAAACGTGGAGGCAGTCCTACAAGGTGCTGTCATTAGTTTGCTACCGATTTTCTTGCTGACAGACTCCCTTAAACCACTTACAGTATAGGCTGCTGGAGGGGCAGCTACGGCCATAATAAACAGAACTTTTTGGTGTCACAATGCAATATTGCTGTTGAGAAAATCAACTTTAAGTCCAGACGCAAATTAGCTGTACTTGTGGAATGGCCATGTCTGTCGGAACAGTCATCTTTGCCTGTGGTCGCCAACCTGCGTTGCCTTCAAAGATAAAGACAAATGTATGGTGACCCGGCAAAAACGGGTGCTCTAGAAGACGTGATAGCATCCTAGGTACACCGAACAGCTTATTTATATACAGATTAAACGTTGATTTTCTCAGCTTCTAGATTGTACATTGTAAAGGTATGGTCACTGTGCCGGTAACAGCTCCTACAACATAATACTCCATAAGTGTTTTATAAGCAAAATTTGGTGGTGGCAGATTCCCTTTCATATTTCAGATCAGGTTCTTGCTGTGTTTTTTAGAATGGTTCTTCATTCATTTATTTGCTTTTCTTTTGTAGTTGTCACTTTGCAGTATATATAACAATTTTACCCTCCTCTCCTCACTAACACGCTTCTACCCTAGAGAAAACTTAATAAATGTTGTCTGAACAAGTACACTATAATTATGTGCAGTTGATAGCCTCCCAATCTGAAGCCAGACGTGCCAACCTTTCCAATTTAAAGGAACACTATACCTAATAATGAATGCTAAAAGTAAACAAGGAATGGATCAGATCAGGATCATACAGAAGATGCTGCAGACTAACAAAGTACAAAGGTGTACAAAGATGTTCATCAGCTGCTGATCTGTTTAATCTATGGCTAAAGACTAACTAAAGGTTGTGAGGCTTAATCTTTTACTACTTACATGGCAGGGAGGGGGGAGGCACTTCAATGGGGGGAGTGTTGCATTACCCAAACCCACTTCTACAGTTTGTACAGTAAGTGACCAGCTGATCTGCAGGGGATTCCAGATGCTGACCCTCGCAGATCTAAAACTGATGGCCTATCCTCAATGTAGGCCATCAATATTAGAAAGTGGAAAGCCCCTTTAAGCAGCTTGGAATGAACCTGTTACAAGGAGAATGCTCAAATACCAATTTACCATCAGATGATGTAGGAGCCAAGGAAATAAAGATGAACTGTGTATAGTCAAGAAGTAAAGGTCTTATTCTGGAGAAATTATTAACATAATAATAATAATAATAATAATAATAATAATAATACATTTTATTTATATAGTGCCAACATATTCCGCAGCACTGTACAATTTGTAGGGTTCAAGTACTGACAAAAAAGATACATTACAAAGAAATAGTCAATTCACACAATGGGACTGAGGGCCCTGCTCGCAAGAGCTTACAATCTATGAGGTAGAGGGGGTGACACAGGAGGTAGCAGGGGCGGCAACAGATGTAGCATTGCTTATACAATGGTCAGACAATTCTGTAATAGAAGTTACTGTCATTACACATATATAAGCTGTATGAGCTGTCACCAGTCGTGTCCTTTAACATGCAGATGGTGCCTGGACATATAAAGCTAATCTGATACGGCATCATATCCTGTGAGGTAATGTTGAAGCATAAAAAGAGGAGGGTACGTTTTAGGGATTCTAGCTATGGAAGGGTTTACATTAGGAGTTGTGAAAGGCCTGTCTGAAAAGATGTGTCTTTAGTTTACACTTGAAGCTGTGGAAATTGGGGGTTAATCTAATAGACCGGGATAGAGCATTCCAGAGAAGTGGTGCAACTCAGGAGAAGTCTTGTATACGAGCGTGGGAGGTTCTGATAATAGAAAATGTTAGTCTTAGGTCATTGAGTGAACGGAGAGTACAGGTTGGGCGATAGACAGAGATGAGGGAGGAAATGTAGGGAGGTGCAGCATTATGGAGAGCCTTGTGAATGAGGGTGATAAGTTTATATTGTATTCTGTATTGAATAGGCAGCCAATGTAGTGACCGGCACAGACCGGAGGCATCGCTGTAGCGTCTAGACTGATAGATGAGCCTGGCCGTCGCATTCAGAATAGATTGTAGAGGGGAGAGTTTAGTAAGGGGGAAGACCAATTAGTAAGGAGTTACAGTAGTCAAGGCGAGAGTGAATCAGGGCAACAATAAGTGTCTTTAGTGTATGTGTGGTAAGGAAAGGCCGGATTCTGGAGATGTTTTTGAGATGGAGATGACAAGAGCTTGCGAGTGATTGGATATGGGGGGGGGGGGGTGAAGGAAAGGTCTGAGTCAAACAAAACCCTGATGCAGCGGGCATACTGCCTAGGAGTTATGGTAAGGCCAGAGACTGCAATGGAGATATCAGGGACAGATCTATTAGATGGTGGAAACAGTAGTAGTTCAGTCTTTGAGAGATTCAGTTTCAGATAGAGTGAAGATATGATATTTGAGACAGCAGAGAGGCAGTCACAGGTGTTCTGTATTAGTGCAGGGGTGAAGTCACGGGATGACGTATATAATTGGGTGTCATCAGCATAAAGATGGTACCGGAAGCCAAATCTAGTGATGGTTTGTCCAATGGGTGCTGTGTAGAGGGAGAAGAGCAGGGGACCTAGGACCGAGCCCTGAGGAACACCAACGGCAAGGGAAAGAGGGGGAAGAAACAGAGCCCGCAAATGATACACAGAAAGTGCGGTCAGAGAGATACGAGGAGAACCAGGAGAGAGCGGTGTCTGTGATGCCAACAGAGCAGAGCATAGTGAGGAGGAGTTGATGGTCAACAGTGTCAAATGCTGCTTAGAGATCTAGAAGAATAAGAAGAGAGAAGTCACCTTTGGATTTAGCCGTCAGTAGATCATTGGAGACTTTTGTGAGGGCTGTTTCAGTAGAGTGCAGAGTGCGGAAGCCAGATTGTAAGGGGTCAAGAAGAGAGTTAGCAGAAAGATAGCGGATTAAACGAGAATAGACCAAGCGTTCCAAGATTTTGGAGATAAAAGGAAGGTTAGAGACAGGTCGATAGCAGCACAGGACGGGTCAAGGGAGGATTTCTTCAGCAGTGGGGTTATGACAGCATGTTTGAAAGAGGATGGGAAAATTCCAGAAGAGAGAGAGAGGTTAAATATTTTAGTAAGGTAAGTCGTGACGGCAGGCGACAGAGACTGGAGAAGGTGTGAGGGAAAAGGGTCACTACTGCAGGTCGTAGGGCGAGAAGAGGAAAGTAGCTGAGATACTTCCTCCTCTGTAACAGGTTCAAAAGATGAGAATGAACAGTCTGAAGTGTGGCTGGTGAGGGGGTCAATGCCACCTGGGGAGTGGGCAGTTATTTCCTGATGGATCTTATCAATTTTATCATGGAAATAAGAGGCCAGGTCATCTGTGCTAAGGTCTGTGAATGGCATCTGCACCTTAGGGGTAAGTAAGGAATGAAAAGTTTCAAACAGCCTTTTAGGGCTACAGGAGAGAGAAGAGATGAGAGCGGTGAAATAGGCTTGTTTGGCTAGGTGAAGGGAAGAATTATAGGTTTTAAGCATAAATTTAAAGTGGAGGAAGTCTGCAGGTGTACGTGATTTTCTCCAGAGACGTTCAGCACACCTAGAGCACCGCTGAAGAAAACGAGTCTGTGGCATGTGCCAGGGTTGCTGCCTCCTGCGTCTAACCTTTCGAGTGGAGGGGGGAGCTGCCTCATCCAATGCACTCTTAAGGGTTTCATTATAGTGGCTGGTGGCTAGATTGGGACAGGACAGTGAAGAGATGGGGGACAGAGAGGACTGTAGGGTATCTGAGAGGTGCTGGGTGTTAATAGCACGTAAAGTCCTATATGTATGATGAGTAGGTGTGGCCTGTGAAGGAGAGAAAGCACTGATGGTGAGAGACAGAAGGTTATGGTCAGAGAGTGGCAGAGACGAGTTAGTAAATTTAGAAACTGTGAGGAGTCAGTGGAAGACAAGATCAATTATGTTGCCATCTACATGTGTGGCAGAAGAGGAAAGTTGTGAAAGACCAAAAGACGTGGTTATTGAGACAAACTGTGAGGCAGCTGGGGAGACAGGGGTGTCAGTGGGGATGTTAAAGTCACCCATGATGAGGGTAGGAATTTCACTGGATAAAAAGAGGGGAAGCCAAGAAGCGAAGTGATCCAGAAATTGGTAGGGTGAGCCGGGAGGACGGTAGATCACAGCTACACGTAAGGAGAGTGGGCGGAAAAGTCTGATAGCATATACTTGAAATGAGGGGAATGTGAGTGAGGGTACCGGTGGGATGGCCTGAAAAGTGCACTGCGGTGACAGAAGTAACCCAACCCCTCCACCCTTCCTGTTGTCAGGCCTAGAGGTGTGTGAGAATTGTAGGCCACCATGAGACAGAGCAGCAGGGGAGGCCGTATCAGACTGCTGGATCCAGGTTTCAGTAAGGGCAAGCATGTTGAGAGATTTGCTGAGGAATAAGTCATTAATATATTCTAGTTTGTTACACACTGAGCGGGCATTCCAGAGAGAGCAGTTAAAAGAGACAGGAGAAAGATAAGGAGAGGGAACACGGCAAATATTGATTAGGTTTGTAGGATTTCTGTGTGTGTAAGAAGAGGAAATGTTTTGGAGAGAAGGAGGGCCAGGGTTTGGAGAGATGTCCCCAGCAGCTAGGAGGAGCAAAATGGACAGAGACAGAAGGTGGTTCAGTGATTTATGTGGATGCTTATGTTTGGTTTCACTGCTAAAAGCACTATAGGGATTAGGGTGGTTGAAGAGAGTGAAAAGTGTGTGAGAGCTGTACATGGGAAAAGGCAGAAGAGAAGGACTGATATGGATAGTGTGCACTGCTGGTAAAGATGGAGGGGAGTTCTGCAGGAAGACAATTGCTAACATAGTAAGTGACAGTGCAGCTATATCAAACCATGTGATAAAGCTTGTTGTTTTGGTTTTAAGTTTACCTGGTGGTCTTTCATGGCTGGACTGTCTTGTTCCCTGTCTTAGTGCCATGTATAAGTGCACTTTGGTTAATATGCACTTCGGTTAAGATGGACACTGCATTAGAAAATGCCCCCCTGCATTGGAAATGCTTCCCCCATAAGCTGTATCTACTTATATAGGGATGCAGAGCTTCATAACTAGCACTAATTTAAGTCGTTAACCAATTAATCAACAAACTGTGACACATGAGGAGACTGGCCTATGTAGTTACAAATACACTGACCAGGGAACTGCCATAAAATCACTGAGCATCAAAAGACTGACTGGCTACAAAGCCTTGGTTTGCTCTAAGGATGGCACTACTGTGCCCAAATATTTTATCCAGTTACCATACACCTGTAATTTCCTTTTAAACTAGCATAGAATTGGGCATAAATATATTACATACTTAGTAATGTGTCTATCGAGATTAGAGGTACTGTCCAAGTTTTCCAAAATGTAGGATTATTAACTAATGTTCTGAGTTCAGTTGAAAGGTCATATTTCTCAAGTCATCTTATCAATGTTCTTGCCTCAACCCATTTTGCTTTGACCACAATTGATTGACATAGGTCAGGCTTCAGGACAAGTTGGGGGGAGCCCATCCCCCTATATGACGTCTATAGGTCTCAACAGGGCATTTGGACAGAGCTTGTCGCCATATTAAGGACACTATATTCAAATTCTCTTCCCATTTAGTAAGGGATAATATCCGAGGTTTGCTCCAGTTTTGGATTTTTTGTGATTGATTTGTTGCTATGTTTTCAAATGACTTTAATATTACTGTTATTACAGCATGTAACGTAGTAGTAATAATACAGTGAAATAACAAGCAGCACATTAAAAAGCCAACATAATTGTAGATTGTTTGGTCTTTAATTCCCCCATTCATATTGCACCAAGTTTTCCCATTACAATAGATTTGCTTCCCATGATGTGGATTTCTTTACAAAGCGGTGAAAAATTGAATGTTGAAGCATTAATAATGTAGGAGATATTGGCCCAGATTTACTAATAATTACAAAGGATAAATTTAGACAGGCGGTCTGAAAATCTGCCAGATTTATCACAGGAGCTGATCCTGGATGATAAAACTGGTAGACCAGACAGTCTAAAGATATAAGTTTATACCACCTTTTACTTGGTTTACATTGAGCCAGAATTTACACACAATTTTGTCGCACATGGTGCATTTAAAGGAGTTCTCCAAGAATTATGGATCTCTGCCAGAAGGCCGGGGACCCCAAAAAAAAAAAAGAATTCACCAGTCCCTGGTCCTCCACTGCTGTCCAGCGGCGCCAGGAACTTGTTGAAGCCAATCAGTGGCCCAGCGGCACAGGAAAGGAGGACGCACAAGATAGGGGACGCACTAGTGGCAGGAGACACTGCGAGTTGTGCCATTCCTCTGTTATTCCTCCTAGATGTTTATGAATAAATTGACACACTTTGACACTGTCCAGCAGAGCTGCCAAGTTAGTCAGTGCAAGGACACACCCCATTGACAAGGGGAATAGTAACACCCAGTTGTCAATTTAAGCATACATATTCAGGAGGAGAAAGGCTAAGGCCCCATGTTGCAGAAAATAAGCTTTTTGTTGCAGATTTTGCTAGAGTTTTTCTCTGACCTGGAGCCCAGGAGTGGCTACAAAAGGAATGGAAAATATAAGGAAGCTCTTATACTGCTCAATCCACACTGACTTATGCTCAAAAAAAAAAAAAGAAAGAAAAAAAGAGAAAAATCTTCAAGAAAAAAGCTGCTTTCCGTAAAGTGGGGCCTTAGCCTAACAGAGAACCTCACAACAAAGAAAAGGTGCTCCAGAATTATTTTTTTGGTGGTGGAGGTGGTGGTGGGGATACAAGTATTTACAATGCTAAAACAGATATCTTAGGAGTGGTGACAGGTCCTCTTTGCTGGTATCATATAGACAACAGGCTGGTACAGTTAAGTTTATATTGTAATCGGCACTTTATGTATATTCTATAGGTACGTGTGTCTAGGGATATTTTATCTATCCTGTATGATGCTACTTCATCAAGAAAATCTCTATGGCAGAACTAGTTATGGCCGGTAATTGTCCTGCATATTAGTCTTTAACCTCTGCAGGATGCAGCCATTCGTTTTTCAGGCTCTGCCTTCCAAAGGCCATAAATTTTTCAGTACACAGAGCTATACCATGGATTTTTTTTTTCTACGAGAGAAATTGTACATCCCAGTGGTACCATTTAATATTGCATATAATGTACTGGAAGCTGTAAAAATCAAAATGGAGTGGAATTGAAGAAAAAATGCAGTTGCGCCATTTTCTTATGGGTTTTTGTTTTTATGGCATTCACTATGCGCAAAAATGGCATCTTACTCTTATTCTGTGGGTTGGTACGATCACAGTAATACCAAATTTATTTAGTTCTTGTTACAATATAATAAAAAAGATCTCTATGCATCGGCATATTGTGACACCCATAACTTATATAACTTCTGTGTACATAGCTGTGTAAGACATCTTTTTATGCAGGGCAAGTTGTCATTTTTATTGATACTATTTTGGGTAATATCTGAGGTTTTGATCACTTTTTATTAACATTTTTGGGAGGTAAAGTGACAAAAAAACAGCAATAATTTTTTCCTCATTATGGAATAAGTATTTGTACATTTTATTAGTACAGACATTTTCAAATGTGGGGATGCCTAATGTGCTAATGTTCACTTTTGTTTATGTATTTTAATATGTGATCTAGAGAAAAGGGAGTGATTTTAATTTTTATATATTTTTTAATTTTTTATATTTTTTAAAAACTTTTTAAAAGCTTTTTTTTAACAGAATTTTTAGCCCTAAGGGGGCTTGAACCTGTAATCATTAGTTTGCTGATACCACAGTATTGCAGTCTGCTAATGAGCCCTACCAGTAATGTTCCTGTGGTAGGGATGGGAGCCTTCAGAAGGCGGTCATAGCAATGGAACAACTCCCGCAATCTCCCAGCAGCAGAGCAGGGAGAACAAGTGAAAGTAACCACTTAGATGGTGTGGTCACACATGACCCATGTAAAAGTACACGTACGCCCTGGTGTGTAGGAGTTAACAAGTACTGAATACGTTTGCAATTCACAATACAAAAATATGTCCACTAGAACCTACTGTATGTACTAGACAAAGATGAACAATATGTAGACTACCGCACACCCTTCATGTATGAACATCTATTCTAAGAGTAAGCGAATGTTCTTTTGGTTTTTACTCGCTCTGTCTACAGATTTGCCAAGTGATCATGCACCCAAAATAGTTCAAAGCTCAGCCTTTCATTAGATTTGTTTGAAGGTATGAAACTTTAGAATCTAAATGCAGAGGTAAAAGTATTAGAAACTTGGGTCATAGGTGGATGTTGCCGAAGATCCTTATAAACCTACTTTGTAGGAGTGGAGTTGATTTCTGTCAATTCTAAAATATTTTTATAAAAGTTTTGAAAGACATTTTTCTGATTTCCAAAAATGTTTTTATGTTTCACACATTCAGGACTTGAATTTTACTGCAGTAGATATGTGTACCTTTATTAAAAAACATGTAGCTAGAGTATGGATATAAATAAATTACATAAAAGGTGATCTATATATTCATCATCAGATTTTTGTACTAGGACCACAATAGGAAATAAAGCAAACCAGAAAATTCTAATTTTCTATATTCATGTACAAAATCGATTTTATGAAGGTCAATTGAAAACCTCCCGCCATAGAATTTCTTCCAAGTAGTTGAATGTTTACAGGGAAAAAAAATAATGGCCAGATACAAACACTATTTCCTTTTAAAACTCTCCACTCAAAGAAAGTCTGGTCCTGTGCAAACTCCTGATCCCTGTTAGAATCACTCTGCCCAGTCATAAACTGTGTGGCTGTACAGTTACTGCTGCACAATCCTCTTTCTGCTTACTGCACTGATTTCTATGATCAGAACACTTGGAAAATACACAGCTCAGTAGTAAAGCAACCCTGAATCAAGGTGAAGCAAGTAACTCCCGGGACCCGAGACAAAGCATAAAATTGTAAGGCTTCGATTACACTAGATAACCAAATATTTGGACATTAAACCTTTCTCTGCCCTTGATCACCAGATATACTAGGCATTAACTTCTCTGTCCTAGACCAAAAGGGTTTTTGATATTAGCACATTAACAATTTCCATGTTCACTAAACATGTGAAGGGCTCCCACACAGTATAATCTGCTCCACAGTGGCCCCCACACAGTACAATATACTCCACAGTGGCCCCCATAAAGTATAATAATACTCAACAGTGGTCCTCACAAAGTACAATATACTCCACAGTGGCCCTCACACAGTATAATATACTCCACAGTGGCCCCCACACAGTATTATATGCTGCACAGTGGCCCCCACACAGTATTATATGCTCCTGTACTTGCCTGCACTCCCACAAAGAGCAGCAGGGCGACTTCCTTCTTCCACCGCAAAGCAGGCACTGATGAATGATGTCATCGTGCCTGCGTTGGGGTAGAAGTCACAATCTGACAGTTTTCAGGTGTATGTGCATTTGCATATACATCTGAAAGAAGCACTGGCTCGCTCACTGGGGGATCTGGGACAGCTGTCTCGGATTCCCTGTTACTGAACAATTGAGGAGCCTGGTTGGGGCGATGGTGCCCCATCTGTCACTAGTTCCATAGGTTCGCCACCACGGCTCTAGACCAACATAGATACTTGCATCAAATCGTTGTGATGCTGATATTAGCCTCTTCACTTCCCTAAACCACCACTGAAATCTCAGCCCTAAATCACCTTTTCTGCACAAAGACTACTTTTAAGACAGCCAGTTTCAGATATAAACTTCTTCTCTGCCCTAGACTCCAGGATCTTACTATTAACTACCTTACATTACGTTCCGCTTAAAATATGCAGAGAGAAGAGTCCTGCAAGCAAGGCTTTTCTCTCCAATGATTTCGAGCAGAAACAAAGTAGACCCCATTATACAGTGGGGAAAAAAGTATTTAGTCAGCCACCAATTGTGCAAGTTCTCCCACTTAAAAAGATGAGGTGGCCTGTAATTGTCATCATAGGTAGACCTCAACTATGAGAGACAAAATGAGAAAGCAAATCCAGAAAATCACATTGTCTGATTTTTAAAGAATTTATTTACAAATTATGGTGGAAAATAAGTATTTGGTCAATAACAAAAGTTCATCTCAATACTTTGTTATATATCCTTTGTTGGCAATGACAGAGGTCAAACGTTTTCTGTAAGTCTTCACAAGGTTGGCATACACTGTTGCTGGTATGTTGGCCCATTCCTCCATGCAGATCTCCTCTAGAGCAGTGATGTTTTGGGGCTGTTGCTGGGCAACACGGACTTTCAACTCCCTACAAAGGTTTCTATGGGGTTGAAATCTGGAGACTGGCTAGGCCACTCCAGGACCTTGAAATGCTTCTTACGAAGCCACTCCTTCGTTGCCCTGGCGGTGTGCTTGGGATCATTGTCATGCTGAAAGACCCAGCCACGTTTCATCTTCAATGCCCTTGCTGATGGAAGGAGGTTTGCACTCAAAATCTCACGATACATGGCCCCATTCATTCTTTCATGTACACGGATCAGTCGTCCTGGTCCCTTTGCAGAGAAACAGCCCCAAAGCATGATGTTGCCACCCCCATGCTTCACAGTAGGTATGGTGTTCTTTGGATGCAACTCAGCATTCACTCTCCTCCAAACACCACGAGTTGTGTTTCTACCAAACAGTTCTACTTTGGTTTCATATGACCATATGACATTCTCCCAATACTCTTCTGGAACATCCAAATGCTCTCTAGCAAACTTCAGACAGGCCCGGATATGTACTGGCTTAAGCAGGGGGACACGTCTGGCACTGCAGGATCTGAGTCCCTGGCGGCGTAGTGTGTTACTGACAGTAGCCTTTGTTACGTTAGTCCCAGCTTTCTGCAGGTCATTCACTAGGTCCCCCCATGTGGTTCTGAGATTTTTGCTCATCGTTCTTGTGGTCATTTTGACCCCACAGGATGTGATCTTGCGTGGAGCCCCTGATTGAGGGATATTATCAGTGGTCTTGTATGTCTTCCATTTTCTAATTATTGCTCCCACAGTTGATTTCTTCACACCAAGCTGCTTGCCTATTGCAGATTCAGTCTTCCCAGCCTGGTGCAGGTCTACAATTTTGTTTCTGGTGTCCTTCCACAGCTCTTTGGTCTTCACCATAGTGGAGTTTGGAGTGTGACTGTTTGAGGTTGTGGACAGGTGTCTTTCATACTGATAACAATGTCAAACAGGAGCCATTACTACAGGTAATGAGTGGAGGACAGAGGAGCCTCTTAAAGAAGAAGTTACAGGTCTGTGAGAGCCAGAAATCTTGCTTGTTTGTAGGTGACCAAATACTTATTATCACCATAATTTGCAAATAAATTCTTAAAAAATCAGACAATGTGATTTTCTGGATTTGTTTTCTCATTTTGTCTCTCATAGTTGAGGTCTACCTATGATGACAATTACAGGCCTCTCTCATCTTTTTAAGTGGGAGAACTTGCATAATTGGTGGCTGACTAAATACTTTTTTTTCCCCACTGTAGTCTATGGGGTCCGCGGGTTTCCACAGGTAATCACTTTTAAGTGGATAGGGCTTCCGTTTTTTGGGTCCCCAAGCTGACTCGAAGAACGGAAACCCGAACGCTAGTGTGAACTTAGCGTTTGCAAATCATAGCTTATTATTTGGCACATTACATCAATATCTATTTGCTGCTGTTTTGGGTCGTCCATTTATAGAGACAGAAATACAAATTTTATAAAGACAGAAAAAGAAAACAGTCTAAAGAAACTAAAACCGAAACCGACTCTAGAGCTCAAATCTACAATACTTTGTGTAAAAATGACTTTTTATTGGGAAAAGTGTCTACCTCCACAGCTTCATGTCTGCCAGTCAATTTATCTTTTTATTGCATCCAAGGAAGGAATCGGAGCAGAATACTGTCTTAATTACTGTAACCGAGAAGCAGAAAACTGTCTGCGGTATTAGAAAGCAATAGCTGTGTAATGAATATATCCACATTCTATCCGAAGCCATATATTAATATTTATACAGAGGGCCCCGCCTCGGCATATAGAGTACAGTCAAAGAGAGCTGCCCATCAACCTTCAGCATTTCTAAAATCATCATTGACATCCTATTAGTATGCAGCTGTATCATGAAGGGAAATGCTAAGTAATGCAGACAGAACCTCTGGGATTAAAGGCGACAGCTAACTGTCCCTCAGCTGCGCTTTTAAAGTTCACTGTGTCTCGGGCGAGAATTAAAGCTCAAGATACATACAGCTGCTTATCTGCAACGGCTTCGAAGACCTGGACATTCCTGGAACTCTGTAACACGAACCCCACAGTCACCAAAGTCAGCCGAGAGGCAGCTGCTAATGATCGCAGTTTACAGATCACATCTAATTTCTCTAACCATCACTTGAATCCCTGCCACTTGGCTGTCATAGCGCCTTATCTCCTGGCAGACAGCTCCTAACACACCTGGCTTCGTGCTACATTACACTTCACAGGGAAGCTTGTAAAGGCTCCATAATTCACTCTCTTCCAAACTGTGTCGGCGAGAATGTGAGCGCTCAGGTAATCAAAATGTGGAATGGTCTTAATGGAAACAGAAATGAGATTGGATTCAACCTCACCAGGAGAACAAATGTACCATTCCATTATGCCAGCATAAAATGGGCTTTCAATGGTAATGTTACATAGCGACATGCATGGGCAACTACCAATACTGTACACACTTGAAGAAGGAACGAACATTCATTATACTTTACTGGAGGCCACAAGTATGAAGGAAACACCAAAGAGATGTATTAAAATGAAATTGTGAAAATATTGCCCAAAGCCATCAAAATGTTTCACTTTAAGAACAGGTAAAGAATGAACGCCATAACCAAACCCAAATTTACAGAGGATTGCCTAAAAATAGGTCCAGGTCCTGGATCCAAGATAAGCCTGTACATCCAGGAGTGTAGATTCAGAGGCAGTTTTGGAAACATTTACCAACACAGACTCCAAAATAAAATCATTAATTATTTTCAATCCTATTTTACAATGACAGATATTGGATAATCGTATAAGAGTAAACATGCAACACACTATACATCTGACCAAAGTCAATCACTAGTCTTTTTGTGAATTAGAGGAGCTTTACTACATCTGTATGACCATGACCATTTATGAAGGAGTTGGAGTCGTTTTGTGGATAAATACAGGATTCAGAGTTGGAAGTATAACAAAGGTGGACAGAGATGTAACATGAAGCTCCTGGGCCCCAATGCAAAATCTGTTACCAGGCCCTATAACTATATCATTTATAATACTGGCCTCCTCATATTGGTAAGAGATACCTTATGGGGTCCCCTGAGGCTCCTGGACCCAGATGCACCCTCTGCACACGCTCAAATTACGCCCCTGTTTAAGGTTCATGGTTGTTCATTTGACTGATATAAAATTGGTTTAATCTGGAAAGTCAAGGAACCGAATCAATGTATTTAACCTCATTGCAAGTATCTTGGCAAATTTTAAATTCCGGTGCAAGGAAATAGCTTTGTAACAGGAACATTAGTTGGGATTCTGGCCTGGTTTGGGTACTAGCAGGCAAGAGAACCAGATCCTCTGACCAGCACTGACCAGGCTGAAGCGCTGGAATGGGAGACCTATAACATTTTTATTATCATTTATACTGGTTGCACCCCCTCCCAAATTTGTATTTTAGTTGGCCGAGCATTTATTTGTTCTCAATAGAGAGAGGAGAATAAGCTGCGAGACACCTCTGATTTATCTCCCTGAGAGCAAATGGATTAGGCATGTTGAAATTTGACATGCTTGACCCATCTTTTTCCTGACATCTGCCATCAGGGGAAACCTAAAGAAACACATTAGATGGTGGGACACAACCACGAAAATCAGAAGGTTCAGTGGATGTCCATGTAAGACTAGAATCCTAAAATAAGACAAACATATAAACTCCAGACAGTTCTGCTCAGATTAAAGCTCAGGACCCAAGTGCAGCAAGAACAGTGCTAACCACTGAGCCACAAAGCTTAAAGTGAACCTGTCAGGTGGTTTTTCCACCATAAACTGGCCCCACCATGTACAGGATGAAGTAGTTCCCTTTCCATTGGTACCCCTCTGTAATCCTTCTATTGCAGCAAATTGAAGTTATAAATGTTTGATAACATAAAAACTCATATGTACATTACCCTAAGTAGTCATGGAGGCAGGAACAGCTTTAGCCTAGTCACACTGTCTGTTTGTTAAACACATCTCTTGGGTATGATTGACATCTCCATCAAAAAAGTGTAGCACCTCTTTGTTCTCCCAACACACAATACAGTGGCTCCTCGTGTTCCCCTGTACACAATATAGTGCATCCATTTGACCTTCATACATAATATAGTTCATCCTTCTGACCCCCATACACAATATATTGCATCCTTCTGACCCCCATACACAATACAGTGCATCCTTCTGACCCACATACATAATATAATGCTTCCTTCTGACCCCCATACACAATATAGTGCATCCTTCTGACCCCCATACACAATATATTGCATCCTTCTGACCCCCATACACAATACAGTGCATCCTTCTGACCCACATACATAATATAATGCTTCCTTCTGACCCCCATACACAATATAGTGCATCCTTCTGACCCCCATACACAATACAGTGCATCCTTCTGACCCACATACATAATATAATACTTCCTTCTGACCCCCATACACAATATAGTGCATCCGTCTGACCCTCATACATAATATAGTGCATCCGTCTGACCCTCATACACAATACAGTGCATCCGTCTGACCCTCATACATAATATAGTGCATCCGTCTGACCCTCATACATAATATAATGCATCCGTCTGACCCTCATACATAATATAGTGCATCCGTCTGACCCTCATACATAATATAATGCATCCGTCTGACCCTCATACATAATATAATACTTCCTTCTGACCCCCATACACAATATAGTGCATCCGTCTGACCCTCATACATAATATAGTGCATCCGTCTGACCCTCATACACAATACAGTGCATCCGTCTGACCCTCATACATAATATAGTGCATCCGTCTGACCCTCATACATAATATAATGCATCCGTCTGACCCTCATACATAATATAGTGCTTCCTTCTGACCCCCATACACAATATATTGCATCCTTCTTTCCCCGATACACAATATATTGCATCCTTCTGACCCCCCATACATAATATAATGCTTCCTTCTGAACCCCATACACAATATATTGCATCCTTCTGACCCCCCCATACATAATATAGTGCTTCCTTCTGACCCCCAAAGACAATATAGTGCATTTAAAGGGATTCTATCATTGGGGAAACATGCTTGTAACTGAAGCCACATCGTAATAGCCTTTATAAAAGCTATTCTTCTCCTACCTTTGTCGTTTCGCTCCTTGTTGCTGCTTAGAAGAAATCTTGATTTTTATTTTTATGCAAATGTATCTTCAGAATGCACAGGGGGTGTTTCCCCAGTGCTGAAACTGCACAGAAGGCATCCCCTGTGCTCTCCTCAGACACATTTTTGAACTTCCCGCGCCGCCTCTCTTCTTCTTTAGCAGACGCCTCTTCTTGACGTCATCCTTCCTCTGGGAGACATGCGCCGACTGTGCATGTCCATTAGGCCATTTTCCTGTGGCCTATTACACGAGCGTACTGCATGCGCTGTATGTAATAGGCCACAGGAAAATGGCCAAACGAAAACTCGTACAACGATAACGTCAAGAAGAGGCGTCTGCTAAAGAAGAAGAGAGGCGGCGCGGTAAGTTCAAAAATGCGTCTGAGGAGAGCACAGGGGACGCCCCCTGTGCAGTTTCAGCACTGGGAGAACGCCCCCTGTGCACTCTGAAGATGCATTTGCATAGAAATAAAAATTTCTTCCAAACGGCAGTGAGGAGTGAAACAGCAAAGGTAGGAGAAGAATAGCCTTTATAAAGGCTATTACAACGTGGCTTCAGTTAAAAACATGTTTCCCCAATGATAGAATCCCTTTAATAGTGCCTACTCTTCATCTGGAATTTCACAAGCAGATAAATGCACTACAACCTAAAAGCAGCCAATACTCATAAGATAAATGTGGGCAGTCGAACCAATTTCAGCAGGAAGGGCTGCTGATCTCATACTGTATGTAGGAACCTCCTGACATACCTGATGTTTTTTCTTCCTGTGGTAGATAAGCTGTGTGCATTTTCATGTATTTCACATTACAATACACTAAATTTCCAGTATCCCTGAATTTTGGAATTACTTGAACATTTATGCAACCCAGTATCTGAGCTATTTCCTACAGGATACAGAACTGATTGTAGGCCATAGGAGTAACTTGTACCTGAACTCCTAATATTGAGCGAAATGATAAAATCTGATCTTATACTGACACAGAAAACACAATACAAGTCAAAATCATTATTTGAGGGCAGAAAGCATCAAGAAAGGGTAAAGTAATGCAAACTGCAGGAAATCCAGACACAGCGCAGTGTGGTGTAACACTTCAGATGATGGGATGTCAGCCCAGGGGTGTTTTTTATAGGGTGTTCTTCTAGCGGACTGTTCTTGGTGGTACAAAATAAAGCTAGAATGGTATACTGTAGCTGTCAGCCATGATCTTCTAGTGCTTGAGTATATGTTTGACACATACCAATATGGTCAGCACTAGCACCACTAGCTTCTCAAGGTGAGTGCTGCATGTGGAGTTCACCCAGAAATCCTGTGAAAAACCTCTGGACTCTTCCCATAGTCGTCAAATCATAATCCATAAATGAACACACATCTGGGAACACATCGCTACTACCTGTATCCTCTCAGTTCACACTGCAATGTGTTAAGACTATAAACTACTGCAGAGGTGACATCACAATGGATGAAGATTCAAGAGATGACATCATAATGCTCTGAATACAAAAATTCATTTAACCCCTTTAAGACCAGATTTTTTTGGACCAAGAATTTATTTATTTAGCTTTTTTTGTCACATTTAAAGACTTTTTAATCTTATTTTTCTTTTTCTGTTAGTGTATCCGTTTTAGGTTTGTTTTTATTAACCTTTAGCCTTTGTTGTTTGTATGAATGCTGTGGGAACTCCCTCACTGTGTGAGGTGGGTGCCCAGCTTTGTACTTTCAGCTGGGCACCTTCCCCTAATGGCCACATTATTTAAATGGTTTTGGAGAGACGGGTTTCTTTTCACTAGGCATTGGCACCCCTGAGAATGCGTTTGCAGGGTAACGATACGTTTTCCTGGGAGCTGGGGGCCTAATGAAGAGTCTGCCTTCAGTATATATCTATATTAAACCATGCCACAGACATTGCCTAATAGACTAGTGCAATGTATTATGTAAGTGATCAGACGATTGCGTGACAACCATCAACACTCCAACATTGTGTTGGCAAGGGGCTGATGGAGAAGCCAAAGGATCTCCCTCCTTCAGTAAACTCCTTAGATGCCGCATTTAAAAGTGACCAAAGCATCTAAAATCGCCAAGATCAGCGTTACTGCTGTTACAATGGAAGTATAATATGCCAATAATGGTGGAAGTTACATTTTTGTCACATTTTGTGATGTTGTAGATGACATGGATCACAATGCAGATTTGAACGTAGCCTTAGACAAAAGTTAGTTTAGGCCAGCGGCCTAGGGCTGAGCTAGACTCATGTAGTGTGTGTACAATATCCATTTATTTATTTATTTTTTAAAAAGCTTTTTTTTAATCTTAGTCTTTGTGGTTTGTGTGCATTTGTGTATATTTGTATTATTAGCATGGCCAGTAGGAGGTTTATGGCAGAGGAGACACATGCTGCATTAAGCTTTGACAACATACAAAGCAAAACAGAAATCCCATCTGAACTAGAAATGTTATTTTTACCAGTGACGGTGATGTCAGTTTGCCGCAGAATAATGTATATTGATTGAATACCCTCAGAATAATTTTACCATAATATTCCAGAAATTATAATAGACAGACACAGACACTGTCCAGGTCCTCCACTGAAGATCTGGGTTAGATCATAACATACGTCAATAAAAAAAATGATGACATTTTTGGACACATACGATGTGAGGAAGTATGTCAATCCAATGTGCATGACATCATCTTATGATACTAGTAACTATGTGAAACACTTAGATGATGAACTGTTGCTTGCAGCCCCTCCATTCTAGCAGCTTGATGTGGGCTACATTATAGTCAACATGAGGAACTGAGACATTTGCAGGTCAAAAACATCTCCCTATTCAGGTTTCATGCATCTGGAAGTCTAGGAAAAGGTATGTAAACACATTCTCCTTATTGGAAAATCTGTTTGTATATATTTGTCCATAATTCCAAAGGGGGGCATACAGGGATTTCATGTCTCCCTATGCTGATACACCAGTGTCTTCAATGAGACTACTGTACGTACCCCATCTTACACACATCAAAAGTCTCTCACTTAGCCAACCAATACCCTTCTCTTTATTGACACTGGGCAAGAACCCTGAGAAAGGCAAAAGTAGACAAATACCTTTCCCTTGTTGGAAGAAGGAAAACTGTGTCTCTAGTGCCACGTATTTGCGGGTTGCTTCCTATACACAAGACTGAGTGTGCATCCGAATTGGGGCCTAGTTTATTATGGAATGCAGTCGGATGACACTTGGAGTGACGTCCGAGTGTCATCCAAGTACATTCCATGACGCATTACCGTCTCTCTCCGTATCTATTCTGTTCCAATAACATGGAGCAGAAAAGGACCTGCTCTATAATCATCCGTGTTATCGGAACGGAATAGATCTGGAAGCCCCAAAGACGTGAATGTATCACGCAATGTACTTGAGTCATCCGACTGCATTCCGTAAAAAACTCGGCCCCAACTCAGATGCACACTTGGTCTTGTTCATGAGAACTTATAGAAAGCAACCCTCAAATAGGTGACACTAAAGACACAGTTTTCCTTCTTCTAACAAGGAAAATGTATTTGTCTACATTACCTTACATTGGGAAAGGAGAATTACTGCTTTTATGGATGAACTTGACCAGTGAGTGTTAGTTTGACCAAATCTACAATACGAATAGTTGTCCATTTCAGTGTGATGGTCTCATACTGTGCGGTATTGGGCATGGCTATTCACAAATTTGCAAAACCTGTCAGCACTATGTGGGTATCGAGCAGACGGAAACGCCACCCTGAACCTGCAAAGGCTCATGACAGAGAACAAAGCTATGTACTATACAGACATTATCATTTCTGATGTACACATCCAGGGACCTTACCTGCTTACTACTCAGATTCTCAGCCGCCCAGTCTTTCTCATCAGCAAACCGAAACTGAGCGAAGGAATCCCCTGGAAGATAAAATAAAGAAAAACATATTAGGCTATGTAAAAAGTCATTGGATTTGAATACCTTCAAGTGCTCCAAAATAAGACATTTCCACGAAGATTAGCATAATTAAATATATTCTAATATGACAAGCAAGTGGCCCAACTGTGCAGACAATGGGTCTACCACCCCCAAATAAATCATTTGAACCACTGAGTGGCCAGATTATCGAACATGACAGAGTATTGGAAGGCTGTGTGGATCCAAGGGGATCCATTTCAAGTTAATTTAAATAACTTATTTAAAGGAAAATTTGAGGCATAGGAACAGAATGGTGTAAAAAACCAAAATGTATAGCCTGCTGCTCCAGCACCGGCATTCCTGTCCCCCCTGCCAATCTTTCTTTACAGGGCTGCAGTGCTGACATCAAGTAGACAACATGTGACCGGCCTGTTCAGATCAATGACTAGTTGCAGAGGTCACATTCTGTAGTCTGTAAATGAAAGATGGTAAGGAGGACCGGAATAGTGGCGCTGCAGTGTCAGGCAATTTGACAAGTACATGATGCTTATTTTGTTATTTTACACCATTCCCTGCTTGTGCCCTTAACTCATTAATAAATTTCTTTAATCTGCTTTCACATGAACGATCTGTTTTGAGTGTCTGATCCAAGTGTCAAACTTTTTTTGTACGGTCTTCTTTATTTTTCATCATCACCTAGCAAGGAATCTGTGAAAAACAGACAGCACATAGATGACGTCTGGGTGTAGCTGCCTTTTTTCGATTTTATGGCCAAGAAAGCAAAGAAAAGAGAAAAAAAAATGCATGCCACAGTTTTTTTCATAGTGTCTCTAAGACCATGAAAGAAAATGGATGTGTAAATGGCTCCATTCACTAGAATGGGTCCGTGTGCTTATGTTTTTTTCTTCCTCAGCACTCAGAAAAAAAAAATTGTTAATGTGAAAGGAGATCTGGGACTGAGTGATAACTATCTCTTTATAGTGGACAGAGTGAATATCTCCAATATATATGCTATAGGGATACACAGCAACTTGTAGTAGCACAACATTGCAATCTTAAGCAACCTTGCCTTGACAGTTGCCAGAAATTTATCCCTGCAGGATTTCTGTGCGACCATTTTTACCATATTACCATAGAAATAAATTATAACATTCAGCCACCACTAGAGGAGCTGAAGAACTTACTCTAGGTTCACACTAGCATTGGCTGTCCATTGTTCTGGTCCTACAGGGGCCCGGAACAATGGACTGGCGGACCGCTAAACTAAAGTTTACTATAATGGGATTTGTTGGGTGTCCATTGTTTTCAAACTGCAGGACTTTTTCGTTTGCTAATTTCAGATAGACACTGGGACAGTACAAATAGGTAAAAGCTCCCCCTATTGTTGGCATAATTTTACCCATTTAAAAGGGGTTGTCTGGGCTTATATTTTTTATGACCTATCCTCAGAATAGGCCATAAATATATGATCGATAGGGGGGCAACACTTGGCCCTTGGACCAATCATCTGTACAGAGCTGCTTCTGGTGCCCATCCAGTACACAATAAGGGGCCAAATGCAGAAAGCTCCTTCCGTTGTCTAGCAGTCAGGTACATTCACTGCAGCTCAGCTCCCATTGAAGTCAGTGGGAGGAGAGCTGAAGTGAAGGTTCTGGGCTGCTATATAGTGGATGGAGCTTTCTGCTTCCGGCCCTGTATCGTTTACAGGATGGCTGCCAGAACCGGCTCCATAGAGCTGATCAGGTTGGGGGCTGGGTCGGCCCCCATCGATCACATATTTATGGCCTATCCTGA
Organism: Leptodactylus fallax; assembly: GCA_947044405.1. NCBI lineage: Eukaryota > Metazoa > Chordata > Amphibia > Anura > Leptodactylidae > Leptodactylus > Leptodactylus fallax. The sequence continues at coordinate 1,102,273 of CAMRHE010000305.1, forward strand.
GGATAGGCCATAAACCAAATAAGTCCAGACAACCCCTTTAATTCTTAAGGGAATTTCCACACAAAATTTTTACTAGTGCTGACAATGGTGTCCACAGTTGGACTTTCACTTGAAATTAGATAAAATTTTTGAAAGTTTTTTTGAAAGAGAAGTAAATGGGGAGTAAGATAGTTTTACTGGTCGGACAGTCTAGAAGACGGATACGAGAACCACAATACACATCTATTTAAAGGTTGTAAAAAAAACACAACTAACCTGAGATTGGACCTAAAGCCCCATACACAAGTATTTAATTCAGCCTAATCTTATCTGAAAAAGGGTAATGAATGGATTAAATGCTTCCATGTCTCTGCATAGTAAACATCAGCAGGCTCTTTCGAGTATGTTATCATACTTCTCCACAATCATTTACTGCATAAAAAATATTTTACGCAAATCAAGCCTCGGAGCATTCCATTTAAGCTAGTGCTTTACAATTAATTTCTCAGCAAATAACAGGAAATAGAATAAACATACAACATCCACTGGATGTCTACCAAAAAGCCTGCAAAATACAATATTCCGCTCAGAAATGACTACAGTTTTATGCTAGAGAGTCAAAATGCAAGGTCCATCATCAACATATGAGAGAAAAATGCAGAGAAATAGAAGGCGCTATATGATAAACCAGATATACAGGTTCATTCATGCTCATCCTAAAGTTCAGAGAGGACCATAACAGGCTATGGGTGCAAGAGATTACAGTACATATAAGTAGACATATAAAAACCTAGTCCAACACGTCCATGAAAAATGAATGGATAGTGTGCCATCTATGCTTTTTCATGGACTCATATACTTAAATGAATAAGTGAGCCTAGACTGCAAAATGAGCAGAAACAGGGCCTATCCTGCGTTTTGTGGCCTGCGCTTCACAGCTCCCTCACGGGCCCATTAAAATCACAGTCGTGTACATGGAGCCTTACTGCAATCTCACCCCAACTCTACCACATTTATAAGACGATGTTACCACAAACTTTAAAGGGTCTATATGCTAAATATCCATAGTAAAAAACTAAGTATTGAACAGAGGCATAGCTTGAAGATCCTGGGCCCCAATGCCCCTTGTGCCATTTAGAATAGTGGTAAATTTCATGCGGCCGAGGGACCTCCCGGGGACCCTCAGTATCTGGGGCTGGGTAGCGACTGTTACTGCTTCACCCCCTATAGTTACGCTCATTGCAGTGAACTGAATTTGGGGTGCAGAGCTAAAAATGGCACAGGCTGCACCGCAACATGTAGTAACGCAATATCAAGTGCAATGTAGCAGCAGAAGATTGCGATCTTATGCAACTGTACCTCGAAAGCCGGCAGAAATGAATCCCTGAAGGATTTCTGTGCGACCACATTCACTATCATTAGCAATCTTAATAACACACGACCACAAGTCGCTGTAGCCCAAAGGGAGAAAAGTGGTCAAACAAGGACAAGCAATATAACTTCTTTTTTTACACAAAGAAAACACAGACACTGGTCTATCGGTGGATTTACCACTAAACACATCTAGTCTTCCAAATGTCAGTCTTCATTACGGCATCCTACATTCTCAAAGCCCTGTGTCTACAAGCTGACAGCTCTTCTGATGAATTCTCGTCTTCATTTATAAAGCTCTGAGCATTATTCATATAAACTTACAACAATAAGACCCTAGTACGAAAGAAGATCACCCGGTGGTACAGCAAACTGAGGCCACTGATCAATGTCTCCCAGGTAAGGGGAAGTTCACACAGGGCAGTCTTCAAGAAGAACTATAATACAGTATCATGTGGCAGTGTATAAATAGAGCATCCAAATCGACTGTTTGTCTGATGAACTCTTCCTGTGCATTTCCGACATTGATATGCTGACTGAGCAGTAAATCCCTAAATATACAAAAGAGTTTGAGATACTTCGTATACAGAGTATTTGAGACTTTATTGCTCCTTGGTTTGTCACTGAAGTCATGGACTAAGCTTCTACTCTCGCAGCTACTGTCTATTCATTTACTACTATATCCAACATAGGCCAATTAGCGAGCTACATAGAGAGTGCAAATCGATTGGACCCCTGTTTCACAAGCACAGTTCTGGCACAATGGGCGGATGTGGCATCGGCAGTCAAAGTAGGTCACTTAACCTACACAGTGCGAACACACAGTAATACTTTTACAGGGATATTCAGCAACGTGGTCTGCTGTAACCAGCACACAAATAACCCAAAATCGTTCGGTGCAATCGTTGCAGAAGCTCACCTGTAGATTTCTCTCTATGAGTTTCCCGGCAGCTTTCAGTCTTTGTGTGAGCATTGGTTCCCGTGGTTTGGGACTGTCGACAGGGAACAGGAGCCTTTAATAGGATCTCCAACATATCTTTGTGGGCTGAAAATACTTTTGCATTGACAAGAAATTCCTCTTTGTACATAATCTAACAAGTGCACCAGCTCTTGTCTGTAATTGCCACCTAGCTTTGTCTCTTCAAGCTCGACTGACATTTCCCCGCAGGAGTCTGTGTCACCACTCTCCTTGCTGAAATCTTTGCCTACATCAGACACATATGCACTACTGTAATAGAGGACACAGCCAGAAAGCAGTCCTGAAAAAGTGTCTGCCTTAGAAAAATAGTGCAAAGATTAAAGAGGCTGTCCAGGAAATACAGTTTTTACCTGGAGGCTGGGGAAGGTGAAAAATAATACCAAAAAAACGCCAAAAAAGCACACTCACCAGTCCCCGATGCCTCTTGACGCTACCCGGGTTCTGTAGCACCCTGGCACTTCTTCCAGCGCAAGACCTCGCCACATTTGACCACTAAGGCCAATCAGCAGACTAAAATTTTCTTTTTTTTTTGTATTTGGACAACCCCTTTAAAGGACAAGAGCTGGTGCTCTTATCGTTGTGGCCCATCTATGGTACACTTGCAAGACAATTTGCATACAAAAGAGTTCTCGGCAATTTAAAAGTGCTTTAAGGCTAAGGCCCCACGGCGGCAACACATTGAGGCTTTTCTCGCAGCGCTTTTCACAGAAAGTCCGCAAAGGTTTCCTGTGCAGACTTTCTGCTTCTATTATACCTATAGGCAAACTTCCAGCATTAGGTATAATTGACATGATGTGTTTTCCAAAACTGCAACATTTTTGGAAATCGCAGCATATCCACTGCATTTTTTCGTAATGTTTTTTCCGCGGCGTTAATGCCACATTTTGCCCTGGCCTAAAGGAGTGTTATGGGGTAGAAATATTGATGACCTATACTAAGAATATGTCATCAATATCAGATCAGTGTGGCCCTACACCTGGCACTCCCACCGATTGTTGCTCTCAGCTGTTGATACACAGGGAATGAAGCAGGAAGCAGACAGCTCTGTTCTGTGTATAGAGGCTGAACTGAGTTACTGCAGCTTAGCTCCTATTCAAGTGAATGGAAGCTGATCTGCAGTAACCTGATCTGACCACTACACACAGAACGGAGCTGTTCGATTCCTGCTCCATTCTCTGCGTACCAGCTGCTGAGAATGGCTGATCAATGGGAGTACCAGGTGTTGGATCCACATCAATCTGTAATTGGTGACCTATTCTTAGGATAGGTCATCAATATTTTTAGCTTAGAAAACCCCATTGCACCCACAAATGTATGTTGGAGATCCTATTAAAGGTACCTACAGGACCCCTGTTTAAAGGTGTCAGACTCCCTTTAAATGTGACCTTTGTTAAGAACCTTACAGTTACTATTGTTAGAGCTGCTATATTAATGGTGTATGCGGTCTATATCTGGCAAATTTGACTGAACAGCTCCTTGTTTGAGCAGCTGCGGCATCAATCAGTATTACAGGGGAAAATTGGACTTTGATTTATTTACAAAAGATAAAAAGTTATCCGGCACATCCAGAGAAAAGCTCCCTGTAACCCCTTTCATTACCTGTATTCGTATCCTATGCATACTTTATTGCTTTATGTCAGGTTTTAAGCATTAACATCTGATTATTTTGCCTAGAGATGTAAATGTACTGAGCCTATAGGAACTATCCAGCACCCTTTGACTTTATGTTTTATTGTGTAACAATGTGAAATCATTGTGGATTTAATAAGGCTTTTGTTACACAAATCAACAGAAAAAAAAACTCTAAAGTGTCAATGTGAAAAGAAATATTCATTACAATTATGAAGCACAAAATAATAGGATGCATAACTGCTCCCCGCTGTTACTATGACACACTTAAATTATCCCTGGAATAGTCAGTTGTTTTTAGTTTTACCAGCTTATGAGTCAATTCCATGGAAAAATGACAACATTTTTTTTTCCCACTGCAATATATCCATAGCCTTTAATGGACCAGACGGTGGTCATAGGAAGTCCTTTTGGCTGGTATGCACTGACATGATTTTTTCCCAATGCTCTAAAAAGTTATTATTTGGGAGAGGAATCAATGGGTGATGCAGAAAACTGGACTTTCATTATTTCTGCATATCCATTGGGATATATTGACGGCTACTATGGTACTGGAATGTGATTGAAATGCTGAGTCTTTCAGGTGTGACATTGACTCTTATCCAAACTTAGTCTTGTAAACCATCAAAATCTATAGCTTGGAAACAATCTTTATATATACATCACTTTCCGTAATGTACATTGATAAACCATAACTATAATATTAATTAAAGTGAATAATCCTGGTTATCTTGTCATGATGGATGTATCTTGTGGGATACATAAGGCATCAAGTGAACAGCCAGTTCTTCAAGGTGATTTGTTGGAAAGCAGGAAAATTGGGCAAGAGTAAGCATCTGACATTGACAAGGACAAAATTGTGAAGGCTAGATGACTAGTTCATGACATCTCCACAGTGGCAGGTCATTTGTTGTATTGATGATGTCTACAGTGCTCAGTATCTTCTAAACATGGTCCAAGCAAGGATAGGAGGAAGATGGTCTGGTCTGAGAAATCTCCTTTTTGTTTACATAATGTGAATGGTGGAGGAAGAGATAGTATGCAGAAGGATGCACTATGGGAAGGCGGAGGCAGTATGATGCTCATGCAAAGTTTTGTTGGGAAACCTTAGGTCCCTGGCATTCACGTGGATACTAATTTGACATAAACCACCTACCTAAACATTTTTGCAGACCAAGTGCACTGAGTGAGAATCGGTGAGATGTGCTAGACCAACGAATCTGCTCCATGGAGGCCCCACCTTGCAACTTAGAAGCCTTAAAGTATTTGCTGCTAAGGTTGAGGTGGCAGATATAATAGGACACCTTGAGGAGTCTTGACAGATCAATGCTGTTTTTGTGGCATGAAGGGGACCTATACAGGTAACTTCACAGATCGCAAGTTTCCAATAAACCTTCAGAATCATAATTGAGTCAAGTTCTTCTGGGTTGGACACTGCCAACTGACGTTAGGTTCACACTAGAGTTCGGCTTTCTATTCTTCGGGCCTATTTGGGTACCTGAAAAACGGAAAGCTAATCCGCTTAAAAAGTGGTTACCCACGGAAACCTGTGGACCCCAGGCTATAATGGGGTCCACCAGGTTTCTGCCCGAAAAATGGAGAGAAAACTCCTGCTTGCATTTTCCAAGCAGATTCGGGGACGGAAACCCCCAATGGAGACCAAGCGCTAGTGTGAACCTAGCCTGAGGACTCCAGTACAACAGTTAATTGACAAAGGGGTGACTACCATTCATAGCTCGCTAGAAAATACTTCATCAGCTTTCTAATCCAGCAGCAATTGTGAGACATAGATGGATGGTGCCCCCACTTCCTGTGTAGATTTCTTGGCACTTGTCTTGCACTTCTATGGTCACATACAGGTTCATGCACAAAATTCAGTTTTGCCTGGTATAAGTGGCACACAGGGGAATTACCTGTACTATTTATGTCGTTCTCTAATATATTATTTAGAGTGACTTCAATGTGACCTGAATCATCCACCTATAATTAGCTTTTACCTATATTTTAGGTGTATATATAAGGGACTGCTGTACATGAGACAGTGGTGCCATAAATCATTCTGCATCTTAAGCGTTGTAAAGGCAGCAATTCTGCTAAATGCAATTTCCGAACACAGAGGTGAAAGTTCACCAAAGATGAACCTTCCCTTTTAAATCTAACCTTGCATTGATGGCATAAACACATAAGTTGTAGGTTATTTTGGGAAAGAGAAATATGCAGGAACTGGAGCCCAGCAGTCGCTTCTGTTGACATTCAGGTGCAAAGAAATGTACTTCAAAGATGGAACGCCAGCAAAGAGACGGAGGAAAAAATCAGAAGGACTCGTTCTTTTGGAAGACCCAACATGTAATTATCTGTCCGGCTTTCATTCAACATACAGCAACCTTCTCCAATGCTCATTTTGCCCTATCTTACTTAAACAGTTTCCCCTGCAGAATTCAAAAGAAAGCAGATGAAAGAGCAAAGCAAAATTTTTCATTCTCTCTGATGCACTTTGGTCAATATAACCAGTGGGAAAGATAAAATATCCGCACGTAGCAGGGGCATCCTTGGGTTCAGCAATTTATCAAATGCAAAACAAGAGTCGTAGATATCACGAGATTGGGAAAGAGATGAATACTCATATCATCACAGCAAAAACTAAATCTACCCTGAAAATCAACAGATACAATCATGAGATAGACAAAGTACATCTTCTTTGTATTCCACGGTTTTACATATTTGGACATAATAAAAAAGCATCTGGTCCTTAGAAGGTTTCAGAATTAGGTAAATACGACCTGAGATGAATAACAATACATGACAATGAGACCGTTTCATTATTATTTAACAAAAACTAAGCCAAAATCGAAAAGTCATATTTCTAGAAATTCTCTCATGAATCAATAGCTTGTTTTAGAACCACATTTAGCTGCAATAACTACAAGTAATGATTTTTTTGTAAGACATTATTAGTCTCTCACATCATTCTGGAGGAACTTTGGCCTACTCTTCCTTATATCGTTCCTATTGTTCATTGAGGTTTGAAGTCATCTGTTTATATTCTTAAGGTCTCGCCTCAACATTTCAATTGGGTTGACTGGACCATTGCAATACTTTGAATCTTTTACTTTTCAGCCATTCTGCTGTAAATTTGCTGGTGTGCTTGAGATCATTGTCCTTATCGCATGACCTATTTTCGGCCAAGCTTTAGCTGTTGAATAGGTGGCTTCACATTTGACTCTAGAATACTTTCTTATACAGGGAGGAGATGTTCAACTCCATAACTGCAAGGTTCCTAGGTCCTGTGGCTGCAAAACAAGCCCAAATCATCACTTCGACTACTTGGAGAGATGCAACTCTGCCTATCCCATAAACATCAACTGGAATAGTATCATGCTTGTTTGACAGCTGCTCCATTCAAACTACTACTCATTGTGGTCATGAGTTACAATGGGGGACTCGGAACCCCTGTTGTAGTGCTTGGTGGGGGTCCCAGCAGAGGGTCCCACAGTGATCATACATCCATCCACCCATCCATTATGTACATACCCATGTAATTGAAATTTAATAGAATCAATGGTTTGAGATCTTTAGACTGCGCATGCTCTGTCAGCCATTTTTCTTAGTTTATTACACCAGCATACTGCAGAAAAATGGCTGACGGAGCATGCTCCATCAGCTCTGCCTGAACTCGAAGTGGCAGGGACGACGGCGCATGCCATTTTCTTTCACAAGTGAACAGAAGAAGATCCAGGGGGCATAAAAAAGCAGTGCTGGAGGTGGGTTGCGGCGATGACGCGGAGTGCTCGGAGGACAGGGGGAACGCCCTCGGTGCTCCCTGAGCATCATTTGCATATGAGAATAAAACGTTTTTTTGGACAAACGGCGGCGAGGAGAAGAAAAGTAAAGGCAGGAGTAGAATAGCCTTTATAAAGGCTATTCCAACGTGGCTTAAGTTAAAAAAATGTTTCCCCAATGATAGACTCCCTTTACAATCACGTACAGATGTAGCAAAATTTAACATGACTCATATCGCGTTAACAACGCTGTAGCCCAGAGTGTTAACTCAACTCTTTTAATGTGTTTTCAATTACTTTTGTTGTCTTCTGAGACATATCACGGCACAGAAAGTTATCGCGCTGCAGAAAGTCAAGTTAAACAGTGCTACATCAGTACACATCAGAGACCTCCATTGCAGAATATGCTACAAAAATTCCTGCATGCTGGACTTTTTTTATCCAGTAAAATGACGGAAACCAGAACAGAAGCTCTACAGCCCAATACTCAATGGGATCTTGGGCTGTGGGTTTAAAACACTTAGTATTTCTATTGGTTTGCTCCTGTAACAAAGCAGAACAACAGAATTCAGTGCTGATCTGAGTGTAACCTAATGCATATAAATGCCCTAAATTAATTTCTGGTCTAACGTAATAAGAAAGAGGTCAAGAATTCACCAATAAAAGGTAGTGTGTTGAAATGCTTTATCCATCAATGAGCATAGACAGACTGTAGTTAAACTGACTAAACTGGTAGAAAATACCAATTTTGTCAGATCAGCTGTAATTTGTTGACAGTAAATCACATTCTTGACAAACCAATGTACCAATTTATAGTGATAGAGTGTCAAGAGCGGCAGAATCGGGGACATTTATTTAATAATCTAATGACATAGTTATGATTAGGAATCCATCAATGTCAATTTATAATCCTACAATGTTGTTCCATAGGATGGAAAAAAACCTACAAAGTAGTTGCCACCTATTAAGCAAAAATAAATCCGTCCCAACTCCAAATATGAGAGCTGAACATACGAGACCTACTATTCATATGACAGACTATGAGAGATTGAGGCACATGACATTCTATCACACAAGCATTTATTCTCAATTATAGTAATCTTTTTGAGGGGACTCTGAGATCTCCGCTCATTGCTCGATGACATTTATCACTTCGACAGTACAATAAGGGTTAATAAAACGAATGCTTTTTTCCTCCTCCCCCCAAAGGTTGAAAGTAGCAGTTCTCCTTCATGAGCCTTGAAAGAACAGCAGATAAGACCCATCACTGGGGCCATTGTCTCTATTGTGCTGGGAGAATTGCATTTGCATGCTGGTTTTTGTAAGCGGTGATGATATTAATAAAGCCTCTAGTGAAAGGTTTGCTCTCAGAACAGAACATAGCTTATCATTATTGGTTCTCCTTTTGTGCCAGTTAAACACAGACTGTTAATCTGCTTCTGTGTATACTTATCTCCATCATCAACGCTGGTACCAAGCACTCAAAATAGGGCAAGCGCCTACTGGCTCGGGCAAGGAATGGTTTTCCAAAACATTCCTTGAGAAAACCAAAAACTTAAAAGAAATGTCCCAGTATTAGAAAAGCTTGACTTATGTTTTCCAAAAACAGTGCCATGCCTATTGTGTGTGCAGCTCAATCCCATCCATGTCCATGGAGCTTAAACTGAAATAGAAGACGAAAACTGCTCTTCTAAACCACATTATAGATACAGAAAATGCCATACTAGTCAGGCAAGTCACTGACAATCTAAGCAACACCTGCACCACAGAGGGACATCTGTCATCTACATGACAGTAGTAATTGTCACTTGTCAAGCTGAACATGGTGTCTGGTCTGCAGGCAGCATGCTATAGAGCGGTTTTGTGTATAGTGGATATATAGATTTGTGGGAAAAGAATCAATAGAACTTGCATTTTATTCAATAAAATCCATACTATTTCTATACTTCTTAGGAGTCCAGCAAGCAGTCCTATTCAGAGATTGATAGCCTTCCTTGTATGACTGTGCATACGGAGATTGCCATCAATCATTGATTAGGACTAGAGATGAGCGAATTTTTCAAAAATTCAATTCGGCAGCTTCACCAAATTTTCCGATACAATTCGATTCAAATTAAAACGTGGCGAATTGTGTTAAAAAAACAGCTATTTCCTGGCTGCAGAAAGCCTGTATAGTGGTGTAGAACACAACACTGTGCCTTGCTGTGGTTTTTACTGATGTCCCACTAGGGGACCTGAACAAGTGATGCTCTGATTGCTGGTTTAGCCCTATAGACTGCAATACACGTGTATTGCAGTCTATAGAGGAAGTCAGCCTATGCAGACGCATAGGCTGATTTTCTCACTTCTGGGCAGGATCAACCAGGTACTGGGTGTCTGGCCAGTGACCCGGGCTGTAGAAGATGCATATCGGCACCCCCTGATGTCGATCTTTTCCCTCAAAACTATATATCAATCTACGCAGCTTCTTCTGCTTTACACCATGCTGCCTGCATATACAATGTGACAGCTTCCCTTTAAATATTCAAATGTTTTTGAAATAAAAGTATACTCAAAAACCCTTCTTTATTTAAAAAAAATGCTAAGAATACAACTTACAAAGGTATTGGTTTTTGGCTGGATTTCTTCAAACAACCATATTGGACTACCACAATATAAAATTTCAACTCTACTTCTTCCCACAAATGTCATAGTTGTCATGGCTCAGTTAACAACAGAAGCCACTATATCTAATGTTAAAAGGGTTGCCCAGGTTTAGCACATAATTCTTATTGTTTCTGTAACGAAGTTGTACAATTTTCTAATATACTTTCTGTATTAATTCCTCACAGTTTTCTAGATCTCCACTTACTGTATTTTTCATCAGATGAAAATCAGTCCATGGTCATGTGATATACGGTCCATGGTCATGTGATATACGGTCCATGGTCATGTGATATACGGTCCATGGTCATGTGACATAGGTGCACAACTCGTTATCAGGCAGATATCTGATTACTGTGCTGTGACTGTAACAAGCTGTGCACTTGTGTGTCCATCACATGACCATGGACCGTATATCACATGACCATGGACTGATTTTTATTCACTGGAAGTAAACACAGAATGAGTGACGGCAAGCAGAGATCTAGAAAACAGTCAGGAATTGATCCAAAAAGTATATTGGAAAATTGTATAACTTTTCATTATAACATGTATTTGTTGAAACTGGATGACCCCTTTAAAAACAGTCTCTGGCTGAACACACCTTATCATTCCTGCTCCTTACTACCAGATTTACCATCACACTCTGCAATGCTTTATTGTATATTGTACACACATTCCTACAGTTTAGCTTCTACTCTGCTTCTGATCTGACACCTTCCTGAGTTTCAGATTTGACCCCATCCTTTCATTCTTTAGGCTATGCTACCAATCCCAAAATGCCTCAGCACAACCTAAAATGGGCAGCTAGAGACAGTATTAGCTAAGCCTGCTGGGAGGACAGTATAATAATCCTTCCTCTATATTCTCCTAAATAAGCCTAGCCACCATAAATATACAGCTAGGGAGACAAACCTGTGAAATGAACCGAGTCAGCAAGAGTGAAGAATAAGGAAGATACAGTATGTATTGTGGAACAATGCTCTATATTGCAGTAGCACTGGGAAGCATTTTGAGCCCAGCCTTGGTTCTGGGTGCACTCTACATTTCACATGGTCAAGAACAAATAAAGCAATGTAACACTTATACTAGGAATGATAAGAAAGTATAAGCTAGAGCAGTAACCTTCCGTCTCCATTCACAGATAAATTATTTTCCATCTCTATTCAGACTAGAGTTAACCATATTGAGTATGTGCCATATATTTACAGGGAAAAGTGACATGGTATTCATGGATATTATAAATCCTGGACGAAGAAGGGTAAGAATAATATTGGCTTATACTGATGAGAAATGCAACCATCAGTTACTGGATATGATGAACGTCTTATATGTGTTTACCCTGATGGGTATATTATAGCTACAATTACGGTATGTGAAAGGTTCATTGAAATTATTGTCAGTGTGCTCCGTACGGTGTGTCAGACTTACAGTAACATACCTCTTTGACATTGTGATAATTCTAAGTGTTCTATAGAGCTCATTCCTTCTAGAATTCTGTAGTTTCATAGAAGGGTTGCAAAGATCTCCTGGACTGTGGGTCTGACTAGTCTCCCTAGCGCCCGTGTATACCTTCATCATGCATATCTGCATATCTTTTTACCCATCTGTGTAGTTTGTGTGTTGTTTACTAACAACATGACAATATCAGTTCCTGATAGGCAGTCATGTTATACATCACCTAGATACAGGCAGCCATATTCTGGCAGTAAATACATGCAAAATAAAGTAGATGTTTCAATATCCAGAATTAAGTTAGTTATGTGTTGTGTTTGCTGACCCAGCATATGTATATGATTAGAGATGAGCGAATCGAAGCTGACGAAGCAGAATTCGATCCGAATTTCAGGAAATATTCGATTCGCATCGAATCTGGATTTCCTCACGCTTCATGGTTATGAATCGCATTTTTTCAAAAAATGGCTGCTGCATGTTAGGACATGGGGCAAAGAACTCTAGGAACGTGGGATCAACCACAATGCCATGCGTGCTGACAATCAGCAGCCAGCCAGCCCTGTGATGTCACAGCCCTTTAACCCCCTTTGCGACCGCCCACGGCATCGGGAGTGGGTGTTAGCTGTAACTTACAGCTAACACCCTACTCCATAACCCCCAGTCGAAGCATAGCTCCAATCGCGGGTTTTAACCCCTTGAATGCCGTGGTCAAACATGACCATGGCATCCAAGCGGTTCCACCATACTACCTGTCTCCCTCGGCACCCATTGCGTCGAGATCGGGGGGTGCCGATATTTATCTTCTGCAGCATGGGGTCTGGCCAGTGACCCCGGGCTGCTAGTAGCACCCAGTACCTGCTTGATTCTGCCCAGAAGTGAGGAAGTCAGCCTATGCGTCTGCATAGGCTGACTTCCTCTATAGACTGCAATACACGTGTACTGCAGTCTATAATGCTGAACCAGCGATCAGTGCATCGCTGGTTCAGGTTCCCTAGTGGGACATCACTAAAAACCACTGCAAGGCACAATGTTCTAAACCACTATACAGGCTCTCTGCAGCCAGGAAATAGCTGTTTTTTAAAGCGTTTCGCCACAAATTAATTCGGATCGAATCGAATTGTATCGGAAAATTCAGCGAAGCTGACGAATCGAATTTTTTTAAAATTCGCTCATCTCTATATATGACGGTTTTTCTCATGGACTACCATGGGTCACACGATGTGTGTAAGAGGAGGGGTTATCTTTAGTCCTATTCAGTGTATACACAAGATGGATTGATAGGCTTTATACTCTACTTTCGAGAAACAGGGGTAAACTGAACTAACAAGAATTGTGCAATAAATCAATTCTAAATAAACACATATTAGAAAATTGTATGATTTCAGAATATATCCTACTGGGATACTTATGTTTAATCAGTTTTATTAAATAATTTTTCAAGTGTAACAATCATCAATAAAGGAGAAAGCCTGAGGCCAGCAAGCCCATGGGTATACATAGCAATCATAGACAAAGCTAGGGTGAAACGCGTGTCGGGGCACGGTATTGATCATTCAAGATCGCAGTTTTACTTTGGTTACCCAAGCATATATTGTATTCCATTTTTGGGCTGTCTTATATAGGTGCACTTGTCACTTTATTTAAATGGGCAGTATATTACCTCTGGTTTACTACTGTATGCCTGGATCACACTTTGATATACTTACCCTGTATGCAAGTTATTTTATGTTGTTACTTCTCCTCCATATATATGTTGTTTTTACTTTATATAGTATCACAATAAAATGTATAACTTTTTATATGATTTCTTATGTGTCTATGATTGATGTGTATATTTAGACATATTCCTTTCAAATATTTATGTACTGGTAGCCCAATTTTGCATGGTCAGCAGGCCCATGGGGACAGATAGATAACACCAAGTGACATGAGCAAGCAAATAATAGGGAAAAGTTACGGAGAAACAAGATCAGTACAACCTTATAGCAAATAATGCAGTCAAAGTCACAACTGGGCAATATACTGAAGGCTACTTGAGCCCAAGTTAGGGACCGTCAGGGGCAGTCACTCAGAGTGAACTGGGGGAAGTGTAGCTACAAGTGCAGAAGGCCAAGGATGCAAACAGAGACAACACAGAGGGGAAAGGGAGGGACACTCAGAGGTAAAAGGAGGGAAGGCCAAGGCATCAGAAAGGAACCTATGAAAAAAAAGAGAATGCACGAAACTATTACTGGTAATCAGGAAAAGAGGTTAGAAAACTCTACCGACTCCTGGATCTTCACCCATGGCCGCCAGAGAGCTTGGAACTTAGAAGAGTCATCAGCATCCTCAGCAACCAACATCTCTATTCTATGTATATGGAGCAACTCCATCAGTGAGGGAGCAATCGTGCTACACCAATGCCTAGGGTTAACCAATTTGGCGGCCGTGAGGAAGTGCCAGAGGAGGTCGCTCTTCAACTTAGAGATCTTTCCAGGAATGACTGAGAGGAGAGCCAGTTGAGGAGAGGGTGCCTACTGGGTTATTTATATAGTACTGCACCTAAAAGGGAATAAGTCACCAAAAAATACCTCTTTTTTTTTTTTTTTTTAAAAGAATGCCTTTATGTCAAACATAAAAAAGAATGTGTGTCGATTTTACTTTTAATTTTTCATGCCACTATCTATATTATAAAGTACTATATCCTGAAATTCTCACACTGGCCACCAAGTATAATAATAGACTGATCCTTCTCAATTCTGTAGGGGTTTTCATTGCAGCAGTCCCCTCTTTTACATCACAAGCAAGTCAGACAGTATCACATATCCAAAGTGACCCATCATTGCATCCACTACTGACCACAGATGATGTCACAGCTCATCTACTCCCCCTACCTGAACAGAGCATGTCTAGAAAACTCTCCCAAAGACCTCAATGAGTTGACTCCAGACTATTGCTTCCCATGGCCATGATATGTGCTGTAAAGCATATCATTAATTGCTGTTAACAAAGCAGAGGAGAGGCTCAGTCAAGATGGCACCCCCATAACACTAGAAGTCCCAGAAATTTCGAGTTCCCCCTTGAAGTCCTGAAAGAGGGTCAAATGACCATTAGTCCAAACAGACAACTCTGATGGCTCCAATTAGAATCCTTTCATTTGTAAATGTGGCCATTGTCTGAGGAATCTGCAGGGGGCAATTGTGTTGATCCACCTCAGGTCTTGTAAGAGAGTGTAAAAAAAAAGAATGTAAGCTGCTCCTGAGTGTGTCTGCCCATCCCCCAGCTGCATTGTTGTGCTGGGAATATACATAAGGTTCTAACACCTTAGCAAATTTGCATGCAGCCTTTTGTGCTGTGGGGGATGTGTGTGACTGCTTCACCTATTTTGTTCACAAGAAACAAAATGCAGAGAAGGCACACCATTCAACAGGCATTGGGACTGATCCTGAGCAACACCAACCCTTCTGACTCAGATGGAGAAGACATATTCCTTCAACTGGATTCGGACTCTGAGCTGTCTTCAGGTTAGATTTTTCAAATTACCGATTTTTATTTCCTGACTATCTTTTTTATTTAGAACCAAAACAAAATGTTAATTTGAAATTATTTATCTTGCAGATGAGGAGACTCCTCCTCTACCAAAAAAAAAGAGTGCGGTTGGCGAGTGAGCCGACAGAGACCGCAAAAGATGGCACAGTGTGGCGTGAAGTAGAAGTGGGGAAACGTCTCCATTTCACCCCAATAGAACCGTACCCTACAGATGGAGAGCCAAGTGCTAAGCCCAGACGAAGTGTCCGGAGTCGCCTTCAGAGCTTCCTCTGTTTTATCACTCTTGACATGCTTCGTAGCATTCAAGAATGGACTACTCAACATGCACGTCACACGGAGCAGGTGGATTGGTTCATGGGTCTCCCGGAACTAATGGCATTTATTTCAGTCATTATCTTGCGGGGGGTGACCAAGGTTCCATCACTACGTGACAGCTGGTCAGCAAACCTGGCAAACCCAAGGATCATTGCAACTATGACCCGAAACCCGCTTCCAAGACATCATGCAACACCTACGCTTTGATGACATGTTCACACGCAGTGAGCGAGTGGAGACCAATAAGTTTGCTGCAATCTCCGACGTGTGGAGATCGTTTGTCCCCAACTGCATCGCATCCTACAACCCTGGTCGACACATCACTATTGATGAACAGCTTTTCCCGTCAAAGACTAGCTGCTGTTTTCTGCAATACATTGCAACAAAACCAGACAAGTTTGGCATCAAGTTTTGGGTGGCTTGCGACTTGAAATCAAAGTACATCTGTAATGTCCTCCCATATCTTGGCAAGGACCCCAGTCGTCTCAGCGGGGAGAGACTGTCCGAAACTGTAGTGATGAGGCTGATGGAACCATTCATGGACAAGGGCAGAACTGTAACCACGGACAATTTCTTTACATCACTGTCACTTGCACAACGACTGCTTAGCCAGAAAACCACTATCCTCGGCACAGTCAACAAGAGTCGCCGGGAAATTCCTCAATCCGCTAGACAGATGGACCGCACTGAATTCACCACTCAGGTGTTTTCAACCACTGGTACCACACTGACAGTGTATGCACCCAAACGAAAGAAGGCCGTCTACATTCTCAGCAGCATGCACAGCGTGGTTGAGACTGAGGATACCAACAAAAGGAAGCCAAACACGGTCACACAATACAACCACACAAAGTGCGGTGTGGATGTAATGGACCAAATGGTGCGGGAGTACAGCCTGCATGCAGGAACACGGAGACGGCCAGTCGCCGTGTTCTACAACATGATTGACATGGCAGCACTGAATGCTCATGTTCTTTATAATAATAATAATAATAATAATAATAGTCCTTTAATAGTCCCACAATGGGGAAATTCAGTGTGTTACAGCAGCAAAGATAAGCAGATACAAATACAAATACAACATGTACAGGAATATTCCAAGGTGAGAGGCATTACATTGATAGCAGACACACAGATAGGGCGTAGCAGGGGGGGGGGGGATTTAACAGGCAGAGAGATATTTTCAGTTCTCTGTGTGTAATGATCTCCGCTTAGGTCGGTGTTGGTTGTACAGCCTAACCGCGGTGGGGAGGAAAGACTTCCGATAGCGCTCCTTCTCACACCTAGGGTGGAGCAGTCGGTCACTGACAGTACTGCTCAGCGCGATCACAGTCTCATGCATGGGATGGGACTTCTTCTTCTGCATGGAGCTCACCACGGACAGTATCCTTCTGTCACCCACCACCTGCACTGGGTCCAGTGGGCTCCCCAGGACAGAGCTGGCCCTTCTAATCAGCTTGTCAAGTTTATTTCTGTCCCTGGTTGATATACTGCTCCCCCAGCAGGCCACTCCAAAGAAGATGGCTGATGCCACTACCGAGTTGAAGAAAGTTCTAAGAAGTGCCCCCCGGATTCCAAAGGCTCTCAGCTTCCTAAGCAGGTAGAGCCTGCTGTGGCCCTTCCTGTACAGGGCCTCCATATGATCTGCCCAGTCCAGCTTATTATTAAGGAGCAAACCCAGGTACTTATAGGTGTTCACAATCTCGATGCCCGTCCCCAGGATGTCCACTGGTTTAGGAGGGCTTCTGCCTTTGCGGAAGTCCACCACCATCTCCTTGGTCTTCCCCGCGTTAATCTTCAGGTGGTTCCGGTGGCACCAGTCCACAAAATCCCGGTTCAGTTCTCTGTACTCCCTGTCATCATCATCTGTGATGAGACCCACTATTGCAGAGTCGTCAGAATACTTCTGTAGGTAGCAGCTGGATGAGTTGCACCTAAAATCTGCAGTGTACAGTGTGAAGAGGAAAGGGGCGAGAACCGTACCCTGAGGTGCCCCCGTATTACAGATCACTGTACCTGACACACAGTCTCGGGCTCTCACGTATTGAGGTCGATTTGTGAGGTAGTCTAGGATCCAGTTGGAGAGGTGGTGGTCCACTCCAGCAAGGCCCAGCTTGTCCCTCAATAACCTGGGCTGTATGGTGTTAAAAGCACTGGAGAAGTCAAAGAACATTATTCTCACTGTGTTCCCTGGTTTCTCCAGGTGAGACAGAGCCCTGTGCAGAAGATGGATGATGGCATCATCTACCCCAATGCCCGGCCGATAAGCAAACTGGAGTGGGTCCATAGCGGGGCTCACTAGAGGGCGGAGATGTGTGAGAACCAATCTCTCCAAGATCTTCATCAGGTGGGATGTCAGTGCTACAGGTCTGTAGTCGTTGAGGTCCATAGGGTGGGGTTTCTTTGGAACTGGTACCACACAAGAAGATTTCCATAATTCAGGGACTATTTCCTGCCTCAGGCTCATATTATACATATATGTAATTATACCACACAGCTGGTCCCCACAAGTCTTAATTAGCCTTGCACTGATGTCATCTGGCCCTCCGGCTTTCCTCGCCTTGATCTTTTTCATCTCCTTCCTCACCTGGGCCCGTGTGAAGGTCAGACTGTGGCCAGATAAAGATGGATTTCTGGATTTACTGGTCTGTTGGGAAGTGGCCGCATGGGGAGAAGTCATTGTGGTGGGGGGGAGCTGAGGAGGCCATAAAATCTGCAGTGTACAGTGTGAAGAGGAAAGGGGCGAGAACCGTACCCTGAGGTGCCCCCGTATTACAGATCACTGTACCTGACACACAGTCTCGGGCTCTCACGTATTGAGGACATGCCACTCACACACACACACGCAGCCCCCCACAGCAGCCTATTGTAAATATGTGTGGAATTGTTTTATTCCTTGTATTTTTTTTATTATTTTCATAACAAAAATAAAAAGCATGGAAATCCTCTGGGATTTTTTCGCACGAAAAAAAAAAAATCGCACAAAAAAAAAAAAAAAAAAAAAAAAAAAAATCGCTGGAAAAAAATCGCAGGTGTGCTTGGTGCCATTGAAATACATTGGCAAATCGCAGAAAAAAATCGCATCGCATTGCGATGCGATTTTCGAGCGATTTTTTTTCGCTAGTGTGCTTGAGGCCTTAGACAAATGCTTTTGGTCATTACTCACAGCTGTACCTTGCTCTAAAATTTCTAATTCTATTTAAAATATATAAAAAATGATTCATTGTTTCAGTGCTTTTTTGCTCAAATAAAACTAAACTAAATACAATATGTATAGTCTTTATATTATCAAATACAATAAACTGAATAGAACTAACTAGAAACTAAATGGCTAAACTCTATGGAAAACAACAACCTCCTGTGGTGTGACAGTAATGGCCTTAATTACTTAAGAACAAAAGACGGTGATTATAGGTTGTTTGCTTAAATCCTTCAGGTCATTCGACCCGTCTCTGGGTTCCAAAGGTAGAAATGTTAAATGACCCCTCTCTGGGACTTCTAGTGATAAACATGTACAGAAAGTAGAATTTAAAAAAATCAACAATCTAAAAATAAAAAACAGACTAGAAAAATAAATTAAAAAATGTAGTTACATTGCCTTTAAAGTATTTTTCTCACCATAGCAACTTAAGCTTTATTATTCTTATCTATTATTGTTATGTATTTTTAGAGCACCATTAATTCCATGGTGTTCCATTGTTTCTGGAAGAAAGCAGTCTTGCTTTTCTAATCCAGGACAACCCCTTTAAGAAGTATTCATTAAACTTTGGAGTAATATTGGCTGCTAGCTGAAGATCCTAACAAATTGTGGCATGATAGTATATGAACATGAGCATCATAGACTATAGTCCAAGGTGAGCTATAGAGTAGTGTAAACATTGGGGGAAACATAGCCAAGGCTGGTATGGTCTTGCTAGTTTTCGACGCATGTTTGTTTCATAGTGTGTGTCATAATATAACATTTTGGTTTTTTTTTGCATATGCTGCAGTCCTCTATAAAAATCTAAAATACCTGCAGATGCCCTGGAAACCAGCAGAATAAACCCAATTCTAAAGGTTATTATCATTTATTATAACTTTGTCTATAATCAAGGTGAAGCCATCAAGGAAGACGGATAAAGGTTTGGGATTCCCCACCCCCCCCCCCCCTCCCCAGCGTCCTTGGCCTGCTTTACATTCACAATGACTGTGGAGAATAGGGAGAGATATACTGATGCGGTGTCTTTTTCAGGTCATTATACACTGATCCTTTTAACCTTTTTTTTTTAATGTTCTTTTGCCTTTTGTTCTCTTTTATAATGTAACTTCTAATGCCTTTCTGTCCAGAAACCTTTATTACTTGCTGTACATTTTGGTCAATGCTACTGTACCTTATATTTTATTTCTATTTGGATCTATTTATACTTTAGGCGTCTATTGCTAGAATCGAGCATAACAAAGCTATGTATTCTCAGAGATAACTGAAAGCAAAAACATTATTGAAAAGTTCTCGGTGTCCATTCCTTACAATGGGATAGGCATTTCTGATCTTTAATCTCTGTTATACCACAGTACTGTATGTCTACTTGGCTGTAGCAAGCAGCGATCTTGCTCTTAATGACTCCTCACAGTATGATACTACTGCTAAAAGACATCAGCCGCCTGGTAAATTAGACAACACTGGGAAAACAGGAATTTCCGTTTTGGGTAGAAACTGTATCGTTTGCTCCCTCATCCAAATATTACTTTTCTATTGTCAGAGGTGCCTAAAGGGGTGAGCTTTACCAAGAGCTCAGAGAGTCTTTTTGAAATATCTTTAGAAGTGGATATGTGGTATTTGGAAAGATGAAGGCGGAAATAAATGATGTTAGTATTTTTTTTTAATATAATTTTTTTTTTTTTTTTTTAACATAGACTTATGTTCTTACTGGGGATTGTCCTGGGGGGGAGGGAAGAAGGGAATTTAAAAGAAAAAAAAAATTGGCTGGAAAAAAAAAAGGGATCAATACTTGCCTTGTTCCGATGACAACCGGACCCCCATTGGTCGGCCTTCCAGGTTTGCCCGCTTGCGCTAGGCTGGACCCGAATGAAGGAGAGCCAGACTACTGTTTTAGGGTTTACACACAGACAGACACACACACAGACATTGACTATAATGGGGTCCACTGGGTGTCCGCAGTTTTAAAACTGAAACTAGCGGAGAGAAAAGCCCTCTGTTCAGGACTTTTCTCACTGCCGATTTTCTGCGACGGAGTCTCTGGCGCAGATTTCAACTTAGCCTTAGCCAATCACTGGCCGCAGTAGTGACCGACGTAATTCAGTGATCGAGTGGGTTTTTTCTTTTGTTTTGAGATGGGACTAGAAAGTAGATACTAGTAAGCCTAGGAACAGAAGCGGCTGCAAATCAATAAGGTGAGTACTGCTTCTTTTTTAGTTCGTTTTTACCCATTCTGAGTCTTTTTTTCAAACATTTTCCTGATTCCAACTTTATTCTCAAAGACTTAAGATTTGTCAGCATCTGATATGTCTATTTTATTAAATCGCTCTCTTCCCCATGAAATTCAGGGGATAAATTCTTATAAATCTACATTTCTTTTTTCTGTAATTCACCCTAGAAATGAATGGGTATACCAGTGGCGTAGCTAGCAGGGAGGCAGGGGGGGGAGGCTGCCCCCGGCCCACTGACTCTGTGGGGCCCACCCTGGAGCCGCCATTAATACGTGCTTTACTATTTACTAGATTGGTGTCTGCAGACAGCAATCTAGTTAAAATGCATTCTGCAGCTTAACTGTCTTGCAAACCGCAAGCCACTTCAGGCCTGCGGTTTACAAGACTCCGAGACCACAGACGGTGGGCGTCTGCTTCTCAGCCCTTGCGGGCGTGATGACATCACAACATTGCGCACCTGCGCTGAGAGGCAGATATCCTATGCGTGGACAGGGAGGGGGCGGCGGCTCCGCCATCAAAGATCGCAGGTAGGTGAGTATAACTTTCTTTTTTTTTTTTTTTTTTAGCACAGTTGTGAGTAATTTAATAGTATAAGGGGTCGTAGGAGGAGAAATTATAACATAAGGGATGATTTATGTAAGGGCATTAGGGGGCATATGAGTACAAGGGGAGGTTATTTATATATGGTCATAGGGGGCACATTTATATAAGGAGTCATTAGGGGGCATAGTTTATATAAGGGGTCATTATGAACATAATGGGTGATCATTGATATAAGGGGTCATAGAGGTGCAGTATATGTCAGGGGGAATCAGGGGCATAATATACGGGGGCAAATAATTTAATAAGGTGGCACTTGGGCTTTATTAAGACTAAAGGCCCCATGAGCGGGCGCAAAAAAAAAAACTCTGCAGGGAAAACATTGCAGAAAACCATGCAGTAATGCACTGCAGTTTTCCCACAGCGCTTCACAAGAGGTCGCAGAGATTCCTCTGTGGACTTTCTGCTCCGTTATACCTATAGGGAACCACCAGTCTTTCCGTAGGTATAATTGACATGCTGCACGTATTTCCGCAAGTGTGGATGGGATTTGCAGAATCCCATCCACTTTGCAGGAGCGTAAAAGGCAGCGTTTTCCGCAGCATTTCCACCACGTGAAATGCCTTGGCCTTAAGGAGCTTTCCAGCTTATTTTTATTGATGATCTATCCTCAGAAGAGATAAGTGATTCCCCGCTGATCAGCTGTATGAAGGAGCTATGGCGCCTGTATATATCATACGCTGTCTGTTTATAGTGACCGTGTGATGTAATTCCAGCCTTGTCACATAGACGTGTATAGGACG
The DNA here is from genome assembly GCA_947044405.1 of Leptodactylus fallax. Taxonomy (NCBI): domain Eukaryota; kingdom Metazoa; phylum Chordata; class Amphibia; order Anura; family Leptodactylidae; genus Leptodactylus; species Leptodactylus fallax. Next base: position 1,124,721 of record CAMRHE010000305.1, read on the forward strand.
AGGCTGTAGTTACATTACATGGCCGCTATGAAGAAGAATGACACTGTGTAAACAGAGAAGCGGTCACGGCGCTTACACAGGTACCACGGTTCATTCAAACAGCTTATCCTGGGGGTCCCGGGTATTGGAACCCCAATAATTTTACCTTTTAATTAGGAAACACCTGGGGCATTATTAATATGGGACACTATTTAAAGGGGGTACACAGGGAAGGTTATTAATTTAAAGATGCACTTGGGGGTATTACTCATTATGGGGGTGTATATCATATATTTTATAATTGGGGGTAGCAGCAGGCTGGGTGTGCAGGTGAGGACAATGTGGGTCAGGTGCCTGGAAAAGTAAAGAGCCAAAGATGTATGTTCTGCACACTTTACAAGAAATGGTAATGGTGGTCCAGATGGAAGATATGGGAAATATGAACGATTAGTCAGAGACGTCACCTGTAAGTCACTAAATGTTACTGCACTGTATTCACCTAATTGGTCTTCAGAGCACTGTGTAGAGCCGATATATACCACTATACGGTCACCGTATACTGATAATATTGGCATACTTAAGTTGGGGGCCCACTTGGACATGTTCACCCCCCTGTGCTGAACCCCTAGCTACGCCTCTGGGGTATACTAATCCTTCCATGTCAAAGGGGTGTGACCCTACAAAGCTTGGCACTATCAGCACTGATTGTAGGGACACAGCCCTATCCGGTAACACCCAGTTGTCAATATATTCACATATTTCTAGGAGGAATACCAGAGGAATGACACTACAGAGTTTTAAGAAATTATGCTATAGAATTGCTACAATATAGAGAATATAATTTTTTACTAAAACAAACATGTTCGGATAGCTGACAGTCTTTAATGTGTTAGTCTTCTGTTGTCAGAGCAATAACATGGCACTTAAAAAATGGCAAACAAATCACTTGTAATATGTGAATGAACAGGAGGACTGTTGTCATGGAGCCAAATCTGCTGCAGTAATCTATTGACGGAGCCGGGAGATCAAATCAACTTCCTGCCATCAACCTGCTGTATTATCCTCATCACTCAAGACTGTATAATGAATGTTTTGGGAAATATATATAATCTTTAGGAACTTCCAATAAGGCTGATTTGGAATCCGTACCTGTCCATCAACCTCAGTTCTTAGGGATTTGGAAGTAATTTGGTAGCAGACGTGAATCTACTATCCCATAATATGGCTCCAATTTCATACAAAGAATTTCTCTTTTGCATTCTGTAGGAATCCTAAAGAAAAACATCAAGTGTTGTCCCTTAAACGCAGATTCTCTATGAGACAATATATTCTGTACATAGGAAACCTGATAGAGCCTGTAGGGTGCCATGTAGGCTCCGGCCACTTCCATTTGTTTCTCATATTAAATGGAAAACTTCCCATAAATAAAAAGAAATTATGATTTGTAATTGATCACAGTTTGTGGCACTCTCAGTCACACTTAGGTGGAGGCCACATATTGCGGAAAAACTGCACTTTTTGTAGCAGATCTTTCTGTATTTCTTTTGAAGCCACTGGGGACTTCAAAAGGAATGGGAAATAAAAAGGAAGCTCTTACAGTGGGGAAAAAAAGTATTTAGTCAGCCACCAATTGTGCAAGTTCTCCCACTTAAAAAGATGAGTCCGGCCTGTAATTGACATCATAGGTAGACCTCAACTTTGAGAGACAAAATGAGAAAACATATCTAGAAAATCACATTGTCAGATTTTTTAAGAATTTATTTGCAAATTATGGTTGAAAATAAGTATTTGGTCACCTACAAACAAGATTTCTGGCTCTCACAGACCTGTAACTTCTTCTTTAAGAGTCTCTTCTGTCCTCCACTCATTACCTGTAGTAATGGTTCCTGTTTGACATTGTTATCAGTATAAAAGACACCTGTCCACAACCTCAGTCACACTCCAAACTCCACTATGGTGAAGACCAAAGAGCTGTGGAAGGACACCAGAAACAAAATTGTAGACCTGCACCAGGCTGGGAAGACTGAATCTGCAATAGGCAAGCAGCTTGGTGTGAAGAAATCAACTGTGGGAGCAATAATTAGAAAATGGAAGACATACAAGACCACTGATAATCTCCCTCCATCAGGGGCTCCACGCAAGTTCTCACCCCGTGGGGTCAAAATGATCACAAGAACAGTGAGCAAAAATCCCAGAACCACACGGGGGGACCTGGTGAATGACCTGCAGAAAGCTGGGACTAACGTAACAAAGGCTACCGTCAGTAACACACTACACCGCCAGGGATTCAGATCCTGCAGTGCCAGACGTGTCCCCCTGCTTAAGCCAGTACATATCCGGGCCCGTCTGAAGTTTGCTAGAGAGCATTTGGATGTTCCAGAAGAGTATTGGGAGAATGTCATACAGTCATATGAAAAAGTTTGGGCACCCCTATTAATCTTAATCATTTTTAGTTCTAAATATTTGGGTGTTTGCAACAGCCATTTCAGTTTGATATATCTAATAACTGATGGACACAGTAATATTTCAGGATTGAAATGAGGTTTATTGTACTTAACAGAAATGTATTGTATTTAACAGAAAATGTGCAATATGCATTAAACCAAAATTTGACCGGTGCAAAAATTTGGGTACCCTTATCATTTTATTGATTTGAATACTCCTAACTACTTTTTACTGACTTACTGAAGCACAAAATTGGTTTTGTAACCTCACTGAGCTTTGAACTTCATAGCCAGGTGTATCCAATCATGAGAAAAGGTATTTAAGGTGGCCAATTTCAAGTTGTTCTCCTATTTGAATCTCCTCTGAAGAGTGGCATCATGGGCTCCTCAAAACAACTCTCAAATGATCTGAAAACAAAGATTGTTCAACATAGTTGTTCAGGGGAAGGATACAAAAAGTTGTCTCAGAGATTTAACCTGTCAGTTTCCACTGTGAGGAACATAGTAAGGAAATGGAAGACCACAGGAACAGTCAAGGACAATCCACAGACCACCTCCAAAGAGCTGCAGCATCATCTTGCTGCAGATGGTGTCACTGTGCATCGGTCAACAATACAGCACACTTTGCACAAGGAGAAGCTGTATGGGAGAGTGATGCGAAAGAAGCCGTTTCTGAAAGCACGCCACAAACAGAGTCGCCTGAGGTATGCAAAAGCACATTTGGACAAGCCAGCTTCATTTTGGAAGAAGGTCCTGTGGACTGATGAAACAAAGATTGAGTTGTTTGGTCATACAAAAAGGTGTTATGCATGGCCTCAAAAAAACATAGCATTCCAAGAAAAACACTTGCTACCCACTGTAAAATTTGGTGGAGGTTCCATCATGCTTTGGGGCTGTGTGGCCAATGCCGGCACCGGGAATCTTGTTAAAGTTGAGGGTCACATGGATTCAACTCAGTATCAGCAGATTCTTGAGAATAATCTACAAGAATCAGTGACGAATTTGAAGTTACGCCGGGGATGGATATTTCAGCAAGACAATGATCCAAAACACAGCTCCAAATCTACTCAGGCATTCATGCAGAGGAACAATTACAATGTTCTGGAATGGCCATCCCAGTCCCCAGACCTGAATATCATTGAACATCTGTGGGATAATTTGAAGCGGGCTGTCCATGCTCGGCGACCATCAAACGTAACTGAACTGGAATTGTTTTGTAAAGAGGAATGGTCAAAAATACCTTCATCCAGGATCCAGGGACTGATTAAAAGCTACAGGAAGCGACTAGAGGCTGTTATTTTTGCAAAAGGAGGATCTACTAAATATTAATGTCACTTTTCTGTTGAGGTGCCCATACTTTTGCACCGGTCAAATTTTGGTTTAATGCATATTGCACATTTTCTGTTAGTACAATAAACCTCATTTCAATCCTGAAATATTACTGTGTCCATCAGTTATTAGATATATCAAATTGAAATGGCTGTTGCAAACACCCAAATATTTAGAACTAAAAATGATTAAGATTAATAGGGGTGCCCAAACTTTTTCATATGACTGTATGTTCAGATGAAACCAAAGTAGAACTGTTTGGTAGAAACACAACTCGTCGTGTTTGGAGGAGAGTGAATGTTGAGTTGCATCCAAAGAACACCATACCTACTGTGAAGCATGGGGGTGGCAACATCATGCTTTGGGGCTGTTTCTCTGCGAAGGGACCAGGACAACTGATCCGTGTACATGAAAGAATGAATGGGGCCATGTATCGTGAGATTTTGAGTGCAAACCTCCTTCCATCAGCAAGGGCAGTGAAGATGAAACGTGGCTGGGTCTTTCAGCATGACAATGACTCCAAGCACACAGCCAGGGCAACGAAGGAGCGGCTTCGTAAGAAGCATTTCAAGGTCCTGGAGTGGCCTAGCCAGTCTCCAGATCTCAACCCCATAGAAAACCTTTGGAGGGAGTTGAAAGTCCATGTTGCTCAGTGACAGCCCCAAAACATCCCTGCTCTAGAGGAGATCTGCATGGAGGAATGGGCCAACATACCAGCAACAGTGTGTGCCAACCTTGTGAAGACTTACAGAAAACGTCTGACCTTTGTAATTGCCAACAAAGGATATATAACAAAGTATTGAGATGAACTTTTGTTATTGACCAAATACTTATTTTCCACCATAATTTGCAAATAAATTCTTTAAAAATCAGACAATGTGATTTTCTAGATATGTTTTCTCATTTTGTCTCTCATAGTTGAGGTCTACCTATGATGACAATTACAGGCCGGCCTCATCTTTTTAAGTAGGAGAACTTGCACAATTGGTGGCTGACTAAATACTTTTTTTCCCCACTGTATACTTCTCGCCTTCTATTACGTAGACTCTTGGATTTGGCTAAAAAAAAAAAAAAAAAAAAAAAAAAATGCAGCAAAACTTGCACCATAAAAAAATGCATCTTTTCCACAACGTGTGGCCTCAGCCTCAGGGTGTTTTACATTACTACTGCACATTGAAGAAGGTCAGCCACCACTGAGTTTGAAGCAAATAGCCTGCTGTGAGTACGACTAGTGTATCCCCAGCCTGTACCTTTATGATCCACACCACACACGCTTTTGTCTTCAAATACTGTATCAATAAACCTGAACATGGAAACACACTCCAAGGGTCAAAGAAGTTATAGTGTATTCAAAGGCTGCAATAACAGAGTCTATAAAATCACACTGAGGCCACCAGTGACATTCTTAGGCTAACAAAATGGTGGCGCTTCATGGCTAATAAGAATATTCGCAGGGCCACTAAATTCACTAATCATCTCTGTAGTCCTTTCATGTCAGTTGTGTCTACACAGACACCTAATGGAGGTCTCCAGTGTAATGACCCTTCAAATAAAACCTCAAACTTCAGGCTCCCTGGATGTCTGTGGCTGTAACTTAAAGGGATACAAATATATGAAATTTGCAGTCATCTTGCTGGAGCTGAAAGAAACCGATTTCCATGTAAAAGTGTTGACACATGTCATGAAATATTTGCGGAGGGTACCAGGAGGGGAAGGACGTGCTCAGCGGTCTCTACCACCTAAATTCAATGGTGTGATCCTGTGTTATCTTCCTCATCTTTACAATGCAGGTGTTACCTTTGTTTCATAAGCCTTTACAAAAGTGTCAACCTGTGGGGTGCTCAGACTGAACACAATCGCCTCTTAGGTCTTGTATTTTTAGATTATTTATTCAAAATGATTTAAAGATGACCTGTCACCTCTCCTGAACGATCTGAACGATCTAAATGAATATTTGCCCTCCATGTAATATTAAAAAATTAATAAAACATTTTCAGCATCTTTTGTTAAGAATCTGTATCGTGAAGTTCCTCTGTTATCACTCCCAAAAATATTTGAATAATTTGACAAATGGGTGTTACGAGATGGGTGTCCCTGCACCCTCACAGATTGTCCAATTAGTGCTGCTAGTGAGAGACTGTTCAGGATCGTAGCCCTTTGACAAGGGGGAGTGGTAAAACCCAGTTGGCAATGGAGTCTAATAGAAACAAGAGAGGTACAGGTAAAGGATGCGCCAGAATTGTTATTTAGTAGGGATCATATACAGTGATGGCCAAAAGTATTGGCACCCCTGCAATTCTGTCAGATAATACTCAATTTCTTCCAGAAAATGATTGCAATCACAAATGCTTTGGTAATAATATCTTCATTTAATTTGTCTTCAATGGAAAACCACAAAAAGAATTGTCAAAAAGCCAAATTGGATATAATTCCACACCAAACATAAAAAAGGGGGTGGACAAAAGTATCGGCACCCTTTGAAAAATCATGTGATGCTTCTCTAATTTGTGTAATTAACAGCACCTGTTACTTACCTGTGGCACATAACAGGTGGTGGCAATAACTAAATCACACTTGCAGCCAGTTGAAATGGATTAAAGTTGACTCAACCTCTGTCCTGTGTCCTTGTGTGTACCACATTGAGCATGGAGAAAAGAAAGAAGACCAAAGAACTGTCTGAGGCAAAATTGTGAGGAAGCATGAGCAATCTCAAGGCTACAAGTCCATCTCCAAAGACCTGAATGTTCCTGTGTCTACCGTGCCCAGTGTCATCAAGAAGTTTAAAGCCCATGGCACTGTGGCTGACCTCCCTAGATGTGGACGGAAAAGAAAAATTGACGAGAGATTTCAACGAAAGATTGTGCGGATGGTGGCTAAAGAACCTCGACTAACATCCAAACAAGTTCTAGCTGCCCTGCAGTCCGAGGGTACAACAGTGTCAACCCGTACTATCCGTCGGTGTCTGAATGAAAAGGGACTCTATGGTAGGATACCCAGGAAGACCCCACTTCTGACCCAGAGACATAAAAAAGCCAAGCTGGAGTTTGCCAAAACTTACCTGAGAAAGCCAAAAACTTTTTGGAAGAATGTTCTCTGGTCAGATGAGACAAAAGTAGAGCTTTTTGGGAAAAGACATCAACATAGAGTTTACAGAAAAAAAAAAAAAGAGGCCTTCAAAGAAAAGAACACGGTCCCTACAGTCAAACATGGCGGAGGTTCCCTGATGTTTTGGGGTTGCTTTGCTGCCTCTGGCACTGGACTGCTTGACCGTGTGCATGGCATTATAAAGTCTGAAGACTACCAACAAATTTTGCAGCATAATGTAGGGCCCAGTGTGAGAAAGCTGGGTCTCCCTCAGAGGTCATGGGTCTTCCAGCAGGACAATGACCCAAAACACACTTCAAAAAGCACTAGAAAATGGTTTGAGAGAAAGCACTGGAGACTTCTAAAGTGGCCAGCAATGAGTCCAGACCTGAATCCCATAGAACACCTGTGGAGAGATCTCAAAATGGCAGTTTGGAGAAGGCACCCTTCAAATCTCAGGGACCTGGAGAAATTTGCCAAAGAAGAATGGTCTAAAATTCCAGCAGAGCATTGTAAGAAACTCATTGATGGTTACTGGAAGCGGTTGTTCGCAGTTATTTTGTCTAAAGGTTGTGCTACCAAGTATTAGGCTGAGGGTGCCAATACTTTTGTCCGGCCCATTTTTGGAGTTTTGTGTAAAATGATCAATGATTTGACTTTTTTTTTCATTCTCTTTTGTGTTTTTTCATTGCAAGCAAAATAAATGAAGATATTATTACCAAAGCATTTGTGATTGCAATCATTTTCTGGAAGAAATTGAGTATTATCTGACAGAATTGCAGGGGTGCCAATACTTTTGGCCAGCACTGTATATTTAATAAACCAGGTATGTCAGGAGAGGTCAAAGGTCCTCTTTAAAGACTATAATTTGTGACTGAAGACTGAATCATGTACCTAAGATCTAAGATGGAGTAAGGACGTATTGTATAGAAGCACTGTTAAATTCAGACCGGTTTACGTAGGAGAAGCAGAAAATAGGACAGTCTAAGGTCAGGGAAACAAGGGTTATCCTCTCACTTGTCTTGAAAACTCAGGCGTATTCCTCTCAAATGAAGCCTTATTGATTGTACATGACATTTTATAATGACATTGTCACTTTGCAGTGACCAGAGAAGGAAGACAATTACTGCTGTATCATCTATATAATTCAGCCATGCCCCTGCACGAACCGGTCACATATTTTCGATATATGCCAATAAAAGAGAAAGGTACAAAAAGAACAAAGATGACTCTCCCGACAAAAGCTCTTTATGTGTTTAGTGAACTTTTCACCTCATTAGGTAGGACTATGCATTTTATAGGTTCTGATGCTGATCTATACTAGCACTGCTCGGCTACCCTGTCTCTTTCCATTGCAATGGCCTATATACAGTGCAGCTCTACTAAGACACAGCAGAGGTCATTAGCACATCCTATCGGCACCTCTGCATTAATTAATTTCTTCTGTCACCCGGCCAGCACAACAATGCGCACCCAATTAGTGCTGATCCTCACTTGTGAATACCCAGAATGCCAGAAGTGGCACAATTACCAGACTCCATCATTAATTAGCTATGTATCTCCTAATGTCTGGGCTTTACCAAGGGACTTGTAGCAGATCTGACCCTAAACGTATGAAAATGAGGCTAGAAAGGATAGCAGAAGAAGGTCTCAAGAGTATATAGAAGTCTACACAGGAAAATCTTGTGCGATATTGTATACTGGAAAATTGGGGAAAAATAGCTTTACATCTAATCTGAAGTGCCTAAAGTAAAAACTGAACACTTTGAAAAGATGCAGCAAGTCGGAGTCTTAGAGTTATAGAAACTAACATACATACAGATGTAGCACTTTTTAACCTGAGTTCTACAGGGTGATAACTTTCTATGCCATGTTATCTCAGAAGACCACAAAAGCCATTGAAAATCCACTGAAAGAGCAGAGTTAACACTCTGTGTCACAGTGTTGTTTAAGGGCTTACCCAGCTTCCAAAAATTATATGCAAAAACATCCACAGCAGTGCTAAATACTCACTGTTCCCTTGTGCAGCCTTTGGCTTTATTTTACTTGCTGCTCCTTGTATTATTGCTATTTACATGCAGTGAATATTTGGACAGACTACATTTCCCATGATTCATCTGCCTTCTCTCACTCTCTGTGTTTGCTGCTCACATGAGGCGGGAGAGTGAGCTTGTAATTGAAACATCACAGCATCATGTGACCTCAGATGTGGGAGTGACTTATTACCTGTGATTTCATTGCAGGGGAGAGTGGAGAAGGGAGGGGTACAGAGAGTAAGAGCAGGCAGATAAACCATGCAAATGTAGTTTGTCCACATATTCACTGCATTTAAATAACAGATATACAAGGTGCAGCAAGTAAAATAAAGACAAGCAAAGGGTTCACAAGGGAACATGGAGTATTTAGCACTGCTATGGATGTATTTGCAGATAATTTTTGGAAGCTAGATAACCCCTTTAATGTGTTATGATATGTGGTATGTTAACCTTTGCTACATCTGTACGCCTAGTTATAATGTAATTGAAGTGTAACTGTGAAGTAGTGGTCAAGGAATTAAAATGGTCTAAAAATGGGTTAAAAATAAAAAAAAGAAGCAGTACTCACTTCACTGATCCTCCACCATTCCTGTTCAGATGTTTATAGAGTCCCCTCTGGACTCGATACATGGGAAAGGCCCACCCAGCCGATCAATGGCCACAGTAGTGATTTGTTGAGTATTTTTTCAATTTCCTGTGTGTCAATAAGGGACCGGGAAGTAGAGACTAGTGGGGACCCGGTACCCATCGTAATCGGGAGTAGTAGTGGATCGGTGAGTACTGCTTCTTTTTTGTCTTTAAAGGACAATCCTTTGGCCTTCATCTGGTGAATGGAGATGCACTCTGAACCTTTCTGTAATATACACCAAGTAGACTATAAAAATGCAATGTAAATTCAACCTAACCACAAGGTAAAAAAGAAAAAAAAATGAAAAATTAAGACTCTTAGAATGAGCTGATGAAGAAACCAAAAAAACAGAATGCCTCTTCCTTAAGAAGTTAGAAATTTACCAGTGAATATAAATCATTCAGATATGACTAGTTGCAGACTGGCATGCAGATCAAAGAGTTTCTCGTATGAAGAGCTGTAAGGGGGCAATGAACTAATGACAGTCATCTAACAAAGGTAAGAGAAAGAGATCGAAAATAGGCTCCTTCACTTTGGTTGTACTTTCTTCTTAAAGAGCTGCTCCTCTAAACTATCATTTAACACAATGCTGTAAATCTCGCTCCGTAGCAGCTTTTATCTGGCTCTGCTACATGTAGGACCTGGATATAAAAAGTGAGACTGCTGACCTGTACCTAAGATTTTACTCCATTTTCACAATTACAAATATTACAAGTTATGGGGTTTAGATTTTTAGTAAAGATAAGCTGATCCAGGATTTTATATGGATTGCCGAATTTGGAGTCTGAAAGGGAATTTTTTCCCCTGACATGGGGCAATTGGCATTAGCCTCGTGGGGTTTTTGCCTTTCTCTAGAAAAACTGTAATGTTACTAGTTTGAACCTGTGTCTTCAGCCAGTCTCATCTACTACTATGTAACAATATATATAATCAGCGAAGATGTCACCAGATGTAAGTGGACTGGAATCACTGTGTAGAACTGGTATGCCCATAGTCTTGTAAGACTCCAGACTAGCAATGAACTTGCCTGCTACTGCTGCATCCAGGGCTGTGGAGTCAGTAGTCCAAACCACTGTCTTCAACTCTGACTCCTTCATGAATGGCAGAAAGTAACTATGCAATAAGCTCTGCATCTTCTTAATTATACAATATTAATAGTTGAATAACATACTGTAATTTCACATTTTTTTTTTTTTCTTTAAAGTGGAGTTGGTAACATTTTTTCAGCCTCCACTGAAAACTGGCCTGGACTACACAACTCTGACTCCTCAGCCCTGGCTACATCGATGGGTCATTTAAGGGACTCAGCAAAGCTGCACAAAGATTATATATATTGGGATGCCCCTGTATACACACATAAACCACATGGACAATTTGCCATGATTTGTAGTAAAACCCTATGTCTACACAGTTTTTGCCTGCCCAGCAGAAACGATCTATGGCCTTGTCCACTAGCTATGGCACTACAGGTGCATCTAAATAAATTAGAATATCTTTGAAATGTTTATTTCTTTCAGTAATTAAATTAAAAAAGTGACCTCCTATATTTTCTAGATTCTTTACACAAGTGTTTTATTTCTGTAAATGTTGATTATGGATTACAGCTAATGAAAACCCAAATCTAAGAAAATTAGAATATTGTAAAAAAGTTCAGTATTGTAAATTCAGTGTGTCACCTGCCAAGGTTTCCTAAGCCTTTATATGGTCCCTCAGTCTGGTTCAGTAGGACACACAATCATGGAAGACGCTGATTATGAATTGTATTACTGAATTACTGAAATGAATGAACGTTTCAAAGATATTCTAATTTATTGAGATGTACCTGTAAGTCTTTTTGTTGTTCCATTTTTCCACAACTGATGAAACAAAAGTGCCTTCAATTGCACACAAAACTAAGTTTTCCTCTGGACTGCAGCTGTAGCTCAATAGTTTAGGGTATGTTCACACAACAGTACTCCGCTCAGTAATTTATGCCAAAATCGGGGTGGGTACAAAACACAGACGTGTATACGTTCCCTCTGCAGATTCCATTCCAGTTTTGGCATAAAATACTGATGGAAAATTCAGAGCCTAATATTCCTACAAGACCTTTTCCTCATCTAAGGCTTCAAGTGACTGTGATATAGGTATGGTATAACTGGCGGAGAGCTAGCGGTTGCTCCTGTGCCCTTATAAATGGCACATAACAGATGGAGACCCTGTGATAGAGTATATATTGCAGCCCAGAGGTTTTACGTTATTACTCTGGTGAGAGACTTTGACCTTTTTTGGATTTTATTTTATGGCTTTTTTTTTTTCTCAAAAGAAAATAATAAAGTTGCCTATGAGTCATGGTAAAGCTTTTATTTTAGTGCAAACCCCATGAGACTCCATACTGCAGTGGGGTCCTAACCTATTCCGTTAACACCTAACAGGTTTCATACAGTTATGTCTGTGAATTACTTGGCCTGAAACTGTAGTGGAACCTATAGAGAGAAATATAATGTACGCATTCACACACAGCATAACTAAAATTAGCCTGAAAATTTGCTTGTGTTACATGCAGATTTTTCTGCATAATGCATTGTGGACCTTGCAGAGGAATTCAACCATTGCAACAGATAAGGGCATGCTGTAGATAAGTATACTGACTGAAAAATCTAGGTATACAGTGAATCTAAAACCCCCATGTACCTGCATGGCACTGTGCTTTGTCTCGTCATTCTAAGGCAGGGTTCACACTACCGTTGATGTCCGTTCTGATAGCGTCTGTTAAAAAAAAGAAAAAAAAAAACAAAAAACGAACACCTATCATAACAGACATTAACGGACACTAGAGAATAAAAGCCGGTCCCAGCATCCAGAAATTTAAATAAAATATAACTTTTAATTCATATAAAATTTTTAAAAAAAAGTAACAACAGTTACATGCGAAGAGGATCCGTAACCAAGCCTACGTCTTTCAGGGCGTCTAGCCCCTTGGTCATGGCTAAGGGGCTAGACGCCCTGAAACGCGTAGGCTTGGTTACGGATCCCCTTCGCATGTAACTGTTGTTACTTTTTAAAAAATTTTTATATGAATTAAAAGTTAAATTTTATTTAATTTTTGGATGCTGGAACCGGCTTTTATTCTCTATTTTCCTAACATTCTGTTCCAACGAAGTCCGGAGAGTGTTCTCTGCATCCTATGATACATTTTCTATGGAACTAATTGGCATATGAATATGGTGAGCCGAAGATTTAATTTTCTTTTATTCATTAACGGACACTAACTGATGCTAACTGATGTTAATGTGTCCGTTTTTTTAACTGATCCAATTAATGGATTAGTTAAAAAACGGACACATTAGCATCAGTTAGTGTCCGTTTTTTAACACTGTCCGTTTTTTTAACACTGTCTGTTTTTTTTTTTTTTTTTTCCTGCTTTCTGAGCATGCGCATGAAAAAAATGGACATAAAATAACGAACAATAACTGATGGCTATCAGTTACTGTCTGTTATAAATCCGTTACCCATAGACTTCAATGTTAAAAAAATAACGGACACTTGCTGTCCGTCAAGAATCCGTTATTTCAAACGGACAAAAAAGTCCTGCATGTAGAATTTTTTGTCCGCGAAAAAAAAATGGACTTCTGACGGATTGGGTGTAAACGGACACAATATAAAACCCCATTGAAATGAATGGAAATTTTAATGGATTTCTGACGGTTCAGTTAGTGTCCTATGCTAAAATCTTGTAACGGACAATAGCAACGGATACTACTGACTGTCACCAACGGTAGTGTGAACGCCGCCTAACGGATGCTGCAATATCCCTCAAATTGTGGCAAAACAATCTAATGTTACCATAACAAGGGAACACACCATGAAAGAAACAGCTGAAGTTATGGCTGCATTTGTGTAAACCAGATTTCATGTATTATGGTGCCTTGTTATTTAGGGACACTTATGATCTATGTGTTGCTGACTTCCAGGTAGTTGGTTTGATGGTCACAAACTCTGTTGCATAAAGTTCATTCCACTTGTCTGCAAATTTCTTTCTAGCAGTTATTTTCCAGCTTTCTTTTTGTTTGTTATAATGGGTTTTCTAAATGCACCCCAAAATATCCTCTGTTACATAACCTCAAAAGCTTGGTTATCAAAATGTCACAATAAGCAAAGCAGGAAATCCTGAGCAGACAGAACACAAGGTCTGTAGAAGTGTTATCAGCAGAGCGAAAGTATAAAGTTCTTAGTAAGGTTAATCCTAAAGCAAGATTGGAAAAAGAAGAGAGCTCAATTTCATCAGCCTGCTACAAAAGTGAAAGAGGGCATCGGGAAAACACCTGGGTGCAGGGAACTTACTGACAAGGTATTAAAAAAAATATTCAAAATAAAAAGTTAACTAAAAAGTTGCAGGCAACTGGTCAAACATCTAATACAAACTTTAAATAAAGACAAATGTTTCTGTCTGCTCTTCTTAGGATGTTTTCCTGATCCCCCCCCCCCCCCAGCCTCTGATAAAATTTCACTCTGAAAATTCTTCTATGTTTGCCTCAAGATGGTCTGCAGGTCTCATGACTCAGATTACACATGTCTACAGAACTCTACAGGGAGGGTAGGGGTGAGCAAGAAGTGCAGGAGGTAAAAGAAGAATGACAGGATTTGTTTGTTGCTTGAGCTTAGAAGTAGCTTTTTATCACATCTGTACATATCAATACTTCTCTGTATATGTCCTGCATGATCCTAGGGCTGTCTGAGTAAGATTCTCCTCTAGTTACTGTGAGCTGTGTATGGCAGCTAGTCTTCATGCACCAGTTCAGAGATGAATGTAAACTATAGATACAGTCTGCAGAGAAAACTGATAAATAGTATTATTCCTCATGTACAAATATTTTTACACAAATCTTATTCTGGAAAGTCAAATAAAAGGAGAGGTACAGTATGCTTTAAGGCGAAGTCCACATGGGAAGGCAAAGCTGTGGATTTTTCCTGCTCATTTGTGCAAGTAAAATCTGCTACAGACTACAGTACAGAACAGGTGGCTGAGATTTTAAGTCTCATGCACATTCTGCACCATTCAACATGGAAAATGACCTGCGGTGCAAAGGCTTAATTCACAGCAATTTCTGTTGTGGGTTTTTCAATGTGGCAAGGATGGTAAATCCAAAGTAAAATCTAAATGTACATGAGTATGTTTGCTGAGTTTTACATGTGGACCTGGCCTAAGGCTGAAACTACACTGTTTTTGTGGAGGGTTATCCTAAAGAGATTTTTGGTTTTCTGAGCACTGCCTCTGTTTCACAGGCAAGTGAATAGGCTAGGCTACGACACCAAACATAGCCGCAAATGCAGGTGATCGCCAGGGGACCCGGGAGTCAGACACCTGCAGATCTTTCATTGTTGACCTATCCTAAGGATAGGCCATCCATTAATAAGTCTCAGAAAACCCCAGTTATAATAATGTTTTTAATTTTTACAGTGCCAACATGTTTTGCAGCACATTGCAATGTAGAGGATACATGTACAGACAAACTTAGATATCACAGAGCTTACAATCTATGAGGAAGAATAGGGGACATAGGAGGTAACAGTGCTTGTACAATGGTCCGGCCATCTGGGTAACATAAATAAAGCTGCATGAGCAGGTCACCAGCCACAGTCGCTGCTTCTCCTTTCTTTTGTATCCACTCCTGTGTTCTGCTGAAAAACAGTGTCAGAAAAACTGCCGGAGTGATTCTATCCTAAGGGCAGATTTGTTGCAGAAATTTACATAACTGTCCCATTCATATGAATTGTGGTTACAGAAAACATCTGCTTGCTGCAAAAACACCTCCTTTTACAGGACTGGAAATGATTTTGAGTTGCAAAAATTTCTGCAACAAATCTTGTGTGTATGAATTCACTCCAAAGGAAGGGGGAGTTGCCTGGTTAATTGCAGGTGCCTTGTGGGTAAGCTGACTGTGGGGTAGGGATCCAGCACTATGATCAGCAGCTCTCAGCAGGTAAGCCAATGTGCGTATTTTCCCAGCAGCAGGTCATTGATTTCATTGCACGTTGGCAGTCCATGAGCTATGCCGGACACAAGTCCAACAGAGGGGGGTCCTGGATTGGGAACACACACCTATCAACTCTACCTGTGCTAGCAGGGTATTTAGTAAGGGGCCGTCTATAGTAAATATCCCATTGCTTAAATTTCATATACAGGAGAACTGGACTACAGTAAATTCCTCCACCCATATACTTAACCCTGCAATGACCTTCCAATGAATCCTTCTATTTTTGACCACTTACAACATGATACACAAATATACATGTGTAGATTAATGATCAGCTCCACTGTTCCTTGCAATCTTTCAGCTCTTTGCCTTTCCATCGATCTCCTTCTCTTTGTCCGCATTGTACTTTCTATATTTAGTCCTTCTCAATGTCAGGTTTTCATTTCACTCACTCAGCCCTCATACACCCATTTATGTGAACACTGCGCATGGATTCCTCAATGTCTTCCTTCTCCCTCTCCGCTTTATTAAGATGTACATATAAGGTATACAGATAAGCCTTTTATACTTAGTCATTAACTTAGACATTTCCTCACAATACAAGTCCTTTTTTGGCAAAATGTGTCCCTTGGAAAATATTAGAAAAAAAAAGCAACTATATTAGCCATGGATTTCTGGAGCTCTTAAGAAATCCATATTTTAGGAAGCGGAAGAAAACGTGCCAGGAAATAAATGAGAATTTCATTTGGAATTGTCAGTCCTATAATCAATCAGGAAGCGAGCGTGCGGTGGTCGCGACAAAACCACATGCAAGAGGCAATAATGACGAAAGATTAATAGGTGTACACATGCTAGAAAAATCTCACTACTGCTTAATAATACTCTAGCAAATTGTACGAGCTGGTGCGGGACTGCTTCTGGAAGATCTCCTGGGATAGGTGACCTCAATTTCGCTGCTTGCAGTATTTCTGAATCACTACATAACACTCTACAAATGTTGTTACATTAATGTAATCGAAGGAACACAAAATGATGTAGAGAAACATTAACTGCAGATTGATGCACTTTATACAGATTTCTAGCCAGTTAGAAGGTTAGGCCAATAAATAAACTCATCAACCGGTCCCTCGAGGACTCACAACCTTGCAGTATAAAGTACAGAATGGTCAGGAAAATACTAAAAGAAAGAGTGTCAATCCACTAGGGAAGTATGTTCAGATCCAGTCCCTACCAATAGGATAGAGGCTCACTTTGACCAGTTGTGCTATTAGACACAACACTATTGGTAGAGTTTACACCCCTCAGGCTGATCCTGATGTAACAAGGTGGTATTGAGCTCTGTTTGTGTCACTGGCAATGAAGGTCAACAGATAAAACAAAAGGATCTTTCATGAGCACGACGCAGAGCTGATGGATGAAGGAAGTGGTTAAGAAATGTCTTGGCTTGCAATATCTTTTAGGTTGCTTTTGGTCATTTATGGTATGCTTGTATTGTTAAGATATAAGGCTTCTTGCTGAAATATTTTGGGCTCTACCTTTTATCCTAGAGTAAAGCCGCATCACCAGTTCTAGCCTACAGCAGATTAGGTAACACCACCACTCATACTCTTATGTTGTCACCCACTTTGTACCAGTTTCTAGGCGACTATTTTGTTTATGTGGATATGATGGAACCATTGTATAACAGATCTTGATGGAACCCACTGACATATATTCCAGTCTGATATGAGCAAGCTCTAGGTAAAATATACAGTAATATACAATGGTCAGACATAAGACTGGGACTACCTGTCTGATATTGTGTAGGTCTCCATTGTGGTGCCATAACGGCTCTGACTTATTGTGGCATGGACCCCAGAAGACTACTGAAGGTGTCCTGTGGTATCTGGCACCAAGACATTAGCAGTAGGTGCTTTAGGTCTTGCAAATGGAAAAGTGGAGCGCCAGTGGATTGGATTTATTATCTAGTACTTCCCATAGACACTCAATTGGATTGAGATTTAGGGAATATGGAGGCCAAGTGAACATCTGGGACTCTTTGTACTGTTCGTTAAATGTTTCATGAACACTTTTCATAGTGTACCATTATCCATTTGATAGAGGCCACTACCATTAGGCAATACCTTTGCCAAGTAGAGGTTGTACTTGGCCTGCAATGATACTTAGGTAGGTGGTACGTGTAAAAGTAACATCAATATGAACACTAGGACCCAATGTTTTCTGCAGAACATCACACTGCTTATGCCAGCTCTCCTTCACACAGTGCTTCCTGGTGCCATGTCTTCTCCGGTTAAGTGAACTACACACCTTAATGTCAACATGATCTAAAGAAAAATATGATTCATCAGATGAGGCCACTTTTTTTTTTTCATTACTGCAGTTATGATACTTATGTATTCACTCGGGAGCGTAGCTATAGGGGATGCAGTGGTAGCAATTGCTAGCCAGGCCCTGGACCCTGAGGGGGCCCCAAAGGTACCTCTAAAATATACCAATATTCTACAGGCCACAAGGTAGGTAGGGGTCTCTACAGATTTTGCATTGGGGCCCAGGATCTTGAAGTTAGGTGTCTGTATTCACTATAAGCACTTTGGATGGTGTACAGGGGGAGCATGGGCAGTCTAACCAGTCAGCTACTATACAACCCCATACACAGCAGCCTGTGATGTACTTTGTGTGTTTTTACAACTTTTTATTAACATTTTAATGTTAAAGCTAATTGGTATACATGTGGATCAAGTGAAACACTGTTCTCTGGAGGAGCAATTTCTTAGTAATGTTTTGTAAGTAGTATATTAACACATTAAGTGAATGCATACATACATCTAAGCTTTTCCCTAGGCAGAAAAGTGAATTGTTTAAGTAATACTTAGCTTAGTCTGAAGTGCCGTAATTAATTCTTAGCAAAAAAAAAAAAAAAAAAATCCTGCTCAAATAAAATCCTCTACAGGTGACATGCAAGCTCTAAAGAGATTATATTAAAATAATATGTGTACTCAAATGCCGTGTCAATAGCTCTTAATCCATACTTTAATAAATACAAGTACTGTAGCCCACAATGTCAAAATCAGCAAACTGCTGAAAGATACCTGTAAACTACGTCTGATAAGTGATGCTTAAGAGCTATGGAGAAAGCAATCATTTCTATAAATGAGACTCTTACTTCACATCTGTAAATCATCCTGCCATTAGCCATATGCGCGCCAACTTCTGTAGGGGCCACATTTACACAATTTACATTGTGCACGCAGGCTCACGCTGGAAACTGCTAGTCACTTACAATGGACAGCTCTGGATTCTATGGATGCAGATGAAATATTGAACAGTAAGCGTCATAGAAATATAGAGCAATAACTCAGTGTCCATACTCAGCCCTGGCCATTATTTAATAAGCAGTTCATCAACATCAAGGCACAAATCTATGAAAAGCTGCGAGCGCTGAGCAGTCAAAGGATCAATTTATTAGACTGGAGGGCCAAATTAGAAAAGATTAATTGTATGTCATGTGGCTACGTACTAGAAAACATTCAAATTATGCCAAAAGGTAAAAAAATATGACCTTAGAAGAATTCAGTGTGTGGAAAAGTATTGCAAAGTGAATATGCAGACATTTTGATCTTAAGCCTGAAGCCCCACGTTGGGAAAACGCGTTTATCGCTGTGGCAAAAATTGTGTTTTAGAGTATCTGCAAAGTGGATGGGATTTTTTTTTTTTTTTTTTGCTGCGTTTTGCTACGTGGGGCAAACTTTTTATGGGTATATGATCAAGTAATTGACAGTAGCTGAATAAACTCTGTTCTGCACATGATCATTGCATCACGTGTTCATCAGAATAAGGCTATGGTACGCTTGCTATGACTAAGGTTGTTAGCCGAAACGCGTACGCAGTAGCTTCAGTTACTTGCTGATGTCATTTTAATGGTGTGAATAAAGGCGAAGTTTTATATGCAAACCACTCCAAGCTCGAAATTATTGTTTTTGTATTGGAATTTACCTAAGGGGGAGCACTCCAATTTATTTTTCTGTGCATGGAAAGAATCATAAGAAAAATTCAGGGTAAGCTGGCCTCTACTATATTTATGGCTATATGGCGACTTAAAAATAAGTGAGATTTGTCAGCGATTTCACATCATGTGGTTATTTTATATGGTGGAATTTGGCTGTGAGTTGCATACAGTGTAAGATTCCCATCACCCACTAGTTGCAATCGCACATGACTTACTTTGAAGTCTAATTTGACTATCACCTTACAGTCAGGTGTTGCAACGCAGCTGCATTCACAATTATTACTTGTGACATTGTAATGCAGCATTGCGATCACTACTTGCACTACCAGAGTAGTCTTCTAGTCCTAACCTTATACAGTGGGGAAAAGAAGTATTTAGTCAGCCACCAATTGTGCAAGTTCTCTCACTTAAAAAGATGAGGCGGCCTGTAATTGTCATCATAGGTAGACCTCAGCTATGAGAGACAAAATGAGAAAACAGATCTAGAAAATCACATTGTCTGATTTTTAAAGAATTTATTTGCAAATTATAGTGGAAAATAAGTATTTGGTCAATAACAAAAGTTCATCCCAATACTTTGTTATATTTCCTTTGTTGGCAATGACAGGTCAAACGTTTTCTGTAAGTCTTCACAAGGTTGGCACACACTGTTGCTGGTATGTTGGCCCATTCCTCCATGCAGATCTCCTCTAGAGCAGTGATGTTTTGGGGCTGTCGCTGGGCAACATGAACTTTCAACTCCCTCCAAAGGTTTTCTATGGGGTTGAGATCTGGAGACTGGCTAGGCCACTCCAGGACCTTGAAATGCTTCTTACGAAGCCACTCCTTCGTTGCCCTGGCGGTGTGCTTGGGGTCATTGTCATGCTGAAACACCCAGCCACGTTTCATCTTCAATGTCCTTGCTGATGGAAGGAGGTTTGCACTCAAAATCTCACGATACATGGCCCCATCCATTCTTTCATGTACACGGATCATTCGTCCTTTTTGTTTCTGGTGTCCTTCCACAGCTCTTTGGTCTTCACCATAATGGAGTTTGGAGTGTGACTGTTTGAGGTTGTGGACAGGGGTCTTTTATACTGATAACAATGTCAAACAGGAGCCATTACTACAGGTAATGAGTGGAGGACAGAGGAGCCTCTTAAAGAAGAAGTTACAGGTCTGTGAGAGCCAGAAATCTTGCTTGTTTGTAGGTGACCAAATATTTATTTTCCACCATAATTTGCAAATAAATTCTTAAAAAATCAGACAATGTGATTTTCTGGATTTGTTTTCTCATTTTGTCTCTCATAGTTGAGGTCTACCTATGATGACAATTACAGGCCGGCCTCATCTTTTTAAGTGGGAGAACTTGCACAATTGGTGGCTGACTAAATACTTTTTTTCTCCACTGTAGCCCTCAATTGTCAGCCGAAATGGTTAAAATTGGCATAGATATAATGTGTATGGCCAGCTTTATACTTCTTTAACGTGTCCAGGGCAGGGCTTCATTTTCATTGCATTGAACATGCATAATCTGTAGCCTATGTTTCCTTTCTGTGAGTCCTGAGCCAGGAAGGGCAGTTACGATGACAATATGAAGGTTGCTTATTTTTTATATACGGACTCACTGACAAGACCATAGAATAACCAATAGTAAATAGAGCAGCATTACACAAAGATATGCAACCAATGTGCGCTCTACTCTAAGCCTTTGCAGCTAGCAAGTAGATAAAATCCGGACCCGGGCACTGTTCCTTCTAAATGAGACGCTTAAAATAGTTGCAAATAAATATTATTGCATAGAGTAAAATAAATTGCCAAAATTAGTTAGGGATTTCACCGTAAACCCTTTAAACTACCCTGAAGTCTCAGATAAAGAAGTTATTAATGTCTGCACTGGTCACCTAGGGTAGTAATGAAGTTAGTGTCTGCAACTCAGGTGGCCTAGGACAGTGACAGTGTATGACTGTATCAATTCCTCATGTTTTCTGTCTTTTTATACTTCCAGGGAATAAAAATCAGCACATGGTCATGTAAAAATTGGTCCATGGTCGCGTGATATACGGTCCATGGTCATGTGATATACAGTCCATGGTCATGTGTGTGTGTCATGTATGTGCTGAATCTGGACAATACCTTTAACATACTATTCAGCAAAGACAAATTTTTTTTTATCGTGGCAATAAGAGTGTTCTGCAGTAATCTCTCTGGATAATACACATTTATGCCACTGGCCTGTCATATAACTTCCTTTACCCCAAACCACATGGCGACCCCTCCTCGAGCATACCTGCTGGTACTTCCTCCTGAAGACTCCTAAATCACAGTGTTTTTGAGCTGCGAGAAAATTATTGGACTTGTTCCTAATTGATAAACTCAGGGATTGCGGCAGCAGCCAGAGCGCTGACTGAACAGATGGATAGAAAGATATTCTTATAATAGGTCTACAAACGCTAATTTACGCAGTTGTAATACGTCTTTAAGGAGCAACAAGCCAAAAATGGAAAGAGAATGCCAGAATCCTTGGTTATTTCTTGCTAGTATAATGGAAGAGGAACTATAGGAAATATTACACATTTAACAGAATTGGCACAAATAAAATTCTTAAACCTATAGCTACATTTTAGATACAAGTGTCACAATATTTAAGACAAGTAGTTGAGTTCTGTCAGAAAATATGTTGTTTAAGACTTGCCGCATTTATTCTTGGAAACAGAAAATGTAAGTGAATTGAATGAAAATATTTCAGCCTTGGTACCTACATGATACACTGAACCAAAGCAAAATACTGACCAAAGGGATCTAGTAAGATTCATGGCTACTTCATCCTGCTGATGTTGAGCAGGACACTTTTTTGAGCATCCTGCTTTGATCAGAATCTGCCTTAAAATGCGTCTCAAATTCCTCCGTGTGAATATACTCTTAAAATGAGCCTGTCATGTGATTTCTGCTTTCAGGTCAGAACTATCCTAGATGCTTGGTTTGTGATAGTGAACTTGGTAGTACTACTAGAGTACCTGCTGAACAATCCAGAACAACCCTGCCCCCAACTAACATCGACATTGATGCCCTACTCTCTAGTAGATTATCTTTGTTATTGATTCTGTCTTAAGCATGTGACACATGAATATACAGTCAATATAGCCTAGTCATTTAAAATGGTCTTCCCGGCTTTTCAATTCATAACCTATCCTTAGGATAGATCATCTATTGAGATAAGCGGAGGACTGACCAATACCAATCAGCTATTTGGAGAGACCATTGTACATTGTACAGTGGCTTTGATATTGCATCTCAGCCCCATTCAATTGAATGGGACTGAGCTGCAAACAGGGGCCATGTGACCGATGAATGTGATGTCACATGGCCTTTGAAGGAACTGCTAACCCCTCAAACTGCTAAAATTCAGCTGATGACCAATCCTATGTGGTTCTACACGATATTAATTCATGGGGCAGCCTTAGTTTTTAACACATGGCTTTGCCATTTTGGCTTCATTTTTGTTAAATAAATAATAACATCTAATCTGTCATGTCGTATTTGCCCAATTTTAAGCCCTCTAAAGACCAGATTTTTTTTTTAATTATATCCTGATACACAAAACTATAGAATTCAAAGAGGGTAGACTCTGCTTTTTTCATAAGTGCATATGGCATGTGTTTACACTCTATATCTATGTGTGTGTATTGTATTTATGCTGTGTGTATATGTGTGTGTCCGTAGCTAGGGCCCACAATATAGTCATAGATTGGAAGCCCTTGCGGGCAGGGCGCTCTATCCCACTGAGCCAGTTGGTCACTGTTAGTATTATCTGTTTTGTATATCTTGTGTACTGTATGTAAACCCTCAAATGTAAAGCACCATGGAATTAATGGTGCCATATAAATAAACAATAGTAATAAATAATAATAATATTGGGCTCCACTGGTGTCCTTCATATGACGGATCTGTCCCCAGCTTACCTTCAGTTTTTCTGTTCCTATAACAGATGTAAATCTAGACTTATGCATGCGGTATTTGTGTAGCATACTGTATACATGTGTTTGTGCAGTGTATATATGTTGTTGGCTGTGTAGGGCAAGATGTTAAAGTATAATATAATTACTGAGCTAAATACATAGTAAAATAGTGGTGGTACACTCTAGACAACCTCTTTAATCTGCCTAAACCCTTGCAAGCAGGCTGTGCAACATAGTAAATTGTCCCCAGCTCTGGGGCCCTTTGGACTCTTACTCTTTGCAGCAACTGCTATAAAACAAATCCTACAGTGATACAAATACTATGGTAAAATACTCTGTGGAGACTTCGTCCTTACTCTGTACGGCAAGAACCCTTCATTAAAGTAATAATGCTTACGTATTTCCATAATCCCCCACAGCTAATGGGCCATTAAATCGCTAGATACAAGCCTACTTTTCCATGGCTATGTACATAACAATACTTCCGATATCATAAGGATGTTTCCACTGCTGTATCTTTCATATGGTGCCACTTTAACCCCATGCACAGTATTCCTCAGTGGAAAGACAATATAATATTTAGGTTTTATATTACAAGGCAGTTTATGGTCTAATAGCACCTACATGTAAAGTGGATCTATCAGCTGTGTTCGCAGTTGTACTCTATTTAAAGGGGCTGTCTAGGGACAGATATTGATGGCATTTTGCTAGGACATGCCACTTATTATCTATCCACAGCCCGACCCATAAATTCCTGCTTCTGTCTGACGGAGGCTCTGCTAATCCTTGAAAAAAAGCTAGTTATTGAATTCCTATGAATGTAAATGTGCAACAAACTATGCACATAATTAATTATACAATCCCAATAATTCTATAAGATAATTAAAAATAATTAATCATCTTATTTAGAGCTGGTGTCAGTAACTTTTTTCCGACTTAAGATTCCAACTTCACCCAAAACTGGCTCCACAGCCCTGCTGGTCAATGTACACGGGATAGGAATCATTTGCCTCTGACTGGCAGCTCATTTTTATTCAATGCTTGCACTTATTTCTATGCAATGTGCTCAACTTTACATAGTACGGACAGCACTTTTTACCTACCGTTCTAGTATGTAGAGTACCTCTAATGCCAACGTTAGGCTGCAGAAAGAGGAGTCATTGCTATAGTAAATATACAAGGCCACCGGAGCACTGGGGCTGGAGCAGCAGTGGATTTAGCAGGTTGCTTGATACGCAAAATATTGTACTAAACTGCATATATTTTCATTATATAATGAATACGCTTTATTTGCTTAAAGAACTAACTCCGAACAAGATACATATAAGAAAGTGTATATGATAAGCTTCAGAATATAGCACTGGTTTAGAAAGCCACACTACAATATGCACTGCAATATATTTCTTGCTGTCCCGTCACGGAACAAATGCAGGTCAACAATACAGTAATTGCAGGATCTGACTACACAGAGATTGCAGTCTGTCACCATGGAGATGAATAAGTCTGCAGAGGAGCTATAAGTACAAACACAATAATAAGACTATCTGCAAAGTTGCTTCATTTTTCATTTAAATGCAACAGACCTGTACTTCATATATACATCTTAGGTTGTGGTGCTGCAGCAATGCAATTCTGCCATTACATGCAGGCACACGCTTCTCCATCACAATCATTATAAAGTTGTCACAATTTCCCATGAACATAAATGAACCTTGTAGCCAAATGAGGAAGCTTCAATCCTTAAGGCCGGGGCTCCGCGTGGCGTAAACGTGGCAGAAAAAAAAACATGGCGTTTTACAGTCCTTGAGAATCCCATCCACACATTGTGGAAAAATACACGTAGTGGACACACTGCGATTTCCAAAACCGTTGCGGTTTTGAAAATCGCAGCATGTCAATTATAACTACGGAAATGCAGGCGGTTTCCCTACAGGTATAATTGAAGCAAAAAGTCCTTTGCGGACTTTCTTTGAAAAGTGCTGCGGGAAAAACCACGATGTGTTGCTGCCATGGTTTTTCCCGCAGCACTTTTTTTTGCTTCAGCCCGCTACGTGGGGTCTTAGCCTAAAGGGGTTTTTAATCCTAAACATAGCCATATTTAGATTTGTAGACAATTAAAAGTGAATTTATTTTTCGCAAATATAAATAGTTAGAAATTTTGCAGAGCTTTAAAGATTTTCTATAACCAGTGGTGACAGTCTTTTGGCTAGATCAGCTGACAATAAATCCAACCATGAATGGTCTGGGATTTGCTAGAACACCAGCAATGATTTCCTTATTGTGGACAGGTTATCAGGCAGGGACAGTACATGTACGAGAAGATAACCCGGCCACAATAAGGAAATCATGGCTGGGTTTCAGACCATAGAAAGTTCCTGCATCCATGGTTGTATACTTTGTCATTCAATCAAAAACAAAAGACTATCACCACTAAGATGGTTAGAGAAAATCTTTAAAAAACTCTGCAAAATGTTTCATCATTTATATTTGCCAAAATATAAATTGCCAAATTAACTTTCAGGCTGGCTTCACATCTGCTTTGGAGTTTCCTGGAGTCCACCGATTGGCATCCTACATGGAGGACTTTTTTCTCCACTACTTACAACCACTACTTACAACGGACACCTGATGGACCCCATTATAGTCAATGGGGTCTGCTGGGCTCCGTGTGTAACCACTGTTTTAGTAATCCGCCTCTCTATTGTTCAGTCCCTTGATGGACCTGAACGACGCAGAGCCAGCGCTAGTGTGAACCTTGTGTCAGTTGTGTACAAATTTAAATATTGTTATGTTGATGGGAAATTGTACAGAATGTACAGAAATACATGCAGGATCAAATAAAACACGTACTGTCTGAAAAAACCTACACCGCATGCTCATGTTGTCTTGAAAATGAATAGATCTAATTAATATTAGTGTGGAGAACATAAAGAGTATAGACAAATATTAGTCTTGTACACTCGAGAGTCCACATCTCTACAAAAGAGAAATCAATGGACAAATTGATTTCTTTAAAATGAGTGTACATTGGGAGAATTCATTATGCTAGAAACAAACCTATTTAACTAGATCTACAAGCTGACGCTCTAATAGGAAGCAGTATCTCTGTTCTTTCAGCACTTCCATGTTCACAGATGTCCACAGTAAGGCTAAAGTCGTATGTAGCTAAAAAGGAAAAAAAAAAACATTGCAGAAAAAAAACATTCCTTTTTTTTATTAAATTCTTGCTGCATTTTACTCTGCATTTTACTTCCCCTATTAAATCTATCTATTCACATCTTAAGGATAGGTCAACAATATTTGACTCCCAGAAAGCCGCTTTAAACATACTGAATTGATACAAATAAGGATGAACATTCTTTTATGCAACTCATTAGATATAATACAAAAACAGTACATAAATGGTTTCCTCTATAGGGTTGTGAACCTGAGCTCGTATTCTTGAGTGAAGAGCAGAAAGATAACTCAGAGATCACTGAAGATCCATTCAATGAACACAACGCATTCGGATTTTATACATTAGAGGGAAAAGAAAACTCAATGACAATGGCGTGACATCGGAAGCCGCATCTCTATCGCTGCAGAAAAATTGATTCATCTAGTAAAAACACGGTGAAGGTGAAAAAGGTGAACACATTATTTCTCCTAATATACTGATAAAAACTGAACTAAAGACTAAAGCAGAGAGAGGTTTAATTATACAGATTTCTTCTCTTTACTAAAGTCCATAACCTCAGTTATATCACAGTTTGGATCATTCATCCTCTTTGTAATAAAGCAAAATGGATATTTTTATGGCTTTTATATTCATTCACATATTCATTAAGTTATTAAAGAGTTTATTCGGCGGGTAAAAAATGTTTACCAAAGTCTCAGAATGGCTTCCCAATAAAAATGTAAAAAATTAAAAGAAAAAAAAAGAAGCAATACTCCCTCACCGATCCCCCATTGTTCCTATTTCATCTCAGCCTGTGTGTCGAGAGGATCCAGTAAGTCAAGACTATGAGGCTACGGCAGAATGGAGGCGGCAGTGCATAGATGAGGAGAGTATGGCTTATTTTGTTTTGCTTTCTTAACCCATTTTGAACCTTTTGGAAACTTTTTAACCCTTTGGACAACCCCTTCAAACTATTTTAATCAGAGTTTTGGTGAGAGGGCAGTAAATATTTCCCATTCACTCATATCTGGGTCATACAATTATGGAATAACACACAAAATAAAAAGTCTAGTGAAAAAGTACTCATTTTTAGGTATATGTCAATATGACCATATTATGATACATACTAATTAGAGAGGAGTGAATCGAATCTGTAGAAGTGGAAATCGATCCGAATTTCAGGAAATATTTGATTCGCATCGAATCTGAATTTCCTCACGCTTCGTGGTAATGATTCGCATTTAGTTCAACATGGCTGCTCTACATGGGGCATGGAACTCTGGGAACGCAGGATCACCCACAATGCCATGTGTGCAGCCAATCAGCAGCCAGCCTTGTGATGTCACATCCCTTTAACCTCTTCGTGAGCGCACACAGCATGTTTGACCGCTGCATCCAAGATGTTAAATCCCCCCATCAATTATGGAGCAGGGTGTTAGCTGTAACTGACAACTAACACCCTGCTCCATAACCGATCCAGGGTTTTACACCTTGGATGCCGTGGTCAAACATGACTGCAGCATCCAAGGGGTTCTGCCTTTTTCCCGCCCACCTGGGTTCACTGCAACCAGGAAATAGCTGTTTTTTTTTAATGCGATTTACCGCGATCTAATTCGAATCGAATAGAATCGTATAGGAAAATTCGGCAAAGTTGCTGAATCAAATTTTTGAAAACTTTGCTCATCTCTAATTGTGACTTAACTAAAAACTTTTTTACAGCTAACAGAGGGGCCCCGAGAGTCACCAGTGTTCACCCAAAAAGTCCTATTCCATTTTAAAGAAAACCAGCTTACCTTTGTTCACATCCAGGTGAGTATTTTCACTGTCCTGCTCCATTGTAGGAAGCAGAACATCAAAATAACCAAAGCATTAGACCCATTTGACGATGGACACAAACGATGCCAGAAGGACCCATGCTATGCCATGTTGATTTTCAGCTGAACAGAGAGCATGTCAGTGCGCTGAAAGGGAGCACATAACTTCACAATAAAGCTGTCTATAAATACACTACATACAGGCTCAATTTTTTTTCACTGGGTGCTTCTAAGAAATTATGAATAATCTTAAATACATGGAAGTCTTTTTACATTTCACGGTGTTGTTATGCCCCTTTGGCATTCTCAAAATGTAGCATGCTCTGGGTTCTGGCAATTTTTTAAGGTGTTTTCTTACCGATTTCATTATAGGTATTACCGATAGGGAGTTTAGATTGTGAGCCCTATATGGGAGAGTGTTGACG
This sequence comes from Leptodactylus fallax, assembly GCA_947044405.1. Lineage (NCBI taxonomy): Eukaryota > Metazoa > Chordata > Amphibia > Anura > Leptodactylidae > Leptodactylus > Leptodactylus fallax. The sequence continues at coordinate 1,153,518 of CAMRHE010000305.1, forward strand.
GTGCTATATAAATAAGCAAAATAAAATAAAAAAAATGCCATAGAAACCGCCAAGGGCAAAAAACACCATAAAAACACAAAGCAAACCATGAAAAAACGGTGTTGAAGGTAGCCTCAAGGCTCTGCTCACATTCACACTAAATGATGATAAACATGAAATAGCTGGCGGTGGACATCCAGGCTTGTTAGGTATTTGTTGTCAGTATTACAGAACCATCATAAATCATGTATGAAGTCACACATTAAACATCAGAGAAAATTATTAATTTCCAAGAGATAGAGAACAGCAGCTGCGAGTCCTTTTATTGCTGCCCGAGGAAATGATCTTGCCCTAATGGTCAGTTTTCTTTTGTAGAAAATAGTTTCTCTTACAGTTAATTCAATGTGACTTCATTTCCCACCACAAAGACAGTCCCACCCCCCTCCTGAACAGCACTTCTCTGTTTTCTGCAGCAAAAAATGTCAATAAGATGCTGTAGCGGATAACAGACTCATTACCTCCTTTTATTCTTACCGTTCGACTTAGCTGGTCTGCGATAAGACACAATTGATAAAATGGACTACTGCTGATCCATGTCCACAGATTATCACCACCAGAGAATGCCTTTTCTGAATTTTGGGTCAAGTAAATAGGCTCTTGGGTAGAGGGCTGTCGGGTTTTTTTTTAGATTAAATCATCCAGCAATAACATTATATTGGTTGACCCATCCATATAAATAGTAATAAGCAAATTGAATATGCATTTAGAGTAACTTTGTAAAATATTTGTCCCAGAAATATCAAAATGATCAGATTGAAATAGCACCCCCTGGTGTTTACCATTTATAGGTCTGTGCATGTCATGCTAGTGAGCCTCTTGTAGTCTTGCACACCCATTAGAAAACAGTACAGCTTCTGCCATATCCTCAGTGAAAGAAGCAGAGATATCATTTAGGCTGGATGTAGGCTATCCCTCGATTCTCAGAGGAAAAGCTCAGCATTTGTAACAGTATATTATTGGAGGCCTTCCTGAATAGGTGAGTCTTCAGGGCCTCCTTGAAGCTTGTGATTGTGGGGGATAGTCTTATGTGTTGGTAATGAGTTCCAGAGTACGGGGTGGGGGCCGGGAGAAGTCTTGGAGACGTTTGTGTGAGGAGCGGATAAGAGCAGAGCGGAGTAGGAGGTCTTTGGAGGATCGGAGGTTACGTGCGGGCAGGTAGCGGGAGATTAGGTCAGAGATATATGGAGGGGACAGGTTGTGGATGGCTTTGTATGTCAGTGTTAGTAGTTTGAACTCTATTCGCTGGGCGATGGGGAGCCAGTGAAGGGATTGGCAGAGGGGAGCGGCCGATGAAGAATGAGGGGAGAGGTGTATTAGGCGAGCAGCACAGTTTAAGGCGGACTGGAGGGGGGGCGAGAGTGTTTGCTGGGAGGCCATGGAGAAGGGTGTTACAGTAGTCTAGGCGGGAGATTATGAGGGCGTGGACTAGCATCTTTGTGGTTTCAGGGATGAGGAAGGAGCGGATTCAGTGGATGTTCTTGAGTTGGAGGCGGGAAGATGCTATTGAGGGTTTGAATATGTGGCTTGAAGGATAGGTCAGAGTCTAAGGTTATCACAAGGCAGCGGGCCTGTGGGACTGGGGTGAGTGTGGTTCTGCTGACTTTAATAGATGAGTCAGGTAGAGGGGCCGTGTGAGGAGGGCTGAAGATTATGAACTCCGTTTTCTCCATGTTGAGTTTGAAAAAGCGGGAGGAGAGAAAGGAGGCTATGGCTGCTAGACATTCTGGGACTGGTGAGGTATGAGGAGATCCAGGAAAGGGCCTGTATAAGGGACAGTGTAACTATCACCATTTGTATTAGTGGTACAACCCCTTAAAGTGACTGTATGAAAAGTTAAAAGTCTGGTATACATGAAATGCCTGCAAAATACTGTAGACAATCAATAGGCAAAAGGGACCAACACTGAGCTTTAGAGCTATTGTGGACACAAATATGTATCCCTGCAGATCTCAGACCTCCAACATTCTATGAAGCTCTATCGGCTCATTTACACGAAAAGGCCATGTACTCTTCCATGATAACGTATGCTTTTTCACCACTGAGTGTACATCTGAGGGTTATCCATTTTCACAAATCCCTTAGACGGCCTGATATATAACAGGCTCTATTTATTCTCAGATAACTTATATGAGCAATTAAAAAAACAGTTGTGTGAATAGATCTATTAATACAAAGGCTGGCACGTGGCCGGAAAACCCGGTCATGTGAATAAACAATACTAAATACAAATCCATCAACTTTAAATAGACCTTTTACTGAAAAGAGAAGAGATACTGCGGAGCTGGAAGAGTGATATCTCCGGTTATTTTATAGCTAGTACTGCAATCTTGGCAGCATTTCATGTGACACCAAAACCATTTTTCTAGATTGTATAGAACCAGAGATACAGTCATTTGATTGACCATTCCCCCTTTGTCAAATAAAGCTCTACATACTGGCAATACAAATGTGCATGGATTTTCCCTGGCAACAGCTCAGTTAGAGGGTTGTTAGGGAAAATTTTAGAGCCTGTTTTATATTAAAAGAAAGTTAGATAGGTTAATTAAGTATAATACAGAAATGTTTAACAAACAACTCCTTGACACAATAGCATAATATAAAAGAAAAACAATAAAATGTGAATTAGGCTTTAAGGGCTGAGCACACACGTTAAGGCACAGGCGGCATTCATAACCTTTTTGAAGCCCCGCCTTCCTGCAGTGGCCAATGGAAGCATACGTCCTGATATAAAGTTCTGTAATAAGTGCTATAAATGCTAACAGACTCCAATTGCGCACTACATACTTGTGCACTAAATGCCTTAAGGTGCAATGCTCCAAGATACTGACAGCAGAAAAAGAAAAGTATTTTCAGTCCTTGGCATTGGCATTTCCAGCTGTCCAAAAGTGGAGGTTCACTTACATATCACATTGCAAAATGCAATAATTATGCCAGCAACAGCCTACATGAACAAATCTGATTGGTCGGCTTCAGCTACATTTGTGCATGCTGCATTATATTATTATACTCCATTGTCTTCAAGTATGACAGTGTGTGAAGGTCAAGGTGTCAGGTTAATAACAGCGTAGACATTTTCACCATTGAAGGAACAAGCGGTTGTTGAAGGTTTTACATCTTACATGAATGATTCTTTATACAGTACCAATGGCAAGTAACGTTATAGGATGCCCTGCTGTATCAAAGGTGTTACACTGCTATTAGTCCAGAGAAGACCTGTCCGCTCTCCAGACATGACTGCTTTGGGAAATACTGTACTTGTATTCCCCGTAAAAAGATCAATTCTGGATCCTCTATTCTTATAACTCTTTTTGTTCTGTTACTCTGTAACACCTCCTAAATATTTATGGGCCAATTGATAAATGGGTGTGAAAAGGGAGTGACACAGCATTGACTGGACAGTGTTAAAATGTGTAGGGACGCCCAACCAATGTTAACAAGTGGTCAATTTATTCATACATTTCTAGGAGGAGTAATAGAGGAACAGCAAAATGTAGAGTGATAACATAATATGTTCTAGAATTGATATTTTATTAACGCTAAAAGTACTTACTAAAACAGACATGTCAGGAGAGGTGACAGCTCCTGTTTTTATGGCAAGACTAAGTTTCCTTGGAAATTACAAGTACATGCTGTCTTTCTAGACATTGGACAGCTATTCATGAATATCTCCAGGGATTGCAGCCATAGATACTAATACACTCAGTGACAAAATACATAATGCACCAAGGAGGAGTTGGAATGGAATGAATCTTTCATTGTGTGAATGTAATGATGATACAGTGGGGAAAAAAAGTATTTAGTCAGCCACCAATTGTGCAAGTTCTCCCACCTAAAAAGATGAGGCCGACCTGTAATTGTCATCATAGGTAGACCTCAACTATGAGAGACAAAATGAGAAAACATATCTAGAAAATCACATTGTCAGATTTTTTAAGAATTTATTTGCAAATTATGGTGGAAAATAAGTATTTGGTCACCTACAAACAAGCAAGATTTCTGGCTCTCACAGACCTGTAACTTCTTCTTTAAGAGGCTCCTCTGTCCTCCACTCATTACCTGTAGTAATGGCTCCTGTTTGACATTGTTATCAGTATAAAAGACACCTGTCCACAACCTCAAACAGTCACACTCCAAACTCCACTATGGTGAAGACCAAAGAGCTGTGGAAGGACACCAGAAACAAAATTGTAGACCTTCACCATGCTGGGAAGACTGAATCTGCAATAGGCAAGCAGCTTGGTGTGAAGAAATCAACTGTGGGAGCAATAATTAGAAAATGGAAGACATACAAGAGCACTGATAATATCCCTCAATCAGGGGCTCCACGCAAGATCTCACCCCGTGGGGTCAAAATGATCACAAGAACGGTGAGCAAAAATCCCAGAACCACACGGGGGGACCTAGTGAATGACCTGCAGAAAGCTGGGACTAACGTAACAAAGGCTACTGTCAGTAACACACTACGTCGCCAGGGAAAAGGAGGCTCTAGTACCCTGTTGGGTTACCTGGGTCTGGGTTTAAGATGAGATACGGCTCAGATCCTGCAGTGCCAGACGTGCCCCCTGCTTAAGCCAGTACATATCCGGGCCTGGTCTGAAGTTTGCTAGAGAGCATTTGGATGTTCCAGAAGAGTATTGGGAGAATGTCAGATGGTCAGATGAAACCAAAATAGAACTGTTTGGTAGAAACACAACTCGTCGTGTTTGGTGGAGAGTGAATGTTGAGTTGCATCCAAAGAACACCATACCTACTGTGAAGCATGGGGGTGGCAACATCATGCTTTGGGGCTGTTTCTCTGCAAAGGGACCAGGACGACTGATCCGTGTACATGAAAGAATGAATGGGGCCATTTATCGTGAGATTTTGAGTGCAAACCTCCTTCCATCAGCAAGGGCATTGAAGATGAAACGTGGCTGGGTCTTTCAGCATGACAATGATCCCAAGCACACTGCCAGGGCAACGAAGGAGTGGCTTCATAAGAAGCATTTCAAGGTCCTGGAGTGGCCTAGCCAGTCTCCAGATCTCAACCCCAAAACATCACTGCTCTAGAGATCTGCATGGAGGAATGGGTCAACATACCAGCAACAGTGTGTGCCAACCTTGTGAAGACTTACAGAAAACGTTTGGCCTCTGTCATTGCCAACAAAGGATATATAACAAAGTATCGAGATGAACTTTTGTCATTGACCAAATACTTATTTTCCACCATAATTTGCAAATAAATTCTTAAAAAAAATCAGACAATGTGATTTTCTAGATATGTTTTCTCATTTTGTCTCTCATAGTTGAGGTCTACCTATGATGACAATTACAGGCCGGCCTCATCTTTTTAAGTGGGAGAACTTGCACAATTGGTAGCGGACTAAATACTTTTTTTCCCCACTCTATATATAAGGGATTACAGTACTAGAGCAACAGAAGTTTATGGGGAAAAGGAGGCTCTAGTACCCTGTTGGGTTACCTGGGTCTGGGTTTAAGATGAGATACGGTTGGGCATGGAGGCATACAGGTTCCGTATGATATCCTGCAGCACATATGCCCACAAATGTTGCAGCTAGGCCTGTAGATTCTGTACATGTCCTTGCTGGTCCCATGAATGCTTGTTGGCAAGAAATCTGGGAAATAGGTAGGCCAAACAAGTGTTGCAATCTGATGGAGACTTTCCTGGGAAACCCTTGCATTGTATGGGTGAACATTATCCTACTGAAGAATGTCAGTTGGCAGCCCAGCCATGAGTGGGAACACATGTGGCCACAGGATGTCCTACACACGTCGCTGATCTGTTAGTGTATTGCTACTAGGGGTGACTGACTGTAGTATATGATGGCTCCCCAGATCATCACGCTCCAAGCAAAGGCAGGATTGAAACACTCATCAAAAGCCTTCCATACTCGAACCTGACAATCATCGGATCCCAAACAGAACCTAAAACAATATGGTTCTGGTCCATAGCTGTAAAGGTTTCTTGCTAGATTTGTATGCGGCACTCGGTTTTGATGTATCTATGGGTGCTTCCGATAGGGTCACAACAGAGAAAACAAACTGGAACACTCCAGTGATAAATTATAGTAGTGATTTAATCGTGAATTTCTTAGCTCGATAGACAATCCATACAGGGTAGTTAATGTTTTTGCTATAAAGCCTTCATCAGACTCTATGGTTATAGAGAAAAAACAATCTTGTGCAGTGAATTCCAAAATAGAACTTCTTATGTTATGGATGAACATGTCCTGGTGTGGAGGATACCACGACTGTGCTGAAAGCCCCTCTGGTTATATTCTGTCCGGAGGCAAATGGTCCTATAATCCCCTGGATATTGGGGGTCCCTTAGGTGATGAGCAGTGTCCGCTGCTCACTTCTTAGGATATGAGAGGTAGTAGTGTAGCGGTGTCCCCGGCTTGCGGTAGCTGCCTGTTTGTAGCATGCAGGACAAAGCAAGTGTCGTGGGCACAAGGGAAGGTACAGAGATGGGCACTATTATTGAGTAGAGGACACAGAAGGTGGGCATTATTATTGGGTTAGAGTACAAAGGTGGGCACTATTACTGTGTGCAGGATATAAGGGGGGCACAAAGAGAAAACGGTTTCTGAGAGTAACATTACTTTGTTTGGCTACAAAGGTGTATTATTTAGGTGGATTAATACTATAGAGGGCACATATTGGGAAATATTACCTTGAGAAGGCCAGGGTGCATTATTTTGACAGGTACAAAGGGGTTATTATTAGGGTGGATTCACACTACCATTATCTAATCTCCATTGCTCTCATCCGTCACAGGACAGATGAAGGACAGATGTAGACCGAGCCCCCTCTGTCTTGCGTCCATCTTCGTTCACCCCATGCAAAAAATACGACTGAGGCTTTCTTCCATTGTATTTTTTACTCTTCTGACAAAAGAAAAAGTTCTGCATTCAGGACTTTTTCTTCCATTACAAAATTAGGCAAACAATGTTTTTATGACTGTTTTTTTTTACATTATAGTTAATGAGGATGGACGCAGGCAGAGAGTGCTCAGTTTGTGTCCGTTACTCTTTCCACCGTTAATGTCTGTTGCTCTCATCCTATGACAGCAATGGACTGTAATAATACAGTAGTGTGAACATACTCTTACTGTGTGGAAGCACAAAGGGGGCTGTTATTACTGTAAGGTACAAAAGGGGACGCTAGCAGTGTAGAACTGATAGAATATTTGGAGATTACATTTTATACTTACAATACATGTTCCACAGTGTTCTGAAACTTGTCTGCTAGATATGCTGTTGCTGATATAGATAAATTTTTTATTTTGTTTTTGTCTTGAGTCCCTGATATTTCAAGACCCTAGCAACACCTCTGTAAGTATTATTACATAAGTATTATAGATACATAGCAATGTGATTTGGAGAGGTCTGAGAGCCTAAATGCCATCAAGTATCCCCACTCCGGGCTCTACTAAAAGCATGTTGCAGACCAATTAATGAAATTATTGATTGAGTTAAAAATACGCTTTGTTGAGTCCCAGAATCCATGTTATCAGCAACCAGAAAATACATTACTGGAGCGCTTCACTGACCCGGACATATGCCATACTAAGACGTGGAGACTCTATACAAGTTGTGTAGTGAAAGTACCAAGTGCTGAGAGCCTATTACACTAATAAATGGGGGATGAAAAGTCTAGAAAAAGCATTACTTCTTCCCAACAGAGACGTGTATGACATACCAATAGCAATAGGCTCTCCTAGTGTCATGAGGCAGCTAATAGGCTTTGTCCGCAAGATCTTAACAAAGACAGCCAAAATCCGACCCCTTTTTTATAGTTATTTATGTCACTGTCTGATATATACATTGAAGTTGACCCGCTTTACATACAATGTAACCCTCCTGAATTATTATCAGGGTCCCCTAATCAATATTCATTATGAGCCAAGCTGTTCCTGTTTAGTATATGTAAAGTAAAGGCATTGTCCAGTGTAAATCTCCATCACAGACATATATTTAAAAGCCAAGAGACTGCACCTGCCACTAGAGGAAGCTAAGGAGCTTATTGCGTCCTGTTTTATTATTAAGGTCAAAGTAGAACAGTATGGAATAAGATCTTATGTGTCCAACAATGACTATGGCAAGTATCAAAATGTTATCTTAAAGGGGTTATGAAGTAGGACTCATCTCTGGACTCATGCTGTGTTATAGCTAATTTTTAGATGCAATGCCAAATATAGACAATTTTGGCAGGGGCATGTTTAGGACAGTAACCCCCAGCAATATAATGACATGCACGTGCCTAGTGGTTTAGTGCCCTAAAATCTAGTGACAGGCTTCCTCTTACTGTATGTGTATACATGGAATTTGGAACCCTTTAATAAATAATAATAATAATAATAATAATAGTCCTTTAATAGTCCCACAATGGGGAAATTCAGTGTGTTACAGCAGCAAAGATAAGCAGATACAAATACAAATACAACATGTACAGGAATGTTCCAAGGTGAGAGGCATTATATTAATAGCAGACAGACAGATAGGGCGTAGCAGAGGGGGGGTTGGTTTAACAGGCAGAGAGATATTTCAGTTCTCTGTGTGTAATGATCTCCGCTTAGGTCGGTGTTGGTTGTACAGCCTAACCGCGGTGGGGAGGAAAGACTTCCGATAGCGCTCCTTCTCACACCTAGGGTGGAGCAGTCGGTCACTGACAGTACTGCCCAGCGCTATCACAGTCTCATGCATGGGATGGGACTTCTTCTTCTGCATGGAGCTCACCACGGACAGTATCCTTCTGTCACCCACCACCTGCACTGGGTCCAGTGGGCTCCCCAGGACAGAGCTGGCCCTTCTAATCAGCTTGTCAAGTTTATTTCTGTCCCTGGTTGATATACTGCTCCCCCAGCAGGCCACTCCAAAGAAGATGGCTGATGCCACTACCGAATTGAAGAAAGTCCTAAGAAGTGCCCCCCGGATTCCAAAGGCTCTCAGCTTCCTAAGCAGGTAGAGCCTGCTGTGGCCCTTCCTGTACAGGGCCTCCATATGATCTGCCCAGTCCAGCTTATTATTAAGGAGCAGACCCAGGTACTTATAGGTGTTCACAATCTCGATGCCCGTCCCCAGGATGTCCACTGGTTTAGGAGGGCTTCTGCCTTTGCGGAAGTCCACCACCATCTCCTTGGTCTTTATCAGTAGGGCTCTGAGCCCTACCAAATTTAATGAAAAAAAAATACCCCCACCCCCAAACTGCTACATGTGAATACATTTTTAGAAGCCAACAATGAAAGTGGATGCTCCAAAGTCAGCAATGCCAGTGTAGACACATGTAGATAAATGAGGATAACATAAAGCATGTCTGCCGTGCCCATCAACATTAATGTATGCAATTTACCTGCATCTAATAATAGCAAACATGTCAGTTCTTGACAGATCAGGTGAAATTTCCCAGCACTATAACTGCATCAAAGATGAGACACATGGTGAATTCTTACACTGGGGTAAAGCAGCAGATTTTCTTAGAAATGTGGAAGATTATGATAGCTGTATGGAAGTAACTGAGCGCATTGCTGAAACAACTTCATGAATAAAAGCTCATCACTAAATGTAACAAGAAGATATTCTTAATGTGTTATTAAAGGGGGAATTCGTTAATATCCACAGGATATGGAATAAGTGTCTGATCAGTGGCGGACTGAACACTGGGACCCCAACCAATCAAAAGAATGGGGATCCTTACTCCAATACTATGGGAGACATAGCTGAGCAAGGAACTCTGCTTCTCCTCGGCAGACACACTAAGATGGACAAAGTGGCAGTACACATGTGCAACCTGTTGGTTTATTTATATAATGTGGGGCACATAGGACCCCCATTGTCCTGATCACTATGGGTCCCAGTAGTCAGACTCCCAATGATAAGACAGCACCTGTAATTATCAGAATACCCCTTTACTGTAGGCTAAGACCCCAAAAGCCGCAGTGGCAACGCACCGCGGTTCTTCCCGCAGCGCTTTGCACAGAAAGAGGTTTCCTCTGCGGACTTTCTGCTTCAATATAATTACACATACAATATAATTACAATATAATTGACATTCAGCGATTTCCAAAACTGCAATGGTTTTTACCACATGTATTTTTACCATATGTATTTTACGGCAAAGTGGGCATGGGAGTCGGCAGAATTCCATCCACTTTGCTATGACTGTAAAATGCTGTGTTTTTTTCCGTGGCGTTTATGCCACGTGGGGCTCCGGCCTTAAAGGGATTATTCAGCATTTCAAAACTGGTGTCCACAAGATAGGAGATCAATGCCAGGACTCCCGCACATCAGCTGTTTTAATAGCGCCAGATGTGAGTACTGCAGCGGTTGTCTTATACATTTGGAAAACTGCTGCAGTACTCACAGCTGCCACTATTAAAAGTAAGGCAAGTGAGCACTGAAGTTCACGACGACATGGGGAAACAGCTGATCTGTGGGGTCCTGGCAATCTGAACCATGCCAATCTAAACCTGAAATTTTGTGGATAGGACATCAATTTTTAAAAGCTGGATAACTTCTTTAACTTTGCTAAGCTGTAAAAATAGTCCTGCAGGGCCACACAAGTGAGAATGGAGCACCCTCAGTATACCCACCATAGAGTTTTATGGCATGCTGCTTGAACATACCACAATATTCTAATCAGCGGTGGCCCCAGGTGTCCACTATGTAGGGACATTGTATGCGGTTAGCTGGGAGCATTGCCATGCAATAAAATATTGTGCAGGTGTTTAGTTCAGGGTTGATCTAGTGCTGCAGACCCTTTCGGTTACGGACTGTAAGGGGTCTGCAAAGTTCACTCAAGAATGGAGGGAGAGGTTGGGAACATTCACTGGAGAGAGCCTGGGGTATGGCATATAAGGATAATACCCCAGGACACTTGCAATTACAGTGCCATGGGGATTAAAAATTCTCCTCCGTCATGCAACTTGCATGACCATCATCCGAGATACATTTACTGTAAACTGCTCTCCCCCTCACCAATATAACACTGGCATCAGTTTTGAGGGGTCATAACTGCTGACAGACTCCCTTTAATGTGTTCTTTTTTGTTTGTGGGCATTTTATGCAATGCTGAATTTGCATAGTGTAGTTGTAACACTGAAATAAATACGTTTTGGAGGAAAACTGTTACATATGTATTTCCTAGAACTGAAAACAAACCACGGCAATTGCAAAATTCACATATTAAAATGTGATTTTGATGTGATTTTTATTCAGGGGCTGTAGTGCTGCAAAGACGTAAAACCCGACTGTATTCAGTCTTTGCATTTAAGGAGAACCTGTCACTACTCCCAACATACACTGCATTGCGAAAGTATTCAGCCCCCTTGAACTTTTCAACCTTTTGCCACATTTCAGGCTTCAAACATAAGGATATAAAATTTTAATTTTTTGGTGAAGAATCAACAACAAGTGGGACACAATCGTGAAGTGGAACGAAATTTATTGGTTATTTTAAACTTTTGTAAAAAATAAAAAACTGAAAAGTGAGGCGTGCCAAATTATTCGGCCCCCTTAAGTTAATACTTTGTAGCGCCACCTTTTGCTGCGATTACAGCTGCAAGTCGCTTGGGGTATGTCTCCATCAGTTTTGCACATCGAGAGACTGAAATTCTTGCCCATTCTTCCTTGGAAAACAGCTGGAGCTCAGTGAGGTTGGATGGAGAGCGTTTGTGAACAGCAGTTTTCAGCTCTTTCCACAGATTCTCGATTGGATTCAGGTCTGGACTTTGACTTGGCCATTCTAACACCTGGATACGTTTATTTGTGAACCATTCCATTGTAGATTTTGCTTTATGTTTGGGATCATTGTGTTGTTGGAAGATAAATCTTCGTCCCAGTCTCAGGTCTTTTGCAGACTCCAACAGGTTTTCTTCCAGAATGGTCCTGTATTTGGCTCCATCCATCTTCCCATCAATTTTAACCATCTTCCCTGTCCCTACGGAAGAAAAGCAGGTCCAAACCATGATGCTGCCACCACCATGTTTGACAGTGGTGATGGTGTGTTCAGGGTGATGAGCTGTGTTGCTTTTACGCCAAACATATCGTTTTGCATTGTGGCCAAAAAGTTCAATTTTGGTTTCATCAGACCAGAGCACCTTCTTCCACATGTTTGGTGTGTCTCCCAGGTGGCTTGTGGCAAACTTTAAACAAGACTTTTTATGGATAGCTTTGAGAAATGGCTTTCTTCTTACCACTCTTCCATAAAGTCCAGATTTGTGCAGTATACGACTGATTGTTGTCCTATGGACAGACTCTCCCACCTCAGCTGTAGATCTCTGCAGTTCATCCAGAGTGATCATGGGCCTCTTGGCTGCATCTCTGATCAGTCTTCTCCTTGTTTGAGATGAAAGTTTAGAGGGACGGCCGGGTCTTGGTAGATTTGCAGTGGTCTGATACTCCTTCCATTTCAATATGATCGCTTGCACAGTGCTCCTTGGGATGTTTAAAGTTTGGGAAATCTTTTTGTATCCAAATCCGGCTTTAAACTTCTCCACAACAGTATCACGGACCTGCCTGGTGTGTTCCTTGGTCTTCATGATGCTCTCTGTGCTTTAAACAGAACCCGAGACTATCACAGAGCAGGTACATTTATACGGAGACTTGATTACACACAGGTGGATTATATTTATCATCACCAGTCAGTTAGGACAACATTGGATCATTCAGAGATCTTCACTGAACTTCTGGAGTGAGTTTGCTGCACTGAAAGTAAAGGGGCCGAATAATATTGCATGCCCCACTTTTCAGTTTTTTATTTTTTACTAAAGTTTAAAATAACCAATAAATTTCATTCCACTTCACAATTGTGTCCCACTTGTTGTTGATTCTTCACCAAAAAATTAAAATTTTATATCCTTATGTTTGAAGCCTGAAATGTGGCAAAAGGTTGAAAAGTTCAAGGGGGCCGAATACTTTCGCAAGGCACTGTATCTGTTTTATTAAGTCATTGTATGCCCTACAATATAACCATTCTATAAATCTGTGTCATCCTTATTACAGATCTGCATTGCACCGTTCCAAACAAATTGACAGCTGGGTGTAAGACTGGGTTCACATCTGCACCGGAGTCTCCATCACAGAAACCGCGAAAATCGTCGGAGACAAAAGTCCTGTATGGAGGACTTTTCTCTCCACTGGTTTCAGTTTTCAGTCTGTGTGTAACCACTGAAACAGCGGTCCGGCTCTCCATCATTTGGTTTCCGCAGAGGACTCCAATGACAACGCTAGTGTGAATCTAGCATTACCAGTAATAACCAGCAATCAGTGCTCACTAGGTAGGAACATACCCCATTGACAAGAGGGAATGGTAAGGAACAGTTGTAAATTCTCGGAGGAATAACTGAGGAACAGCATAATTCTGAGTTATGAGAAAATATACTCCAGAATTATTATTTCATCAGAAATACAAGTAGCCAGTAAAAAAGAAAGGTCAGGCGAGTTGAAAGATTCTTATTAAATCTAAGTGTGAATAAAGTTTTAAAAGACTGTAATTTGTGGTGGGTTTTTAGCAATTTTTTAAAATATTTGTTGCATCCCCTAATTGTAATTCACTATGGTATAGGTCAGTAAAAGATTGAAAGGTTATTGTTATCTTACTGCTAAGCCTCCGGGCTTTGTCAGTGTGTCAGCCATGTTTTTTCTTACGGCCTCATGCACATGACTGTACAGTATACGATCATGGATCCATATGGAGGACTGTGAACTAGGAGGCAAATTCAGGACAAGTCCTATTCCTGTTTGATTTGCGGCCAGGACTCATTACTGAAATGTATGGATTTGTGAAGGTCACAGACGGCAAATGGAAATCATCATGTTGTCCATACCATTTTCTCACGGACTTGTACTTGCACACATTCATGTGCATGTAGCCTAATAACATAATAATATCCATCAGTGTAAAGAATAGGATATATATGGAAAGGGGAAATACTTTTTTCATAACTCTAGCAAAATCCTATATGTTTTGCAATATTTGCCTCTAAGGAAAAAAAAATACAAGAATGTTTTAAATGCATACCCCTTAGGCAAGTGCCAGAGGGTAAGTGCTCACAAATAGTCTCCGTGTTTATAGACTTGCTTTGTTTTTCCCATCCAAAAAAAGTGTTTCCTTGGAAATATAAAGTCTGCAGCTTAAGTATCGTCACAGATGGATCTTGCATATCGAACAAATCTAAGAAAAAGCGTGTGGAAATAGCACGACATTGTGCCTACGTTATGACTGTCTCTGCTATCAGAAATGTTGTGTTTGTGTAAACACTCCCACACTCCGGGTGCCTGTCACTAACATCACATCTTATTTTTACATCTCAAAGAACTGAGGAATGACAGATAAGGATCACAGCTCTGCGAACAGCTTCCAACCCAACATGTCTAAAACCAGGCATCTGCCGAATTAAAAAAAGGGCACTGATCCTACATTGAAGCAAATAAGATGAGAATTTACAGCTTAGTGAATAAGCCCCTCTGGGATTCACGCCAATAAAAGTCTTGTACAAAGTCTCCTTCAACCTCACTGCTTATCTTCCCTACCTAGAGTAACATAGTTCTGCTATGCTTTATACATCCTACAAAATATGATTCCTTTACAATAGACACCTATGGCCATGAATCCTACATGGACTACATTCAGGTATCGCACATATCGCACAGATGCAGCAAACTTTAACTTTACTTTCTGAAATATGCTAACTTATCACAGAAGACAACAAAGGCCATTGAAAGAGCCAAGTTAACACTTTTGTGCCACAGTGTTAAGTGCGGAGTTAAACTTTGCGTCATCTGTATATCCAATTATATAAACTACATGGTCAAAACTACAGTAAGGCTAAGGCCCCATGTAGTGGTATGCAGCAAAAGTGCTAAGGGAAAAACCATTGTGGTAACGCATCGCGGTTTTTCCCGCAGCACTTTTCACAGAAAGTTTGCAGAGGTTTCCCCTGCGGACTTTCTGCTTCCATTATACCTATAGGAACACCGCCGATGTTTCTGTTGGTATAATTGACATGCTGCATGTCCACTGTGCTAATTTTTCCACAGTGTGTGGATGGGATTCGCTAAAATCCCATCCACTATGCAGGGACTGTACAACATTGCGTTTTTTTTCTGGGGAGCTTCAGCTATGGCCAAACCACGGCGTTTACGCCACGTGGGGGCCCTGGCGTAGAAGAGATACCCAGCAAGGCTTATTGTGGTCTCCACCCGATAGGTAGGAGCTTGGTGAATCTTCTATAACTTCTAGACAAAGCATAAAGAACAAGACAGTGAGGACTGGAGACAATTAAAAGCATTTTTAGGCCACAGAATAAGTTAGCAGGATGTGATTTGTGGGATTCCAATACCCAGACCACACACAGATCATCTGTTCTAGTGTTCTAGGTGCCAGTAGCTGCTAGTGAACGGGCAGAGAGTGCAGCACCTATTTAAGCAATAGAGGTGGCACAGCACTCTTGTTACTTGGATAGAAAAAGAGCTGCATGCACCACCTGTCCACTAGGAGCTTGCAATACCCGGAGGCTGCTAGAACAGATAATCTGTGCAGGGTCCAGGTCTCAGACCCCAACATATCCTGTGGATAGATCATCAGCATGAAAATTTGATTTAGGGCCAGAAAACCCCTTTTAACCTGCCATGGTTTCAGATTTAGTACCTTCAGGTGATATTTGACCTTGTTTTACATGCATTTTGTAGGTCTTTGTGTGGGTAAAATAATGTTCTAGAAGAAATGCCTTTGGTTGGTGCCTAGGATCAAAAATAGTGGGGCTGCTGGAATGGGGTCATTCTACTCTATAACCAAGGCCCATTGTTCTGTCCCTGACGCAATTAGCATACCTGTGCTAACCTTGTTATCACCACAGGGGGAGGCATCCTAGAGAAGTGTATTGGAAGGCTGTAAGAAAACTCAACCCAGACTCCTGGTCTGCAGCCAGCTACACTTCAAAAGGATTATGGTTTTATGACAATATATGCCCTGGGGAACCTCTTATAGTCGCCCGGATAAATTCCCCAAATGCTTGAGGTCCAGGCACACGCTCAAAATACACACATGTAACAGTTCAAAGCCCGGAAAAGGTCCAGACACTAATCTCCTTACCCAAAGGGGATTGGGGTGTCATCCTTGGGGTCTAGGCGTTGGGGATCTCGCCACGAACCCTATCATACCGCCAGCCCGACTCTACAGTCATCGGGCAAGGAACCATAACGAAATATGATTCTGAGAGATGTAGAAAGGTGGGCGGGGATCCTACTTCTGGTGAACTCACTAAGGGAGGAGACCAGGTTAGGTAAAAGGTCTCAGACCAGGTGGAGGCTGTTCTTTGTTGTCTGTCTTTTGTCTTGTGCTGTTCCTGGAGGAGATGTGTGGGGAGGTCAAGATGGAGACTTCTACCATGTGGCCTAGCATTGAGGCCTGAGACCCTTTGTTAACCTGGAAGAGATGTAACAGCAAGTAGGAAACACAAGCACTGCAACTTGCTTAAGAAAGAACCCTGAAGCCTACCACATGGGTTCAGAGAAACGGACTATCTACTTATTCTGGTAACCTGCTATATATGGTGTTTTGTTCTGCTGTAATCACCCGGATAGCACTGCCCAGATCTGGAATAGCATGCCCAGACGCATGCTTTTGGACTGCTTTTAAGTATGTGCTCTGAGCTCACATCTGGAGCCCAGAGAACCAATCACAGGCTTGTGTTGGTAATATTTCCTTTCCTTCTGTTTATTCCCATTTTTAATTTGTGCACCGTATCACGTTGCTTTCCACTTGTATTTGCTTGCTAATTGCTGCATGTATTCTTTGTATGTGTTAAGTGTCTAGTACCGACCCGTTTAGGGGTTATTAAAGATATAAAATTTAGAAAGCTCATTTTGTATCATCCTATCGGCCCAGAACACTCACTGGAGGTGGGAGTGAGGTAATTGAAACGATCTCAGGTGTGCTGAAAGAGGGTTCAGCAGGATGAGATCCTTCACAGGGTGTTAATATTTATGACCCACAAAATTCTTATGATAGGCCATTGATATTGGATCGTCGCTGTAACTATACAGTATGCACGATTAGAAGCAGCGGGCTTCATACAGTGGGGCAGATTTATTATGCGCAAGGCATAACTGCAACGTATTCGCAATTTTCCCAATAAAGTTGTGGTGAGGGCATGCAGAGGCAGGGCCATTGGCTATGCTGAATTTATCCTCATTTACATCAGAAATCTGGCGTAAATGATAGGGGAAAATATACGGCAGCTACGAGCTGGCTTACATTTCTGCTAGGCGCATATCTTATCATATATGAGGTGGACCCTCCACCAGCCCCGGGGTTATTGTTAGTAACACCAGTCTACATAAATCTGCCCCACTGTCCAGTGCTGAAGCTCAGATACCCTTCACTTGAGTTATAGCTAAGGGCTGGTTCACATCTGTGTTCGGGTTTCCGTTCAGGGGTTCAACAGCCTCCAGTAGTTCTTGTACTGGAGGCTGTTGGACCCCTAACTGATCTTATATTGATGACCTATCCTAGGGATAGGGTATCAATATCAAAATCCTCCCATGACCCAGAAAATCCTTACAAAACAACTTATTCCACAACAACAGTCTAATAGAAAGGACTCAGTTGGCTGGTATAAAATTGTACTGCAGTGTGAAGTACACATAACCTAAATATAAAACAAGGTCAAACATCACCCAAAGGTACAACATCAGATAAATGCAGTCCGATCAATTGTCTCCTGTCCTCCCTGTCCTGTCTTGTTAGATGAAGTTTGATGGAAAACTCATCAATGCCTTACCTATCAGCATCCATATAATTATGGCTAGAAACGGCCATCGGCTTGGTTGGTTAGCTCGGCTGGTAAACTGTGAATTACTTCTACTCTGCGAGTAATTACCATGTGTGTACAGATCATTATCTTATACCCAGTCAATTATATTTACCAAAATAATCATGACACAATTGATTCCCAATACAGAGCGGGTTATATACCAACTGTGCAAACATGATTTAATTGCCTGATATAAATGCGCTAATTTACACTAATACACAAGACGTCGATATGTCGCTATAGCATAGTCACCACTCACAATTCATCATGCAGCAATACGTCTCATTGTTACAGGTTAGTAGTAGAACCACTTAAACAGATGTCCCCACTGAGTCTTTTTGTTAAGCTTATTATAAAGATATCCCACGTGACCCGCAGGCTATAGATCGACTGATAACACACATAACATAACATTAGGGCTGGTCAGAGGACACACTTGTTTGATGTGTAAAAATTCCATTTTGAGTACATGTCTATCAGCTTGCAGAATTATTAATGTACAAATGACTATAAAAATAAGGTCCTTTTTCTCTGAAACAGAGTCCCTGCATTGGGGGGTTACCCACAGTCAAGTCATGCCATGGGTAACCCCCTTATAGAGCAATAGGCGCGTCCACCAAACTGATTATAAGCCAGGGAGTGAGCAGTAGACATACTGTTCTGATATAGCACACACTCCCCGATAATAAAAGGGGGTGTAGATGAGGGGGGAATTATATTTATTACCGCTGGGATAGGACGGCAGGGGGCAGAAAACAAGGTACAGCAATCTCTTATAAGGGTTACTTGGTGTCATCAGCTATTGACTGAGAGTAACCCTTCCCAGCATGGAGACTCCAGTGTACTTGCACTATAATGTAATGTAGCTAAAGGTTAAACAATAGCCACCTTCTCCTGTGCTTCTATTTAAAGGGATGGCATCTGTGCGGAGGGAAGGGGGAGAAGGAACAATTTGCTTGGTAATGGCTACATCTGTGGTAAAGAGGAACACGAGCTCAGACACCCATTTCTAATAATTGTGGGGTTCCCAACATACAATTGTAAGAGACAGCCAATGTTGTCCTAAGCTTTATTTGTCTGTATAAACTGTTAATGTTGAATGTATTTCTGTGATTCTGTTCCTTTAAGACAGCAGCCATTGTAATTGTGACATGATGCTGGAGTGAGACCCCCCCTTTTATGTCAGCCTGCCTGTTCTGCAGACAGAGTGTGAGCAGAGAAGCAGGAAGTGACGAGACAGAGAGCAGCAGCCATCTTGGCAAGTGTTGTATTGAACTGGTGTGGAGATTTTTCTGTACAGCTAAGCTGTATCTTGGTCCAGAGACAAACAGAGTGTAAAGAGACAACAGGACTAGTGAGTCCACGTGAAAGGAACTGTGCTCAGTGGCTGATCAGTGAGACTGACATTGTGACTGTGTATATGGATACCACAGATAGAGACTCGCAGTGCTGTTGATGTACTGGACAGTAACTGCTAAACCCCGGCTTACAACCCAGCTCAGTGTATGGATTCGGCAGGACTGTCAGTGTGCTGAGTGGAATCTGCTGTTGGATTACATTGCATTCATTGGGTTTCCCTGTTAAAGAGGACTTCATTTCTCCCGAGATCCTGATAACAGTGAGGAGAGGACGCTTCACTATAAAAGAAAGGACCGACTTTGGGCCCCACCGCGCGCTCTACGGACTGTAAGCGGTCCACCTGGACCACTGGGGAAAAGGGGGTGCACCCAAATGTGATGTCAGGGTCAGTTAGGGATAGTTTTGAGTATATTGTTCATTCAGTGTCCATACTGCAGAAGTGGACAGAGTAAAGTAGAAACCATTGCAGAATTTGCCTTGAAATTGTTCATGCTATATTGTATATTTTGCTTGTCTTTATCCCTGTCATTTTACCTTCAAATAGCCTTTATTAACTTATAGTAAATATATATTTTTTTCTTGAACTACCGCGTGTGCGTTCATTTCTGGTTGCGGAGTCCAAACCACCTGCCTTGCTCTCGGTTCACACAATTATCAGCATTTAGATGTTTAATCTCAATTGTGTAAAAACCTCTTTAGACCGGAGCTCCACGTGGCATAAGCGACGCGGTTTGCATTCCCTGAATCCCATTCACACATTGCAGAAAAATATGCGCAGCAGACATGCTGCGATTTCCAAAACCGTTGTGGGAAAAACAGTGATGCGTTGACGCCACGTTTTTTCCCGCAGCACTTTTTTTTCTGTGGCCTGCTACGTGGGGCTGAGGCCACAATTGCTGAAAAGCTACAGATGCATATTTAGAGTATCTTTAACTCAAAGACAAGAGTAGCTTAAAAAAAAGGACCAGAAAATATAAAATGAAGCATGTATAGTTCTCCCTTCTGCTAAATCCACCTACAAAAATAAAATAGATCCTCCACAAAATATGCAACAAAAAATGCCGCTTCTTCACAACATGTGGCCTCAGCCTTAAGACACTCTCTAGGTCTATAATACTGATCACCTGTCTTAAGGATAGATAGGTTATCAATATCAGATCACTGAAGCAGCATTTGGACAAGAACTGTAACCAATGCTTACCAAGCAAAGCACTGTACATTGTATAGTCGCTGCACTTAGTAGTACAGTTCATCACCATTCACTTGAATGGGGCTTAGCTGCAATATGGCCATGTGACCAATGGATGTGATGTCACTGCCTGCGAAGAGGAAGAGGAGCTCACTGAAGTGCCATAAGCTCTTCAAACAGATGATCAACGGCAGTCCCTGTGTCTTTATCAAGACTTTATCAATCTAATATTGATGGCATCTCTTAATAATAGGTCATCAATTTCATAGTTACAGAAAACCATTTTAGGTTAAGGACCCATGCAGCGAAGCACAACTAAAAGCAACGTTTTTCATTCTGTTTTTGCTGCGTTTTGCCCCACAGTTTTCTTCCCTTATTAAGAAACGCTTGCGTTTCTGCAGATATTATTTCTAAAAACGCAGCTTTTCTGCAGTGTTTTTTTTTTCTTGCAATATGCGGATGGGATAAGCCAGAATATCATTCACTTTGCTGGTACTGTAAGACGCAGCATTTTTTTCTGCTGTGTTTCCGCAGCAGACAAAAACGCTGCATTTCCGCAATGTGGGGCCTTAGTCTTAAGGTATAAAGTGTAAATGGGAACTTCCAATCCCAATCAGTGTAATTGGATGCTGTAAATTATCATTCCTACAACGACATGCTAGGAATCTGCACTTAGAACAGGGGTCCCCAAACTACGGCCCGCGGGCCGCATCCGGCCCCCGGAGGCCATTTACCCGGCCCGCGTCGCAATTTCCTTGTGTTATTTCAATTGTGAGCGCACAGGCGCTTACAATTGAAATAACCCGCCGAGCGCTACACAGGAAATCTCGTTCCTGTGTAGACGCTCGGGCGCTCGTCGTCCGGACCTAGAATGATCACGTCATGACGCACGACGTGCTCATCTAGGCCTTACAGCCGAAGACAGAGGAGCCGGGACCACAGCGCGGGAGCGGCTGCAGTGCTAGGTAAAGTATATTTTCACTTTTTTTTTTTTTACTGGGCATGGAGGGGGGATCAGAGAGCTGGATCTATATGGGGGATTGATGGGACCTATATGGGGGAGAGCTGGACATATATGGGGGGAGAGACCTGGACCTATATGGGGGAGAGACCTGGCCCTATATGAGGGAGACTGCATGGGACCTATATGGGGGGGCATAGGACCTATATGGGGGAGACTGCATGGGACCTATATGGGGGAGACTGCATGGGACCTATATGGGGGAGACTGCATAGGACCTATATGAGGGAGACTGCATGGGACCTATATGGGGGGGGCATGGGACCTATATGGGGGAGACTGCATGGGACCTATATGGGGGAGACTGCATGGGACCTATATGGGGGGGCATGGGACCATATGGGGGAGACTGCATGGGACCTATATGGGGGAGACTGCATGGGACCTATATGGGGGAGACTGCATGGGATCTATATGGGGGAGACTGCATGGGACCTATATGGGGGAGACTGCATGGGACCTATATGGGGGAGACTGCATGGGACCTATATGAGGGAGACTGCATGGGACCTATATGGGGGAAAAGCATGGGATCTATATGGGGGAAGAGCATGGGACCTATATGGGGGGGGCATGGGACCTATATGAGGGAGACTGCATGGGACCTATATGGGGGAGACTGCATGGGACCTATATGGGGGAGACTGCATGGGACCTATATGGGGGGGCATGGTACCTATATGGGGGAGACTGCATGGGACCTATATGGGGGAGACTGCATGGGACCTATATGGGGGAGACTGCATGGGACCTATATGGGGGAGACTGCATGGGACCTATATGGGGGAGACTGCATGGGACCTATATGGGGGAGACTGCATGGGACCTATATGAGGGAGACTGCATGGGACCTATATGGGGGAAGAGCATGGGATCTATATGGGGGAAGAGCATGGGATCTATATGGGGGGGCATGGGACCTATATGGGGGAGAGAGCATGGGACCTATATGAGGGAAAGAGCTGGACTTATATGGGGGCAGAGTGCTGGACCTATTTGCGGGAAGAGAGAAGCACATTTCAGAGGTGCACTGTGCTGTATTTGCATTTGTATGTATATCTCATTAGCCAAAAGCAGGCCCATACTTCACATTGAAATAATGGTGAGTTTGTTGACTTAAATTTACTATTTCTTTATTTTGAATGTTGTATTTGTTCCCTTTTTGTTTTACTTTAAAATGAGATACGTGTAGTGTGCATAGGGATTTTCATAGTTTTTCTTATAGTCCGGCCCTACAACGGTCTGAGGGACAGTGAACTGGCCCCCTGTGTAAAAAGTTTGGGGACCCCTGACTTAGAATATCAATGGATTAGTCTCATTAGACTAAGAGACTCCCTACAGTCCTGCAACTACTCATTATAGGCATAGATTCTTATAGCATCATACCAAAGAATTGTGGTTTATATAGGCTAAATTTTATAGCAATTTGACTATCATGATACAGAAATGAGGCTGTACCGAAAATTGTTACATAATTGCTATCTATGCAATTCCTTTTAATGTAATGTAAAGTGCCTCCCAAAGCCATATGTGTTACTATATGTTCTATAATTCATTGGAGAACGTAAAGTACAGTACGTGAAATTGTGGTCAAGCAGTCTAAATCAATCGCTTCTTTTCTCCAAGGTCTCTTTTCCTGGCAATTAAGTGATTGAAGATAACACTTGGCAATGAAAGCCTTCGCAATGAACTCCATATGGTAAATGAAAAATGCAGGAACCATAAAGGGCTAGTAAAACCCAAGAAAGCCCAATAGAAAACCACCGTACAGACTTGGTAATGTTATATGCAGGGAGGCAGCAGATCTATCCTATGCACAGCCTCCCTGGTCTATCCGTTCTGCATTCAGAAGCAAACGATATGTCAACCAAGTGTGGGCAATAATCAATATGGCTGCTTGTTCTTTCTCAGGAGTAAATTAGCAGGGAGGTAAACATATTGCATGTCCAAATCACTTTCTAGCGTGACTGTCCTTCTTCTAGAAACATATCGCTGCACTAGAGAAAACACAAGTTGAAATGAAATTAATTTTTCTCAGTGATTGTTTGCGTCTGCAGATTGACACGCGGATGACGTGCTTCCTCTGCTGGTATGGAGAGAATACAATGCTGATGGATAGCGCTATACATTCAGTGGGAGGCTTGAATAACAGGAACATGCTGCTTCTCCTTGTCAAGGAGAGAAGTCTCTTATAGGTCTGGATCCATCCATTTCTTTTTCTTTATGTTGGAAATGTGTGGTAATGTGTCAATTATGTGCCTATTATACACAAAACCTAACCTCTAGAGATTACATTTATTGAGCACAGCGATAAACTCTAAAAATACTTTAGTTTAGTGGTTCAGGATTATATAAAATACGCTGTCTCAAAGATCAAGACAGTGTATACAATATTATATAAAATACGCAGTCTCAAAGATCAAGACAGTGTATACAATATGGACCTAAGGCCCGGTTCACATCTGCATTCGGGTTTCCATTCGAGGAGTCCGCTTGGGGACTCCCCCGAATGGGAACCTATACGCATACAATTGGTTTACCTGGGAAACCACACGGACCCCATAGACTACAATGGCGTCCGTGTGGTTTCCGCAGAAAACATGTGGAGAGTAAAGTGCTGCTTGCTTGCTTGCAGCACTTTTCTCTCCGCTTGGTTCGTGCGGAAACCGAGCGGAAACACACGGACCCCAGGTAAACCGCTTTGCATGCATATAGGTTTCTGTTCGGGGGTCCCCAAGCGGACTCCAAGAACGGAAACCCAAACGCAGATGTGAACTGGGCCTAAATGTAATACAGGTGTATGAGCAGATTGAGGATTACAATGGTTTCCTGGGATTGTAATGCTGATGACCTACGCTTAAAGGAGAGGTTGTCAATATCTGGTAGGTGGGGGTCCAACACCCAGGACCCCACCCATCAGTTGTTTTAAAAGGACTGCTGCATTCAGGCGAAATTCTGCGACCTCTTCAGTGAATACCAAAAACTGTGTTGTATACTACCTATTGGCTGTGCTTGGTATTGCAGCTCAGCCCCATTCACTTATAGAGGACTGTGCTGCAAACATGCCATTGGACAAATGAACATGATGTAACTAGACTGTGAACAGCGTCGCTATCACATCAAGCAATTGATCTGTGGGGGTCCTGGGTATTGAACTCCTATAGATCAGACGCTGATGACTTATCCTAAGGCGAACTCCCTGCAAACCCCTTTGTGTTAGTTTCATATACAGAATAATTATAGACATAAACCAATATAGAAATATGCAGAGAAAAGACATGCTCCAAAAATCAGATAAGAAGGCTTCACTGACCCTGGTGAAATTGGAGTTTATTCTTTTGCCCCCACTGTTAATGAGCAATCAGTGCAGTTAGTTTTGGAGCCTGTTATGCCAATTAGGTTTTTTACTGTCAAGTGGGCAGTCAAGGGGCGTGGTTCTGAGCTCTGACATCATCTGCCACAAATTGGACAGTGTCAGAGAGCTCAGAATCACGTCCCCCTCTCTGTGATCAAATCTCAACATACAAATACATGAAGGGACAGTACAAAGACCTTTCTAGTGATCTTTTTACTTCTAGGTCTGTGATTGTGACAAGAGGACATCCTCTAGGTCTAGAGGAAAGAACATTTCATCAGTATCAAACATGGTGATTCTTTACTGTAGGATTATAACTCACTGCTGCACAATGTGGTGATGGTGGATTCATTGTGCAAGCTCATAAAGGGCCTGGATGCCTTTCTTGAAAGTAAAAATATTACAGGTTATGGGTTTCGGGAAGACAAGTTGATCCAGGCTTTTAATACTTATTGCCTGATTTGGAGTCAGGGGCAATTGGCATCAGCCTCATGGGGCTTCTTGCCTTCTTCTGGATCATCACTGTAGGGTTATAGGTTGGACTTGATGGGCCTGTGTCTTCATCCAACCTCATCTACTATGTCACTTGACAGCACAGAGCCTAAATGGCATGTTAGGCACCAAAATTAACTACATTGATTGCTCAGGAGAGGTGGGGACTAGAGAAAAAAAAATCAAACAGCATCATCAGAGCAGTGACTATTAAAGGATGCAAAGAAGTGGAGTTGGAGGAGATGGTGAAAGGTCATCTTTAAAATGATGTTGCTTACTTTCAGCCTCCATTAGACCTATTTTTAGACTAGGTGATACGATGTTAGGTCACAATGAACGAAACTTGACTGACGCCTCAAGCCTATAAGGAGACACGGGATGAGCAACACAGAAGAGATATGTCAATACATATTAAATGTGTTTCATGTGTTACTTTTTCTGTTACTGCAGAATTTCTACTTTTACCGCTTTTGTAAGTATCAGACTCAGTTCTTCCCCAGAGAGCTACTTCTCCATTACATCCTATGGGTTATAAATGCATGGGGCAAGACAGATCACTGCGCATTATTACTTGATAATTTCCTTTTTTCACCTCCCTCTCATGGCAATGCTTTCCAAATCCTACTGGAATTAAATGTTCTGCTTAGTAAAAGAAAACTCAGCTCCAAATAGAGAAGTGGGATTACAGATTACTTCAGCACAGTCTACCTACCTTATAGATGTGGCTCATAACCATTGGCTATATATGCGAGGTAAATTACATAGAGTGATAGAGTAATAAAAGGAGGAGACAAACTGAGTGTATTGTAAAGCAAGAACACTGCGGTGGGTTTTATTATAACATGAATGTGGCGGACACAATGATTGGTGCAGTTCCAAGGATGCCACTGTTGTGAACTTTGCAGCTGGCACATTCTCTAAAACGTCTCAAGCAGAGATGGGCACCATAGGAGTTGGCACATTGTTTGTTAAAGGGATTGTTCAGCTACTTAAATTTCTTAGCCAAAAAGTTCAAAACAGTGTAAGGCTAGGTTCACATCTGTGTTCGGGTTTCCGTTCGGGGGGTCCGCTCGGGGATCCCCCCGAACGGAAACCTAATCTGCATTAAAAAAACGGTTACCTTAGGAAACCCACAGACCCCCATAGACTATAATGGGGTCCGTGTGGTTTCCACCCAAAAAGGGCAAAAAAATGTGCTGCTTGCAGCGCTTTTCTCTCCGCTTTTTTCATGCGGAGAGGGGAACGGAATCCCCGTATGGAGTACAATCGCAGATGTGAACAGAGCCTTAAACAACAAACTGAGTAAATGCTGACCTTACTGATCCCCTTGTTATTCCTGTACCACCAGTTCCTTGGTCTCTATCTTGTCACTATAATTTGCACAAACACGAGACTTCTGCAGCGGACACCACTGCAGCCAGTGACATGTCCATATCAAATCATATCATCATCAGAGGCCAAGATACAAAGACCAGCGGAGGTCCTGGGAAGTGTCAGTATTGAAGTGAGGTGAATATTACTCAGTTTGCCATAGTTAAAAATTTTGAGGGGCTAAACTACTCATATATTACAAACTCTCGCGAGCTATCGTTTGACATGTTAATTTTTTGTCACATTGTAATGTCTCATATTGTCTGTTCATGTACCCTCTGATTTGTAAAGTGCTACAGAATATGTTGGCGCTATATAAATAAAATTATTATTACCACTCCTTTTAGGACATTGTAAAATATTGTAACCTATCGGTGAGTGGAATAAATAATAAATGTATAATTACATCAGGAAATACCTGACCAAATGTGAAAAGGTGGAGTTACGCTACGTTCACATCTATTCCGGTGTGCAAGTTGTTCTGGTCCTTCGGAGGACCAGAACAACGGCCACATGGACCACTAAAAAAACAAACATCAACAATACCCAACAGACCCCATGGACTATGATGGGATCCATTGGGTGTCCATTCTTTTAAACTGAGAGTAGGACTTGCAGCACTTTTTCGCCTGTTGGTCACTCTGAGACCCTGACGAAGATGTGAACCCAGCCTTAGGAGGAGGTGCTTACACCCTAAAGTGGAGAGTGTGCTGTGGGGGAAAACATGTACCAGGCCTGATGACATGACATTTTTGCTCCATGCTGCCCCATTTCCAGTTATACCATTTGTAATGTTCTGGAAGAGATATGATCCATATGGAATGGCTTAGTTTTAAAGTCTCTATCACCCTTATTGTTATTTTGACTCCACTAAGTTTTATTTTCCTGCTCCGCTAATAGAAATTGACAGAATTTGTGTGGTCGTGGCTGTTGTATGCAGAACATAAGACTGATTACCGCAGTCACAATCCTTGGCAATTCTAGCAGGAACTTTTAAGCATTCAATTTAGCCATTACTCATACTCTGATGTGTGTTTGTTTCCATTTTTCATTTCCATTTTCAAGGTTGAAAGAATTGTTTGCACTCTGACAGGACACGCTGTGACTGGCTAACACATAGAGACGCTACTTAAAAGACACTCTTGTAATACAGAAGAGATAATAAAGCGTTTAAGCGTTTTCAGTCTGCTTGTTTTGATTTGAGCTACAAAAGCGTGCCAGATGGCTGAGCAAAAATCCACTAGGGGACGTATCAAGGTAAAAGTAGTCCGACAAACGCTGGAATCATTGCGTTTGTGTTATTTCAACATCAAAGACATCTCTGACTAATTAAAGGGATCAGCAACACTAATACGCAAATGCAAACACAAATGTATCTAAGGAGCACAAGTGAACTGGAGGTAATTGTAATATCTAGTAGTTAGTGGAGTCTGCTCGCATAAATCCTCAGAGAATGCAATGCATACTCATGACCGTATTACAAGAATCAACTCATCTGAGGCACAGTATGTTGCAAGATAGAAAACAAAGGAGATGCAAGAAACCTCCATCTGAAGAGCCATCATCGTGGCTGTCCATGCACATTAGATTGATGCGGGCTCACAGCTACTACTGCAGACGTCTTCATACACACACATGCTCAGTTTAGCTGAAAATGCACATGTTCCCAATAGGGAGAGGGGCACTTTGGGTTTCAATTTATCTACCCTGGATTAGACATATTAAAATCCATCTGTCTGATCCTCCTATTTCCCCCAACATCTTTCTTCCGGGAAGCATTGGACCGCCCGCATATACAGGAGTTGGTTGGAGGGTTTTGGCTGACAATACTGCAACTTTTCATCCCAAGAAGTTGTCAATTGTCTACTCATCTTTTCCAGCTTTCTGGACATAATAAAGATACGAAATGTAAGTGGTGCAGAGATACAATCTCAATGGAATACATATTCTCCTTAACAGAAACCAGAAAAATATGCAAATAGCTATCCTCCAAGAAAAATGCCTGGAAGTCATTTACAAGGATATCCTACAGTCAATATGAGGTTTTTTTTCAGAGAGCAAAGTTTAAGATTGAGTTGGGAATGGGCAGAAGTGTCCAGTAGGTGGCTCTCTTCAGCTTCTGCTTGGCTTGATTGACAGGTCTCTTCCTATATGCAAACAAGGACACATTTGTCAAACAATCTGAGCGGGGTGGGGAAAGCTGAAGCCACGCGTGTGCCGTATTTATTGGCCTGAACAATATGCTGTAAGATGGACTCCTAGTGTTTTAGTTATTCATGTTCCTAGGAGTCACTGCCTCCCAGCGACATACTGCTCTGTAGTGATTACAGTACAACACAGAATGTCAATGAGAGATAGGGACTCCTAGCATCATAGAGAACTATAATGATAGGAGTCTCCCAGCATAGTATTCAGGCCCGTAAATACAACCTCCACCATGTCTGATGAAGGGAGCTAGTACCTCTGAAAGCTTACTATAGTATATTTACTATATACTATACTAAATATAATCAGTTAGCCTCTAAAAGGTATCGCCTGATTTCTTCACTCTTCCACTACTTTCAATGGCTAACACGGTACAACATTATACTACTACATGGAGAACCTTGAAAGGGACACAGCGCTGGGTTCTCTACATCCTCATCATCAGCCCTTCAGATTGCAGATTTCTTTTTTCCAGTGGGAACAATTATTGGTAGATTTCTCCTGTACGGTGAAGGGAACATTTCAATTTCAACAATCCAAAGACCACATTCTCATTTGCTTGCCCACTTTATGCCTTTGCCCAAATCCTGTATCCTGCTTAGAAAAGTCACTAAAAAACAGACCTCAAACATAAACATGGATCACATGTTTGGCTTGAAAAGTACAACATATACTTACAAAAAATTTACAAAACTGCATACATGTGTATCAGCCACAGTCAATATATGACCATTTGGCATACTACACAGGACATATAGAAGTGTTCTACGATTAAGGACACCCCTCCAAAAAGCAAGAAATTTTGGGTTATTTAGAAGCGTCTTGGGATTGCTGACTGTCCCTGACAGATCTCCAGGTTCTGAGGTTGCTCTACGGATCAGAGCTCTACAATAGGCATTAGACAGCTGTACAGAGAGAACTTGAAAGGCTTCAGGTGTCATTTTATTGAGAGGGTTTAAGAGCAGAGAAGGAAGTTCTGATCTAGGGAGAGATGAAGGCTGAGCTGTAGACAGCTGGAGATCTGGACTGAAGAGCATTTGGTTAGAACAGACTGAATCTAATCATTTATTAAAGGAGTTTTTCCAACAGTGGCTCTATGCTCTTAATATCAAATACTAAGGATAGGGAAAGATATCTTTACACAAATAAACCATACCTAACATTTGAAGATAACTTTTTAGGATAAGCTGCCATTGTGTGTTCATGAGGAATAACACTACATCTGGCCATTATATGACTTGTATTCTCTATTTATTAGCAGTTTTTCCCCCTCTCTCTAATTCCCAGTTGGCCCTGAGCTGGTTGGTGGAGACTAGCTGCTGTGATGTCTCCCATAGATAACACATGGAGAAAACAAAATACTCTTGTACCAATCTCTCTCATCCAGAAATATTATGGAGGATATTATAGAGCAGTATGGAACAATACTGAACATTATGAAGCATGTCCTATTTTTGTCCGCATTTGTGGCACCGACAATTGTAGGAAATCATACAAGTCTTTTTGTGGATCCGTGATAGCAGATGACATTTGTGCACGGGTCTCCGTTGTTCGGGTCTGCCAGGGGACCCAAATGACAGAGAGTTGGGCCGTTAAAACAGTGGTTACCCGTGGACCCAATAGACTATAATGGGGTCCACCGGGTGTCAGTTGGGTTTCTGCTGTTTTTATACTGAAACTGGCAGAGAGAAAAGTCTTCCGTATAGGACTTTTCTCTCTGACAATTTTCTGCAGTTTCTGTGGCAGAGTCTCCAATGGAGACTCCTGCGTAGATGTGAACCTAGCCTGACTGTTTTTTAGTGGATTGCGGATCAGTAAAAACCACTTCGGTCATGTGCATGTAATACCATTCAAGTGAATAGGATTGTGCTTCACTTCCCTTCACGGCAGGTGGACAACAGTGCAGCTGTAGAGGAAAACATTGTAAAGGAGCAACAGAGAATTTATTCGGAGGGCTGTGGAGACCCCTCTGATCAGGAAGTGATAGCAAATACTAGTGATATACCATGACATTCTAGGGCAGGAAACCCCCTTTATGTATTAAATCTAACAAAATTAATATAAATATTGTAGGCAGGGATGGTCTTAATTTTATTTCTTTCTGCCCTGCCATGTTGTGACAGCATTTGGAGGCTTCATCAAAAGCTGAATTTGCTTGTGGTTCTCAGTTGGAAATAAGGTCATTTTATGAAATGTAATGAAGCGTGCAGAGCCTCTCTTTCCTATTACACTGCAGCTGCCTATTAATTTAGGATTCCTCCAAACACTGAAGACTGTAATGATGGAACAACATTGTATTTATTAGATGGATCAGGATGTCCTAGCAGGAATCAAGGCATACAGACAGTCCTAGCCATGTACCCACCACAGTGTTATAGGGCATATGGGGCCCATACACCAGGCACTATCGAAACAGCAATGCATAGCAGCATTTACTATATCCACGCTATTAAAGCCTGTGATGACTAACAAAGTGCCTGATGTGATTACCTACCACAAAATGCTGTGAAGGACCCACTCATATACATGTGTTCTCTGGGGACCAAGAAGCTGCTGTCCTATTAAGATTGTTCAATTATTCATCTTATACCAGTGTCAATATGCTTGCAGCAGAGATATGCCTGAGGAATGGTTGATGATCCAACACAAATTGCTTGTATTAACAAATATAGTCTCTTAGCAAACTAATGTTGCAGTGAATAATATATATATACTGTTATATATATATATATATTATACACACACACACACAACATAATAAACAATAGGGTATGTCAGAATAAAATAATAGAAATCCTATAGGCACTATAGGGAGTTTAAGATACTCACCTGTCCCCGGCGCCCTGCAGAAGTCCTCGCAGCACATGACTGCTGTGGCCAATCATTGATCTCATGGGTCACTGATGGTGTCCCAGGTCCTTTCCTGTGACCCATGAGATCACCGATTAGCCATAGCAGTCATGTGCTGCGAGGACTTCTGCCGGAACAAGCCTCCGGTCCAGTGGCAGAGAACACCTGAGCCACAGGACAAGTGAGTATATACTTATTTTTATGTTTTTTTAAGGTTTCACTTTCAAAAAGGCCTCTTGGCCCAGAATTGAAATATCCTGGAGAACCCCTTTAACCTCCTGCTGATCGGCCCCATCTTTGGCTGGAGACCTGCTGAGGGGACAGTACTTAATGACACAGCAGGGAGGCCCTTGTTCCAGCCAGTTGTCTTATAGCCTATTTTAGGACAGTGAGGAGAAGAGAGGCTATAGCTGAGTTCCTGGGTGCACAGAGAGAACATATATATATATATATATATATATATATATATATATATATTAGAATTAAACTTTCTGAGTGTGACAATGATATATGTAAGTGATTACAATATTAGAACAAAAGGATAGTTTCTTGGGGAAAACTGTACGATTGAAAGGAGAATTTATATAAGATTAGATATGGTTGGGCGCGGAGGCATACAGGTTCTGTATGGTATCCTGCAGCACATTTGCCCACGGATGCCGCAACTGAGTCTGCGACTCGACTATATTTACAGCCAAATCACAGCACTAAAAGTAGTCACGTGACAATAAGTCGCAAACAAGATGCACAACTGTTTTAGTCTCGTAACTTTTGTAGACCTAGCCCTACTTTTACATGTGGCCACGGCTCCCTCCATCTTTCAGAGATATATGTTTTCTGTACATTGCATGCAGCATCTTACATTGAATGCATTCAATGTATCCAGTACATCTGGCACTATATCGTATAATGTCCAGGGAGATGAGATGACATCATAGAAGTACTACAGACTCTAGGGGTTATAAGGTGAGAAAGATCATTTTACAGCATTCACCTGCTTCGCTTAAAAATATAAGTTTACAAGTAACATAGGCTAAATGCATAGATGACATATACTGAAGGAGAAAACAGAAGTCCTAGTAGAAGATAAGTCATAGGTACCAAATAGTTCTGCATACAATTCTGTACACTAGACACTACAGAGTCACTGGAAAACTGATTCTCCCTTCCAGCTACATGAATGGGTTTATGATCCTTGTTAGTTATGATAGTACAATCTGTAGTGAAGTCACATGGTGCTTGGCTGACATGTACAAACCACACTCCGTCAGCTAAAAAGTTTTATAATCTATTGCCATCCTATGCTGTACAGGATTCTAGGTATGCTCAAGTGAGGAACTACAAAGTATAACTTTCTCTTCACTTGTGCCAGGAGTATGTAAAGGGAATATGTCGCCATAAAATGACCCATATTTTAATCCTTATTTTTACATTAAACATATTTTTCCAATATTTTTGATTTTTTTTTTTTTTTTAATTTCCATATCACAATCTAGATTTTAAAAAAAGTACTAAACACCTGCAATTTTGTGACCACCTAAAAATAGACAGGCAGCTGCCAATTCCATAGATGTTTTCTTTGCAGCAGTCTCCTCATTTATTTGACAGATAGGATTTAGAAGAGTCAGATAGCAATCCAAAGTCATCAAATCTGTAACATTTTGGTCTATAACAGGGGTAGGCAACCTTTTTTGTTCAGCATGCCGATTTCAAATAAAAAAATCAAAGTTGAGGTACTCGGAGTGCCGGTCAATAATTGTAAGTCTGACGACCCCTGCACACGGTATTATGTGCCATAGTGGTCCCTGCACACGGTATTATGTCCCATAACGTCTCCTGCACACGGTATTATGTCCTATAGTGGCCCATGCACAAGGTATTATGTCCCATAGCGGATCCTGCGCACGGTATTATGTCTCATAGCGGCCCCTGCACACAGTATTATGTCCCATAGTGGCCCCTGCACACAGTATTATGTCCCATAGTGGCCCCTGCACACGGTATTATGTCCCATAGCGGCCCCTTCAGACGGTATTATGTCCCATAGTGGCCCCTGCACACAGTATAATATTCTAACTTTTATAATATTCCAATTGTCCCCACTTACTAGCTATAATTATACTGTGGGGTCTCTTCAGACCCCAGAGTATAATAAGCGGAGGGCCAAGAGAGATGACAAAAATAAAAACAATGTTAACTCACCTTTCCCTCCGCTCCGCAGCTGCCCTGTGCTCTTCGGGCACTTCTGCCTGTAGTCAGCGACTACTGATTGAGTCTCAGGGGTCACGTCGCGTATAATAATAGTATAATAATAGCAGTTTCGTTTCAGCCGTGTTTGGTCCGATCGAAACTGCTGGGTGAGAACTCAGGCTGCCGTGCAAGGGAAATAAGCCTCGCGTGCCACTCTTGGCAACGCGTGCCGGGAGTTGCCGACCCCTGGTCTATAACATAGACCTTTATTAGACATGTATTACACCAGGAAGAAAGCTGAACAAGTCAACATGCCAAGGAAAAGGGAGTAAAATTCGCAATAGAAGAGGCATGGCCTGGCCAGTTTTCTTCCTGGTGCAATCCGTGCCTGATGCGGGTCTATGTTACAGACTGAAATGTTACATATTTGATGACCTTGGATTGCTATCTGAATAAACCTCTCCTAAATACAAACATTCAGTGGACTGCCAAGTTTTTATATTTAATGCCATAGATTTCTATTCTGGAGCACTGAATTATTAAAAGGCCAGGTATATGTAGGTATAATGCACACGATAAGGTCACAGCACAGAAATAATGTAAAAACATGATGCTAACCATTACTAGTAACCATGGGGCCTTACTCAATGCTGGGCCTCTTAGTATCTGCTATGCCTGGTACCTAGGGGATTGTGACCTAAATCAGAAAAACAATTAATTGAACATTTTACTTCAATTACAATTAAGGAAAGATTATTTTAGGACACTCCCTTTTTACATGCCACACCCCCTACTGATATACCACTGAATTTAGGTTTCAGCTATTCACCTATCAGTAATCCTTATTGGATAGTGTAGGGTTAGTGAAGTAACCTTTAGCCAATGGCTGTGTAAGTCAGGATGGCAATATAAATTAATGAAATAATGAAATATGAAATATGAATTAATCGATGTGAACAAATTCACACATCGCGATTTGGGTTTACGTGTCCAGCCCTTTCAGTACCCTCTGTCATTACACTATCATTAAAGGCGTACAAACACACATTAAAGGAGTTGTCCAGGATAAACCAATCTTTCTATTCTACTGCGCATGCTGGCTGTCCAGAACAAGTGAAGTCCCATGCCCAAAAGGTCCTGACCCGAAGACAGGTAAGTATGATCGGGTGGGATGGGATGGGATGAGTTGGTTAGAAAGGGCTAGTAGTGGGCGGGCTAGCTAGGGAAACAGGGAGAGGCTGGGAGTGAGAAAGGGAGGGGGAGGGAGTCAGCTCTAATTGAAGTGCAAGGCATCATGGTAGTTGTAGAAAAACAGAACAGGAAGCTACCCATGCAAACAAATGCAGAAGATACCAGGAGCTCCCAGATAACCTCTGAAATCACTGCTAAAGGTATGTGGTTGAACATATTAACCTATTAATAGCACTAACCGACCTTTTTAGACAAATTATTTTTTGCCCAGAAAACCCCTCTAAATGTTTACATGCTATATAAATAAAGGAAACACAATAAATAATTCAGGCTGACTACTGCAAGCACTTGGCATCAGGAGTGCTAGCATTGCCAAACTTTCATTAGGGAACATCTAAGTTCATTGTCTTTCAGTCATGGTCAGTGTACAAATTCAGTCTCTCAAAGCCTCAGGTTAACTGCAGTAGATGGAGCGTAGACAGTGTGGACACATCAGTCATTCTGGAGTTCTGGAAGTACTAAGAATGAATTCTAGAAAAGCAGGAACATGACTGCCAGCAGAAGGTTCCAGGACTGGTCGGCTAACATTTCATTTCATGTCTATACAATGTATATTTAGATAGGGTTCTATAGGGTCTATTCACATATTTCAGTGCATGTCAGGAAGGTCTTCAGACATATACCTATAACGGAAGGTGCACATGCCTACAGAAGCATACATCGGGGGCTCTCAAACCATCAAAATAGCTTGTTTTAAGAAAATAAAAGAAAATTCTGGCACTGCTATGGAGTTGCACCTGGTTTATCTACTCATTGGTCAGGTGTTGCTCTGCAGTGAAGGTTTAACAAAGGTATTGTTTAAGGGTGGTGATACATTAGGTGCCTATAGTCGCATCCAGTCCCTGGCCGCCAGTGCTTTACTCGTCTGTATGTGGAAGTACCGACCATTTTCAGCTGCATTTAAACACTGGGCAGGGAGTTTTTCTGTTACCAGGCGGCCAGTAATGATATCCAGCTGAAGTTACTTACAGAGAGGTGAAAGTACTGGAAGCCGAGGACTGGATGTGGCCATACCTTGTATGTCACCACCTTAAAGGGAGAGTATGACAGAAAGGAAAGCTGCAGCACATCACCTTTTTAGCAATCCTGAATCTTTACTGATGCAGCATGGGATGGAGATGGCATGACTAGAACAGCCTACAGCCGTTTCACATTTCCCAACTCATGGCCCAAGGAAAAAAGGCAAATGTGCAAAGGCTGTAGACCGCTATATCGAGTATGCTACAGTTTAAAAAAAAAAACAAAAAACCTACATAGTATTAGTTGGGCAAAGCATAAGAGCAGAATCATAACTTGTCCTCTTACCTGTCATTTGGTGCCCCTACAGAAAGGCCCCTGAAATTGACTTGTAATGTGTGTCAAGTGGGGGAAAAATATAGCAAAAATTACAGCTCATTCTGTGATAAAGATGAGGAACAGATAGAGTTGGGCCCTTTTAAACCAAACCCCTTTTACAGTATGAGTATGTGTTAGGTGAAGCTTGCATGGTGCACACATCGGTTTCATTCGGTTCGAATGTGGCTGATCCAAAACTGCTATTATACTCTGGGGTCTCTTCAGTCAAGTAGGTCATGCAGCGTTGTGACGCTTCTGTCTATGCATCACAACGCCACATGAGGCGGCCCAATCACAGGTGATGTCAGGCAGAAGAGCCAAAGAAAACTGTGCCAGAGCCCAGGAGAGGTGAGTAACACTGTTCTTTGTTTCATCA
This sequence comes from Leptodactylus fallax, assembly GCA_947044405.1. Classification (NCBI taxonomy): domain Eukaryota; kingdom Metazoa; phylum Chordata; class Amphibia; order Anura; family Leptodactylidae; genus Leptodactylus; species Leptodactylus fallax. The sequence continues at coordinate 1,190,366 of CAMRHE010000305.1, forward strand.
TCTCCCCAGGGCCTCCACTTATTGTGCCCTGCAGAGACCCCAGATAATAATAATAGCAGTTCCGATTCGGACCTGTTTGGTCTAAACAAAACTGCAGGTAGAACCTCGCAAATATTGTAATAACCAAACCAAAATAACCAATGTGACCAAAATGACATTGGTTATCCTGGTTGATGTTTGTTTTTTTTCCAATTCAAATATTTTATTGAATTTTCATGAACAAACATCATAAATCAAAACAGACCAGAGCCACCAAAGAGCACCTCAAGTCGGCCACAATCAGCAAGGCAACATAAACATTGGTTAGAGGAAGATGAAGAAAGAGTGGAGAGGGGAGGGAATGGGAGCAGAGAGAAAAAGAGGAAGAGGAGGAAAGAAAAGAGGAGAAAAAAAAGGGGGGGGGGGAGATTGGTCTGGCAGGGAGGGTCTGGCATGTGTGTGCCCTGAGGGAGGCCCGAAGGACAACACGTGTCAGGGCCACATTAGAGGGACCCGAAATTCACAATGTAAGGACAGATGTAGAGACAAATACAATGATAGGACAAATGCTAATGGTGGGAGACTATGCTCAGAGCTCAGAGACCATCGTTCAAGCCTGGGAGGGGAGCCCAGAGTCCAGAAGTGTCCGATACTCTGCAGTATGTTGGAATTCCAACCAGTAAAACCAAGTTTTGTTAAAGGCTTCACCTGTGTCATGCAGGAAGGAAGTGAGGTTTTCCATTTGCATAATCTCATTGACTTTCATAATCCAGAGGGAGAGAGGAGGAGGTTCTACTTGCTTCTAGAATTGTAGAATGCAAGCTCAGGCCGAGAGGACCAAAAAGCGGAGTAGGGACCGCCTGTAGATACGCACTGGAGACTTGCAGTGGTGAAGTAGAAATAGAGCAGGGCCCAACTGATGATAATTTGCAAAATGATCCGTTTAACATCCTGGTTGTTGTTTGGTTATTGTTTGATTTAACGGCCGGCCCTAGGGCTGGGGGTTCGGAGCAAAAATAAGTTACTCCAAATCCAGCTTCAATGAAAAATTACTATTATAGAGTCTATTATATAATTATTGAAATTGTATAATTCATTAGATAGAGATTATTGCATATTTACTTTCATAGGAATTCAATCAATAGAATTTTTCCCAATTTAGACATTCTTTACTGCTTCTGTCTGAACAAGGCTGTCAGCCCTTTATAAGGAGTCGGAGTTGGGCTGTGGAAAATTAGAGGAGTCGGAATTAGTGGATTGGCCTACCGACTCTACAGCCGGGGAATAGATGAGACACATTTACTCCTCTGGGAAACCCAAGCACATCTATTATGTCTGATCTGTATTAGTCTTTATATTATTATGTAGTCCATTATTAAATGGAAGCTGTCACCAGGAAGACCTCTCCACTATTCTGTAGACACACAAGGACTCTCATCAGGAGCCATCATATATACTTATCTGTTCTACTTTCTATTCTTCTGATCTGCACATTGGGGGGTGTTTCGTGGAGACTTCTACTACTTATTTGTGACAGGGATCTTTACTCTATAAAAGCAGGTTTCCTTTAACACTGTGATATCATCATAAAATCCAAGATATGAAGACTTGCAGGAAACGGCTCGGTCTCTGAAGCAGTGACTCATGCTCGTGCCTTTTAAATAGCAGTTTAATTAGGTACATCTCATTGCCCATTAATGCTTCTAATGTTGTCAGTTTCGACATCCTGAGGTCTGACATGTCCGCAGTCTTAGATTTTACTATGTGTGGGATGAGCGTACACTAAATAACTAGTCAAGAGCTCTCAAAAGTTCAATATGCTCTGCTAGGTCACATACAACCGTAGGCTAGGTATTTTCACTAGATTGTTATAATGAACATTTGCTTAAAATCTGTTCTGTGGCACTATGACTATGCACACCTTGTATCCTTGGCAGCTTTGGTCAAGACAAACAGAAATATTCCACTATTAGTCCATACCTCACAACTGTCCTGGATTCAGCGGGACAGTTCTGGATTTTGGGTGATGTCACTATCCCGGTCAGTGGGCGGTATGTTCTGACATGTTCCTCCAAATGCAGAGGAATTGAATACAATGGTGAAGCAGGGAGCCATCCACTCCCTGCTTCATCATTCAGCCCCTGTGTCCGCTCCTGGTGTGTAGGGAGGAGTAGGCGCAATGTAGTGACGTCAATTACATCACGCCTGCTTCTCACTGAAGTCTCTGAAAGCAGAGACAGAAGAGAACAACAGGAGAATGGGGCAAGGTGAGTATTAGTTTTTTGTTCTATCCATTATAATGTGGGGGAACCTGGAGGGGGGCTGTATACTGTGGGGGCAACTAGAAGGGGCTGTATACTGTGGGGGCAACTGTAGGAGGACTCTATACTCTGAGGCAACTGCAGGGGGACTGCATACTATGGGGCAACTGGAGGAGAACTATGTATTATAGGGGCAACTGGAGGGAGACTTTATAATGTGGGGACATACTATGTCAGGGCCACTATAGGGGCATTATACTGTGTGGGGACACAAAAAAACATGGATATGAATGGGTGAGGCCAAATGGAAGTGGGTGGGGCTGGAGGTGGGTCTTACTATACATAAATACATGTAGTGCACTGCACATTTTGTCCTTCCTTCAGTCCTTTGAAAGTTGGGAGGTATAATAAACCTGCATCTATATAGGTGAACATAACACAAACAGCAGATGTGATTCTGGAATCACATCTACCTCAACATCATCAATCCCCACCCAGGTGGTACAGATCATAAGATGCCGAGCACACCATCACATATAGGTACACTGTGTACCAGATGGCACTGTAATGAAGGCAATGTGGTTGGCTTAGCGATCCAATAGGTGGGGAACACAAGATGGCTGACAAAATGAATAGGTGTGACTACAATTAAAGAAAAAGGGTGAGCAAAAAGCGTCTTGTAGACTGGGGAACCACATTGATTCTTTTACTAATGGGCTCTCCTATACCCGAAGCCAGTCCTGCTCAGAGGCCAATATAAATCTCATATTTCACTGAATTTAGAGGTAACTCAAAAAGAAACTGGTACTGAGAAAGAAGAAAGGATTGGAGAAGAGAACATAGTTTTTTTTTTTTTATATCTATGAGGAACTATGACTTGGTGACAGGTTTATAGTTTAAAAACTACCAAGTATGGCTGCTGTAACTCCGCTACTTCCAGGACACAGCGAGAAAGCCACATCACACAGTGTTTGCTATGCTAAGAACTCCTCCTGTTTAGGCTCTGTTCACACTTATGTTTATAGGTTCCACCAAAATTTCTGTTGACCAGTCTATAGGACTATTTTTGTGGTCTAAAAATTGTGGTAAACATGTTCATCAAATCAGTCTTAGCCCAATAAACTGTATTAGTTTACATTGTAACTCCTATTTTATTTATGTATTATTTTTCTTATTGTGTCAGGTGGTTTTTGGTGAACAATTTTGTAATTTACTTCAAGGGGTTGGTCACTTTCCCAGTAAAAATTCATAACTCCTGCCAAACACTTATTGAAGCCCCACAAATGTCTCTACACAGAACATTTTCTTTTTACACTTACATAGTGTAATAATCTCCACCCACCTGTACATTACAGTTAGGTAAATCACATGACCACGTGTCACTCTAGACAAAGGCTACAGTCAGGACTTAAAGGAACTTTAAACCTAGAAATGAATGCTAAAAGAAAACAAAAAACTAAGGCTGTGTTCACACGGAGGAATTTGCCACGGAATCGGGGGCAGATTGTTTTCAATGGGAGGCAGAGATCGCAGCAGGAAGCGGAAAAAAGAAGCATCCTGCTCGATCTTGCCGTGGATTCCGCCTGCAGGGTCCGCGGCTCGAGACTCCATCCTGATTAGACCCATTCATCCAGGCCTAATCAGGAGCGGGATGCCACGACGGAATGCTTATGCACTGCATCGGCATCCAGTCGCAGCTAGACCGCAACGAAAATGCCGGCTGAGGAAAATGAAGAGAAATCCTCTTCATTTTCCACCGTGTGAACATACCCTTAGTTGTCCTCACTGTTTAGCAGTCAGCAGCATTTAGCAGTCTTGTAGAAATTCTTCAGAGAATAAAGATGTTAATCTCCTGCTGATCTGCCCCAGTTTTGGCTGGAGATCAGCAGATGGGATCTTTTAGTCCTGCTCCAGACAGTTGTCTTACACGGTGGAAAGAGAAGGAGGAGAGACATGGCTGAGCTCCAGAGCCATGAAAGTCCATCACGTGATCACGCACTAATTTTTATCCAGTGGAAGTAAACAAAGAATGACTGCAAGAAGATCTAGAAAACGTGAGGAATTGATATAGAATGTATATTAGAAAATTGTATAACTTTACATTATACAAACAATAATACTGATTTGCTGAAACTGGACAACTCCTTTAAGTGTGCTATGAGACAAAACAGGATCAAAGGTGACAGAGAGGAACTGCTGGCATAATTTTTAAAAAAAAATTTTTGTTATTTTTTGTGTTTAGTGTTTATAGAAATGTACCATGTATAATAATGCATAATATAAATACAAATACTGTACGTCTATGCTGCTTCCTTACAGGTAGAGGTATGTCTTTTGAATCCAGTAACTCATATAGCTGTATACACAGAACTCTAAGTCTCTTGAGTATCTGTGGTGTGTTTTTTCAAGTGCTAAGAACTGCAATTAGTTTATTAAGTCTGAATTGGTTGTTGGCCAAAAGTATGTTTTAGCAGTTATGAAGTATACTCTGGTGATATATATTGGACGTCCTAAGCAAACCCTAGACACATTCAGCTTCCAAATGCAAACCTAATTGCAACCTCTCACTTGTTACATTTCCTCTTATTTTGGCATCACACATCACGTCTCTGTTGAATTCTCCACATGCTCCAGTCTATAAACTCATTTTTCTCAATGTGCTGCTGTCACTTGCTGCACCGTCCACCCCCATCTTCTTTCAGGATCTCTAATAGCTCAGCCAGACATCCCCTTTTCACTGTCAAACAAAAGCTAATCCTAACAAACCCCTAAAAAACTCTCCTAGGTACCTACAGTGCAAAGTTACAGCAGCTGTCAGTGATTCTATGCACAGTAATCTGTTCACTGAGGATTTCTATGCAATCTGTACTCTGACTTAGGCTTCATTTACCACAAAGCAGATCAGGAATTAATGATCCAAATTCACCTGTCACAAAACTTAAAGAGAACCTGTCAACTTTTTTGGCAAGTATGGTCAAGGTTAGAAATTGAGGAGAAAACTGAAATGGGGGCTAGGAATGAGAGGAGAACCACATTGTGGACTAGGAATGAGAAGTGAGTCATTTTGAGGACTAGGGATGACAAGGGAGCCATGTTGAGGACTAGGACTGACAGTGGAACTATGTTGAGAACTCAGAATGACAGGGGACCCATGATGAGAACTAAGAATGAGAGGGGACTTATGCAGAGGACTAGGAATGAGAGGTGAGCAATATTGGGGACTTGGAATGAGAGGGGTGCCATGTTGGGGACTAGAAGTGTGAGGAGAGTCATGCTGGGGACCAGGAAAGAAAGGGGATCTATGATTTCAACTAGGAAAGAATGGCGAGCAATGCTGGTGACAGACTGAGAAGAAAGTAATGGTAGTCACTAGGAATGAGAGGGGAGCCATGCTAGGGACCAAGATACAGAGGGGTACCATGCTGGGAATTGAGAAAGGGAATAAAAGGGGTTCACCTATGGTGTATGGGGTTGGGGCCACTTATATACAGTACTATGGGTGCTCTATTAGTTCTAGTCTAGGCCTGGTTTTGTGTGATGCCCAGCATGGTATTTTTTGGGGCTGTACATTTTTGCTTACTCCATTAGACACTGTAACCTGTAGTCTGTGTATATATATATATTTATATATATATTTTATATATATATATATATATCCTGTATATATATATTTATTTATTTATTTATTTTTTTTACTTTACTTTGAGAGGCCCACCCCCATAATAGACAACGGTCTGCTCAAACAGATTTTACTGTACTTTCTTTCCAGTAACCCATCAATCATTCTATTCATATAGGCAGGTGCAGAAGGCTTGACTTGCCATTGCCTGGCCTTAGATTTCACAAGCACCACAAATGACCTATATACATTCATAGTAAATCATAATGGCAAATAACATACCTAAGTAGACATTAACATGACAGATAGACTCCTACAGTTTACCATGATGTTGTTTTCAGAAGAGACTCTGATGGTGGGCTGATTTTTTGACCTCTAAGACTGAATTGGTTAATGTGGGAGGCAAATCCTCAGAGGCAGCGGACAAAGAATGGAATTGAATTTAGTGCAAACTGCAATAAAAACGCTCATTGTGCCAGAGGCAGAAGGCATCAGGGTGACGAATCAGTTATAAGGTTTTCATCAGACATAAATCAAAAAACGCTCAGCAAACGTGCAACCAGAGGGGCTACACAGGGGAGGGGTCTACTGCATTCAACACCATCTCAGAGGAATGTCGGAAGAATGAAGAGAATGCTAAAAAGTCACTCTAAACATGTGTGACAATGACATAACTGATAAATAATCCGAGGACACGTCTGTCAGATTGCAGCATGCTATTAACTAATTCTTTACACCACAAATATTCTAATGAGGATGGAAATTGCTGCAGCAACGAGGAAGCTGTGAGTCATCCACAGCATATAGACAATGCTAAGCAATTAGCACAATACAACCAGCTCCTAATTTTAAGGAAATTTGGGAATCTGATGTCTCATACCATTAGTATTTCAGAAAGGGACGTCTTACAGCAAAGCCTAGACCCTGATATTTATCATATATCAGAGAATGATGCTACTGTATGGCGGTAGTTTTTCCTCTGACTCTGGGTAAACACTTCTGGTAGCTTTGGAACCTTTGGGATTATCTCGATTATCTTGTTACAATGGCACCTGTCAAAGGGTGGTATATATTAAGCAGCAAATGAACAGTCAGTTCTTGAAGTTGATGTGTTGGAGGAGGTACGAGCAAGCGTAAGGATGTGAGCGACGTTGACAAGGACCAAGCTATGATAGATGACTGTGATAGAACATTTGGAAAATGACAGGTTTTGTGTGTTGTCCCAATATGCAATGTTAAGTATCTACCAAAGGTAATATCCAAGGAAGGACAACTGAGTAAGGCAGCTACAGGGTCCTTTACATAAACATAGTAGATATATATATAGATATATATATATATATATATATATATATATCTATATATAGATATATATATAGATATATATATGTATATATATATATAGATATATATTTATACACACTGTATATATATGTTAAAGAAAATGACTGCCTAGAGGAGTGTCTGAACATATTACTGCACTGACAATAATGCCTATATGTCAGAGATATTATAAGTGGTGAGTTCATGTGGTGTTACAGTAGTGAGAACATGTCTGCTCAAGGTGGCATACTGTATGAGCTTGTCCATGTGCTTGTTCCTAGAAAAATTACAGCTGATATAAGACTGATTGTCTTTATTTCTGCAGTCCACTACACTGCTTAACCCTATATCTGTGTGTAAGGTGCTCCTGTGTACACGAATCATTAGGATCTACCCAAATGTCCTGTTGCCTGTGCATATCATTCCTGCTGACAATAGATCACTCCCTTTATACACATGGATTACTTGAATCACTGAGTATACACCCTGGACATGGAAAGAACAGGATAAACTGATACCAGCTATTTCTGGTAAAACTTACCTTCAGAGGGAGGGTCATGGGCACTTATAAATGGGGATGGAGCAACACTACCATTAGCTGAGCTAGAGCGTGTACAAAGGAGGACAACCAAGATAAAGAAGGGAACTGGTGGATTAGAGTATAAAGACCAGTTATTATCAGACTTGAGTTTTTCAGTCTGGAAAAAGGCTGGCTTAAAACTACCATGTACAAATATATGGATGGACTGTAACGGGATCTATCCAATGATCTCTTTATACCTTGGCCTGTAACTGTGGCAAGGGGGCAACCTCTACGTCTAGAGAAAAAAAAAAGTTTCAACAGTCATAGGTGGGGATTCTTTACAGTAAGAGCATGGAGACTATGGAACTCACTGCCATATGCTGTGGTTATACCTAATAACTTGTACAAGTTCAAGAGGGGACTTGATGATTTATTGGATCTAGTATTTTGGGGATAGAATGTTGATTCACCAATTCATTTTGATTGCCATATTTTGAGTCATGAAGGATATTTTTACCCCTAATATGGGGCAATTGGCACCTGCCTCATGGTGTTGTCTGACTTCCTCAAAAGATTATTGGTAAATCAACCCACACAACACAGACCCCAGTGAATGTGTTTGTCTTCAGCTGAACCTTTGGGACCCATTATTCTATAGCTGCATGGGCTACCCAGAGGATCCCCTGGTAATCTGATGGACCAGTCTGACTCTGGTTAAGCCGCACATGAAAATGCTGCCATATTGCTTTCACGGTGCACAGTTTTCTTTGGTGTTTGTTGAGCTTATAGTTCATGAACTATATTATTTTCTTTGCTAGACAATGCTTTCAATAGCTGCAATTTCCGTCCCATTTTCTAGTTGCCTGTAATGCTTCTATTGAGCATCTTCATGAGATAACATCAGGTTTATCCTTTCTTTGAAGGGACAGTGCTAAAAGTTCCCGCATAATCCTCACACATTTAGGAAAAAAAAAAGAAAAATGATTTCCAGGTAAAAATACCATACGATCTACTTGCCTTTGGGTGGGTATGTTGCAAAATCTTGCAAGGACAGCTCATAAGAAGTAAGGAGCAGAGGAGATAGATGAGAAGAGTGAGAGGGCAGCAGGAGGACATTTAATCCTCATTAGGAGAAACCTCATCTACTGCGTAAGGAAGAAGATGGCATGATTTTCTCTTCTATCCAAGAAATAATTCTCTGAGAGAAATCTTATTATACCATTTTGATAAATATCCTAGGAATATAAAAGACAGCTTTAATAAATGATTGCTCATATGCTCGGGCAAACTGGAGGGTGCAGATGGGTAGTGACATACGAGCTCATGGGACTTTGCCACCTGCTCTACGGATCTTCACCAAGGTGACACAGAGCACACGTCCATCTCTTCAAGTTTCCGCTCTCCATCAATCACCTCTCACTTCCAAAAGAAGAAGTCCGACTTCCCTGTGAGCGAAACAAGCTGAATCAATTCAGAGGCATGAAATAAGCCTCTTATCTCTGGCTGTGCAGCACAGCCGCTGCATGGAGAACCATAACACTCCCTAACACCGGAATTATTCAGACTTCATTCCACTTCAGTACTCCGTACACTATGGCATAACATCTCATGGGATGGACCTGACCCAAGTATGACAATATGTGCCGGATCTCTGAATATCCATCAAGCAAATAATTCAGAAGACTACCAATAACATGAAGAGAAACCAAAAGAAGATTCTAACACATCTTTAGAAGGGTTTGTCTCATGAACACAACCCATGTCCATTTGCCTTGTTAGGGCATATGGATGTCATAGAGGGAGGTCCCCCCTCTTCTATCCGAATGTCAGAAGTCAAAATGAAGAGCCGCCATATAAGAGCAGCTCCTTTTCTTCCAGACTCAAGACACTCTGGTATTACAGTTGTATATACACTCATATAGCACGTGCT